>CM073523.1:20000000-21200000 GCA_037074615.1 Leucaena leucocephala | reverse complement strand
GAACAAACTCGAATCAACCCCCATTAATTTTTCCTCTATCATCTTGAAATTATTTTGGCTCGTTTCATTCTTATCTTGGCCCAACGAGAGGTTGTTTTATTCATAATCTTGTTTTATTTCTCGGGGTTTGATTATATTTATAATGATTAATACGAGTATATTTTAATAATTCTATCTGTTGTATTGTTGGCCAAAAAAAATCTATCTCATAAAAGTTCTTAAATGAACGTATTAACTTTCTCCATTCCCCTATTTCAAAATTTAAAAGTAAAAAATAATTCAAAATTTGAGAGAATGGGAGCAGCCTGGCAATGGTAAACTTTTCTCCCTTGGATTAATTAATTGGAGCAGGAATGAAGTTCGACCCAAGGCATATCAGGAAAAACAGAAAATGAACAGTAGTACTAGTCGATGAAATGATTTACAAAACACGACCGAGTGAGAACTGGAATTAACAACAAAAGGAAACAAGACGAAAAACAACAGAGAGCAGCTTGCAATGTAAAAGCCAAACAAACACACCCACTTTCAGCTTAATAAAGCCCCAGCCTCCTCCTAATAGTCAGTGGTTGGAAGTTGTTCATGAGCGTTCTGGTTGATGAAGAAAAGCTCATAGACAAGAGCTGCAATACCGGCTCCGACAAACGGACCGAGCCAATAGACCCAGTGGTTAGCCCATGTCCAGCTGACCACGGCCGGTCCAAAGGACACGGCCGGGTTCATGGACGCACCATCGAAGGCACCACCGGCTAGAATGTTGGCACCCACAATGAAACCAATAGCTATAGGGGCTATTATGCCGATGTCCCCCTTCTTTGGGTCCACGGCCGTTGCATACACTGTGTAAACCAAACCGAAAGTCATCACTATCTCAAATACGACTGCGTTCCATGCTCCCACCCCTGCAGACAAAGCGAATGCCGAAGTTTCCTGCAATAACACACATACGCCATCTTACTTCAACTTGATATTGCTGAGGCTAATGTGGGGTATTTATATTAATAATTATACTCCTTCAATTGTTAATATTATAATTTTTTTAAATAAATTAAAAAAACTAAATAAATTAAAATTATTATTAAATATAATCACTCAAGATCAATTTATGTTATATAATCATCTACTAAAACTAATCAACTAACTCTTACATTACCTTATATCTTTAATATAAAAGCTAATTGATTTTTTTAAATAGATTAAATATCAATTAATTATAACTAATATAAAAGCTACTTGATTAATTTAATTAGATTAAGGGGTATATAATATGAATTTGTATTGAAGAATTAGAATGGATCATGATTAACTAGTTTGTTTGGCTTTCTTAATCTACTAAAAAAGGTCAAATAACTCTTATAATTAAAATAAGAAAAAATATTAGTTATAATTTACTTATTTATTTTAATTTTTTTAATCTATAAAAAGGTCAACAAGCTCATTTGTACCGGAGGTTAGTATTTGTCAAATTGTCTTGAATTTACTTGATTCACGCTTGAGAAAACGAAGGGTCTTACCAGTCCACCTGTGGCAAATTTAAGGAGCAAGCAAGCAACCACGGAACCTAGTAACTGGGCAATCCAGTACAAAATGCTTCTAAGGAGGCTAATGTGGCCACCGACGAAAGCACCGAAGGTAACAGCGGGATTCACGTGACCACCGGAAATGTTGGCGCCGACGGAGACCGCCACAAACAGTGCAAAGGCATGAGCTATTGATGCTGACACTAGCCCTGCTGGTGTTGCTGCACCATTGTTTGTGAGCTTATCTGCAAAACAACATCAGATGTGGAAGTTGATTATTTATCCGTTTACCTTGGAACTTATTAGCAGAAAACCAGTTTAACTTCAGCTAGTTGAATTAGGCCCTTACTGAAAGCCATGCCGGAGCCTTCGCCGGCAAAGACAAAGATGAGCATGGAGATGAACTCAGCCAAGGCTGCCTTCAGAGCATCGGCCTGACTAAACTCAGACGCATCTCCGATGGCAATTCTGGAAATCGGCATTTTTGTGTTTGCTTTTCGATCTCAGGCCACGAACGCTCAAAGCTAAAGTTTCTTACGTTTTGGTTACGTTCTTCCTGGTTTATATATATATACAAGTGGTGGCGCAGCTCATGGGGTTAAATTACACACAGGGAAATACAAAAATTTTGTAATGAAGCAGGTAGCTTTTCTCTTTTTTTGCCACCCTGTGAGGACAATAGTGGAGAGCCTCCGGATTGTTCCTGTGATGCCAGGTGGAGGGTCTGATGTGATGTTCAGAGCAACAATCGCCGACCAATGTATTTGTGGGTGTGGGGGTCCCTCAATCATTGTCTCCCTAACCGACATTCTGCATTGTTTACTTTGGCAGCGATGTGGATGGGGCCATGGTGGATTAGTTATGCTTGATTATTCATTACTTCATTAATTATCACGCCCTAACGAAGTTTGTCTTGCCAACAAATAAGGACGCTTAGTGGGGACGATGAAAGGTCATCATATATATATATATATATATATATATATATATATATATGATACCACAATTCAATGATGTTAAGTCACCCCTGTGCCTAAGTCTAATATTCAAAATGGTAAGAAGATGATAAGTCTCTCATGTGAAAGTAAAATCGATGTGATCATCTTAAACGTACAAAAAAACTACTCTCTCGTTCTAATTTTAAATATAAGATCTTAATTATAAAGTAATTTTATACTGTAAACAGATTCTTATATTTAAGATCGGAAGGAGAATCTTAATAGTAACTCTAAATCAGGAAAAAAAAAAATCATAGAGAAACTATTGGGTTTATGGAATTGCCATTTTTACGTAATCATTGTCCACAAGGGATTAACGATGAAGACTATGTTAGATGGGGTCGAATGCATTGTTTTGTAACTTCGAATTACAGTTTTAGTTAGGATCGTAGTGTTTTTTTTTTTTTTTTGCTTTTTTTAATGATAAGACTGCAAGAGTCGACAAATATATTTGGTCATGCTCTGAATTGTTCAATATAATTGAAAATAAAGTAGGTAACGCCAGGATCTAAGCATCTAATTTTGTGACCATATATTTTGGAAAATAAAAAAATAATGCATTGATATACGAACAAAATAATAATGCCGTAGTGGTGCATCTGTCAAACAGGACGTGGAATCGGGGGCTCAAGAGCCACAAGTTTTGTAAAGGTATACTTTCATTCTCGGCCCCACAACTTTATCTCAATTTGTAAGCTTATCTGCTCAATAATTTATTATTATCACGGACGGCTTGCAGCGGAATAATTTAAACCAGATTGCCATTGCACCAAAAACGATTGTCTTTTCTTCTGTTCCGATCTAGTGATGAAGATAAACCTGATAGAGCCGACTAATTCAAATTCGTTGGGAGGAAAAGAGTAGCAGCATTATGTGGCTAGCAACGATCTAAGTGAACGTCATTTCACCACTAGTTTGATGCAAAAGATATTAGAACAGAGTGGGAGTTCAGAATTGGTTATATCCCGAGGAAGGGAATCAGTGTAGTGATGCATTGACCAATTACGGTTTGGAGCTCCCAATGGGAGTCCATATCTGGGATCAGATGGTGGAAAGGGTTCCCTTGGTTTGTTTGGCCGACACTTCGTGGGTTTTGCTTTGAGAGGGGATACAACAGAGATGGCTGTAGCCTTATTTCACTTGTTTCTTTCTAGTTGGCCTCGTTTTTGCATCCGATGCACAGACCTGAATATGTAGTTTTCACATTAATAAACGAATGATGCAAAAGAAGCGTGCAAAGAAAGCAGCATTTGCCCGAAAAGCCCTTATAGACACATCATTCATGAGAATGAGCGGAGCAATAGGGAGAAAGCTCACGCGGATTGAAAGCTTATAGATGGAAATCGATGGAACATTGATAATGTTGTCCTTTCTTGCTATTAATCCTTGAAAAAAGAAGAAATAATAAAACGAGGAATCCCTCTTAGTCTTACGTTATTCAGTATTCTTGTTTAAGTGTCGAACCACAACTCCACAAGGTAGACTTTTGATGACGAGATTTTCAACCAGAGCTTACAATAAATTAAACTCTCTAGTTCAAGTTGAATCTCTCTTGCATTCAAATAAACGACCACAGATTTGAGATGAGATGGGGGATTATTATTTTTTGGCTTTTACCCCCTCAAGAACAAATAATATAGTGAAGAGTCCACAATACAATCCTGCAGAGCTGAGGGCACTCATCAGGGAAATTTCCTAATGCCAATCTCTAGGCATTGATAGCATGGAAATTGGGTGTGACTCAGCATTTTTTGAGCTATGGGTGAGCAAGGAGAATGTAGATTGTGGAAACTATGCAAATATAGGGAGGAAATGGCGTGGCTGCTTCACAAACAAATTTTATGGTATCATTCCAATGAGGGCTAATAATAAAATTTGGAGGGAGGCCTCAATTGCAAATAGGAACTCTATGACTCACCCAACAAATGAGGGTGTCACAATCTAGATTCTTGATCCACATATCCACAAAACCACCGTAAGTTCGAATTTAAATCCAAATCCTAAGATCAATCTCCTATCCATATTCCAGCGCGGTGTAGCTTACTAAAGAGATAAATGTCCTAGGCTTGGCATTACCTTCCAAGAATATCCGCAAGAACTTTGAGAATGACAGAAGAAAGTAGACCTTGTGAAAAGGAATTATGTCACCTCTTAGTCTTATTGTGAGCAATTGTTAAAATGCTCAAGCATTGATCAAGTGTACATCAGTGGATAACGGTGGATACTCCACAAAAAGTTCTAAACTGACGGCACCGATGAAGAAATAACAGGTCTTAAGGGAAGTTATATCCCAGCAATTGCTCACTACCAAGCTCTAGAAGGCTCAATATACATAATTAGGCGTTGTACTATTTTCTAAAAGAATAGGAAATAAGTAAAACAGGAAGTTCAAGCATGATATGAACAAAGAAATCAAAAGGTCAATCTATTGTTTAATGTAATGCTTGGTAAGGATCTTTTTCCATTGTTAATCAAAGATCAATACTGAAAATTAAAGGTGGAGAGAGTATGTAGGACATCTCTCTTCTGTTATTACAATCTGTGACACCAAGACAAGCAAACCTCTCTTGACACTGACAGACACTGAAACAAAGTGCAACGCTGGAAGCAACACAAACCACTTGGAATCACCTGGAACATGGGAACAAAACAACCTCGTTAACTACATCCATAAACTAGTACGGATTGAAAGAATATCATAATTATGGGATTTGGCAGTGCAGCAAGCAAAAGAATTGGGGAACAAGGTCAAGAGATGCCTAATAACAATACATCAATCACTTCAGCCATAATTTTAGTCGAATTATTCTTTGCATAGTGCAACCTAGTGCTCTATTCATCCTGCAATTATATCATCAGCCTAAACGGATGGGGGTACCGTACTACAACTAACAATCTATAATCAACGTATTCATTGAGAGCAGAGTATTGAGCCATCGAGTTAACGAGTCACTGTTTCAGCTTTCCACGATCGGAAAGCTGAGAGGCGCATTCATTTCATATAGCAAATACCAAAAAGGCTTAGAGAAAAGGACTTTGAAGAATGGTGATGGATAGGTTACCTCCTGTGCTCCTGAACGAACTTGGACTTTTTAGCATCTTCCTCTGAAATTACAAATCAGAGTTAGGACAAAAATAACTCATTATGAGATCCAATAATCCGAGTCCAAGTAATGGAAAAAAACACAACAGATCGAGACGGCTTCTTACCCGTAAGACCAGCGGTTAACTTGACGATTAGGGCTCCGGTGATGGCGAAGCCAACCAGGAAGGGCCAGTTCCGGTTCCATTCTCTCCTGAAGAAAACTGGCCATGGATCGAACTTCCTCATTTCTCACTGCTGCTAACCCTGCTACGCCTCCTTTGCCTTTTTCACTGTACGGCGACCTCCTCTATCTCGAGCGAAATTCGTAGGGGGGAAGATATGGCTCGGCGATGCGCCTAAACACACGCATCGCAAATTTCGCCATGGACTGGACTTATACACGATATTAGAGACCCAGTCAACAATAGTGGGCTCAGAATATATGATATATGGTTTATTGGGCCTCAAAAAACTGTTTTAGGGGTTTTGATCTGTTTTTTTTAATAGAAAAAGTTTAAGTGAGTTGGATTCTGAGGCTTACTAGGACTAAGACATATCTCTAAGTTCAAAGAGTACTTCAGAGTTATAGAACGCCAACCAACAAAGTTCTCATATTAGCAACAAGATTTGAACTATCAATTTTATAGATTATGAACTAACTCTTTATAAATTGGACAAACCTTTGTTAATTCCCACAAGAGGTGACATTTTTTATAAGCAAAAATCATCTTATCAGAAACCATACTCTTTCAAGATATTATTGGGCGTTAAATATAGACACATATTTCAAAAATTTAAATGATTTGTAATATTATAAATACTATCTCATTCCGTTATACTTAACCCTATGTTAGCTAGAAAGGAGAGAAAGAAGAACTACAAATAACATCACGATGAAATTACTTGATACTTTGATTAATTTAATCAAGTTTCTTAATAGTATTATTTGTTAAAAAAAATATTGCCAGACTTGATAATTTTCCATATGTGAAAGAGATATGTTAGGAAACTCAATTAATTGCAAGTTTTAACTGTCAAAGAAATAAGTATTCACAGTAATAACCTAAATAAGGAAAAATTGATTTTTTTAATAATAAAATAATGCAAAGAGAAAATTTTATGATTCTATATTTATTAATAACGTCATTTTGAATATTTGCTTCAGAATTGATTGATAGGCAATTTATGAGGAAAGGTGAAAATAAATTAAACATGAATTGGTCAAATAGTCAAAACATTCAAAAACAAAAATAATAAAAAATGGCAACGAGCTCCATGAGGCAATTTGCCCCACGAGAGTAGCCATGTGAAAGATGGAAAGAGATGGAAACCAATTCACCTTGTGGAAGATGGTCTTCAACTGTAGTCTTCATTTTGCAGATGATCTTATCGAAGCATGCTCTAATCAAGTTGAGGTCATTGACAAATGCATCAGAAAATTTTGCACCTTCCCAGGCCAGACTATGAACAAGAACAAGACTAAGATAGATGTGTTGCTCTTGTAGTATTTCCAGGACTCAATTGAAGGGCACCCGTTCCATGATCCCATACATGAGGGTAGATTTGTTATTAGTAGGAATTTGAATTGGTCTGTAACCTTTAATTCTAGTCCATTTTTGTCATCTACTTCGTCTTGACCTCATGAGCAAAGAGTCGTGTTGGGCATTGCTATCATATCTTTGATCTATGGTACCAGAGTGTCTTTCAACATTCCGAAGGATACAGACGTCGTGAATGGTTGTGGTGTTATTTATTAGGAAAGGCTCTACGAATGCGTTCATAGCAAGGCTTTCCTGAAGTGTTGGAGTGTTCAAAATGATCATACGTGGAGATTCAAGGGTGTTTTTTCTTTTTTCTTTTTTTTGTGATTTTTTGTAACTCGCAGTGGATCTAGTGCTTTACTGAGATATTTTGGGCTAGACTCTCCTACTTTAGTAAGCTCATACCTTTTTTCTACATACTTGATTTTATTTTTATAATAAAATTCTCGTAGAATCAAAATAGGAAACTTACTAAAAAAATTTATGCATAGGGCAACATATCAAGTTACCATATATGTATAAGAAGAAAAGCAAGATTTATGAGAGGATTATGTGAGGAAGACTCAATCGAATCAGATCACTAGTAGATATTTTGAAGAGAAACCGACCGCCTTCCTCGTCATCAATCTCTTACCGCGTGCAATAATATTTTTCTATAAATACGAATAATCAGAATTATTTGATGATTTCCTATTTTCCCCAAGTTGTCACCTAGTCTCACAGCAGGAAGGAGGCGAAATCACAGAGAACATGGGCTCTCCGTTTCGTGCTGGAGAGGTAGGTGGTCACTTCAATTCCTGTTATTTCTGTTTTACTCCTCTCTCCATTGTGCCTTCAGACCTCCACGGATTACTAATATTAAACTCTTGTAAATGACACTGACATACCCATGGTTTCTCTGGATTTCTTTCATGAGTTCATCAGATCCATGATTCGAATGGAATTTAACTTTTGAGATTGCTTGTTCCTTACTATTTTGTTTAGTCTTCCTATTTATAATTTATTATTTCATATTTTGCTTGCTGGTGCTACTTTAGTACCTTCCAAAAAAACGACAAGGCTGGAACTCTGTTTTGTTTCCGGTTTACAGTTCCCGTAGCGAAGCTTTATTTTTTTTTTATCTATTTAACCCAAAATAAAATTTGGGGAAAGAGGCCTACCCGTTAGAGCCTAAAGTTTTGATTTTCTAAGTTATGATTTGGTGTCAACGAGAGCAAGCGATATATAGTTACCATGCTATTAGGATTCAAGGCCATGAGCAAGGTTTTGATTTTTAACTGGCACTTCATTCCTCCTCCTCAAAGAATGTGTTTTTCGTCAACCGTAGCGAAAAAACATTATTTTTGTTTGAAAAAAAAAGAAGCAGCTTTCCCCCCTTACTGAATAACTGATAGTGTGGTAGGATTGCTGTCTCTAACTGAATAACAGATATTCCAAAAGATAAAGTGTGGGTCAATTATCCGTTTAAAGGCAAATATACCTGATCTAATATTGACACTGAAGTTGGGGTCTTCCTTTTAAAAGCGATTTCGCTCATCATAATTTATAACTGACATAATAGTTGTTTTGATTTTCCAGACAGTTGACGGATTGATGCTGAGGCTGCTTGAGACCAATGTTAAAATAAATCGCGCCAAGGATCTCATGATGCGACTGCAGAATCTAGTGAATCATATTTCCGAGGATACAAACAGAATTGAACTTCAGCTGCGTCCTCATCTTCAGAGCATGATTTCAGAAAGCCTTCTCTCCCTACATTCTGATTCAAACTCAGCCATCACAGAGGACCGTGGCTCTTCCTGGAACTTCTCAAATGTCAACCACGTTTTTGACAACATGGGTTTTGTCAATGAACAAACATGGATTCAACAAGCTTTGGCATATCCAAGAATGCTTGAGTATAATTGTACGAGTGTGGGGTTTCAAAATGCTGTGGGAGGACTCGTTTTGCCAGAAAAGGGGAAGCTTCTGCGCTCTGTTAAAGATGCAGGTCCTTTGCTTCAGGCGCTTCCTATGTGGCGTCACCCACCTCCACAAAACATCAACTTTGCTTCACCTCTTACCATAAAAAAGAATGATATTGCCGACATGGGGACTTGTGCTGATCTCCAAGGGGATTCCTTTTCAGATTCTTTGCTAAATTTGGCAGGGTTTCATTCTGATCCATGGATCCACGATCAAGTCCCTAGAAGCAAGCGACAGAGGCCTAACTAACTTCCATGACATTTTCTTCTCTTCTAGTTTGTGGTAGTGTAGGACGTAACCTGATTTTAATTTATAGTGTTAAGGTATAATTTTGCTTAGAAAGTTTTTACTTATGAGATGTGAGTATCCAAAGTTTTTATTAAATTAATATCATTCAAAGTGTTTAAAAAGAAGTTAAAATTTTAAAATAATATTGATTCAATAAAAATTTTTGAATACTCACAAGCCATAACTTTTATGCGAAATTTTTTAAAATAAAATTAGATCTTAACCCTAATTTATATGAGTATTACAACCAACATTTTAGATTTTGGTTAAGATGTTGGAATGGGACATTTTTCCTCGGTGTTTAGAAATCACTTTTTTATTGAAATATACTTAATTAGGAGACTTTTAGTATTGGCCATCACGAAGTTTTGTTAGTGCATTTGACAGTCTTGTGAAATGAATTGACAGGATTTGTGGTCGTTGTCATCAAAATTTATCTATTTATTGCTTTCGCTTAATGAATGAAATCTTTGACAATGTCGGTGGCAATGTGCAAACAACAACTTTTTCAGCTAGTAACTAGGATTGAGTTGTTATAACCTTGATATTATCTACTACAAGGTTTGCCTCGAACGTAAAGGAACATACTCCTTAATATTGTCTCCATACATCCTTATCTTGTTACTCTGTTTGTCTTGAGCGTTCTCTTACATAAGCTATCAATGAGTTAATCAAAATCGTTTGCAAACTCAATGTAATGTAACCCAACACGTGAAGTTTCAGCATGTCTTCAAATTCCACGAAGCCTCTTGTGCCTTTGGAATGGAATGTACGGCAGACTACTACACTAATTATTGTCTGCATCGTTTTCCTGTTACTGAGTTACCACAGCGTATTGAAGCGTACATGTTGTGCAAATTCTTCTGGGAACCAAGCAAGCAGAAGGCGACTTCTAGAAGAGTCCATTCAAGATGATCCTTCTCCACCGTCTCAAAGCCATGGCTTGGAGATCTCTGTAATACATTCTCTTCCCAAGTCCATGTTTAAGAAAAATGAAGGGGAAGAGAAGCCGAACAGCGTAGACTGTGCAATATGCTTTGGTGAGTTTGAAGAAGGGGACTGGCTCAAATATCTTCCGAACTGCCACCATGTCTACCACGTTTCCTGTATTGACTATTATTGGCTTCGGTCCAGCTCAAATTGCCCTCTTTGCAGATCTCATGTTCTCCATAATCCTCTTCCCGAGGCTCTAACTGCTCTGCAGATGATATAGCCCATGTCTGATCCCAATTTATTCGTCTCTTTTGCCCCCATTTCATAGATGTAGTTTTGATTTTTAGGGACATGTAAATATAGATTGTGGAACTCAGCCATTGGAAACGGATAGATCATTATGAATCCGAGTTGTCGGCCTTATCAGATTCAAGCATTGTCATTTTTACTCAAAAAGGCTAACGCATGTTTCATGCATCAATTCCCATCTAGCATATTTACGTATTTAACAATAATATGAATCTTGTGGAAGAAACAGCTCTGCAGTTATGACTTATGATTAACCTCAACGATTGCCACCAATGGCGCTGCGAA
Source organism: Leucaena leucocephala (assembly GCA_037074615.1). Lineage (NCBI taxonomy): Eukaryota > Viridiplantae > Streptophyta > Magnoliopsida > Fabales > Fabaceae > Leucaena > Leucaena leucocephala. The sequence continues at coordinate 21,189,076 of CM073523.1, read as the reverse complement.
AATTTCCGTGGAGGAAGAAATTGAGAGAAAAGTTGTGTAAATAATATACCCATTAATTGGTTTAAATAATTTTCAAGCAAAATTTATAACCCGCAATCTACTTTTATGTCATTTCAACACAGCACAGGGAAAACAGAATAAAACGTAAAAACCACATCTCAAAGTCTCCTGTTAATGGGCTCCTTGAAACAGTCTAAAATATGGCGCAAATATAAATAAACAAGGCGAAGCCACCAAAATTTAGATGATTCCAATCTTGTTGGCGACATCCAAGGCATCATAATCGGGAGTCAACCTGACATAGGCCTTCTTGGTACCGTCGGGCCTGCAACAGCATGAATTCGACTCAGAATATGCTCAAAAAGCAACCATAACAAATTACTCAACATAAAATGGGAAATGAGATCCAAATTAGAAATAGAAAACAAGCACTCCACTAAGTGAAGATCTAGAAAACCTAAACGAATATGGAGCATCTCAGACCATCAATCACTAAAACTTTATATTTGTAATTATTAATCAGCAACTGTTGAGTTACCAGCCTATATGTTTGGGACATTAATCAAGAAGGCTTACCTGATCAAAGTGTTTACTTTCTTGGCCTGAATGTCGTACATTTTCTTCACAGCATCCTTTATCTTCTTCTTGTCTGCACGCAAGTCAACAATGAAAACCAAAGTGTTGTTGTCTTCAATCTTCTTCATTGCTGACTCGGTGGTGAGAGGATACTTCAGAATTTGATAATGATCAAGCTTATTTCTTCCTGGAGCACTGATACGAGGGTACTTAGGGTTTCTATCCTTTTTCAATGTCTTGGGTCGATGGAATGTGACTGATGTTCTAATTTTCTTGGCCTTCTTCTTGAAAGTGGGGCCTGATTTTACTGCCTTGGCAGTTTTCAAGGCCTGTGCCTTTGGGTCAGTCTTCTTTGAACTATCACCTGCACAATGACAAGTACTAAATTCACAGAATTCACACTTTCAAGGCCAATGCCTTGGCAGTTATGATGTAATGGCCAATGACAAGTACTAAATTCACACTTTCACGTGGGAAATCAGTCACAGAAACCTTAAACCGCTCAACAAGTGAAGACAAGGATGCAAAGAATGTAGTTTTAGCTAACTGACATCAGAAACTGGTTAACATGCAAAAATGCTACAAGAACAAAATAAGTCCTCAGCAAGCTTATGAAGAGAAAGATGACGATACAGAGCACAAGCACTCATGTTTTGTCATAAACATCATAACTATTTAGTACTTCTTTCATAACGTATGCCCTGGAATATCACAGCCCCAAACCATTACTATCAAATATTCAAATTATCAAATTAATCATGTAAAATGAGCTACTAGCAAAAGAGGATATCAGTATTAGCTTTTGTTCTCAACCAGAATATTACATTTTAGGAAAGAAATTATAGTGACTTAGCCAAGAATATTACACTAAAGACTAGGCTTAGTATGGTTTCCTTCCTCAAAAACAACAATGTAAAAAGATTTTAGTCTTATAATAGCAGCTAGAAAATGATTCTCAAATATTTCCCAAGGACGACAGATTGAAGAAAAAAGGGATCGCTCTACTGAGCTTGGTAAGGACGTACGCAGTTAATTTCGGCTGATTTACTAAGGATTTATTAATTATTAACTTCCCCTGCTTTTTTTTACCACATTTCAGGGCTCAGACGATTGACATCCAAGTTACATAAGCCAAGGCCACAGCAAAACTATAATATTCCAAGCAACGCATTTGCTGCGTTTCATAATAACAATAACATAAAACAAACATAAAGTATAAACAGGAAATCATCAAAGAATTTCCCAGAGCTTGCAGAGTCAGTAGGGTGTTGTACCATCCCCGGGCTAAATTAAAATGTCGTGACTACATATAGATTCTCCAAGCCCAGTGTCAAAATTGGGGGGGGGGGGAAGCGCGAAAGAATGCAAATACAAAAGAAACATAGAAAAATGAAGACCAAAGAGTTACCTTTAGGCGCCATGGATAAACAAAAAAGAAACTTGACCCGTCCGTCAAAACTTCCTGAAACCCTGAAGGCAAAATAGATAGAAAACATTAACCTGCTGAAGTTCTGTAAGACAAAGGCACCAACAACATTAAATGACAGGGAAGATACCTGCGCTTGAAAAGCAGAGGTACTTGCCGACTCTAGGGTTTTCAGGAAGGGAGAAAGAGCGCCTTATATACATATATCCGCCCTGCATCATAACCAGAATATCGGATCGCGTTGCTTGCTTGGGCAAGTGACCCGCCCAGCCCAATAATTCGTAGGGAGTGGCAGGCTCATTAATCGCGGTATTTTGTATTTTTGATAATTTGTGGAACTTTTTTTATTTGATACATATGGGCTTTTAGTTCAATATGAAAGGATCCGATAGGAGACTCTGTTTAAAATTTAAATTTTCTGGTTAACTAACTGGGGTTGATCTGAATGGTAAGCGATTCGGTATCGCTTAAGTAAAGTCTCGAGTTCGAGCCTTAGCGTATGCAAAAAATTTCCGTTGAGAGACTCACCTACTATAACCAGGTGCGTGACGCGGGTCGGATCTAGATGTAGTCGGGGTAAAACTCCGGTAAATCGGGGCAATTAAAAAAAAATCTGGTTAATTTGGAAAAGATCACAAAGACGACGAAGATTTTCTAATATTTTTTTTAAAAAAATAAATTTACATTCCCAATAATAATCTTTCTAAAATCAAATAATAAAGGTGAAAGGGGTTTGAATTTGCATCATGTCTTTCTTTTTTTAATTATTAAAAAAATAAAAGGTAAAAATGATAGGAACGGAAGTTAGAACATGCATGTGATGGCCGAATTCTTTTCTTCTGCTCTTTCGGCCATAAAAGCACCCGTTCTTATCATTCTACCTCCAGGCCTATTCACAAAATACGCTAGTTAAAATCACTTGTCTCTTGTAAAATAAGCTGGAGGCAGTACTTCTTTGATCCTTAATATAGAACTTGTGAGAAATTAATTGTAGTCATAAATATAAATATAAATATTTTTTATATTTATTAATTTTTTTAAATTAATTTTCTTAATATTCCTTTAATAATAATTAAGAGAAGAGAAATAAGATCAAGGAAGATGATTATGGAAGAAAAATATGCCTTATTAACTAAATTAATTTTTTTTATCTATTTAAATTAGTTAAATGAATCTTAAATTAAATATATGAAGACATGAAGAGTGTCATTTTAGCCTCCGTTGTTGTTCGCAGGGCCTAAAGTCGTTCTGAGCGAAGTTACATCATAATATAAATTGTTGATTGTCATATTAATACTTTCTGTAAAACATGTAATGTAACAATGCACATCCCAACCATTTTGGCTGCATGATGTCACTCACATTGTATAAATCTCCATTTGAGTATATGAACTTGAAGGCAATCCAATTGGGTATCCAACGCATTACGTTTATATGAAAGAAAAAGTTAAGCACAATACAGCAGCCAAATGCAAGCTCAAGTACCACAACACTCTCAGAGAATCGGTGAATAAAGACATTCATTTAACTCATTCAGACCTCAACACGAAAATTCTGTTTGCATCCCACAACACTCTCATGACACCTAACTTGGTTTCAGCCTCTGCGAATGAGGAGCCGGTGGCTTCCGATGGGTAAGGTAGCTGCGAACCTTTATCAGCTTTGAGCTCATATATATCCACAACACATGACTCTGATTCCTCCGGACTCTTCCCACACCACTTACCACTAACCTGAAACACCTTCCCTTTGCCGATTTCCTCTCGCTTATCGACAAGCACAACATACTGACCTGTCTTGCACCCAGCTTCTGGAGGCCCAAGATCAACAAACTCACCCATCAAATAATCAGGCTCATGACCAGAACTAATATTAGAGTGACTTGGAAGTTCTTTTCTTGCATTTGATGCATCACTTGGGCTATCAGGGGAGTCATACGAGCCCTGTACCGGCCCCTTTTGCTTGTCGGGGACTGAAGTGTCGACATCTGCTGCCGCTCGAACATCCCTTGCAGTGCCTAGCTTTTCGATTGTTCAGCCTGATATCATAAACAGATAATTGTGAATTTCCACAAACACGATATTGGTGGTATAATTTTGTGAAACACAGCTTCGAAAGAAAAAACTTGAATATGATTTCTACACTAGATGTTTTGCTATATTATCCTAAGGAAGAATAAGGTATATCATTGTCTTTTCTTGCTTTTTTTGTTTTTCCCAACCGGATTGTTTGATGAACAATGAAACAACTATTTGAAATGCAAGCTGTAAAAAAGGTAAATCGGCATCCTCACCAATTTTTAAGCTGTGAAGCTGTAACTTCGGAACCCTGGACAGCACAATGCAGGAAAGATTCAGAATAAATATATCATTAAGCATAATTAATATATATATATATGAGTTGTGTAACACGTGACATACATGATGACTTAATTTTTCAGACCAGGACAGTAGTAAAGCCGCATTTCGCTGCATCTCAGGCTCATCCAACAATGCCCTCTCAATTAACATCACCTGTTTATCATTCATTATAGTTCGCTTTCGCTTTTTCCTCTGTTGTGTTTCAACCTTCTCAGCTTCTGGATTTTCTCCAACTCCAACCTTTTCACCATGCTCAGCTGATTTTGAAAGCTCAACATTGTCCATAGGATCAATAACACTCTTACCTTTGGCAGAACTGGTATCAGAAACACTTGTTTCAACATTTTGGGCATCCTTGTCTGCATCTCTTGCACCTTCTGATGCAGTCTTACCAGAAATAATTTTATCTTCCATCTTATCTTGTTGATTTGGGCCAGCACCTTGATTAATAACTTCAGCTCTGGCATCAAAATGGTTTATATCCAAGAATGCAGAATTCTCAGACATTCCTTCCCTTAAATTACCACTCTTCTTCGTTAGATCAGCGAGTTCTTTTACAGGTAAAGGTGATGAGCATCCGCCTCGATTCTGAGCCTCCTACAGGGAATCAAACTAATTTCTCATTTCACTTTGTTGAGTACAAGCTACATGCCAAACTTCTCATTCTCGCTGCTAAAGTAATATTTTGTTCCGCGCATTAAAGTAAAGACTGAAGTGCATGTCTAGCGCGAAATACTATATGCTTACTATGGATTTGAGAAAACTTCTGGCACACACCTGATATTCATTGATGTTAAGTTTGGAAAACTTGTCACAGGATAAGTCCTTGCTATCCTGAGTTGCTCCAGCAGAACGCAATATTTTAAAGAATTTAAACACAGATCAAGAAAGAACATCAGTGAAGAAAAAAAGAAAAAAAAATCAGTAGAAATAAATCTGAAATAGTACAAATGCTTAAGAATAAAGGACAAAGGTTTACTTGAACACGATTTGCCCTAAATCCAGAAGAAGTAATTAATGACTCTAATTTGTCAGAAAACACCCTGCAAAGAATTTAGATAAACAAGTTATATGTTTAAACACGCAAGTAAGAAAATGGATCATCATCAACTAAATTTGCATTTTTGCTTTAATGGAGAGGTATAAACTTTATATGGCTCTTAACAGTGTTAAAATAAATAAATAAAACAAAGAAAGTAAACGAAATGCAAATGGAGTTAACAATTTCAAGAACACATTTTCAGATTATAGTTTTGGAGTAACTTTGTTTTGTTTAAAAAGAAACGGTAAATAGTTCTTAACTTTGGGTTTATAAGCAGTTCATGCATGAAGTAAAGCTTAGTTCAATAATAATTTTTTACATAAAATGGAATATTTGTCTAATATTTCAATTAAGCATGTTCAATTCAACATTTAAATGATAACTGAGAGAGCAAAAGTAACCTTAAAAGATGCACATCCTCCACATTTAAAAAGTTTGGAATCAAGGATTCTGCATGACTTAACAATGAGCCTACACAAGAAAGATACTCAATAGAATTAACCATATTTTAATGATATTTCCGCAACAAGAATAAGTAGAGAAAAATCATTACGTAGGTTCTTGCAGATGCTGGTTGCATTAGGAGCACCAGAAGCAAAAGAAAAGCCAGGCAGCAAGTTACTTAAATCCATTTGCAAGCACTCCAAAACCTTAAAAACGAAAAGGTTCCTCTCCTGCTCTGGGGATTAAAATAACAACTGATAAATGGCGATAGGAAATTATGAATATATATACATATATACTGCTGTAAAGCAATTAAGTTTTTCCCAAAAAAAGATCAAAATATAGGCAAAAAGTTAACCTTCACATATGTTGGGAACAAAACAATGAAGATTTGCTATGACTTTAACAAATAATGAAGTCCTATGATGTGCATAAGAAGTCTGAGGCATGCTGTTACGAACAAGGTTAAACTCCAAATTTGCCGTATTTAATAGATCCTGCCATGAAGTATTATCCAAGATCCATCCAACTGCAGCAAATATATCATATTCAAGAGTTGCATCCTCCTCCTTCTCTGGGAGGTTAGACGAGCACCAACAGGACAAAAAATCTCCATGGGAGAGCATAAATATTGTAGCCAGAACTTTAGTCTGGAGTCACATGAAAAGTATTAAAAATTTTGAAAAAAATAAAAGAGCCAAATAAGATGAAGATTTGACCATTTTTCATTTATTAAATTGTGGGTGTTGAAAAAAATGCTAGAGCCAAAAACTACAGTGGTGGCATGACAGGAGTGAGGCCAATAACTATAAGCATGTTAACTTTTTATACTCTTATAATGATAACTTACAAAACTGTTGGACTCATGGGCCAAATATCTTAGCTGATTGCCTTGCTGATTTGCTAATATTCTGGCTGATTACTGTGTTTAATTCTTGGGATTTATTTCCTGATTCTACTCTAATTTATTTCCTAATTTTGTGATCCTAATATCTGGGAATTAATGCCAGATTTCATGGATATTATTCTTGACTTTATTCTGCAGTATCCTAGGCTAGAATCATGGTTGATCTCTCCTCTTTGATTGAGAGCATGTATCTATTTATAATCTGTGACTATTGGAATGAGAATAACGCTTCCAGATCAGAATTCTTTGATCTTAATCTACATGGTATCAGAGGACAATGATACAGTTCGGATTTGGCCTTAATACTGCGGGCTGGCGCTCAATCAACTCAGGAAGTGATCCCTAGGGGTTTGGCAGCAACAATCCAACCAGGAAATCACACACAGACCGATTCCAGTTCTGTCTCTGTCACCATCCATCGGTTAAATGGAGAAAACTATGTCCAGTGGGCCAATAGCGTACGCCACTACGTCATGGGCAGAGGAAAATACGGATACCTCACAGGATCTGTACTTAGACCCCTTGAAACTGATGAGAGGTATGCAACCTGGGAGGCGGAGAATTCGATGGTTCAAGTATGGTTAATCAACTCTATGACCACCGACATCAGCAGCCACTTCTCATTCTTCATGACAGCAAAGGAAGTCTGGGATGCTGCCCGAGACATGTTTACTTCACAGAAAAATAGAGCCGCGGTGCTAGAGATTGAGGGCTTCATTCATGACCTTAAGAAAGGTAATCGCTCAGTCACACAATATTACACTGAACTGTTTGTTAAATGGCAGCAGCTAGATACATATAATGTGCACGAGTGGAAGCACCCTGATGATGCAGCCCTCTACAAAAAGATAAAAGAAGAACAGAGAATCTTCAAGTTCCTACTTGGTCTAGATGCCGGGTTTGAGGAGGTAAGGGGCAGAATCATGAGTCAAGAGATTCTACCCTCAATACGTGAAGTTTTCTTCATTGTTCGGGCTGAGGAAAGCAGAAAGAAGCTGACTTCAGGAGACTGCTTGACTGAACCACAACCTAATGCATTAATGACGAAAGGTGGGATGCAAGAAGGAGACAAAAACAAACAGAATAAGTGGTGTGACTACTGCAGAAAGAAAGGGCACACCAGAGAAGTTTGCTGGAAGTTGCATGGAAAGCCTCCTAAAAAGGGAAGACAAGAGGAAAAAGCATATGCTGGGTCTGCTGAAAGTAATCCCGGATCTGGATCTGGATTAAACAAAGAAGAAGTTGAATTTTTGAGGAAGATACTCGAAAAACATGAGGCTCCAGAAAAGGTGATGTCTTCAGGATATATGGCTCACACAGGTACAATCATTCTGGCTCTAAAAACTAATGTTCATCATAAAGCTCTTTGGATTGTTGATTCTGGAGCTACTGATCATATGACTGGAAATCCAGATTTATTGACTGATATAAGGCCTTGCACCTTGAATATATTCATTCAAGTGGCTGATGGGAAATCTGTGAAGGTTGAAGGCCTTGGTACAGCACATATAAACCAGAAATTAATTCTGTCCAATGTTTTCTATGCACCTGAATTAAAGTGCAGTCTTCTTTCTGTGAGAACAATAACCCAAAATAACAATTGTGATGTTCATTTTTCTGCTTTTGAATGTCTATTTCAGGATCCGGGGTTGGGGAAGACGATTGGTGTAGCTAAGATCCTAGAAGGACTTTACTGTTTGGAACCTTGTCAACAAAAGCAGTTCCCATACAAGGATTCAGTTGCTCTATCTGCTGTTTCATCAAATAAAGATGTGTTACTGTGGCACTATAGATTAGGCCACCCTAGTTTTCATTATATGTCCAAACTTTTTCCTCAATTTATGAATAAAGGTGCCTTGCCTTCCTCATGTGAATTTTGTCAACTTGCTAAACATACTAGAACAACCTACAATAGCCACCCTCATCAATTCTCCCAACCTTTCAATCTGATCCATAGTGACATATGGGGACCCTCACGGATTACATCCCTTTCAAATGCAAAATGGTTTGTCACATTTATAGATGATCACACACGGCTCACATGGGTTTACCTCATGAAAGAAAAATCTGATCTTCTTTTGACTTTCATAAACTTTCACAAAATGGTTACAACACAATTCCAAAACCCAATTCGTACCTTAAGAAGTGATAATGGGAAGGAATACATGAGTGGGACCCTACAAAATTATCTTAAAGACCATGGGATTCATCACCAAACAAGTTGTGTCAATACCCCTCAACAAAATGGGACCGCCGAACGAAAGAACAGACATATTCTAGAGGTAACCAGAGCCATAATGCTTACCCATAATGTTCCCAACTATTATTGGGGCGAGGCTATCCTCACAGCCACTTATCTAATAAACCGAATGCCTTCTAAGATACTCTATTTTGAAACTCCCATTACCATCCTCACCAAACACTATCCAAATACCACTCTTATCACTGAAATTCCCTTAAAAGTCTTTGGATGTCTAGCCTATGTTCACACTCTCACCGGAGGAAAACTTGACCCTCGGGCTATTAAATGTATTTTTCTGGGGTATTCAACCTCTCAAAAGGGTTACAAGTGTTATTCTCCTACCTTAAGGAAGTTCTTTGTTACCATGGATGTCGCCTTTGAGGAAAACTTAGGTTATTATCAGAATTCTCCCATTCAGGGGGAGAACTTGAGGGAATGGGAGTCTGTAGAATCACCTAACAGCACCAAAACAGTGCCAAATATCCCTGATATTGTCCAAAAAATGCCTTCACCTTCCATACCTATTGTTTTTCCTGCCATTGAACTTGACACAAGCCCAGAAACAGAACCAATTGTCCCTTACAATGACTCATCAATGCTCAGTAACACATTGGATAGGGAGGAATCAGAGGAGGCAGATGATGCAGTGGAAGACAATACTCAGGAGAATCAACTTCCAAACAGTAATGCTCCCTCAGGTTCAGTGCAAAATCAAGAGTCATCTCTAATCCTTGAGCCTAATGACATCGGATGGCCAATTGCCCTAAGAAAAGGGGTAAGACAGTGTACAAAGCACTCCATTAGTAACTTTGTTTCATATGACAAGTTATCTTCTTGTATGAGAAGTTTTGTTACCAGGATTGAAGAAGAAACAATCCCAGCTACCTTTGAAGAGGCAATAAAAGACTCAAGATGGTGTGCAGCCATAGATGAAGAATTGAGGGCTCTCAACAAAAATCAGACATGGGAAATCATGAAACTTCCGATGGGAAAAAAGGCAGTTGGATGCAAATGGGTATTTACAATCAAATATAATCCTGATGGTACAGTCAATAAGTTCAAGGCAAGACTGGTTGCCAAAGGTTACTCTCAAACTCAGGGCATCGACTACCAAGAGACATTTGCACCGGTGGCCAAATTGAATACCATTCGAATTCTTCTATCACTGGCGGCTAATCTTGACTGGCCACTACATCAATTAGATGTAAAAAATGCATTCTTAAATGGAGATCTTGAGGAGGAGGTATACATGAAGATACCAGAAGGTGTGACTGAGTACGGAAATAAGAATATGGCATGTAGATTGGAAAAATCCTTGTATGGGTTGAAACAATCACCAAGAGCATGGTTTGAACGATTCACCAAAGTAGTGAAAGGGTCGGGATACACACAATGCCAAGCTGACCATACTCTGTTTGTGAAGCATACAGGTACTAAAACCTCGATTTTGATTGTATATGTTGATGACATCGTGGTGACAGGTGATGATGCCGAAGAGATATTGAAACTTAAAAAGACCCTAGGTACAACATTTGAAGTAAAGGATATGGGAAGTTTGAGATATTTTCTAGGGATGGAAATTGCTAGATCACGGCAGGGAATTTCTGTCTCTCAAAGAAAGTATACCCTTGATCTACTCAAGGAAACAGGGATGTTGGGGGCCAAACCTTCAGCAATACCGATGGATCGATCTATCAATCTTGAATATAAACAAGAGGGAGTACCTGTAGATGCTGAAAGATACCAAAGGCTAGTTGGGAAACTAATCTACTTGTCTCACACTCGACCTGACATAAGCTATGCAGTAAGCATGGTTAGTCAGTTTTCATCACAACCTCAAGAGAATCATATGGAGGCCATATATACTATTCTAAGGTATCTAAAAATGACACCAGAAGGGGAATCTTCTTTGGTAAGACGAATTCCAAAGAAATAGTGGTATACACAGATGCTGAACATGGAAGAGACCCAGAGAATAGAAGATCATCTGGTGGTTACTTTACCTTTGTATGGGGTAATCTAGTGACATGGAGAAGTAAAAAGCAGTCTGTTGTGTCACGAAGTAGTGCTGAAGCAGAACTCAGGGCAGTGGCAAATGGAGTGTGTGAAGGAATGTGGATTACACGTGTCTTACAAGAATTGAGAATCAGTACACAGTTCCCTATAAAGATGTGGTGTGACAGCATGGCAGCCATTCAGATGATCAATAACCCAGTACATCATGATAGGACCAAGCACGTGGAGATTGATAGACATTTTATAAAAGAAAAAATTGAGTCAAAAATAATTAATTTGTCCCATATAAGGTCCAGTGTTCAAGTGGCAGATATTCTCACTAAACCTCTGGATAGAGGCAAATTTGAATTCTTCAGAAGCAAGCTGGGCATGTTAGATATCTACTTGCCAGCTTGAGGGGGAGTGTTGGACTTATGGGCCAAATATCTTAGCTGATTGCCTTGCTGATTTGCTAATATTCTGGCTGATTACTGTGTTTAATTCTTGGGATTTATTTCCTGATTCTACTCTGATTTATTTCCTAATTTTGTGATCCTAATATCTGGGAATTAATGCCAGATTTCATGGATATTATTCTTGACTTTATTCTGCAGTATCCTAGGCTAGAATCATGGCTGATCTCTCCTCTTTGATTGAGAGCATGTATCTATTTATAATCTGTGACTATTGGAATGAGAATAACGCTTCCAGATCAGAATTCTTTGATCTTAATCTACAAAAACAAATTGTCATGTAAGATCGAAAGTTTGAATCATCAGAGAATATGTCAGCTAAACGCATTGCATTGAGCTGTAAAAAACCCATTGGGTAAACTTTATCAGCTTTGAGATTCTGAGGATTATTTCCAAAAGCAGTCTTCAACACATCAAAAACCTGAAACATGAAAGCATATTATAAGCAGACGAATGGTAATAAATACTTAGGCATGCCTTTTGTTCTATGCAGAAAAAATAATTCATTGAGAGAAGAGCAATACAAAAAACCAAGGATAAGAAATCCTCCAAAAAAAATAAAATTAAAAGAAAAAATGCAGGCTCAATAGTTCATTGAGCTTTCCAATCCCATAGTAAATCCACAAGCCACCCTTAAAAAAATGTTGAAAACTAAGGCCAAAAAAAAGTAATTCTCCTCAGTTCAGTTGTAAAGGCATAATTTTTTGATCAAACACTCATTCTTTCCCAACAAAATACCCCACAAACCAACCAAGACAGTGCACTGCCAAAAAGCACAAAGCTCCTTCTTCAGCAAAAACAGCCAAGACATGTGCATGGTTGACGCATGAAATTATGTTCAAGGCTTGGCCGTTGGCACTGAAAGACAAACAAATTTGACACATTAAAGGAACAAATGCTTTTTGTAAATCATCATTGCACAAGAGCAGTATAAAAGATTTCAAAAGATAAACTTAAGAAAACCAATAATCCATATTATTTGAGCCGCATACAAAAATCAATCGATCAGTAGATGTGTAAAATTTCACACCAATTAATATTGAGGATTAGGAAAGTTAACAATGCTATAGCTAAATCATTTTAAAGGAATGATTTCCATTCAGCCAATTATCAGTAAAAGCACACAGAGCAATGGAACCATTTATACTTGACAATTTACATAGTAAGCTACCAGTTCAAACGAACCTCTAAAGAGACAGACTTAGCCAAATCTAAACTTTGTGATGAGCTGGCAACTTCATCAAGATAAGAAGTGTTTTCTGCTTCACACAAACTCAGCAGCTGATGACAGAGTCATGGAAGATAATCATTGAAATGCACAACTTATCAAGATCTAACTTAAAAGCAACGATTTATGGCAGATTAAGACTCACAAGGGATAGTACCTTAGATTTTAGCCGGGACAAAGCAGCCATAATCCTGGTTGGAAAATATGGTTGAATGTTTAACTTCAGAATGGACCTAAGCAGAAAAAGAATACTGCCCTTTCCACATAGTTCCTGAAATTATTATTATTTTTTTTTAAATGTAGTTCATATATATAAAGGAAAAGCACAATTCATATCATAAATTGAACAAATCAACGAAATGGCATTAATGATCTCCCATGATGATTACGTTGCAAGTAGCCAGTTTGTTAAACAAAGTCCATTGCCCCTTAAACTCCCACTTCTCACCCTAACTATCCATCCTTAGAGATATGCTACATTTGCTTGTACTTAGGAGGCTGAGTAGCTTTGACACAAAGAACAACAAATAATATAAAGAAGAGATGAGAAATGTAAGAAATTACTATGATAAGGATGGGTTCTCACAATTAACAGTATTCAGATTGGAGAGGAATATATAGTTTAGTCTTTTCATATATTCATGGGAATCAAATAAGGGTTTGTGGACCCTTCTCAAAGATGGAAACAAGAATGTGTGCGTGTATAGAGAGAGAAAGAGAAACAGAAAGAGTTGACTGTCTACTGAGCTTGTAGTCCTTGACTCTTAAATTTATAAATGGTAAAAGAAATTCCCTCTTACAAAGACTTCTTCAGCATGTTTCTCCAAATTTATAAAGAAAGTCTAGTTTGGAAAACCTTATTCTTGAGTAGGCACTCCTTAAACAATTTTTGCTGGCACAACGACTGAAGAAACTGTAAAGAATCCTCACATTGCTGGGTGAGAAAATAAACTACTCGTTCAGCAGTTAGATTGGGTTCCACGAAGTCACCTTCATGGTAAGTTGACAGGGTAAACTCAAGAAACCTAACAACCTTGCGAACTGATCCAAAAGCGACATCCATAAATATGTCAACCTGTGACAGAAAGCTTCATAATTAGTCATAGAATATGTGTTATAAATTATAGCATTCACTTAATGTAATGAAAAATATAAATTACATTATGACATAAATTAGCTGGCAGAAAAATACAACCAAAATCCATAAGACAATTCTAGATGCATACAACAATTCGATAGAACAGAAATTAATTAGATTTACATAGTGGCTTCTTGTGAGTTAAAAAGAACATTTGACACCAACAAAACCTTTTTAAAGTATTGAGACAATCTAAAACTTAGAAATGCAACAAAGGAGTATGAGAAGGTACGCTCAAAACAACCCAACAAAACAGAGCAGAGGATAGAAACAAACAAATATATATATATACAGGGTCAACCAATCCCTCTACAAAATAGAAATCGAGACTTCCTTGAAACAAACTTGCACCAAACACCAAATTAAGGAAATAAACACAGCCCTATCCCATAGCATATGCAAGGGCAAAGACATGCCAGTCAATATATGGACTTTTAAATGGTTTTGACATCAAAAATTCTTTTACATATATGGACTCTAAAAGAATATTTTCTTCTAACCCGTCAATTATGAATAGACTGAAGAAGAACTTTACCTTGCATATCCCATAGCATATGCAAGGGCAAAGACATGCCAGTCAATATATGGACTTTTAAATAGTCTTGACATCATAAATTCTTTTATATATATGGACTCTAAAAGAATATTTTCTTCTAACCCGTCAATTAAGAATAGACTGAAGAAGAACTTTACCTTGGGGTGCGCAAGCAATACATGAACAATATCTTGCCATTGTGTTGATATAAACCCAGTTAATATATGTAAACTGCATCCAACAAGAGCTGAATGCAAAAGGTGCTTGAGACTAAAAGTATGGCCTACCTGAAACATGAGTGGAAAAACTAAGTGCAGATTAAAAGTACAGAAGTTTAAACTACAAAAACAAAAGCTAAAGAAAACCTGTCTGTAACCACCAAGAACTATTATCACATAGAAAACCAAGTCAATTAACTGTTCCAACACTTTCACATCATCTAGGAAAATCTGCATCATGTTTCAAACACAGAAATCAGGTCTGCCATCAAAGTGTTACTATAATCTTCAAATTTGGAAAATAAACACCTATATTCACAATAATAGGTCATTTTTCTGCTACCATCAAGGTGCATAAAAGAATGAATACAACTTCCATAAAACTTATCATGTTCATGTACGCATCTCTTTGTAAAGTATGACTTATGGACTATGGAGTTAATGGTAAGAAACTGCATAGAATAAGAAATAATAACTACACGCTGACTGATTCTATGTTACTTCCCCACCACCCACTCAATATAATATGGATAAAGTAACCAACTTAGCCATGAGCTCATGCTCTTCCTCATCTTTAAGTAGGGTCCCCAACAGCTCAAGCCATTAATCACTGACTTGAAAATAATTGTTTTTAAGTACACAATAAATGTTTCATATCATGTCTTTTCCATACAGAAAACAAGCAATATCAAGACATCCGCATACACAAGCAAAGAAGAGCAATATATATGTTAATGGGCATTACTGACACTAACCTGTTCAAGTTTAGAGTGACGAGGAGATAAATCACACAAGGAATGCAAGAGGCGTATACCACATAACATGTATCTCATCATTGATTCATCCCTATCAGATGAGATTAGCACTGCAATAAGATGCAATGGAAGAGATCCTGCAAGCTTTTCCATATCAATCTGCACACAGACATAATTAAATAAAACAAATTGATAAGAACAAGAACAAGATAATTTTGAACATGAGACAGAGAAAACCTTGCTCGTTGATCCTTTTCTGTTTAGGTAGTGAATAGTAAAATTTCAGAGTTCCTCAATAATCTATCAAGTTCCTGAGAACTAAGCCCATGTAACTCCTTCACTGCTGATACGAGGTCAACCACCTGTTTGAGCAAATATGTATAACTTATTCATGTTTCTGACGTGAGAAAGAACATGGGAGAAGGGAAGGATTATGAGGAATCCAGGTTATATTTAAGTCACATTTTCTTGCCTGTGCATCCCTACTTGATGGATCTTCCTTAGAGTGTCTCATTCTGGAAAATTAGTGTGAAAATCACAAGCATACACTAGCAAGAGGCAAAAGAAACGTGAGACACATATATAACAGAATTAGTCAGTATGCGTGACTTTTAAGCATATACAACTGATATTTAGCACATTGGGATGAGACATGACTTGTTTATTTCAAAGCAACTATGGAGGGCATTAGATTGATGGCAGCAAATTGCGCCAAGCGAGGAACAAGCTAGCATTTCAAAGGAAAAATGTATTACTTAAAGCCCTAGCAAACTCCTTTTAGCTTACTTTCTCAAAGGCATAAGATGTATATATTCACTACTTAAAATCCTTACAAGAGAATTTACATTTCAGTTTATAGAGTTGTGAAGCATGAAATATTACTCATTCAGGAACAGTATAAAAAACAAACGTTTTAAACTAACCGTATCCACTTTTCACCTTCAAAGTTCTAACTAATTCTCTGGAATAAAGTATTTACTCATTAATTGGGAAATCATGTCTGCCAGACTGCCACTGCCCAGTAACCTAGCCCCACAGGGGAGGGGATTTTAAAATATCAAATTAAATAAATCAATAGGTCCAAAACAACCAAGAACTCTCATCCATTATCATAAAGCTCATACTCATAAAGCTAGAATGCCCATTCACTTCAAGATCCTCCATTGTTCGCGTGAAAGGCACAGACCCCATAGAAAGGGAGAGGAACTGCACCACAGGTGTATCACTTGACCAAAAAACACAATAAGTAAAATCCAACTTACTTGATATCAGCAATAAAGGCATGTAGGAATGAATAGAACTAACAACACAACCCCAATCATAAGGTATTCGCAACTTGAACTACAAAAACATTAACCCTAGGGATTTGTAACATGGGCAACCCGAAAATCGATAGAGGTAAGAATATAGACCTGGATACCACAGCTACCTTATTTATGCAGAGAATCTGCCCAATTTGTTTCCCCCGTGACTCAATGCACAAGGATTATGCACAGGAAGAATGAGTATGAGATGAGTCAGATTGGGCTTAGCAAATGAAATGGTTTTATCTAGCTCTTCGACGCTCAGTTGCCTTGGCCAGCCATTATCCAATGTTGACACATATTTATTAGAAGAACATTCTAGAATGCTAGAATTTTAGACATATCCTATCTTGTGGATGTGTCTTTGAAAAATTTGATTCCTTGTTAGGGCAGATTTTGATAGGTAAAAAGAAAGCCAAGGAAAGAGGTGTTCCCTAAGAACACAATTTTCCTTTGTTTTATTTTACCCTTTCAAATGGATGGAAAGCAAAGTAATAGAAAATTCTGACAATGAAAATTTATGCACTTCCAAATCTATCTAACAGCCAAAAGGAAACAAGAGAAGAAAATTAAAATGATAAGATTATATGAAAACTCTTTCCTTTTTGTTACCAACCTTTTTGTTTGCTCATGATAATCCATAAAAAAGATCTATCTCATTTCGTTCCGCCTATTAAAAACAAACTTTAAATCACTTGTACCTTTTAGAACCTAATAAATCAAAAACCTCAGACTCACTGTCATTTTTACTTTTGTTTTCCAATAATTTTATTATTTTTCATCTGAGTTCCTTGATATGCACATAATAGACACGCCGCTAAATGTCTTTAGATTCTCTGACCACCATTACCATTCTGAGTTAGTCTAGCACCATTATAATGCTAATTATACTGAAAGTATTGGATGCATGTACCCTTACCTCTATCTATAATCATGGAACATAATGTACCATGAATTCAACAACTCTACATCTTACATTTATTTCTTGAAGAAATAAACAACAAACAAAAATCTATAACCAGACTAAGAGAAGTCACTTGATAATATCAAATGTATAATTAATATCCTATCACATGAAATGTACAACATCTGTATGATTTATACACAACAACAACAATAAACCTTATCCCACTAAGTAGAGTTAGCTACATAGATCGCACGACACTATTCTGTTCTCTCCCACTAGGTGTATGATTTATACACAAATGAGCAAAATTCCCAATCCTCTGATGTAGAACCACATGTCAACCTGAGCTAAATCTTATTATATTTTCTTAGAAGAATAAGCAAAACTCCATTCTTTATTTTCTTAAATATTTCATCAATGATTTTCTTTCCAAAAATTTTTTCTTGAACTTGTTCCTTTTTTTAATTGAAGTGAGCACTAATATTTATCTTAATTTTATATTTCCTTTTTTTCAAAATAAATAGGAGTTACATAGTATTAATCACTTCAAATATTTACTGATCTCTTTGGAAAAGCAAAACAAAAAGCAAAATAAATCTGAAAAAGTGGTTAACAAGTTTTGCAAAATATTCAACCTTGAGACTGTGTACATGACCACCACAGCCCCAGACTACTTTAACTGGCTTATTTCAACAGGCATAATAATTGATGATCACATTTAGCTTCCAATGAATTCAATCAGATACAAACATCAGCTGGAATAACATAGATAACAAAGCCAACAAAGTTTAGTTCAGCTAGTAAGGTTGGCCAATACCCTTCAAATCCTACTATCGATATGATGACATTATAGGTACCCCTGTAAGGTCTACCATAATGAGACCTTGGACCTAACTGCCTTAAAACTTTTTGTTCCAAAAAATAATAATAACATAATTTGAACATTATGGCAATTATTCCCTCCAAGAGGGGACCGGAAAAACATTACATTCTCCACATGTTTACATTACGGTTAACTTCTCGAGTTACTATTCCTATAAACTTCTCCTCGTATGTGTGTGTGTGAGTATGTGTGCGTATATATATATCCCTGCATGTCGAAATTCTTCCATTCTTGAAATGCCTGTATTTGCTGGATCCTCCTATCCAATTATCCTCACTTTTGTCACCCCCGTGGCTCACAAGTTCGCTTCGGGAACAGTTTATCCTCTTCTCGATCTATTATGATCCCAATATACGCTCCCCTTCAAACAACACACTTCATGTTGCCACTAAAATCATGATTCTTTCAACCACGCTACCTTTAGCTTCTAACATAGAATCAAATACTCCCGTACAGCCAGCTATGTTAGTGGCTGCCTAGACAGTAAAGGGAAAACTAAAACATGCAGAAGAAGTACTAAACTTAACCATGAAAAAAAAATAAGAAAATAATGTGACAGTCTATATGCATAGAAGAAAGGACTAGAAGGGGGAGGTATAATGAGCGAGAAAGAACCTGCTGCAGGAGACCGGAAGTTAGTCGAGGTCAACGGGGACGGCAGCTGTGAGTGACGGTAACGGAGTGAGGAGCTCGGAAACTCCACAGAAGGGAGGGCTCCGAATATAATTTTGAGAGCGGAGCAGCAGCTGCAGCCGACGGCAAGAAAGCTGGCGACGCGATCAAATTAGCAAAACGCAAACTTTGACGGGTTGGAAAAATATGGCGTTTGAATAGATTTTAAAAAAATAGATTTTTGAATAGTTTTTTTAAAAAAAATGGATAAAAATTTTAGAAAAAAAAAAGGTGATTTTTAATAAATGTATTTTTAGATAGTTATTATAATAAAAATTTTAATTATTGATAAATTATTAAAAATAATATAATTTTATTAAAAAAATTCTATTTTATATTTTTTCTCTCTCCCCAATTCTACTAGTGATGACTGAGGAAGGGCTGTCGACTCCCTCTATAGCAGTAGGGCAAAATCACCTCTTCTGTGAGGACGACAAACAGTTTGAGCGACAGACCTCTTCTTTCTCTACCACAGCAACCTGGACGGAAGTGAGGAAGAAGACTCACCGACAACAAACTGGACGGCATCTAGAAGAGAGAGGAAAAAAAAAAGAGAAAAAAGAATAGAAAAAATAAAAATAAAATAATAATTAACTACATAATATTATATTATCGAATATTAAATCTCATCTATTTATTATTATTTTATTTATAACTCATAATTTATGATTTATAATTAGATTAAATTAAAATCTATCATCTATAATGGTCATCATATTAACCACCATCGTCAAAATATTTATAAATGTTACATGAGAACAATTTCACTGTTCATAATTTATTGACAAGATAAATTATTTTATACTTGGAATAAAAATAGCTGTCATTCCAAATAATAATAATATTAGTAGTAATTATTGTTTAGTGTAAAATTTTGTATCATTTATAAATTTTTAACTGTAAAATTCTTTTTTTTTTTAAATTACCCATATGTCTCATATAAAACAATTAAATATAAATTGATCCCTTGAATTTTAATTAATATTTTTAATATCAATAGGTTTGTTTGGGCCAGACATGGATATCTAACAAGTTTTGGGGCGGTTTTCAATTTCTTGCACCAGGGTAGGGGGATAATAAGCCATGTCCTTTGATAATGTAATAAAAATTTAAATTTTATACACATGTAACTATAAAATTAATCAATAGAATTTGATTTAACAAAAGAGGTTAAAATTTCTCATAATATAATAAATTAAAGTTTAAATCCCCGTTAAAAAAGTGTCTATATTGAGTGTCTATACTTTAAATAGGATTATTTCTAATAAAAAGTATAAAAAAATTATATAATTAGTGTAACATCAGACAATACAACGACATATTTGATTAAAAAGAGAGGGAAACGTTAGTGAACATAGATAATTTGGAGTTGAAGATAGTGGAATTTGGGGTGGAATGGTTGGAATGTAGGAACTGGGAGAATGACAAGATCCGTTAACGTCGCATTCATGTGTAATTCAATCCATAAAACATATCTCTATGCCTGGTAAAGCAGCAGAACCCAAGAAGAAAGCCTCCGCTTCACATCAACACATAAATGATAATGACCATCCTTCTCTTCTCTTTTCCTCAACCCTCTCGTTCACTTTTCTTGCTTCACTCATATATATCAAATCACGATCGTGTTATATATCCCCTCCTCTTCCATTTTCTCCGAGTGGCGCGGTCCCGCCTTCTGTACTTTCTGCTAGTCTTTTTCTGCTTTACACATCATTCTTCTCATTTCCTAATTAATCATTTGTTAATTCACCAGAGCCTTCCATGCATTTTCTTCCCCTCACCTAGTCAAGGAAATTAAAGCTGCCTGCCTCCATGCCTTTGAAGAAAGCAGAATTCTTTTGGGGAGTGCAAGTGCAAGAGCAAGAGCAAAGAACAAAGAGACAGGAAGTAGCCTCACCACCCGCATATACTATGAAGTGTCTGCTCTTCCCTCATCGTTTTCCTCAACTGTAGGGAACCTAAATTCACACAAATAAAGCAAAGTGATTAAACACTCCCTCACTAACTCCCACCTCTCACTTTATCCTTGGACCCTATCGTTAAATGTAGCTAGATCAAGTAGCTTTTAGTCTCTTATTAACAAGTTGTTAGTTGAGATGATAAATAAAAGAAAACACGAGTTTAAATTATAAGAAATATACTTAGTAGAGGAGATAAAAAAATTTTGCGCCCAATATAGTAGGGATACTATTGACTGAGAGAGAAGAATGTGGCTTTTAAAGGACAATTAAGCCATTGGACTTTTCATAATAAAGTAAGAATGGGAATGTTTATTTTATGTCGAGATCGAAATCTTCCACTTCTGCTAAAAACATATGTCGGTAGAAGGGTTTAGCCTGATCGATCACTCTTACCACTTTTCTGTTTTTCCCTTTCTCTGTTTCATACGCAGTGACCATTGCTCCACAGGCAGATATGGAAGGAAGTATAAAAATCAAGGAAGGAAGACGAACGCAGAAACATATACAGCCTGGAGCTTCACCATTACAAGAAAGACATATACATGAAGCCTGATGAGTCATCAAACTTTAAATTATATAAGCATACAGATCCTGGAAGGCGTTTCAAACTATAATATACATGTTAAATGATAACATGAAACAAAAAGAAAGAAATTATGCCATTATGTAGCTCATAAGCCGACCATGGACACAGACGAGGATGCTGAAGAAGAAGAAGAAGATGGCCAGAGCTGTGCATTCTTCACCTTGGAGACACTGGCCAGGACGCCTAGTGGCGTCACGTCTCCTACAATTGTTACTCTCTTTGTCTCCATATCTATGCTGAATGATGTCACTCCTGCGTATAATTCATTCATCACCACAACACATAAAAACTGTGACACATATTTAACATTATTAAAAACAAAACCCCCTCGCCAAAATCTGACCTTGCATTATTGAAATGTGTTTCCCAACTTTCGCCGCACAGCCCTTGCAGTGCAATGACACCCTCAGAACCACAACCTGCAAAATCACAAACACAAGATCAATAGAACATGGCTTATCCAACAACATATACTTGATTCATGAATATGCCTCACCTGGTGCCGAGAGCGAGGCGAAGAAGAAGAAGGAGAGTGATCACTGTGGATGAGAGAGGAATCAGAATCAGCGAGGAGTTGAACATAGCTTTTCCGGCGGATGAGTTCATGGTTTTGCTTGTCTGCAGAAGAACTCTTTCTGTGCTTGTCGTAAGAAGGCCTTGGGTTAATGTGGATGAAAGGGAAGAGCACGAACAAGGCACGGGAGAAAGGAGGCCGTAACTTTTGCGGGTACGGCGGCGGCGTACCGTAGAACGCTGGGCGTGCATAACGGAGATTACAGCGGTGGAAGCAGGGGAAGAACAGAACAAGTCCATTCCTTTCATGGTTTGTGACTGAGTTGGAGGCTATGGCTGTTGAATCATATGAAGTTGCTCAAACAGGGCCAAGAGGCCCCATAAAATATAACTATTCTTATACTTGGGTGAGATATAAATAAAGAAGGATATTCAAATCTGAAAAAGATAACAATGGATCAGGTCCCATTGGGAAGTTTGGGTGATGCTACCTTCAAAGATGTGTGATTAATGTGGATTCTCAAAGTTGTATTGGCACCTATTATCGGCATTTTTTTAATTTTTAAATTATTTAAACAGGTGGGGCTTAAGAAGCCGTGCCGATGCTTTCCGAGACTTGGAAAACAAAAAGCTTTTCAGGAGACCCACAACCTTCTTCTTGTTTTGTTTTTTCACAAAAAATTTTAAAAATAGGTTAAACTCATCCATAATTTAAGGATAGGGCCTCAGAATTAAACTTAGATACCTAAGAATTAGGATGTCTCTCCTAGTACCGTGACTGGAACC
This sequence comes from Leucaena leucocephala, assembly GCA_037074615.1. Taxonomy (NCBI): domain Eukaryota; kingdom Viridiplantae; phylum Streptophyta; class Magnoliopsida; order Fabales; family Fabaceae; genus Leucaena; species Leucaena leucocephala. Next base: position 21,166,125 of record CM073523.1, on the reverse strand, counting down.
ATAACAAAGTGGTACTCCCCAGGATTCGAACACGCTCTAAATGATCGCATGTCTTACCCATTCGCCAGTTAAACTCACGGAAAATAGGTGACCAACAACCTTCTATTATTGAATCATCATTGTTTTTCATTGGACTCTAGCACAATATGGTGGGCTCCTTCTAGTCTCTCTTCTGGATGGGAAAGGTACCCACATAAATCTAAAATATTTTTAGATTAAACAATAATTTAAAATTAAGATTTTAGATAAGTTCTCAGGAGTAGCTTTTAGAATAATAAAAGAACTTATAGACTACCCAATTATTATTTTACCTTTATTTTTTCCCCTCTCTCTCTCCTTCTCTTTGCTTCTCCTCTGCTCCGTGAAAGCCATTGCTAGCCGCCAGAGTCACCGTCTGTTGCTCGACGTCCACGAGTTATCGCCAGAGTCACCGTCCACAAGTTGTCACCTCCACAGTCGCTGTCTAGATCTGCCGTCTTCCTCGCCAGGAGTCGCTGCTCGCTATCGGTGGGAGTTGCTTGCTGTCACTGGCGTCACTGGGTAGGGGAAGAGTGAACAGTAGACCTAAATAAATATAATTTATTATTTTTATCTCATACTCTTTTTGGTAATTTATCAATGCAAAAAATTATTCTAAAAATAACTATCCAAACATTTATTTATTCAGAACCATTTTTTTTCATAAGCTCTTTTCTAAAAATCTTTTTCTAAAAACTATCCAAAAATCCTTTTTTTTCATAAGTCATTTTTTAAAAGTCTATACAAACACACACATAATGCCTACAGTGTTTCTAATAAAAAAAATATATGCTTAACAAGACAAAATAGTACTTCTCTAGTAATAAGAGAGTTTATCTTATTTCTAAATATAAGACATATTTCTTATATTGATCAATATTTTTTTAAATTATCTTATTGATACTTTCTTAACAATAATTAAATAAGAGAGGAAGGGAGTCAAGAAAAATGATTAAGATATTTTAGAAAAAATATATTATACTAACTAACATAACTAACTTATTTAATCTAATTAAATTAATTAAATATCTCCTATATTGAAGATTATATCAATCAGAATTGAAGGGTGAGTATTTTCTAATTGGGGGTGTATATGGTGACTGTAACATGGCAGCAATGGAACTTTGGATGGTAAATTTTGCAGCTTCCTTTAAACATTAGTCATGAATGTGTATTTAATGACGCCACTTCCCTTTTGATAAAGTTGTAAACATTAAATAGTGAAACCTTTAATAATGTGTGGGATTCAGATATTCAAGATACTTAAAAATTGAATAGGAGGAAGAGTGGCAAAGTTCAAGGATAACTAAACTAGAGAAGACAAAACAAATAATAATGGCCGAAAATTTCAAAATAAATTAATTGAAAATGATGAATTTGATCATGTGGGGAATAATTAATTAAAAGCAGAATGATTATAATTATGGGCCATCAGGTGATGATTAATATATGAATGCACCTTTATGCATGCCTAAATAAAAGTAATCGATCCGTTGTTTATATATGAAAATATGAAAGAGCAAAGATTTCACCATTGTGTTACCTGATTATCTCGTTTAAGTGAATTTTACGTAGTTTCCAAGGTAGACATGCGAATCAACCATATGCTTCGTAACATGAGGCATTCTATATATTGTCAATTATTTATTTTTTTTTGGTAAAGAAAAATGTAGATGGGTTTGGCATTACTTTCCTATCAAAGCTAGGGCATAATCTCAAGGTTAAGAGAGTGTTTACAGGGGGCTTACGAGATCGCCTACTAAAAAATCCTCACAATAATAGTGGGAATTAAATTCATATTCTTATAAGATATAAATACGTTTTTTATCATATGTATCAAACCTTCGTAAGTTATAACGTCCATTATGAGTTCGTGTGCAGCTAGCCTCCTTTTTTTTATTGTTTTCTGGGCCTAGGAAAGCACCCAGAAGGAGGAATTTTTTTTTATCTGTTTTCCCAATTAAACACGAATTACTAAAAGGCCTTAAAGGCCCGATCCGAGGAGATATTTGGTAAATGAGGCCCATATCCACCTCATGCCGTTTCTTCTGCCCTTTCTTGGTCCACCAACCGCCTCAGTGGGGTGACCAGGATAGGCCCTCGAAGAGAACTACAGTAAAATTGAAGTGATGGCTTCCCTTCTGAAACTTGCTTTCTTTATTATGTTCTTTTAAAAAAAGAAAAGAAAAGGTCCGTTGATTCAATTTTTTCAAATGTTTTTCTGTGATTGATTTTCTTTTCTTAATTTCCAATCAAGCCATGTTATTTTAACTGATAAATATAAATTCATAATTGGATATAACTTCATTGACGCTATTTTCCCCAAACAGTTAGAGGGTTAAAGGCAGTGTGGGTCTTGATGGAATAGTGTTAGTAGGTTGGTGGAAAAGGAATTATAAAATGTTCAGTATAAATATTTTGATTTTGGAAGTAACAAATCAATATAAAAGAAATAGGGGAAAATCCTTATGAAATACCATGAATACTCCCAAAACCCAAAATGATGCTTCCATTATGACAAATCTCAAATTAGTGTGCAGGTGTAAGATGGGATTTGAATATCTTGTCAAAAAGATATAAGAGAGAGGTTGATGGGGAAGGGACAGGTAATGTAAATTCGTCGCTATTACTACTAAACGCGGAGGCAGTGTTCAAATTCACTCTAAAGCAAAGCAATACTCAAAGGACATTTGGTATAGGGATAGATCAACAATCAAATCATAAATTAGTCTAACCGAGTTCAAATCCCACCCTCTTTAAGAAAAAAAAAAAACTCTTGAAGAGAGGTATTTTATTACAAAATATCAACAAATTAATCGATTGCTCAAATAACTTATAATAGAATCTTAGAAAAACGTTAGATACATGATGATTCAGTGGGTTATAAAAATATTCTGTAACAATATTTGATAAAAAAATTTAATGATAAACTAAAATAAGCATTCATACTTTAATGCATATTTTAGGGTTAGTTAGCTATATTTTAGTTTAATATAAGACTTGATTTTGTAGTATAAATTAGACTACAAACTAAATTTTATATTTAAAGGCCAGATGAAATATAAATTAGTGAAAGTTTAATGTAATTAATTAAATTAACTAAACTTATTAATTATTGTGAAGTCGGGAGGGAATACGTAAATTTGCCAAAGCCAGGATTAGTAATTTGGGTAAGGTGAATGAGCAGTGATTAATGCGTGTCACGAAGGACGGTTCTTATATTATACCCAAGGAGGAAGAGGGCGGGAAAAAAAGTCAAAGCGCCGAGAAGAATAGTTATGAAGAAAGTCAGAGAACGAATGGCATATTATTGTTAGTTGAAACAGTTACTACTCTTTTCTACCTAGCTGCCTAGCTTCTCATTAGCTCTCCCATCTGAACTCTCTTATCCAAACTCCAAAGTCAAAACCCAACCCTGACAATATCCCCCTATTATTCAGTCACAAGCAGACTTGCAATTCCCCAACTGCCACGTATTCACTCATCCCTTTCAACTCTGAATTGGTTAACCACATAATCTTTCTTTGCTTAATATAAGATATATTTAATTAATTTAATTAGATTAAATAAAAAATATAGCAATATATTCATATCTCATTGATAGAAAATAAGTATAAATAAGCTTTTATATAGACAAAAATATAACCTAATAGGTTAAACTTAAAATCTATCATAATCTTAATATTTTAGACTTATTCTTTTAAAATATGATAATATAATTATATTATAATTTTAGTATCTCAGATTTATTCTTCTAAGATTTAATAATATAATATACCCCAAATAATAAATAATACAATCATCAAAGATAAAGCACTCTAAAACATAATGATTTTAATATCTGATCCTCCGTTACTACCCTTCAAGTTGGCGCATGAAGGTTCGTAATGCCGAACTTGACACACAAGTGAAGCAAGCGATTACGACTTGGGGCCTTAGTGAGCATGTTAGCTATTTGTGAGCTGGTGTGAATCTTAAGAGGTAGAATTTCCTTGGACTGGACCCGAGCTTGAACTTATTTTTGAACATCCATTTAGAGTCAATAACTCGCTTTCTCGGTGGCAGTGGTTCAAGTGTCTAGGTGTTGCTGGGTTCAAGGGATGTGATTTCCTGTTACATAGCTTCCTGCCAGTGTTCATGTTTGTTTGCCTCTATAAATGATTTTGGCTCATCATATTTGTCGATGGCCCCCAAAAAGGCTACGTGTGAGGGAGAAAATCTCGTATTTACAACATAGTTAGATAAAAGGATGTACCGTAGAGGTTCCTGTTGGGACAAAAGATTGTGTGTGGTTGGATGAGGTGGGAAGCTCAACTTTGTAGTCTGCAAGGTGTGTGGGTGCGAGTTTGGCTCTTTGACTTTGTCGAATATGCACATCTAGATAGCGCTAGCATTCAACTTGTGTTGACTCTAGTGTATTATGGGGTTATGGATTCTTGTTTTCCTGATGATGTTCACCATCCATGTGTCCTTCTAATATATCATCATAATAAATTCCACTACCCCATTTTGTTATGGTGTGGTATGAAGCAAGATCCATTTTCATTGTAAAATTCCTACATTTCTCGTGATTGAAATTTCGAGTCATTATCAACTTGTATGTGTTTCACCTTCTTACTATATTGCGCCTCAACCATAGTCAAAAAAGCCCGTAGGTAGTACTCTACAATTGACTTCTGTTTCAACAAATAAACCCAAACAACTCTACTAAAATCATCTACAACCGTAAGGAAATAATGTGCACCTGATGAGGATGCAACTTTGTAACCACCCTATATATCACAATGAATTAAATCAAAACAAAAAAGAGATTTTCTTCTACTAGGTAGAAAAGGGAGCATCGTCTGTTTAGCTCTAAGACAAGAATCATAATGACTAAAGTTATTATCACTATAAGAAATCAACCCTAATTGCTTTATTTTCTCAGCTGGTTCATGTCCCAGCCATTGGTGCCATAGTTCAGACTTTGTTCTCTGCTGTGCCAAACAAGCCTTGCTTTCTCCCACGAAGTCAAATATGTACAACCCATTGCACAATCTAGCTGCGCCAATCAGGTTCCTCGTACATGAGTCCTGTATTAAACAACCATGATAAAAGAAAATTATTATTCAATTATTTTCCTTTGTCAATTTGCTAACCGAAATAAGATTACACTTGAAACTGGGTATATATAGAATTTATTCAAGGTTCAATCCCTTTGGCAATGTCGTCTTTCTAACACCATCCACCACTAGGCTTTCATTGTTAGGTATTTGTACTGGTAGGTGTGTCCCAACACCTATTCTTTCTTCAAGTAGTACAGTATTGCAAGTGATATGATCCGTGGCCCCGGAGTCTATGATCCAGTCGACCATAAATTATTTTACCTGCCATATTCGCTATTGGTTGATGGTCATTTTGTCTTTCTTGTTCTTCCTCACGACTCAAGTACTTTATCAGTTTTTTGTATAATTCCTGCGACAGGGGCCTTGGTTCACTGTCTTTTGAAACTTGGGCCACCGGTGGGTTCTGTCTTTGATCATTCCAGCCATTAGTTCTGCCTCGTCGATCTCTTCTTCCCTTTTTCCAGTCTGAAGGGTAGCCGACCAGCTCATAACATTGTTCCTCAGTGTGCCCAATCTTCTAGCCATGGCCACACTTGGGTTTGTTTTGCCTGCGATCTCCTCGATTAAATGAGCCTTTAGTGGTTTGAGCTTAGAATGTCGCCGCTTCAACCATAGGCTTTCCAGCAGCTAATATTTGCCTTTGTTGTTCGTCCTCTGCCACCAGGTGGTAAGTACTGCCTAACCTCGGCGTAGGACTTGCGCTACGAATCTGTGTCTTCACCACGTTGAACCCGTTTCGTCCAATCCCATTAGGAAGTCATAGATCTGCTCATCCTTTATCTCAATGAATTGTTTCTGTAAGTCACACCTACAACCCCCGCAAGAGCACTTAGGTGGTGGTACTAACATCACTATCTTGTCCCAAAGCCCTTTCAGCTTGGTGTAGTAAGCCGGCGCGGTCTGGTTTTCCTTTCTCAAGAGAGCTAAGGCTCGCTGTAGCTCGTACTTACTCAACGAACTTCCTTTGCTGAACCTCCCTTTCAGGTCGCCCATATCTCACGTGCACTCTTCGCATAACATACATTGGTTCACACCTCTTTGCTGATAGAGCTTTTCAGCCATCCCTTCCCTATTGCATTGTACCTCATCCAGTGCGGGAGGTCTGCCGAATCTACTACTGGCATGGTTATGGTTCTGTCTATGAAACCAAATTTGCTTTTGGCATAGAGGACTTCACTCATGTCATTTACCCATTCGCAGTAGTTGTTGTCGCTTAATAAATCGTCGACAAAAATCTGTCTGGGATTATTCGAAGGATACAGGTAGTATGGTGACTGAAAGTTAACGTTGATTTGTGATTTATCTACCATTGAGCTTGCTAATGATCAAACCTTTCTCTCCAACCATAAAGAATGTGGCAATGTATTCATATCTCATTGATGGAAAATAAGTACAAATAGACTTTTATATATGCAACAATATAAACTAATAGGTTAAACCTAGAATCTATCATAATTTTAATATCTTGGATTATTCTTCTAAGATTTAATAATATAATTTACTCGAAATAATAAATAATACAATCATTAAAGATAATGCACTCCAAAAGATAATGATTTTAATATATGATCCTTAATTATTAAAGAAGTTAGTCGAGTTAGTTAATATAACTTATTCTTTCTAAAATACTCTAACTATTTTCTTTAATTTCCCACATCCATCTCTTACTTTTGTCGATGGAGTATCACTAGGGGTAATTTAGAAAAAATAGATAAATATAAAAAATATATCTTATATTTAAGATCACTATTAACTCCTTAATTAAGTTCTATATTATAAGAGGAGTAACTTGCAACCAATGTACACTTTGGTAGCTCATATTACAGGTTACTTATTTAACCATCTTTAATTTAATAATCCATTTTGTTTTGATGAGAGCTAGTTAGATAATTAATTTATAAATATTAAAAAACTTAATATAACAAATATTTGTGTTTTTTTTAAATATATTCTTTAATTACGCGCATTAGAATTATCTAGAAATCTTTCAATATATTCAATCAATATATATATTTTTTAAAAAGAATAAATTTAAAAAAAAATTAATTGAGATTTTATATTTAGAATTAAAGTAAATTGTTGTCCAACTCTCAAGTTTGTAATATTTCCTACCTGTTAGGAACCAATGAGAAACGAGTGCTTCAGAAGGACATAAATTTACCACTAGTAAGTCACATAGAGATGGTTTGTAAGCTGATTGAGAATCAGAATCATTATATATATATGGCATTATATGTAAATCATAGAACTTGCGCAGCCAACTTATCCAAGCATTCATGATATTGAACCATGGACGGGGATTAATTAAAATTGAAAATTTTAATGTAATAAAAAAACCAATCTTCAATTGCACGTATACTATATATGTGTGCCGCCGTATTCGGAGGATTACTTAAGCAGACATGAGCCAAAACGTATTAAAAGGAAACAGGAGATTATTTGATCATCGTTGGCTATGACATGATCAAATTCTCCGGAGCAAGACCAGGACAAGAAATGGCATTTGAACGTGATTTTAAATAAAAAATGATAATGACTTGATACTGAATTAGTTTGTTTATTTATTTGGAATAATAACAGATACTGCATTGAATAAGGATAATATATAGCCATATACGATGAGCATGTGCAGGCCGTGATAAGCAAAATAGTATTAAACGACAAACAAATCCAATGGTTGAGGTTGTCATCAGAAACGAATGAACTGATCCACTTATTAATTAACAAATAAACACCATGTTTTACCGGTAATTTGGTGTTATAAATTATTATTAATGTCACGTTGAAGCTAGAGGAAAGCGAACAACACAAACCACTTAATAATGTACCTTTCATGTATTGTCATTAACATTAGGCGTCTGATTTAAACCACTATATTTAGTGTATCTCCACAAGAAGCTGTCATATGTTTTTAGAAAAAATCTAGGGTTAGAGGAGTATATCAAGAACTAATCTTAAATATAGATAGATAAATCGAAATATTGAAGGTATTTTCCTGTATAAAAATATACTACCCCTAGTCCTTGATAAGATCTAGTTAGATGATTAGATTTAGTTCTAAATATAACAAGACTTTAATCTATTTTATATTTAATATTTATTATTTTTTCATAATTAACTTTTTAAATTTATAAATTAATATATAATCTAATATTATATAAGAATATTTTAAAGATATTATGTTTGTTATAATTAACTAATTTATTTAACTTTCTTAATATAGGATTTAAAGTTATATATAAGGTGTGTGTGTATATATATATCATGAGCTAGCAGGCAGAAACCGGATTTGAAGTTGACTTACATATGTAGGAAGCAGTAAGCAGCCACGCCGCGTTATTTTATGAGGAGACTGAGCCTTCATATATCACAACTTAACTATATGTACGTATGAGCTTTTTGCATTTAATGAGAACGAGTCGAATAATTAAGGCTGCAGCTATACGTTAATGCGGACATAGAAAAGACTCATGAAAAGAAAGACCAAGTCATCTTCATCATGTACTCCTTGACCAATTCAACATTAGTGCTGCTGATATATATATATATATATATTATTAAGTTTACTAATTCCTAAATATAGGAAGTTTCAATAGTGACAGTTTCACCAAAGGCTACATAAATATTTGCCGCTAAAATAAAATAACATTGCAAAGGAACTTACATATCAATACATCAAACCTATAACACATCCATAACATAGAATTAATTAAAAAAACGCCCAGCAAATAATATATAGTTACAGCAAAAATAACAGTAATCCACCACCTCCAAAAACTAACTGACAAACACCAAACCAGGTTCAGAGGTGAGGGGGACATAATCAACCGATCATAAAGTTACGTTGTAATAATTACCCCTTCCCCTTACAAACTATTCATTAGAAGGAAAGACGACACACGTAAGAGCGAAGAAAACTCTCATACAGGAGAAAAAAACATCTCCTCTGAGAGAGAAGTCAAGAAACCATGCCCCGCTAGAAGAAGAAGAAGAAGCTATCCAATGCGAATAAGAAACTTCCCAATAGAGAAAAATGGTAGAAATCAAGTTCAAAACGGTGTGTATATATAAAATTAAACACTAATAAGTCATCGGGCATTATATTGTGTTTGTTTAATTTATTTTGAGTATATACTCGGGTTTCAGTCATCCCATCGCTTTTCCAAAGAGTTTGTCCTCTTACATGATCAACCTAACCACTCCTACGATTATACTACTCCGGACTTCAATATAATATTTAATTTATAATATAAATTATATTATGAATTAGATTTTATATTAAAAACTAAATGAGTATATCAAAAACTAATCTTAAATATAGATATATAAATTGAAATATTGGAGGCACTTTCTTGTATAAAAATATACTATCCCCATCCTTAATATGATATAGTTGGATAGTTAGATTTAGTTATAAATATAATAAGACTTTAATTTATTTTATATTTAATATTTATTATTTTTTTTGTAATTAATTTGTTTAACTTACAAATTGACGTATAATTTAATATTATATATTAATAGTTTAGGAAGATCATGTTATATTTATTATAATTAATTTATTTATTTAATTTTTTTAAGATATTAAAGTTAGTCAACTAAATATTATATTAAAGATGGAAAGGAGTATTATCAATTTTCAAAGCCCATAAATATATAATTAATTTGATTACTTCGAAGATTTTAATCCAATCAACTATTTGCATTTGCATAAATAGATGGACTGAGCCAAAAAAAGCTATTATATGAAATTTAAGTTTGGCCCCATGCAATCATATTTTTTATGCCGTTATTTGAACGTACGAATATAAATATAAATTTATTTTGATCACATTCCCCCGTATTGTTAATTAATGATTGATGTTATACTACATATATTCCTTGTAAGATGATAATACTAAAAAAGAGATAAAAAAGAATGTAAAAAAAAAAAAATCCTCTACAGTAGAAATGATAAGCTGGAACTTTCTAAAAAGGAGAAAAGTATGCAGACAAATTACTTATACGCGTATGTATACAGCCTCGACTGTCCGGTCCCCACTCAAGCTGATTTCCTTTTGGACCCTTATTCACTGCCGCTACCCATATCTTCTATAAACACCCCCACTCCCCTACCCCTTTCTCTCAAAACAGACTCCTCTCTTCTTCCTCTTCTATGATCGACAAACCCCAAAACGCAAACTAAGAAATCGCTTTGAGCTAAATTCTCTCATATGCCCAAAAAAGGAATGAGAAACATCTTCTTCGAATCTTCTTCTCCTTCTCCCTCTTCTTCTCCTCTATCCTCCATCCCACCTTCTTCCCCTCTCCCAACATTCTCCCTCTCTCTCATGGAAGAAAACATTGAGATTGCTCGCTCCCTCATCTCCAAATGGGACTCTAACCAATCTCCCCACACCAAAATCGCTCATCTTTTCTCCGGCAACCGCCAAGAAGCCAGACACTACCTCAGCGCCGTCAAGGCCTTGCAATCCGCCATGCGGTATCTCGTCACGCTGGATTCCAACTCCCCCAGGCTTGTTGATGCTCAACTCTTGATGCAGGCTGCGTTGAAGAGGCTTCAGAAGGAGTTCTATCAGATATTGTCTTCCAACAGAGATCGTTTGGATCCTGAGTCCGTTTCCAGTCGCTCCTCCAACGATCAGAGTTTCTATGATTGTTTTGACGATGATTTCTCAGAGGATGAGTGCCGTTCTGTCACTGATAATTCCATTTCCGAGACGGAGAGAGTTTCCATGATTTCCATGGAGGACTTGAAAGCCATTGCGGAATGCATGATTTCCGCTGGTTATGGAAAAGAGTGCGCTAAGATTTACACCCTCATGAGAAAATCGATCGTCGATGAGGCTATGTACCATCTCGGAGTCGAGAAGCTGACTTTCTCTCAGGTCAAGAAAATGGATTGGGAGGTGATCGAGTTGAAGATTAAGTACTGGTTGAAAGCCATCAAATTCGCCGTCACAACTCTGTTTTACGGGGAGAGGATTCTCTGCGATCACGTATTTGCCTCTTCAGGGAGAATCGTTGAGTCCTGTTTCGCAGAGATTTGCAGAGAGGCTGCTATGTCTTTGTTTGGATTCCCCGCACTCGTGGCAAAATGCAAGAAAACGCCAGAGAAAATGTTTAGGACTCTTGACTTGTACGAAGCAATCTCCGATAGCTGGCCACAAATCGAGTCCATCTTCCCATTCGAATCAACCTCCTCCATCCGATTACAGGCCGTCAATTCCATGGTCAAGCTTGGTGAAGCGGTTCGGACAATGCTTTCCGACTTCGAATCGGCAATTCAGAAGGACAAATCCAAGACGCTGGTGCCAGGTGGAGGGATCCACCCACTCACGCGCTACGTCATGAACTACATCTCATTCCTCGCCGATTACAGCGGCGCACTCGCCGACATAGTCGCCGATTGGCCACTAACGACACAATCTCCGTTACCAGAGTCTTACTTCCAAAGTTCAGGAGACGTTAACAACCCTTCGTCGGAAATATCGGTGCGGCTTGCATGGCTGATACTCGTTGTCCTCTGTAAACTCGATGGGAGAGCGGAGCTATACAAGGACATCGCACTTTCCTACCTCTTCCTCGCCAATAACCTCCAATACATCGTCAGTAAGGTGCACTCATCTAATCTGAGCTTCCTTCTCGTCGAGGATTGGTTGATGAATCACGAGTCGAAGGTGAAAGAGTATGTATCCAAGTACGAACGCATGGGTTGGAACAAGGTGTTATCGTCACTGCCGGAAGATCCAACGGCGGAGATGTCAGCGGAGCAAGTGAGTGCGTGCTGCAGGAATTTCAACGCCGAATTCAGTGAGACGTGCACGAAACAATCCTCGTGGATCGTAACGGACGCCAAACTGCGAGACGAGATCAAAGCGTCGATGTCGTCTAAGCTTTTACCGAGATACGGAGAATTCTATGAGAAGCATCGGGTGGAGTCGAGAACGAGAAGAGTATTAGGGTCGGATTCGGTTATGAGGTTTTCACCCGAGGATTTAGCGGGTTACCTGTCAGACATTTTGTGTGGGACCGGAGATTCAGGCAGCGTGTCGTCGTCTTCTCATCGCTCCAATCGCTCTTGAAGTTGGAGCAAATCGCTGGCTAAAGAAAACGGCCGTAAATATATAATACGAGAACGGCAAAATACATACGAACACACACGTGAAAGATGTATACTGTACAGGATTTTATGAAAAAGGTCGTGAATAGGACGGTTTTCCTCTGATTTTTCATGCAAATATGTATTTTTCGTGCAAATTCCGGTTTCTGATAATCCCACAAGGAGCGATGGTGAAATGTAAAACTAGTGAGTTTCAGGCATTAAATTACAAGTTGTTGCTTGTTTCGTGTCAAATTCAAATAGATACAAAGCTTTTCCCCTGACGCCACTCCATGTAGATTAAATTAAAGCATATTGCGATGTGGACCGAATCTTATAAGAATCAGTGTTCAACAAGTTATGCAAAACAAGCTAGCTGTAGTATGCAGGACCAATCTTCTTAATTAGTGATTTAGTGGCGATTGCTGGAAGCCTTCTTTGATAGCGACAAATGCTGGCTTTTCTTTTTTATCTTTGCGATTTTTTCGTATGCTGAACGTCTTAACTGAAATGGAAGCTTCATCAATTTCTCTCTGCTCAAACCTTCCTTCTAAGCATCTTATTACTGCCTTCTTTCTACCCATGCCACGAGAGTTTGTTTTTTTTTATTTTAAAAAAACAATCACTAACTTTTTTTCTCAAGGGGCAATTATTACGTGGTTCAAAAGAAAAAATTTAATTATTAAAAAGTCATAAATAATATAAACGTGTCGTAAATTTTTACACAAAAATTTATTATTATTAACTCCTTAATTATTATTAATATTTTTAAATAATTAAGTCATTTACTACCTCGTTATAATTCCCCTTTTATTTCCTTTTCAGTATTTCATATATTCATTTCCCACCAACTCCGAAGGACATCACCAAAATAGCGGAGATCATTGCAGCAGACCACTAGATCAGATTTTCCCCCTTAAAGAAAAAAGAAACGAAGACTATGGTCTATGGTCTGGGGCTGGGGCTGGGGCCCCCATTTATTTTTGGTGTGCTTTTAACTTTGTTTTTATTCACAAAATTTTGAAAATGAGTTTTTTTTACATAAGTGATGGCTAGTGTCAAGGTAAAATAAATTATTCTGCTACAAAATTTAATTCTAAATATTTTGAATCCACATAATCTTATAACAATGCATGACATATTTTAAATATGACAAATCTAGAGAAGTCTTCTTTCGCAAGAGTATCCGTAACCTAATTTATTTCTCTTGAGATAAATTATAGTTATAATTCCTATTGTCTATATATAAAATTTTTAATCTATACAATTAACAAACAGCCTCCTTAACTTGGAGGAGGTTGTCAGTCGTACGAAAGAGAGCCCCACTACTAAAGGGCCGTAAGACACTAATTTAGTTTAACATGTGACCCATATAGATGAGATTCATCAAGGGGTCAAGGAACCCCAAGGATTGACTCAGGATGGGCCCATTTCTCTCCGTATGTATGTATATATATATATATATATATATATATATATATATATATATATATATTTTTTTTTTTATACAAAAACTTTTAGAAACGGGTCGGGCTCACCCACGATTCAAGGGCAGAGCGAAATCTTCCTTCCTCCTAGGCGATACTAATGTCGTGCAGGGCAAGCTGTCTATTACCCTCAGGTGTAAACCTAGGCACCTAGGAGCTAGGATGCTTCCCCAAGCGCCGCAACTAGAACCACAACAAAGTGGCACTCCCCAGGGTTCTAATATGTTCCAAATGATCGCATATCTCACCCATTCGCTAGTTGAACCCACGGACGATGGGTATTTCTCTTCGGATTATGAGCTTCTAAACATTGGCCCAAAACATTGATGAGTTTTTTTTTAACATACAAATTTAGGTGTATTTGGCATCGATTCCCCACCAAGACTAGGGTAGAACCCTAAAACTCAGAGAGTACTTACAATTAGGTGAGTTACATAAAAGTTGATGAGTTTTTTTTTTTACAAAAGAGTGCTAATAACCTCTAAATAAAAAGACTAATTTACTAGGGGATTGAATCCCAAACACTCATTATTAACTAGATCATTCAAATGAGAATGGCATGAATATAGTACTATCATATTCGTCAATCCATCTTTTCCTTCTTAAAGAAAAAGAAACGAAGACTATGGTTTATGGCTGAGGCCACCATTTAGTTTTGGTGTGCTTTTAACTATCTTTTTGTTTGTTAAAATTTTTTTTAAGAATGAGTTAGGCTCACCTATAGTCTAGGATGCTTCTCTAATACCTATAGTTTAGGATGCTTCTCTAATACCAATATCACAAAATCTCAATTCCTTCTAGATAATACCAATATCAGGTAAAGCGAGCCGTCAATTACCCTCAGGCGTAAACCTAGATACCTAAGAGTTAGGATGCTTCTCTAAGCGTCACGACTAGAATCACAATAAAGTAGTGCTCTCTAGAGATCAAATATGTTTCAAATTATCGCATGTCTCACTCTTTCGGATAATAGCTGGTGTGCATTTTTTTTATACAATTTTTTTTTTAGAAATGAGTTAGGCTCACCCACGATTCAATGACAAGGAGAAATCTCCTTTCCTCCTAAGCGATACTAATGTCGTGTAGGGCGAGCCGTCTATTACCCTCAGGCGTAAACCTAGGCACCCAGGAGTTAAGATGTCTCCCCAAACACTACGATTAAAACCACAATAAAATAATACTCCCTATAATTTAAACACGCTCTAAATAGTGACAGTTATAAAAGGGAGCCCTACTAAAGGGCTGGAAGACAGTAATTTAGTTTAATATGTGACCCATATAGATGAGCTGCATCAACGGGTCAAGGGACCCCATGGATGGACTCAGTCTGGGCCCATTTCTCTTTGGATATTGGTGAATCGTATGAGCTTAGTCTAAACATTGGCCCAAAACGTTGATGAGTTAGTTAGTTTGGGGGAAACATATTTTCCCACGTGAGAGAAGACCAAACTATCCCTACCCATTGAAGCAAATTATCAATTATGCCATAGGTTATTATAGTCATTTCTCTTACAAATTAATAAATAATCACGGCGTTTGGGGAAACATCCTAACTTTTAGGTGCCTAAATTTATGCCTGAGGGTAATAAACCACTCGCTTTGCCTGACATTGATATCGCTTAGGAGGAAGGGAGACTTCGCCCTACTCTTGAATTGTGAGTAAGCCTAACCTCTTACTAAAAATTTTGTAAAAAAAAAAATTATGAGTAGAGAGACCAACTAATACGCATAATTGAGGAAATTATAATGACTCAATAAAAAAACTACAAGAACCTGATAAAAATTAGGTGAAATTATGATAGGTTTAATATTTTCAATCTTTAAAATGATAATTTTATTTATTTGGGTTTAATATTATTTGATTCATTACAGATAGGTGTGTTTAGGGTAGTTTGTGTGTTTTTTTTTATATTTTTTACTTCATTTTTTTAGCATACCAAATGTTTTTCTATCAAATTTAATTCTTTCCACCAAACAGGCCCTTAGATGATGGATCCCTGGTGGCTGTTCCATGACAACCATTGGAGAAACTACACTTTTTTTAACAACCATTGGAGATCACAGACAATTCCATGACAGCAGAGCATAAAAACCTAAGACGTGATGACGGATAAAACTAAACTAAACTTGCACAAAAAAATAACTTGGTCCATCCATGGCATTAGATACAAAGGGATTGATTAATTCAGAGTTTCGTGATCGTTTTGCCTTGCTGTGCCATTCTGTATACACACCTGAAGCTAACAAAATTAACTCCCATGGAATCCATGGCGGCCCCAGAAAGTTAGTTGTGAGCAATAAACATTGATTTGCATAATAAAGGAAACACAAACAACGTAGGTGAAGAACCCACACAACGAACTTAGATCGGAACAAAATTAAATACCCAAAATCGGATTGGTTTGGTTTAAATGGTCTCCACTTTTAGCTCTCTTTTTCGGGCATCAAGATTATAATGTACACAATGGAACCATATCATTTCATGCATTATTTTCTCGAGGCTTATTGGATGGAAATCTAAGGAGTTTGTTAGGTATCTTGTTTTATGATTATATGCCTCCGATATTTAATATATAATATATTTAACTAATTTGATAAGATTAAGAAAAATAGTTAAATTAATATAACATATATTTTTTTAAAACATCATAATCATTTTTTTAAATTTTTTTTTTCTCTTACTTGATTATTGTTAAAAGTTATTAATAGAGTAATTTAAAAAAATTAATAAATATATAAAATATGTCTAATATTTAAGATTAATATTAACTCCTTAATTATGTCATATATTAAGAACTATGGGAGTACATAATTAATTAATGTAGTTGATTAACATACATATAGCACGACATGGTGAAGAAGAATAATTGAAACTGCATGTGGGCGATCATATGCAGATTGAAGTGGAAGATGAAAGAAGAAGCCTGGAGCAGAGAATTAATGAGCGATCCATATTAGTGGGAAGAAAAGGACAAGTGAATAGAGAGGGAACAAGGCAAGAGTAAGAGATGCGTTATCCATTATAAAGCCATTGTAATTTGCACCACAAAGAACCGCTCTCTCATTCACTTTCTTCATACTTTACCCCTCCTTTGATTCCCTTTTTTTTTTTTTTAAAAAAAAGAGATAGAAGAAGAGATAATACTCCTAATCTTTAATATAAGAACTAATTAATTTTATTCGATAGATTAATAAATTAAATGCATAAGTTGACTATGGTCAAATTCAACTCCTCAAGATAAATTCATATTCTATACTACTCATTAATTTACTCAAATTATTAGTCAATTAGCTCTTATATTAGTTATAATTAACTGATTTTTTTAACTTTTTAAATCTATCTAAATAAGTTAACTAACTCTTATATTAAAGATAAAATAAATATTTTGTAGTTTATAATGCAATTATTGTTATCGTTAATCATCAAAGTTTTTGAAAAAAATGTCATTTCTATTTATAACTAGTTTAAAAAATTGTTTCACATTCTTATTCAGACACCAACTAAAGAGCGTTTTTAATCATTACCAACAACCTCATTAATTACTATTTTTCTATTTTTAAAGAGGGCTAAAATTAAAAAAAATTATCAATTTATAACAACTTTAATGACTCAACTTCTATTTCTTAGTATATGAGAATTTATTAGAAATACTCTATATTAAGGACCAGAGGGAGTATGTTGCTTTATGAAGCAATATAAAAAATTAAAATTTACTTTGTTTGCATATGAAACCTTTTTGTACTATGTATTAAAATTTATCTTAAAACCTTTTTATTTGTACTATGTGTTTAGATAGTTATTACCATAATTATTTTTATGATTGATAAATTACTAGAAAGGGTTTAAGATAAAAAAAATTGTTCACTCGTTAGAAATTCTAGTGAACTACTGTAGCTCTTTTTCCTCCTCTCTTCTGCGGTGACTCAAGCGATGACAACGACTGAGGAAGGGCTGTCAACTTCAACAACGCATGGAAGGGCTAGTGACTCTAGCGTAGAGTGACTCCAGTGGCCACGGTAGAAATATAAGGCTGTCAGACTAGAACCACAGGGGAAATGGAAGGGTTGCGATGGCGATATGGAGGCGAGAAGAAGAGAATGAGAGAGAGAAGAGAAGAGAGAGGGTGTGAGAAAAAATAGGGTTAAAATAGTAATTGGGTAGTTTATAAACTCTTTTACTGTTTCAAAAATTATTCCAATAACTTATTCAAGACTATTATTTAGTCCATAAATTATTTTAAATAAATATAATTATTTATTTTAAAAAAATTTTAAATTAAAATTTAGATCAGAAGATTTTTTAAAATTTAAATTTAAAAATTATTTAAATAGGCACTATATATTATGTTAGAGGGATGCAATAATTCATTGTCTTCATCGATGCATGTGTAGAGGTCAATACCTGTATGCTGTGATGTACTGTATTTATTAATTGGGACTTCAAAAGGTTCTATTTCTTCATCCCTATAGCTAGCTATATATGTCGTATTCATGTTGACATGTTCTGCCAGTTGACTCACGTTGCCATTAATAACTTCTAATTAAACTTCTTTAATTTGGGTCACTGTATAGGAGTGAGTTCCGGTGCTAAACGGACTGATTAACCCCTAGACCTTATAATTATTGTCTACCGTCCGGACATGGTTTAGAGGAAAATTTTTAAAAAATACCTATTTAAATTTTAAAATTCTATTTATTATATTTTATAAACTATTTATAACTCTTATAAAGTTGTTTATAATTTTTTTTTAAAAAGTCTTGATTTAAAATTTTGACATTTAAATAGATTTTTTTTTGGATTTTTTTAATTTGAATAGTTTAGATTGAATTTTTTATTTAAAAATCTTTTAGTTAAAAATTTTAAATTTAAATTATTGCGAATGAGCACCGAAACCAGTTCTTACTATGCCTATGTGATTTAAAGAAGGTCATGTAATATTTTTTCCACAAGTCTTTTCACTCCTATCCTCTCATTTGCCTTCTTTGAGAATTGCGCGTATATCTTTATACATGATACGCGAGAAATGGACATAGTTTAAATATGGAAGAAAACCAAAAATGGAATTTACTAATCGAGCCACCCATTGGTTGATTCAAATTAAATCCATAAGCCCACAAAATATATAATTAATTAATTAAGTTTAATAACAAATATATGTTACTTGATGTATATGATGGGAAAAGATAAAAATGATCAGCTTAATTATTTTTGGCAAGGGATGAGAGGCTTTAAAACTTAAAAGTGAGACCAAGTTTTAGGGAAAAAAATAAAGTGAGACTGAGTATAATGAAAGTGCATCATCCGATGAACAAAGAATTGAAGTTCTTTATACGGTTTCAATTTACCGCACGAGATACAATATTAGGCAAATCCAATAATTTGGAAATGAGTTGATTACGAGAGAGACAAGGAAAAAATAAGATAATGAGAATATCATGTTCCGAGTTAGGGAAACTATTGATCCGAAATCAGTATATATAATACTATTTCAATCCTTAATATAAGACATAATTAATTAGAGATTTAATTTTTATCATAAATATAATATTTATTCACTTTTTTAAATCACCCATATTGATACTCCATCAACAATAATTAAATAAAAGTGCGATAAAAATAGTTAATAAAAATAATTATAGTGTTTTAAAAAAAATATATCATATATATTAACTAATTTTTTTAATATAATCAAATTAGTTAAATATATTATATATTAAAAACTAATTGAGGACTATAATATATATACTCATAATTTACTTCAGTTGCTTAATTTAAGATTGATTGGTACATGAAACTAATTTAGATGACTCATTATTCATGCCCTACTCAATTTCTCTGAATAGTCTATTAAATTTGATGAGATTGAACAATTGGACACGACTCATTCAATAAATTATTTTACTCATTTTCAAATGAGCAAATATTGGTTAGATGAATGGGGAGAATTCTTAAAATGGAGAGAATTCGATGTAAGTACATAACAATATGACCTATTAACATGTTATAGGAGTGTGTTTTAAGTAATAGATTTTGTGATCTATATATATAAATTCCAAACTTCCATGTTGAAACACATTAAATCTTAAAAATGTAAATTGAATCACAATAGGAAAACAATAAAATTGAATTAAGAGGATTGGAATTTGGAACCTTCTTTAATGTGTCTGTGTGTGTTTGTTTAACATCTTGCTGCTTGAATAAAAATACGCAAACAACTGTAGTTGTCATCTTCCTTAAACAACCATTTAGAATTTTCAATCAAAATAATAAGTTTAGATCACTTAAAAACAGTCATTGGCCCAAAAAAACTCCAAATTAAAATTATAAGGAAGTAATCTGCACAATATCATTATTATTCAAGCATGGTATGCCTTCAGGGCGTATTTACTGAAATTTTAGGAAAGAATCATATTCTTATAAACAGCACGAAATGAAATAAACTTTTAGTCTTTAATATATATAAGAGTTTTGTATTTAATTTGGAGAGTGAGATTAACTAGATAAAATATTTAATTATAATATATATGATATGATCTCGTTAAAATATTTTTATATAACATATATATATCAATTTATAAGTTAGGTGAATTTTTTTTTGTTAAAATATAAATTAGGTGAATTAGTTTGATAAAAAAAGGTAAATATAAGAGATAAATTAGAAGCGTTGGTCCAAGTTAAAATGAATTTGAAATCCTGAGTTCAAATCTACATATACAAAATATGATTTTAGGAGAGTTAGATAATTCTCGAATCTAACTAAGTCAGATAATATAAGTCAAATAGCCATATAAAAAAAAAAGATCAAAATATTATATTTATAATTAAAACTTATCCCCTAGTTAGATGAGTCTTACATTTTTAAGACCCTAGGAGTATTATTTATACTAAAAGTGATTATATCGGTATTATGAAAAAAGTGATTGATATTTATGCTATTCCTTAGAGCACGAGATCGAGAAATCAAGAAGAGTAACTATATAAGTTTTTCATTACTAGAAGTAGAAGCGTGTCATGTTAACTTGCTTATCCGTTAATAAATAGAATCAGCTTAAGACTGTTCATCTTAAGATATCAAGATGAAAGAATCGTGTCTTGTTAATATTTAGTAGGTATGTAGATAGAATTAAACTATAGTTTAAAAAGCCCTTTTGGGCCAAACCAAACCATAGTTTGAGGGGAAAAAAATAAAACAAATAGCTTTAAAATATTAAACTATAGTTTTAAAATATGATTTCAGATAAACTTCTAGAAATAGCTTATAGGTAGGGAAAAAAATTTATGGGCTGTCAAATAACCATTATACCTCTACTTTTTCTGACACACTTTGTCTTTTCTTTGCTGCTGTCTTCTTCCTCAAAGCAGAGCAGGGTGGAGGAGGGATGGATGGTGGAGGCTACACCATCGTCACAGGTTTGGCTGGAGCTCTCTATCATTGTCTCAGCTATCTATCTCAATCGTTGTGCCTCTGTCTCTCTCCGTCATATGCCATCACCACTCTCTCCGTCATCTTCAACCTCTATCGAGGTGAAGAAGAGAAGATGATATGTCATGGGGGTAGGGAGACGTACATTTATAGGATTTTTTTTAAAATTTTTCACCTCATACTCTTTCTGATAATTTGCTAATCACAAAAGTCATTTTAATAATAAGCATTCAAACACTCATTTTATTAAAAAATATTTTCTTTTTATAAAAAGAGCTTCTTCATAAGAGATTTTAAATTACTTATTTTTTATAAGAGTTTTTCCAAAAGCTAAACTAAATGGATCCTTATACTAAAAGTAGAAGCTTGTCTTGTTAACTTGAAGGGAAGTGTTGATGAGATATAATGGATAGGAAGAGAAAGAGGCATTTACGACAAAATTAAAACGATAGTTGGTGGGGAGATAAGGTTGACTTTGAAAATGAAGCGTTGAATTATACTCCCATAATGGAGAGGAAGAGACCATCTTGGCATGCAGGAAGTACGATTGTGAGACTTCACCAACAAAAAGTAATACATGCATGAAATATAAACAGCTAATTAATTTGGATTTCCTTATAAGGAGATGGTACTATTCCTTTAATCAATTTTATTTCTTTTTATCAAAACTAAATGATGAAATGAATTTATAGGTCCGTAGGTGAAATAAATAATTCGAATACAAGCAATATTATGCAAGAGAAGTGCAAAAGGGATAGGAGAAATGTTATAGTAGTACTCTGACTTCAGTGCATATCAATCGCGAAAAGAGTAACTGTATGTTTATGTGTTTTTAATTAATGCCTCCAACTAGTTTTTGATACATCAATTTTTTAATAATTCAACGACTAATTTCCTTCGAAAATGTTCGTATAGAGACAAGTTTGACCATGCACTCATGCATCCGAAACAAAATTAAAACAATTGGTTGGGAGTTAATTAGTAAGGTTGACTTTGAAATTAAGCTTCACCAGCAGGAGGACTAGGAAACTTCACCAACGAGAGACTGAAGGATATCATTTCAATTTTCAGAAGTAAATATTCTTAACCAACCAGTTCTAATTAAGCTTCTCCTTCTAATGACTCCACACGGTAAATATATATATATATATATATATATATATGCAGCCTTTTGTCCCCTAAAATGACAAGTACCTTGATGAACATTTCCATTCTACTGTGTAAAATACCAACCGAAACTTTTAATGCATTAGTAACTCCCAGCGCAACCAGCTAAAGCTTCGTAATTTTTTATATAGTTATATAATTATATTAGATTTGAGTATTGTCAGATCTAATTATAATAAATCTCTTAAAAATATTTTTTATATTTACATAAATTTAAACTCAAAATTTTATATCTAAGCAGCTAAAACCCTTTTCTACTAAGAGTTTATGACCAACATATGTCAGTTCTATTATATTTTTTGTGTGTGCGAGTGTTATAATTAATTTACACAATGAGTTCATTGCGTATCTACGACGTTATTTTATGCAATATGAATTACTTCTCTAATCTTTAATATAGGACCTAATTTATGAGTTAATCTTAACCTTAAATATAAGATATATTTTCTATATTTATCAATTATTTTTTCAAATTATTCTCTCAACAATAATCAAATAAGAGAGGGAGGAATGAGAGTTAAGGAAAATGATTAGGATATTATAAAAAAAAATATCATATTAATTAACTTAACTAATATCCTTAATAAAATTAAATTAGTTAAATATATAGGTTATGCATTAAGGAGTGGAGGAGTATATTGTTACCATGTATATTTAGCTACCACAGCTCACCTTCCTTAAATGTAGATGACCATGTTCGGTGAAGCTATTAACCGTAGAAGCAAGAAACTCTTAGTTTCACATGCACTAAGTGTGACATAGCTAGCTAGAAATTGGCCTTGTCTTAATTTTCACATCTTGCAAAAAAGTTGGACAGGAAAGTTGCAGAGAAGATATCAGTTTGTTGGGGGTTGAGCTTTATTAACACATCTCTCAAACTCTTCATCCTCCTCATTATAAATATACCACTTGATCCCTTTCAAGTTCTTCATCTCTCAATAATCTTCTCTGATATCTCTCTCAATTATTCCCTCTTCAGCTATGGAGTTCTTCACTTTACTCTGTATTGTTCCGATGTTGTATCTGTGCTTCGTGATATGGAAGAAGTTGAATGAGAGAAAAGATCAAGAGTGCTTCATTTTAGATTACCAGTGCTTTAAGCCACCGGATGATAGAAAGCTCGGCACTGAATCCTGTGGCAAGATCATCAACAGGAATCCTTACTTGGGCCTCGACGAGTACAAGTTCCTGCTGAAAGCTATCGTGAGCTCCGGCATTGGCGAGGAAACTTACGCCCCAAGGAACTTCTTCTTGGGCCGTGAGGCCGAGCCCACCTTGGAGGATGCCCACTCAGAGCTTGACGAGTTCTTCCACGACTCCATCGCCAAGCTCTTGTCCAGATCACGACTTTCTCCCTCCGACATCGATGTTCTTGTTGTCAACGTCTCCATGTACGCCGCCGTTCCTTCCCTGACGTCACGTATCATTAACCATTACAAAATGAGGGAGGACGTTAAGGCTTATAATCTCACCGGAATGGGTTGCAGCGCCAGCCTCATTTCTCTGGATATAATCAATAACATCTTCAAGTCCCAGAAGAACAAGCTCGCTCTTCTGGTAACTTCCGAGTCTCTGAGTCCAAATTGGTATTCTGGGAACGACAAATCGATGATCCTCGCGAACTGTTTGTTCCGGACCGGTGGCTGTGCGATTCTTCTGACGAACAGGAGGAGTCTAAGGAACAAAGCCATGATGAAACTCAAGTGCCTGGTGAGAACTCATCATGGAGCTAGAGACGAGTCATACGGATGCTGCATGCAAAAGGAAGACGACGAAGGAAGATTAGGTTTTCACCTAGGGAAATCTCTCCCAAAAGCAGCTACGAGGGCTTTTGTTGATAATTTAAGAGTATTATCCCCTAAGATTTTACCCATGGGAGAGTTAATGCGTTTCATGGTGATGTCCCTCGTGAATAAGCTTAACATTACAAAGAGTAATTCTGCAAAGACCTCAAGCACAGGATCAATGGGGAAATTGCCATTGAATTTGAAGACAGGGGTTGATCATTTTTGTTTACACACAGGAGGGAAGGCTGTGATTGACGGGGTTGGAAAGAGCTTGGATCTGAACGAGTATGATCTGGAGCCAGCAAGGATGACACTACACCGTTTTGGGAACACATCAGCAGGGAGCCTGTGGTATGTGTTAGGGTACATGGAGGCGAAGAAGAGGTTGAAGAAAGGAGAGAGAATATTGATGATAAGCTTTGGTGCAGGCTTTAAATGTAATAGCTGTTTGTGGGAGGTAATGAGGGATCTTGAGGATGCCAATGTGTGGGAAGATTGCATTGATGAATACCCACCACAGTGCTTGGCCAACCCTTTCTTGGAGAAGTTTGGTTGGATCCATAAACTTGACGATATCACCAACTTCCAAAAACCTGATTTTCTTCTGAGCTCATGACCTCTCCCTCTCTCATCTCTGGTTCCAAAGAGAATAAAAAGAAAGAAAAGGGGGCATGTATAAGGGGAAATGGGAAATATACGTATAGTGCTATAGTTTTTTAATTAATTGGGTGTCATCAATAATCTCCACAACATCCTCCACCGCCATTTTCATACGTGTAGCTAGAAGGATAGTTGTTTCTGTGAGTTTGGATTATATTCCATTTTGCTGTGTTGTACACTATATGTTACTGTTGGATTCCGCACTGTTTAAAGGGTTATCGAAATAATAACCTTTTACTCTATTGTTCTTTTAGATCATATGAATTCTATTTCATGTTTGAATACTTTTTAATTCTGCACGTATATATACTGCTCAACATTGTTGATCTCCACTAGTTGAGTCTCGGTCTAGGTCCTCATATTACTAACGGGATTTGAACGAGGGTTATGAGTCAAATCTTTACCAACTGAATTAATTTTTATTAGCTAACTGGTATCTAATTTTGGAATAGAAGAGCAAAAATGAAAGTACGATGATCTCATTCGTCTCATAGTAGAAAGCGATCATGGGGAGTGAAGGAGAGAGAGAAGAGCACACAGATTGGGAGAAATGGCATTTCAATAGGGAAACGCAATAAATAAGAGGGAGTAGGGAGGGACACATTCACGTATGGGGAAAACGAAGGGAATGGGACCCTACCAGCTGCAACAGCATTCAAATCTCTAACAGCAAATATTGAAGGACTCTGATCATAGTAATTAAACACATGCTTCTGCAATTTCATGTCATTGGCAAGAGCTGTGAGCAAGTACGAGTGAGGACATGCCGAGTTTTCTGATTCGTTGTGGGTGAGACAAGATGACCTTGCTAAGTCAAACACTGGATTTGAAATTTGAATAGCTACGGTGAATGTAATAAAAAAGTCTCGGCATTGCAGGCTACATCCAGAGCCTTGTGAACAAGGTATAAAACTGGAAAAAGACATGAGAATTACTTAGCTGGCGTTGCGTCAACTAAGGTTTCGTTTGAAGTCACTTTTATCATAATTAGCTTTTTGCAAATTGAAATTGAGATAAAAATGGATTAGTGTCTTGTGATTTATATTTAAATAAATTTTTATAAAAAAATTAATTTGCACGTAAACTTGTTTAAATGATATATTAAAAAGCTAGTTTTAAAATGTTCAAACTTAAATCTAAATTTATCTTTTGATTTGAAAATATTAGTTTTTACACAACAAACGTGACGCCAAACGCACTCTAGAGAGTTGTATGAGTTGTGGAGCCCCAGTTGAATGTGCACTGAACATTCAAATCCGTTTCCCCAAGTGGAGGAGGAAATACGTTAAGGACCTATATGAAAATATAATAATTTAAGCCTAAATTATAAAAATGAAGTTATATGAAATCCAACAAAATAATACAAAATTTGAGAAGAATCACATTATTCATGTCTCATGAATAGTCTTTATATGGATTATATATTTCAAGAAAATTTAGGAGGAATGCTCATATTTTAGAATATTATATAGGTGTTTTGTACGTTAGACAAATTTTATTTATTCTATTGAAAAATTTATTTAAATATTATTATACTTGATTATTATTATTATTATTCAAAAGAAGAGTGCCAATTTCGAAGATGTGAGTTTTTTTTTTGTTATAAAAATTTTTAGAAAGGGATTGGATTCACCAATAATCTAAGGGCAAAGCGAATTTTTTTTTAGGCGATATCAAAGTTGGGTAGGGCGAGCAATCAATTATCTTTAAGGATAAATTTACCCATTTAAAAATTAAGATGTTTTCCCAAATATCTCGACTCGAGTTCATTGGTTCTTGGTTAATTCTAAATTGATCTCACCGTCAAGCCCAAATTTTGAAAGGCCGTAGGGCCTTACAAGCCCAACTAAGCCCAAAACTTCTATGAAGGAAGAACGTCAAAAGCATAAAACTCAAAGATTTGTAAAAAAAAAAAACTCAAAGATGAATGATAAGATTACACCTTAAAGTAATAGACAGTTCATCCTATCTAATATTAGTATCGTCTAAAAATAAGAGAGATTTTATCTTGCCCTTAGATCTTAAGTGAGCCCAACCCCTTTCCAAAAATTCTGCAAACCCAAAAAAAAGAAAAAAAAAAGTAAGAATCATATTTAATGAATTAAGTTTCAAATTAACAAATAATTTAATTTTTTATTTGTAAATATCAAATTTTAAATCCTAATCCTGTAAAGTCATACATCTATTTTTTTTTTTCAACCAAAACTATACCTTCTATTCAACGGTCTTCTCACTGGTCCCAATAGTTGTTATATATTAAAATAGACAAATACGACTTTGTAGCAAATAGCCCAATACAGGGGACTGTTCACTGTTATGTGAAACAGTATTGAAATTGAACACTATTATGTTCTGTGTGCTTACAATTAATGAAGTAGGTGGTCTAAAAATGAATCCAAATGGCAATTTGGAGAAGGAACATCATTTTAAGTGTGAATAACGAAAATGGAAGTTCTTGAACTACCAATGTATATGAACCGTATAAGACTGCCCAGATTTATAATTATTCCACTTTTGCTTTGCGAGAGGTTAGACAATTCTTGCCCGCTAATATATTAATTGCTAAGGTTACGTTTGGGAAGGCTTCTCTTGGCTGTTGAGGAGCTCATTTTGGATATTTTGTAACCAAGTACTTTTAAGGGAGAATTAGAATTAAGAACATATAGTAAATGATATTTATTGGGAATGACCATCAAAATTGTAATTATTTAGAAGGACTAAATACAAAAATAAAAATTTATAATTATTAAATTATTCCTTACCAAATTTCTTATATTTTCTCCCGTATCTTACTCGTAAAACTAATATGAATTTTTAAATCCCTTACATTCTCTCCTTCAATCTCTCCCACATTAAAACTCCACATTAGTAATTGTAGGAGATAATGTAGGAGGTTTAAAACTTCATATTAGTTCTACAAATGAAATGTGGGAGAAAACATAGAGTTTGGTGATAGACAATTTAGTAATTGTAAATTTTTATTTTTATATTTAGTTATTTTAAATAATTATAACTTTTGTGGTCATTCCCAATAAATATCATTTACTATAGACCCTTAATTATAATTCTCCCTATTTTTAAATACTTTTTCCACACATTTTTAAAAGAAGAGGAACACAAATTCAAACTTGAGAAGGATACTTGTTAGAAGAGTTTTAATGTTAATGCTCCAACCTGATAGAGATTAATTAGGATCAAGTCTAAAGTAATTTAGGAATACTTTTAATTTATGCCAAAACAAATAGAACAAAGGTTAAGAGATAAATTTGTCTTAAAATTTTTTAGTCAGAAGTAATATTATTTTAAAAGTTTTTTTAGGTTCAATATAAGTGTTAAAATAGAATAATATTACTATTTATCAAAATATTAATATTTAACGTCAATTTTTTAACGGTCAATATAATAGAATAGGGCAATATTATTATGTTTTGAATATTTTAGGACGATATTGAACCTAAAAAACTTTCTAAAATAACATTGCTATTGAATAAAAACATCCTAAGCAAACTTACACCTCCTAATAGAGTAAATATTTCCCGGGATGGAGTTTGGTGAATATGACTATTGACGAATGGAGTCATCAATAATATAAAAAGCGATGTAACAGGTAATTAATTAACAGCTTATTACATATATTTAATTAGTGGATCCTTAATCAATTAATCTGTGAGCCTGTGACTACCATTTCAGTCCTTGGTCCCATGACATGTCAAGTACTATATTTTCTAAATTTTATCTCTTCCCATAGATATAACTGTCAAAGATCGATCGTTTTCAATGCCTATTCCACCTAACCCAGCAGCTTATAAAAAGCTTTGAAGGTCAGAAATTGTTTAATAGTATGTTCGTAGCTGACCGTTGAAAAAAATACAGGTATATATATTCATAACTGATAGCTCCTTCCACTTGAATGATTAATTAACTAATCCGACATGATATATCCCGTTAATTCATTATCATCTTACTTCTGAGTGTCAAAGTGATATAAGGTTGATGATCTGTGTGCGGTGCAACCAATCTTGCTTTAAGAGATTTCTGAAGAGCGGTGGGTTTATAGAGAATTTTACTTTTGACACGAAAAGGGATTTCATTGGCTGAATATGAAAATTGCACATGCACGTACATGTACGTTCCTGGTTTCACAGGTTTCACTTTGGACAACTTCAGTTGTTCAATTGTCTGTCTATCATTGAAATGTATCAAAATTCTTATATAGGATAGTAAATTACTATTCCCTCCCTCATATCCTAATTATAAAAATTAGATTAGATATTAGATTTATTTTTAAATATAAGATTTCGATCTATTTTGTCTATCCTAAAATTATAATTATCTTCCCCTAATATATCTTTATATGATTGTACATATTAAGGGGTATCTATCAATAGTAGTTCAAATGTACATAATTAGAGAGGAGTATTTTAGGGGGATCAACACACAATCATTATAATTAACTAATTTATCTAACTTTTTTATTTTTTTTTAAATTAGTTAAGGATATTTTATAATTAGAGACGGAGAAGGGAGTATTATTTATTACAGTAACGTGTTGTCACTCTCCTGATTGAGCTTTGTTTGGATGGCTGGTTCGCAAAAACAACGACAATAATAATGAAGAAGAAGATGATAATAGGAAATATGTTAGAGGTGAGATGAACCTGGTCTATTTTGATGTAACGGTCAAAACCAAAATTTAAATGTGGGGGGTGGATGATAGTCTATAATAGTCATACGAAGGAATAAGAGCATCTGACAGGGAGCTATATGTGTGTGTGTGTGTGTGTTCTGACGCACGTGCACCGTTTGATTTCTTCATCCTTTGGAAGCTCCACTCATGTGTGAGAGAGATATCTTCATCAGTTCCCATGAATTTAGGGTGAGAATTATGCGAGTAATTAAATCAATTCTTAGATTTAATATTCTGGGAAGCTTTATGGAAGACAACAAAGGGATGTCAGATTTGCAAGCATATAATATAATTAATCACAGGCTCCTTTTAATAAGTATGCTCTAATTTTCTTCTAAAGGGCCAACAAACTCTCAATTAAAATCCTATTGTTAGAGATATACATGAGGAATTTAATACAAGTAGGTTGTGACGGATGAAAAAACAAGGAGGCAATTCGGCGGTGTTGTTTGTTTGGAGTGCATGTGAGGCTGATGCTCTGTTTGTTGCCTCCTTATTTCTTTAAGCCTCTTCCCCTTTATGGATCCCTCCTTTTTCACTTGGTCTCTTCTTGTCCACCTTTCTGTATTTGCAAGATCCAAACAATCCATTATTTGCATGGCCTTTCTTAACTCTCTGTCGTTAATTAATTTGCAATTGCCTTTCTCTCATTTCTTCATTACGAAGTATCCCCCAAGAGAGAGAGAGAGACCTTGTGTCTTTTTCATTTTAATGGGCCGAGAGAAATTAACAACAAATTAAAGCATGGCTACAACATGTAAGCTAAATTACTATATAATAGGGGCACTTGTATAAATAGAGATCTGACGTTAATTATTATAGGAGGGACTTTAACTATTTGAGCATGATGTCCTCCACTCTAGTTCATGCAAGTACAAGAAAACCAAATTTTGTCAAGTGTTATATGAATTAAGTCTGACAATATTTAAATTTGACACAATAACAATAGATGTCTATAGTATAAAGAAAGTGAATAGAAGAGAACTTCTATAGGTGTTTTTTTAAGCAAATGGTACTGAAAGATGGGAAGATGTAATGGGTGTTGGATCCTGATGCTCAAATGGCTTGAACATGCCTAAATGTGTAAAGAGAAGCTCTGGTTGGAGAAGCTGATGAAGAATCACTTTCCATGTAATAGTCTCCAAAGGTTGGCTTGTCTTCAATTTCATAATAAGGAGGTTGAATTTGTTGGTTAATGGAATGAAATATGGGATTCAATGAATGGCATTAAATAGTGGCAGAGGATTGATGGATGCAGTGAGTGTCCCGCAATATATAAATTGCAGCAAGTGACATCTTGACCGCTGTGTAAAAAGTCTCCCTTCCATTATGTGGATGACCCTCAATTTCTTAATTAATTAATTAATTAATTAATTAATTAATTAATTATCATTGTTATATGTCATTCTCATTCTTAATTTACAATACGCACACCCGCATACCAAGCCCTCAATTAGTTCCCGTACGTCTAGCAAAATATTATTATAACAGAATTCTTACATCACCCTACTTAGTCGATAGTTGTGTTTTCATCATTATACTACTATTATTATCAAGTAAAT
This sequence comes from Leucaena leucocephala, assembly GCA_037074615.1. Lineage (NCBI taxonomy): Eukaryota > Viridiplantae > Streptophyta > Magnoliopsida > Fabales > Fabaceae > Leucaena > Leucaena leucocephala. The sequence goes on along the minus strand of CM073523.1, from coordinate 21,135,126 downwards.
ATAATAATTTATTTTAAAAATAATAACCAATACATAGTTAGAGCTGGAAAACTTATTCCACGAAATTTAACGATTTCTTTTTTGAAAAAATATTTACTATGAAAATAAAAGGAAAAATTGGCTGGCTCGATCGAGCTCTTGAGAATTATGTAGGTTCTAGTAGGCCAAGTTGATAAGGGCTAAGTGCCTGAATGGCTGTATATTATTTTAGGAGTGTGTTATTTTGGGAAATAAGATATTTATATAATATGTTGATAGGAACCTTTTTTGTGTAAAATGAAATAATTAAAAAAGGGGTGGGGTTAATTACTCTTGAAAAGGTGAAAAGGAAAGGAGGGAGAAAGTCAATGAGGTTCGAATAGGCATAAAAGTCATAGAGGGATGGTTTCAATTTGGAGATATCTCCATCTTCCTTTGAAAAACGAGCGGCTGTCGACACACTCCCTTCTCAATTATCATCATCATCTCCATCTTCAATCACTTCTCTATTTGTCTCCAACCCCTCATTCAACGCTCCCTATCATATATTTCCCCTCGTTTACTTTTTTTTTCTCCTATCCTTTTCTATACACAACTCATCATGTCATGAACATAATTTTAAAGATAAAGCTCATCCTGAAAGACCATCTTATCATAATAGAGTTTTTTAGCTTATAAACCCTATTTTATGTCCCCCAATAGTTTCATATCACGACATTTCATGCCTCATACCAATCAGAATCTTTCATGAATAGGTAAACACCGATCTCTCAACAAAAGACTACTTGTTATGAACATAAAGGGAGAGCTCCTCCCAAAAGAATAATATGTTAGAAAGGAGAACCCCTTAAACTTATAAATCTCACTTTATTTGTAGAGCTTCTCAATGCGAAACTGATGATAGCTCCCTCTCCCATTTATTTTAATGTTTATTGAGACTAATCTCTTTCAAAATAGTAAAAATAAAATATATAATTTGAAAATTATGGTGTATTTGAATTAGATTCTGGATAGAATATATTTTAAGTAGAATAGATTTTAGAGAATTGATTCTTAAAAAAATTTGTATCCCTAACTTATAGCAAAACCATAATTTTGGTAAAAAACATATTCTAAAAAACTAAGTGTTTGGATAGCTTATATTAAAATTATAGTTTTGGTGAAAAAATTGATTGTGGAAAAAAATGTTTGAGTAGTTTTTTCCCCAAAGCATAGTTTGAACCTAAACCAAACACACACTAAATTTTCTTTATATACAATGATGGGGTATTAAATTTCTCACTGATTATTATTTAAAAAAATGAATGAATTGTCTATTGTTTATGTCAACCTAATTATTTAATTACAAACGGGGATTGTAGTTCAAAATGTAATCATGTTAGGGCAATGGAGACAAATTAAGTGGGGCAGGGATTCAAGCCGGAAATTAAGGCTATATTCTGTGAAATCAAACACTTGCAATGGTTTTAGTTTATGGCAGTTAGGCTTAGGACCATCACTCTTCACTCTACCACACTTCTCTTGATTGAAATAAATTACTTGTTTGGGTAACCCCTAAATTTAAGTTTTAAAAGAGTTTCTAGCCTAAATTTTCATTTAAAATTTTTTTAAAACAAACAATCATATTTGTCTAAAATAGCTTATGGACCAAACCATAGTTTTGAATAAGCTCATGGAAATAACTTCTGAAATAGTAAAGAGCTTATGGACTACCCAATTACTATTTTACCCTTATTTTTTCTAATACTCTCTCTGCTATTCTCTCTGTTATGCTCTTCTTCTTCTCCATCAGTGCTTACAGTCGATGTGGCCTCCGTCATTATCGCTCCTCGAGTCTCCTCCACCGTCGTCACTCCTCCCCTCTGTCCGTCAGTCCTCTCTCCTTCCCACCGCTGATGCTTTTGCTTGGTCTCCGTTTGTCATCTCTCTCTCTCTCTCTCTTTTCTCTCCTCCGTCATTCGTCGTCACCATAGTCAACTGTTCGCCTGTGTTTAGCTCCTCCATCTTCTTTAATGTTGTCAACCTGGGGTTGCTCGTCATATCTGGCCGCCTATGTTCAATGAGGAAGAAGAGAGAAGAATTTGTGAAGTGAATAGTGGATGTGATGCTTGATAGGATATGAGCTGATGAATAATTAATTTTTTTATCTTATATACTTTCTGGTAATTTACCAATCACAAAAATATTTCTGGTAATAATTATTCAAATACTCATTTATTCAGAATCATTTTTTTTTCATAAATTCTTTTACATATATTTTTTTTAAAATTATATAAAAATTATTTTTTTTAGACTCTTTTTAAAAGTCTATTCATGTCTAAAATAATGTGGTTTCCTAAGATTTTGTCAGGTCGGATCACCCATCCCCGCTCCCTGCGGCCCCCCGCTAGTTTATCCGCGGGCGTTCACGCTCCCTTTGCTCCGTAATAAACGAGGGGTTAAATTCTGGGGAGAGAATCACATTGTTATGCATTATTGATGGAATTAAGAAAAACCACAATTAAATTAATTTTTGTGGGGCCCCCTCGCCGTTGGTGCAGCAACTTGCGACGTTCGCCCAAAGACGACGACCACTTTCGGTCCCCTCCCGTGGGGCCCTCCTTAATAAATAGAAAAATCTACACGTGGTTTTGCATGTTGGAATTGATAAAGCTCAGCAAATAACTACCTCATATCAAAAAATAAATAAATAACTACTATTCTTTATAGTTTATACTTTCTACTTTTTTCCAATTAATTTTTTTACCTAATAATAATAATAATAATAATAATAATAATAATAATTGCTTGTGCTTTTATAAGCTTGGTAATTTTAAGGGGTTAAAGGTAAAATTAGATGTACTAATTGAGGCGGCTCAAGTATCGTTGTTTTCTTGAAATTACTCACACATGTTACATGTTGTAATAATAATTTCAACGTGTTTGTATCACCATCGGAGAGTTCCATGTCAATCTTGTTCCCTTCTACTATCTTAGTTTACCAATTTAAAATGAAATATATATAATTAAAAAATGATTCTACAAGATAAACTAATGATTTTAAAAGAATATTAAGTGATTAAAAATTAGATATTTTTATTTTTATTGTTCAACAAAATACTTTCAAGATAAAAAGAGGACAATAGTAATTTTTTTATCAATTAATTAAATCATATGCTTATTTTTGCTATTTTTTATATTTATCATTTCCTTGAACAGAACATAATAAATGACAGTATTTGCCGACTCAACAATAAAAACAAAAAATAATTGTGGAATAGTCTATAGATTTATTTAGATAGATTTTTAAAAAATTATTTTTAATTTTTTTTAAACACTTTTTAAAAAAGTGGTTATGGAATAATGACAATTCCTTACCTCGAATAAGTGAAAACGCTGAAAAGGAAGAAAAGAAAAGACAAATTAACTGATTGTGACACGACCCCTTAACTAATTGAAAAATTCAAGACACAAAAATATAAAATATTACTTATATGATAGTAGTAAATTTTTGGGAAATATTAATTCTCACTCATGATAATTTAAAATGGTTAAGCCACAAGTTTGTATCCAAAATTTTGACTTAAGAATAATATTACTTTAAAAATATTTTTTAAATTTAATGTCATCTTAAAAATATTAAAATAAAATAATATTTTTTATTATATTAAAAATATTAACAATTAATATCATTTTTTTTAATAGTCATTATTTTTTAATAGGATAAGATAATATTACTATACTTTAAAAATTTTGTAGGATACTCAAAATATTTCAGGAGCAATAACGTTGTGTAAAAAAATTTAGAATAAATTTACGTTTTAATCCTAATTTAAAATGACCCAATGTGGCCTTATAAAGTTTAGTGAATTGAGTTTTCCTAAATATAAACGAAAGAGTCAACCTGCAAGACTGTTTCGTGAAGCGACGGCACCACCAAGTCACCAACTCGCGCCTCAAGATATTGCATCGCGCGTGGTTCTGTTATTTCGTTGTCATTCTAATATTTTTTTCTCTTGGTTCCTTTATTGGCCACCACTACTGGTTTTAACTCTCTGGGGCTATTCCTTCCTTCCCTATTTCTGATTCTCGTCATTTCTTTTTCTGGGTCTCATCCCATCATCATCATCATCAACACCTTTGGAAAATGTTCCTTTTTTGTTGATCAGATTGGTGCGTGTATCATTTCTATCCTCCCTCAGATTTAGATTCTTCCTCCTTTTTCTTCCAGTGTTTTCCCTCTCCGATATATATTTCGATTGGCTGATTTGTCTCTCTCTCTGATACTACTCTGGCCTCTGGTTTTTTCGTGAATGTCCGATTCCGGGTGTCCTGACTAGACCATATTCGGCTTCCTGAGAGCTGCTCTCAAATCTTAGGCTTTCATGGCTGTTGACGGAGGACAGCAAAAGGAAGTTTCTCCTTCAAACTCAGGTCAATTTGGTCAAGCCATCCCATTTTTCTCCCTGCTTTTTCGCTTCCGTAGAATGATCTCAGGAATGCTTGAGTCACGCTATAACTATTTATTTATCTATCTGCATATTCATAAATTCTAACTTCTCTTCTCTCTCTCTCTCTCTCTCTCTATTTTCTTTTGTGAAGAACGCAATAGAAATATCTGGTTGAATGGTTTTAACCCGGATTTTTTCATTGGATGACCAGGGCCCTGATTACGGAGGTAAGCAGAACGAAGGTATCAGAAACAACCGATTTTCGGTATTCCACAATGGTTCGATTGATGCATCCCTTCGAGCTGCTTCAAGGGGGCAATAATAATTATTCGGGATGAAAGATGTTAGTTTTGACCTGGGCTTTTGCTGGAAGGAAGAAAAGAGGTTCTGATACAGTAATTAGGATTAGCAAATAGAAGGGTTCTTAGATAGGCGAATTCAATGGCAACGTCCACCACGGTGCAGCTTCCAGCTGCGCAAGCAGCAAGCACCCCTAGGAAGAAAATGACGAAACAGTTGACAGGGAAGAGGGATGATAGCCCTCTACACACAGCAGCAAGATCAGGAAATATGGCTGTGGCGAAGGAGATCCTTACGGGCACTGAAGAAGAATCTGAACTCAATGTATTGTTGGCTAAGCAAAATCAAGCTGGTGAAACAGCTCTTTATGTTGCTGCTGAATATGGTTATGTTGAATTAGTTAGGGAGATGATCGAATATTATGATCTTGCCAATGCTGGAACTAAAGCTAGAAATGGTTTTGACGCATTACTCATTGCTGCCAAACAAGGCGATTTAGGTATATATATCATTGTTAAAAGTTTTTCTGCTTGTTCTTTGAGGACTCTTATATATACAACACAGAGAGAAACCTTACTTCTTCTGTTTGGCCTGTTGCAGATGTATTGAAGATCCTTATGAAGGCTCATCCTGAATTATCCATGACAGTGGATCCATCAAACACCACAGCTTTGCACATGGCAGCAACCCAGGGGCACACAGAGGTGGTGAATTTTCTATTGGAAGCAGGAAGTAGCATAGCAACCATTGCCAGAAGTAATGGGAAAACAGCCCTGCATTCTGCTGCAAGAAATGGGCATTTGGAGGTTGTTAAAGCGATTCTGGAGAAGGAGCCTACGGTTGCAACGAGGACCGATAAGAAGGGACAGACAGCACTTCACATGGCTGTGAAGGGACAAAACCTTGAGGTAGTGGAAGAGTTGATAAAAGCAGAGCCTTCATCAATTAACATGGTTGATAACAAGGGAAACACAGCATTGCATATAGCTACGAGGAAAGGCAGGACTCGGGTAAATTAAGATTATGCTTTGATTCCTTCTTTCTGCTTAATTCAAACGAGGATATTGATTTTAGTAATTGGTGACTGCCTCCAGCTTGAATAATTTCTCCCTTGCGTTTTGATGAAGAGAAATGAGAGTAGAGTAAATGCATTAATCTGTGAAGAAAGTGTAAGTCCAAAATGTTTTGAGATATATGATTTTTTTTCTTCTGGAAATAGTCATCTAAGGTAGTTGTGATGATTTAATACTTGTCTATGTGCTTCTGAATGGCGTTGATCAGCCAAAGGCAGTTGTCTGCAACATTTCCCTAAATATATTAGCCATTAATTTTAAGTGAACACATCGATTGGCTCATTACCATATCTGATGGTATTGCTGCTATTGTCTGGAACTTCATGGACCTTAAAAAAAAAAAGCCTAATCTTTTAAGGAATGTTTAATTTATTGGGTCAATCTCAAACATGTTTCAGTAGAAGGAATTCAGGACAGGAACCTTTAATTTCTTCCCGGGAATACAATCTCATTTAACCTAATCTAATGTACACCCTTTTTCAACTTAACTGATTGCTCTGCTAGTGTAAAATAGTGTCATTGAATAAAACAACCTAAGTTGGTGAAAAAGATTTACATAGTATATGGTTTCACAGTGATGGTGACAAATCCTAGTTTGCGTTTTGTGCAGATTGTCAAGATGCTTCTTGGACGGAGGGAAACAGACAAAATGGCGGTTAACAGAAGTGGTGAGACTGCGGTTGACACTGCAGAGAAAACTGGGAACGCTGAAATTAAAGCCATTCTAGAAGAACATGGCGTGCAGAGTGCCAAGAACATAAAGCCACAATCTGCCACAAACACAGCACGTGAACTGAAACAAACAGTGAGTGACATAAAGCACGAGGTACATTACCAATTGGAGCACACACGACAAACCAGAAAACGAGTCCAAGGCATAGCCAAACGTATAAACAAAATGCATGCAGAAGGGCTTAACAACGCTATAAACTCCACAACCGTGGTGGCAGTACTAATCGCCACCGTGGCCTTTGCTGCTATATTCACAGTTCCCGGCCAGTACGTTGATGACCCAAAAGAGATACCTCCGGGAGAGACCTTAGGCGAAGCAAACATAGCCCCACAAGTTCCGTTCATCATTTTCTTTGTGTTTGATTCCATAGCCCTCTTCATATCTCTGGCCGTCGTGGTGGTGCAGACGTCGGTGGTGGTGATAGAGAGCAAAGCGAAGAAGCAGATGATGGCGATTATTAACAAGCTAATGTGGCTGGCGTGTGTGCTGATAACGGTGGCGTTCTTGGCGTTGGCGTTTGTGGTGGTGGGGAAGCATGAGAGGTGGCTGGCTATCGGAGTGACGATAATAGGGACAACAATAATGGCGACAACGTTGGGGACGATGTCGTATTGGGTGATTAGGCATCGGATTGAGGCCTCAAATTTGAGGAGCATTAGGAGATCTTCTCTGGGAAGCAGGTCCAGGTCCTTTTCAGTGTCGGTCATGTCAGATTCTGAGTTACTAAATAGAATGTATGCCATTTAGAAGGACCCAATAATATACATATTCCCAATGTTTATACACCTCACCTGGACTATTTATATATCCACACCACCAAAAAAAAAATTGCCGACATATACTAATCGGTCTAATAAAAAAAATAATATTTTTAATATAATAAATTAATATTTAAATTGTTGTTAGAAAATTATTTCTAATAAGAGGAGGATATGTATGTTTAAAAAAAAAGTTGCAGCCATATTCATTTCAATGCAATTGGCAGGTACAATTAGCTTTGAACAAATTCTTATGAACAAACTAAACACCCATTTTTACTTTTTTTATTTAAAAAATATATTATGAATATTTTTTAACAATAGAGACGAATCACAATGAAAATATTAAGAAAAAAAAGTAAGATCATTTCGAATTAGTCTTGTTTCATACATAAGCGTTTCAGAATGGTCAAATTTCCAACTTTTTTTACCGCGTACCAAATTTATTTATTTATTTTTTTGCCAAACGATGTGCAAATTTAAGAAAGGAAGTATTCCTGATTTATAATGTATTCCCATATGAAATTTGTTATTCCTCCTGGCCAAATTATAAAAACAGTTAATTTATTAGATAGATCTAAAAAATTAAATAAATTAATTAATTATGATCAAATATAAACTTTTAAGATAAAATCATATTATATACTCTTCAATATATAAAAATTAATTAAATAATTTTTATATTAATTATAATTAATTTATATATATAACTCTTTAGATCTATTCTAAAAACCAATAGTACATACTACAGAAGATTGCACATTCATTTGTCACACATTCCTTGGCGTTGAATGATTCTAACACATTTGACTTAGAATTTGAAGCATTTAGGGTTTTTTTCTTAAATAACAATTTATTTTTAAATTAAGATATTATCTATTTGTTTTGGCTTTTTCTTTCATGAAAACTCTTTTAAGAAATTTTAAAATATTTATTCATGGTATTAAAAAAAATCATAGATATTATGAAAATAGAGAAAACATAAGATATGCAACACAGGCTGCCATATATGATCACTTTCTCAAGTGATAAATGCTTTACTCGGAGCGTCCCACTAATACCATGCCCATGGGGTTTTTTTTTTTGTTCTGGATGAAGGCACATTTCCTGTTTATCTTTTTCGGCCATAAGTCCACAACAGATCACAATACATTTCTTTTTAAGGGCAGTCAGCAAGTTAACCTAAGAACTGTTCTTTAGATAAATCGACGGTAAACAACAACGACACTAACAACAATAATAAAAAGGGAACACCATTAAATAAAACACGATTTATAGGAAAATGCCAAATTGACAGAACACTAAATGATGCCATAAGACTTACATCCTAATGAATTAAATAAACCCTTAAATTGAATTTACATTTAAAGTTTCTTTCCTCATCAATGTTGAGGCAGGGGCGGTCTCTTCTCCAACATTTCATAATGAAGAACAAAATTATCCTGCGAGTAGATTGTCCATTAAGGTAAAAGATTATAAAGGAAATATAATTAGGGGGAGAAGGGAAGTAATACACAAAATCTAACCTTGCGGAGTGTTTCAAATGTGTTTGGATCAAAACAGTGATATGACCCTCTCTCATACGTGTTTGTTTTGACCAGCGGCTCCATATTAGCAACTCTTATAAACCACAAACGAAGCTCTTTGTGATAAAACCAGCCTCTGTTGTAACTGAAAGCAAGAAACATACCTTGTTAGTAATTATTGCAAAGCAAAGAAACTAATTCGTGAGTCTTCCCATTTATGAGGGACACTGATCTATAACTCTTGAGACACTTCTTCCTAGTTGCAATCCATTACAAAATTAGGTGGCTTTTAGCCATTAGATGGAAATAAAATTATTGGTCCAAAAATGATGCAAGAGTTTAACTCCTGCTCTGTATATAGATTAAAAGATCAAAAGGAAAAATGTGCATACAGCTCATTTGCAGCATATAGTTGAGCCTCATCTTTAGGCATGCTGCAAAGAAAATAATCACAACACTAATTATGACTTATAATAGAAAGCAAATCAATGCAGAAGTGAACAAAGAATAATGCTATAAAAAAAACCTGTAAAATATGTAGAACAATGTTTCCACTGTAAACTTAGAAAAATACCCTTGCTGCACCACCAAGGAAAGGTTTAGCATAAAACAGAGATGTAGCCACAATGAAAATTTTAAAATGTAATGATGAGCATCTCACATGCAGGGCAGGTGGCTGTTTAGCATAGTAACATTGTGGCACGGTGAACTCTGGATCACCCTTAGCTGGTTCATCAGACCATGGAGACCCAAAAGTCTTGTGAAGATTTTCCGATGAATTCAAATTTAAACCAAGTGTAGTAAGATCAATTCCTAGTGCAAGAGATGTTAGATCAGGATCACTCATCCTTATGACACTTAACAAGCCAAGCAAACCAAATGGATCTAGAGTAGATTGTGAAGCCTGCATGGACTTCATTCCCTGATCCCTAAAGGACTGATTTACTGCTGTCATTTGTTGAAGGCGGAACTGAGACTGGTTCTGGTGCTGTTGATACTGCTGGATAAGCTGGTCATACGATCCCATACCAGAAACTGAATTTGGAGAATTTAAAGGCCTTAAGCCAATACCAGGAGGTCCGCTGGTCTAAACCAAAATTCAAAAGTGATTGTGTCAATGACATTTACTTTGACAGACTCATATGAACACAGAAAAAGCCCAAAATTCAGCTTGAATGGTCACCTATTACAGCCAGACCAGCTATAATCAAGAATAAGAGAAAATGGCCTAGTTAAAAAAAGTACCCTCAGTTACTCAAGCAAGAAAAGCAACCAGCATTAAAATTTGCAGACCTGTGAATGATAGGTTGAATGTGCTGGTGGGAATATATCTGATCCATGTAGATGGAGAAGGTCCTGATTGTTTACAGATGAGAAGGACGCACCTCCGCTACTGACTGAAGGAGAATGCTGCTGCTGCTGCTGCTGTGGACGATGTGAAGAATATGATCCCCCCAAGCTGAAACCAGCAGACCTCCCCATCTGCATATTGAAACACAACAATGATTACAAAATTCCACCCATGAACATGTGTGTGTATGTGTCCACCTGGAGTTTTTCGTCAAAAATAACATTTGAGTATCACTCACAGAGAAATGCTGAGATTGCATCATTGACATGGAATTGTCATGAAGTTGTTCTTTTTGGTGCATATCCATAGCATAATCTGCATTACCACCTGAACAAACCCAATATGATCAAAAGTGAATTCTGAAAGCAACTAGACAATTTCTGTACACAGCACAAGCAGAACTTCTTGAGAAAACCTAAGAAATAGAATGACTCTGCAGTTTTAAGAGTCAATAAAACATCATTAATAAGCACATATGACATACCAGGGCATATGAATAGAAGATGATACAGAAACCTGTAGTCACCTCACCTATCATAACCGATCAAAGCATTGCTATGGGGATAGAACAATGATGCATATGGGATTAAAATGAGCAAAAGCAAAAAAGGCAATGAATCCAAGCAAAGAAAGTAACTAGAAATGTGCTCCCAAAAGCCCTTCTGAAAAAGAATATAATCTTAATACATGCTTAACATCTACAAGCACGGAACCAAAACACACTAACCTTCAGAACAGGAAACATGTATTCTACATTAGAATAAAGCAGCTAAAACATACAACAATTGGATCATATAACTGAGACAAATAAGGTACGACACCTTTGAATCCAGGCAAAGCTGGAAAATCTTCATTTTGAATGCTGAATTCTTGGTTTTGTTGGACAATAGGACTTACACCAAGACCCTGCTTCCGTAAGGAACCTGAAATATTTTCTCTACATCATTTTTACTGCAGAATTTGGAAATAGTAAGTGAAATAACATTTTCATAAACATACCCAGTTGTCCTTGAGGCCCTCCAGCAGAACTTGGACGGCTAGTCAATTGAGGGAACTCATTGATGTCAAAAGGGGACCCGTCATTGGAATTTACATCATTCAGCATCCCTAATGAGTTCAAATTATTTACTGCTTGAACATGGCTCTGAGAAAGTGGACCTCCACCACTGGGATAAGAATTTCCTAGCATTGAAATTACCTGTGGTGATCCTGAAAATATGGAGATAACCTCAAACAATAAGAATCATCCTGTAAAGAACATATACATTCAAGCCACTTCAATGCAATAGTTAAAGACAACGTGAATACCTTGAGGAAGAACACCACTCATCAATCTGTTCTGTCCTTGCATATTTAAACCACCAGATCCACTGTTCACACTTAAATTTAGTCGAGAAGCAAGTCCAGGTACAGACAGCCCTCCAGCAGAGCTTATACTCCTACCAATATTTCCCCCACCGACCATGTTTCCCATTGAACTTGTAATTCGAGCACCTGCATTTCCCAAAATTGGGGATACTCCCAATCCTGGAACACCATTTCGGTTACCAATTGGAGCAGATGTTGAAAGAATCCCAGGAATAGAACCTCCAACTCCATTTGTGCTACTACTAAATCCAGGATTTCCTACAACACTTGTACCTCCTCTATTGGTGACTCCTGAATGTCCATGGGAGCTTCCGTGAGATAGCTGTAAAAAAGATAGAGAACTATGAAAAAATTGCATATGATGTGACAGGGGAGATAAATGAATAGAGAAAACATTAAAGTTTAAAAGAGTAATATCTTGTGTAGTCTTGTTACAACGTAAATGCATGAGCAGAAATACCTGAGATAGGGCTACAGGAAGATTATTGGACCCAAATCGTCCACTAGAAAGGTTTCCTGCAGGTTGTTGAACCCCGCCAGATTGAACACTACTTATCGTTGAGTTTCTCGATGCAAGGGCACCTGGCATGTTAGGAACATTAAAGCTTCCATGAATATTGTGCAACCCTTGAATAGGCCCTGCAGAAACAAGCTAGCAGTTATACAACTAAATGGGGATGGGGAATCATTAAATCCAGCAAAATATGCCCACCAGTGTGATGAAAAACAGGGGAAGCCGCACCAGACTGACCAGAGAATGATGTAGCAAAAGACCTCCCAGCACCATCAGGATGATTTGAAGCAGATCCGTTCAAGGAAGACTGCAAACAGAAGTCCGTTACATTTTACATTGATGGTTAAGACTCCAGACTTTCTAGAAAGATTGACAACCAGTTGAGGAGAAAATGAAAATCTTATGAGATTTAAAACTGCTACATGAAGTTGCAAAGATTTACGCCCATTCTATGTAGCACAAAACATGCATGTGCAAGAAATCTTCACCAAAAGAGTAAAATTAACACTTTAACAAATAGTTTCTGAAAACAGCAAACACAAGCATCCATAAAATGACAATCAAAGATGTTTATTTATTTTTTTAAAAGAGACCAAAGAAGTTCTTCATATAAGTACTACAGAATCTATGAACTCAGAATGAAAACATCTTTAAAATGAACGTGAATTGAGATCCCATGGATAAAACAAAAATAAAGTATCAAGTTTAGGCAATCGTTACTTCCTCTCTTCCCTGTAAACACTCCAATTCAATTCCAGCTGGACAAACACTATTTGCGTTGGCGCTGTGACACTTAAAACAGATATCCAAAATATGTTATCACAACGGTTTTGAAAACTCCCACAAGCATACCCCCAGATTTAAAACCCAAGAATCCCATAAAAGGCATGTTATTTATATATCAAACACATCTATAAACAGAAAAGTCCAGGAAAACAAATAAAATGGAACAAAAATATAATGAACTCAAAACTTATTATTGAGGACTAAACAGTGTTCCAATATAGGCCACCTAATGCAACATGCAAATAGTCTCTAAAAGCAGAAATTAAAACAAGAAAAAACACAAGACTAAAAAGTTTAGTAGGACATAAGGGAATACATTTAATAGGCCCGACATTGCATAAATTTCAAAAGGTCATGCAAGAAGTCATCCCTTTGCTGAAAACAACTCTTCTTATAGTAAATATCAACTGATGGGAGACCAAACGGATGATCCTTTCCTCGCAACTACTCAAGAGCCTGACAAATTGTAAGAGACAAAACCAGACACCATATGATCCACTTGTAAGCTAAGCATCCCTCTCAAGCAAACCAAGCTAAAAGGTAGCAAGCAGCAGAAATATGGACATAGAGTGAAGTTCAAATAGAAAATTTCCCCTCAAAAGAAGCTCATTCCTTGACCATGCTAGAAAACTGAGATCCATTTAGGTTATCTCATTTAATCTTTCTAAACCAAAGCATATAACTCAGTAAAGAAAAAGCATTTGCCTGTGTAAAATGAGTGAGAAAAAATGCACAGGTTCAAGACAGGTAGGTGACGGGTAAAAGTTTTACTTTCAGCATTACGATATCATATAATCTTGTATTCTGAACACTTCTCTTGGTGTCAAAATCGAACGTATTATGAACACCTCCAACGTGGACGATGGATACGCAAAATTTGAACAAACTGTAATCTAACTAGCAATTATAGCTCATTTGTTCACAGCCCTGACAAGATAATTAGAAAGAGAAGCTCATTTCGAAAGCATCAAGTAGTGGAAACAGACTGTCAATAGATATTCAATATCCGGAAGGATATATTTCTGATCTGATACTAAACTATTTCTTTACTATCTCTTATTACTTAACATCTGCAGAGATATGATCATCCAATCGGATATTTCTTTCAGAATTTTGAAAGATCAAACAAAGACACAATACCATCTGTATAGAGAAGTTTTACTTCAGCGAATAATAAGCACCAAATATACATGATACTTAAATTTGCATGCTTGGTCATCAGAATATCTTAACAGCACATATATTATATGTAAAAATTCTTCCTTTCCGTCCTGAAATTTCGCCTCTAAAATAAAGAACCTCTGAATAGAGTCCCTCTGGAAAACCCTAAATAGCAATGAAAAACCAGGATCTAAAAGAAGAAAATAATGAAGTCGGAAGCATACTAGATCGAACTTGGGAAGGGGCGGAATCAACTCGGTCTCGATTAGATAGAAGAAGGACAAGGGAGGAAAGAGTAATTGAAGAACAGATCAGCGATGGAGGAAGAACTAAGAGCCAGAGTCAAAGAGCGAGCTCGTGTGCCCTAAATCGGACGAAGACACTTCGATTAGGGTTAATTGTCCAAAAACTTCTCGGGACGACGAGAAAGTTTTTTTTTGGCTGAGGTCTGAGGATGGCAACAATCAGAAAATTAAAAAGGAAAAAGGACATCCATTTGAAATCTACAGTTTTAAATGAATAATTCTATTTTTACAGTCGATAAATTAGTCACAAGTACCTATCTATATTTTTTAAATTTTGAAAACATAACAAAATTGACATTGAAAGTGTCCCCTCTCGTTGTTTTTGTGTATAGAATTTATAATTTTTATAATAATTTTAACTATTATAATGAAAATATATATTATTCTATTTAACAATTTAATTATAAGTAAATATCTTAATAAAATATAGTCAAAATAAAAGTTATTAATCATATTATACAAGTAGTAGTTGACCTAAGTAATTATTTACAACTAAATTATTAAAGAGAATAATAAATGTCTTAATGAAAATGGTCAAAATCATTACAAAAGTTATCAATCATGTTACATGAGTAGTAATTGACCCAAATAATTACTTGTAACTAAATTATTAAAAAGAATAGTAAATGTTTTAATGAAGATTGTCAAAGTCATTATAAAAGTTATCAATCACCTTACACGAATAGTAATTGATCCATATAATTACTTGTAACTAAGTTATTAAAGAAAATAGTAAATGTCTTAACGAAAATAGTCAAAGTTATTATGAAAGTTGTCAATGATATTATAAGAGTAATAATTGACCCAAGTAATTGACTACATTCATACCTCAATCCACCATCATCTTCGGCCCATCCATCTCCCTCTAGAGCTAACATCTTCCCTCTCCTCTTCACTCCATCTCATCGTCTCCATTCATTTCTCAAGTCGTTCATCCACTCAATTCACATCACCCACTTCTCTATCTATCATCATCTCTATCTCTTTACCTGTATTCACGCACATATCACATCATTTCATCTACCTCTCTACTTGTCACTGCACCCATCATCATCTCCACAGTAGTCGACCACATTCATCTTGACACTAGCATCAACAGTAAAAACAAGCACGACGAGAACCAGTAGCTAAGGCAACGTGAGAACAGCGACAGCACCACTCCTATCCAACATCCACTCACCATCTCCATTCATTCATTTCTAACACTCAATATTATCGATGACACAAGGGGAGAGACGAGGAATCGCGACATAAGAAGGTAGGGGTGTGCAAGATGCCCATGGCCCTGTGAGCCCGCCCGAGCCCGCACAAAAAATGCCCTGCCCAGCCCAGTGTAAAATGGACAATTTCTAGCAGGGCCGGGCATCGGGCAGGGGTTACTGTCTTGCCATTTGGCCCTGCCCAGTTGGTTACTTTTTTATATATCAAAAATTGTAGAATATATTATTTTACATAGAACGAATATGATAGATACTGGTAACTAAAGGGTAATTTTACAAATATGAGTAGTCAAGTAGGTAATTGTATCCTTTAAAATTTATAATTAAATTGATTTCTTTCTTTATTTTTTTTAAACTTTGCTAATCGTCATATTTTTTTTCAGATGTTTCATCTTTGTAAATTTTAGAGAGATTTATGCAAAGTTACAATTGTAAACTACTTAAACTTCAAGATTTTAAAACTTTAATTACTATCTTTTTGTTGCTTTATTCTTAGTGGATTATAGATATTATTTAACTCTTGAAGACATATGAATATGGTATTATTTTAGAAGTTCATAATTGTAGATTTTTTCCCACAATATGAGCAGAGTATCATGATTTGGGTGTGCCCAGCCCATCCATGCCCAGCCTAAAATGGTTAGGGCTTTTACCGGGTAGGGCAGGGCATCGGGCTGTAAAATGCAGCCCATACTTTTTTCGGGCAGGGCACCGGGCAGGGGGATTACCTTGCTTAACCCTGCCTATGCATACCCTTAGAAGAAGGGCAAGAGAACTAAGGAGAAAATAAAAAAAATACAATTTCATCTTTTTCTCTATATTTTCAAAAGACAAATTGATACATATCACTAATATATCCTTTGTGAAGTTAGAATAACTAATTTAGAATTTTAGATTTCAAATAATATTTTTTAATCTTTTTTCCAATTAAAAATTTAAAACAATGTTCATATAAATTTTATTTCCTTTATGGGAAAAAAATTAAATTTAATTTGCTTTTGATAAAAGATCAAAGTATATTAATGCTTTAATATAATATTTTTATATTTTTTCCATCGTAATATTTTTATTTTTATTTTTAAAAAGACTATAATTTAAAATATAAAAAGGTGTAATGATAGAAAATTAAATTAATTTTTTTTTCACAAATCCTTTACATATTTTTTAATGTTTACATTCAAATTGTAATCAAAAGTGTAAAAACATGGAAATGATATTTGGAAACTATCCAAGCCTTAAAAATAACTTATCATTTATAAATAAATAAAATGATGAATTATATAAAATAAATAAAATTATACTTATGAATTTATATTATATTATGTTACTTTACATAATTTAACAGACCTGTTGTTTTCTTTTTAAAAAAATAAAATTGGGAAGGAAGCAAATAAAACAAAAATTGGCTGTTTGATTTAGCTTGAAGAAGAGTTTATAGATAATAGATTTTAAAGAATAACTTTGAAAAGAGAAATGATTTTGAAAAAATATATGTTTAGATATCGCTCAAATAATTGGTCCGGTACTGGATGTAACTTTTCCCTAGGGAAGATGCTTATTATTAGAATAATTTTTTTATAAGTAAATTATTAGAAATAATATAAAGTAAAATCATAAAAAAGATAAAATATTCATTATATAGCTTAAAAATATTTTTTGTTATTTAAAATATAATCTCACGCTTATATAAAACTATAGTTTTAGACATTTTAAAATTATAGTTAAATTAAATATATATCACTGTTCATTTAATTTTTATTCTACATTTAGTGTGTGTTTGGGTGTGTGGTTTGAGAATTGATTTTGGGCAAAACTTCAGTTTGGAAAAATTTTACACAAACAACTATTTTTGTTCAAAACCTCGGTTTGGGCCAAATCATGGTTTCAGAAAAGCTGGTCAGAATATATTTTGGAACAGTACAATAACTTATGGACTATCCAATTACTATTTTACCCTTATTTTTTCTTACACTATCTCCCATCTGTTTCTATCTTTTCTACTATCTCTCATCTTTCCTTTTTACCCTCTCTCCTCTCTTCTTTATGGGTGTATTTTGATTAGCTTTTAGAGAATATGTTCTGGGAATAATAGATTTTGAGAAGAATAAATTTTGGGAAGAATAGATTTTGGGAATAAAGATGTTTGGATGATTAGTAACAGAATTACTTTTTATATTAGTAAATTACAAAAAAGGGTATGATTTGATTAAAAGTAAGAGAGAGGAAAGATGATAAAGAAGAAAGAGGAGAGAGGAGAGAGAAAAAGATAGATAAGGGAAGAGAGAGGAAATAGAAAAAAAGAGAGGAGAGAGGAGAGAGGAGAGAGGAGAGAGAGTGTAAGAAAAAGTAGGGGTAAAATAGTAATTGGATAATCCATAACATATGTTTCAAACCAAAAATTATTTTCAGTGCCTTATTCAAAATCTAGGTTTCAAACCGAGGTTTTGCCCAAAATCAATTTTCAACAAAAATGACTGTTTGTGTAAAAAAATTTTAAACCGCGATTTTAGCCCAGAATTAATTTTCAGACGTGTTCCCAAACACACACTATACCTTCTCTCCTCTTTCCTCTCTACCTTCTCTCCTCTTCTCCACTCACTCTCATCTCTCCTCTATTCCTCACCCTCTCTCCTCTCTTCTCCTTTTAATAAAATTATACATTTTTTTAGTAATTTACCTCCCAAAAAATCATTTTAAAAATAACTATCTAAACACTTATTTTTTCAAAATCTATTTTTATCAGAATTTATTTTTCTCATAATCTATTCTTCAAAATCTATTCTCGAATAATTTATTCTAAAAAACAAATCAAACGGCGTTTAGATAAAAAGCACTTTTAAAATTATCATTTTCATGCGAACCTAACAAGTCACATTACCCGCGTTGGTCATCATCTGTTTAGGTTAGGGGGCACCTCAGCGGCGCGCACACAGCTCAGCTCAGCTCACCTCCTTCCGCCTTGCAAGGCGGCGCTACCTCTTTTCCTCACCACCAGTTGTTCCCACCAGCCGCCAGCGTCAACCATCGCTGGTTGTTCAAATGATCTCTGATCAGAGGTAAGGCTGTAAACTGTTTGAGAAATGCTGGTGTTATCCACACATAAATATAGCCAATGCATGCTTTGCGTTGAGTTGATGAAAGATACGGAATGGACAGAAAGCTTTTCAGGCTAGACGGGCAAGTTTAAAACCCATTGTTTGGATAGAGAGGTCGAAGGAGAGCTACTTTGATAGTGACAACAATTCTTTATTCAGGTTAACAGCGAATGAGACATGGGTTTCTTCGACCTAAATATTCCGTACCTAGAACCCTCGCCGACTGAGAAGGCCACTCTCGAAAGGCAACGCACAAAGATTGTTGTCAAGGCTATGGAGTTGGGCTACACAGGAATTGCTTATAACCGTACGATCAAGGGTGTGATGTCTGATAGCCACCGTTGCTGCATTCCTCTCCTCACGCTCACATCTCTCCTCAAGGTTGCTCCTTCTCTTTCCTTATCGTTTAAGCTCCACCGTGACCTTCTAGGAATCTCATCGGCTGCCCCGTTCCGTCAGTATACGCGGCTTACAGTTTGCATGGACAAGTCCTCAATTCGGGAAATCCCATTTTGAAGACCTACGATTTGGTGGCCGTTAGGCCATTGAATCAGACTGTGTTTGATCAAGCTTGTGAGAGAATGGAGGTTTGTTATATTTCGTTTGCTTTCTAACACATGATTCTTGGAAACAAACTGGATAATTCCTTTTTCTGCGCCCCTTCTCCATTATTGTGTTAGTCCCAGAATTTTCATGGAAATAGTAGCTTGTGTTTTATCAATTTTAGTCTCATTACAGGTCCTGAAAAGCATGTGTTAAAGGAGAGATAAGTAATTATCAAAGATAATGCTAATGATTGCTATCTAGTAACAACTGAAAATCCTGAGAGTGAACTGATATTTAAAGTTATTGTAGGTAGATATCATTTCCATGGATTTCTCTGGCAAGGTGCCCTTTAGATTGAAGCAGCCTATGGTCAAAGCAGCAGTTGAGGTTTGCCCTCAACTATAACTTTTTCGTTTTAATGTTTATTCTTTTAAAGATGAGAAAAGCATTTCAATGATCCTTAAAACATCTAAATTAACATAGGGCTTATTGATATGCAGCGGGGAGTTTATTTTGAAATTATTTACTCTGGTCTAATCACGGACACTCAAATAAGGAGACAGTTGATATGCAACGTTAAGGTAATAACTACCCTCTATATTTTTTTATTTATTCTAAATCACTAAATGCATTAGAAGATTTGGATCGCCTTTATTGTTTATTCTTCATTGTGCATTTTCTCTTCTTTTTTATTGTGACTTATATTGGTCTTGATCACTTTGTCACATGGCCCCATTAAGTAAAAACTAGCTTGGACATTCAGGAGTGGTGGGTTCGTTTCTATTGCATGACTCTCTTCTTGCAGACTTCTGACATTTTTGTTCTAGCGTTGATATTCAAATTATATGCTCATATCTTACTCATTCATTCCCAAATTATCAACAATGGTAAACTTACAATCTGATCAAACATATAGTTGTTGGTGGATTGGACTCGAGGAAGAAACATCATATTATCAAGTGCTGCTCCTTCTGCTAATGAACTTAGAGGGCCTTGTGATGTTGCTAATTTGTCGTCATTGCTTGGGCTTTCTAAGGAGAAAGCTAAAGCTGCTATTTCTAAAAATTGTAGGTATGAGTATGACAACTTGCCAAAATCTTTCAAACGTCTTATTCTTTTGTTTAAGGTATATTTGTATATCATTCAAATGGTTTGCAGGACTCTTTTAACAAATTCTTTGAGTAAAAAGCAATATTACAAGGGGACAATAAAAGTAGAAGTTGCACCATCTGGTGCAGCATCTAAGTCCGAAGAAGCTTGGCATAAAGAATTACTTCAGTGGGATCCTATCTCCAGTGGTGAAGGTGATCTGCTGTTGGATGACATGGCCAAGTCATTTTCTTTATCTTGTAATAATGCATCAAAAACTACAAAAGCCATTGGCTTTGCTTCTGCAATTGGCAGTATACCTTCTCATGGTTTTCAAGTCAGGGATTTCTTATTTGCTAGTAATTCTGCCCCTACCTTCCTAGATAATAATGATAATTCCCTGCATGTTACTGAAAAAGTAACTCCATCAACAGATTTGCTTAACAACCCAGTTGAGCAGTAAACCACTATTGATGTTTGTCCTGAATCAGATGAAGGATTATCTGATGCTCGTACAATACATCATGCTTCCAACAGTGACGATCTTACACTAAAAATTTGTACGAATGGCTCTTCTGAAGCTTTTAAAGTCACTGAAGAGATAAAGACTCCAACACGTGATACAGAGTTAGAGTTTAAATGTCTAAATTATTTAGAGGAAAATCGCACCCATTTAGAAGCAAAAACACATGAATATCAGTCAGATAAATGCATCTCAACTGTACACGTCTTTAGCAGATGCCAAACTAGAGGACGCACACCATATCAATGGTAAATAAAAATATCTTCACCCAATCTACCGAAATTGAATTTCCTGCCACTGCATATAATTAGAATAAGATTAAGATAACTTCTGACATCAATTTGAATGCAGGGATTGCCAAGATTCTGGAAGCTTTACCAAAGCAGGATATTGTAATAGGAGAGCTTACAGCCTTGGAGATGAACCAATCTATATGTGAAACTTCGATGGTGGATGAACAATTTAAAAGACATGAATCTGAAGCAGTTGAACTTAGTGAGATGTCTGAGAAAACATCTCATGAGGTAAAAATGGAAGATGATTATTCAGTTGCAACACAAATAACAACGGATATTACTATGGAAGATCAAAGTCATGTGCAAGGTTGCACTTACTCTCATCGGCATGGCAAGGTCCGGTCTATGCCAGGTATCCCTAGACTTGAGTTTTGTTTTTTTATATATATGTGTGTGTGTTTGTTTCCTATTTTGAAAAGTGTCTACTCTCACTATCATAAGCGAGTCTTGTGCATATTTTTCCAAGTTTCCTCCATATGCTTCCTAGGATCATAATCATATTGCTTTATGCGAAACTTGAGAAAATTATTCTTGATGTGGTCTTTTCACACTGCTGAGCTACCAAAAGAGTTTATTTTCAAAATTAGACCTGCTCTTTTAGACTCCAGTTATTAAGTCCTTGCAGGTGGACAATTCTTAGTAGAAACGTATTTCTTCTTGATATGTAGGTCATAAGTAATTCATTGTACTCCATCTTTATTGTTTTAATTCTCAGAGAGTCATAGTTTTTCCTGGAACTGCACTAAACAATATCTCTTGCATCTTGAACAATATCCATGAAACAGAGACTGATTTTCTGCATTTTTACATTGTCATATCAGTAGGTAGATCAAGAGTGAAGCGGGGGACAACGGGCGGTATGCACCTCTCACCTTTCAAGCGATTATTGAATCCAATGCCTTTCAAGAAGAAAGTTCAAAAAATAAAAAGTAGAACTAAGATGAGATAATTGTGATTCATTTTCCCCCGACTTTTTTTGCCATTATTATTATTTCTTGGCCAAGGATTAAGGTAAAATCTCAGTTTCCAACTCACGGAAAAAAATTCTTATATAACACTATTATATCCAGTTTATATAGTGGTGACAAAATCCTGTACAAGGATGGTTTACGGCTCACAAGTGCTGGTTAATATGTGGGAACAACTGCTTATTTTTTGTTTAATTTTTATATGAACACAATCGTTACAACAATATCAAGTCAAATTCCCTTTTTGGAAATTTTTTAGTAATTAAAGTAAATGTTGCAGAATTTTAACATGTCATATTGGTTGGGGCGGTAAAAGGTATTATCCTAATAAGGAGCGTAGGAAGTACACTTATAGGGTGAGGAGAAAATCAGATAGTACACTTATAGGGTGAGGAGAAAATCAGATTATATCTTTAATTAAATGAAAAAAAGAGTAAATATAGCGGAATCATTTGTTTCGTCGCCGCTAAGTAATGCGGAAGCCACCCATTGACATAGGGGCTAGGCGCCCGACAATAAAGAAGCAGTTCGCCCCCACTTTCTCATTCGCATTGAGCCTTTATATCAATGACTTTACGAGATTAAGCATGGATTCAAACATCAATCTTATCATTATCCCACGTGATAATCCTTTTTCATTACCCATCCTTTTTCTTTATCAATTTGTCTCATCAAACTATATGCAATGACATGCAATTTTAAAACAATTTTAGCATAAATTTAAGTATAGAAAAATTTTAAAATAAATAATTATATTTATTTTAAAAAAATTTAAATTAAATTATAGTTTAAAATTAATATTTTAAATAAGTTACTGATAT
Organism: Leucaena leucocephala; assembly: GCA_037074615.1. Taxonomy (NCBI): domain Eukaryota; kingdom Viridiplantae; phylum Streptophyta; class Magnoliopsida; order Fabales; family Fabaceae; genus Leucaena; species Leucaena leucocephala. The sequence continues at coordinate 21,112,284 of CM073523.1, read as the reverse complement.
TAATTTTTGAAATAATAAAAGAATTTATACACTATCTAATTATTATTTTATTTTTAATTTTTTTACAGTTTTTTTTTTCTTTCATATTTTTAATAAAATTATATATTTACTAATAATATTTTAATTATAAATTTTTTTTAGTAATAACTATCCAAATATTTATTTATTTAGAATAATTTTTTTATAAGCTATTATCTAAAAGCTGTTTAAATTTTTTTATAAGTTATTTTTTAAATTTTTATCCAAATATGATCTAAATCATCGGTTAGCTCACGGAACAATTAGTTCCCAAGTTAGGCAATATTTATTAACGTTGCGGTGCGGCGTTTGTTATGAATGAGAGATTCAAAAGCAAACCATCTCATGAAACGACTTCACTTGCATTCCTAACTCCTAACTCCCACTTCTTTCTCCCACCCTTCGAAGAATTAAATTGCCTCTCCACATCTCTCTTCTTTTTATATTCAACTGTTATCTCATTCTTCACTTCATTAGCGCCGTACAACCTAAATATTGCACCTCCTTTTTATAATTGACTGTTCACCGACCAAATCACAACTCCCATATCAAGTTTCAAAAACAATATTTGATTAAATTCTCGTGCTTTCTTATCTTAAAAGTTATATCTTTAATATTATATCGTCCTCTTTAGTCCTATTTATAAATTATTTTTAATATATTTCATAGACTAAGAAAAACTTTAAATTTTATTAACTAGCTTTAAAATTTAATAACTTTTTAACTTTATCTCTATTTAATACTCCTCTAATCCTATTTATAAAGAACAGAGAGAAAATTTTTATATGTATAATTTTACCCTTCATTTATTTATGTTGATTTTATTTCTATTGTATGTAATATATATTAAATAGAGGTAAAATTAGAAAATTATTAAATTTTATTATATAATTAATAAGATTTAAAGTTTTCTACGTAAAACATACTGGAAGTAACATGTAAATAGGGCCAAAGGAGTATACATTCTAGCTATGAGAATAAAATTAACACAATGATAAATGAATATTAAAATTATATATTTATATTAAAAATCTAATTATATGACTTATAAATAGTATTTATTTAGTGATGTAATTGAGAAATTGATATTGATTCTAAATTAAAATATATATTTTATGTTTATATTTTTTTTAAATTACGTCTGTTAAAAATTTTATTAATAATAATTAAATAAAAAAATTATAATATTTTAAAAAATATATTATATTAATTAATTTAATTAAATTAATTAAATAGTATATTCAGAACGTGGAATAATATCAATAAGGTTACTGTCAGTACTTTACTTTCTTATTCTGAATCCATCAAATCGGCAGCAATAGTAACAGTTACAGTGCAGCCCCCCTCATGGTTCGTGAACAAGATTTGCAACTACCAAGTTCTCAAAAAAACTGGCCCAATTCTCATCTTCTTCCTCTTCTCTACTCTCATTCTCAATCATATGACTCTTCTTCTCAGTTTCTTCACTCTTTGCAAATCTTCCTCTGATGCGCGGCCTGTTGTCCGCCAATGTCTTCCTGCATTCATACTTCCCCCGACACACAGTAGACACATCTAATTATTACTTCCTTTTATTCTTTAATTTCTTCCTCTAGCTAATAACTAAACTCATCATATTTGGGTGATCAAATTAAGGATGATTAAGAATATTGAAAGCAAACCTTAATTTTCTTGTTGAAGTTCCTCTTATGTCTCTTGATTCTGTATCTCTCAATCCTCACCTTCTTCTCCTCCGGGCTATAAGGATACGCTCTGCTCATTCCTTCGATGATCATACTACTTTCGCTCCTCAGTGGACTTCCTGAGAATGACCGCACACTGCTTTGCATTCCGTTCATCCTCTGTTTCGACATGTACAATCAACACGTGCTCATTATCATCAGTTACTTTACAAAAAAAAGAAAAAGAAAAAAAGAAGCCAACAGAGCAGTTGAGCTCGCCATATCTAATTAGTTATCATCAGCAAATATAACCGGAAAAGGCACCTGCAAATCACCGGCACTGTAAACTTTTCTCACCGGAGCCTCCTCCAGCAAGTCGGCGAATGAAGCAGAAACGGGGTGGTGGGGCCCACTCCTCTGCAAAGAATGGCTGCTTGTACTCCTCTGGAACATGCATTGGTAACTCATCAGAGAAGTCGGCGATTCATGGCCGCTACACCCGCTGCTGCAACTGCTGTGGCTCACCTCCGATTCCGGTTGGCACTGAAAACCCTTTGCGGGAAATGAGCCTGCGTACGGCGGCGACATATTACCGAGGAAGTCGGAAGCGCTTAAGAATCTGGCGACGGTGTGATTCATGGAGTGTAACGTGGTTAACTGAAGCCAGAAGAAAAATTAGGATAGACCCACAGAATGAGAATGATATCTATGTATTAGGGAGTGAGTGCGTGTGTGGAAGACGAGTTTATTTAGTATTATATAAATTATAATGGCCCCTGCAATTGACGAGAGATTCCAAAAATAAAATAAAAGGACAAAAAGGTATGAAGAGAGAGAGGAGATGGAGGGATGACGTGGAGTAGGCGTCATACTTTATCTAGAAGCGTTGACCTTGTTGTTTTAGGTCGGACAATTAAATGAGATCTAAATATAGGGTAATTTGTTTGGAGGGATATCAATATCAGATAAGGCGAGTCATCTATTATTTTTAAGTATAAATTTAAGTATTTAAAAATTAGAATATTTCTCTAAATACTGCGACTAAAATTATAATAAAATAGTACTCTCTAATATCCAAACGTACTCTAAATAGTGGTATATTTTATTTTTTTACTAGTTAAACTTATATATGATAAGTGGAGGTTGACAATTTTAGTAAAAGAGATTGAGAACTTAGTATTCAAAAAATAACAACACTAATCACCACTAAGTTGTTTATATTTGTGTATATATAATTTTGCATATATTTATGAATTGGGTTTAGTAATCTAGGGCTCAAATAAATTTTTAGAATCCTACCATGATCGCTTCAACAATATTTCGTTAGGACAGTTTGGTAATTGATATTTAGAATTGATTTCCAGCCAAATTCCCATGGACTTTTATTACGAGTTCAAAGTCATTTGTCCATTTGGCGGAACCTTTTTTGTATTCAATTATGGGACCTCAATGTAATTTTTCGCAAGAAATAATGATTCCATGGTAAATTTGAGACACATGTTTAAGTCAATAATGTTGCATACCGTCTTGCAGTTAGCCATAGATCACGTTGAACTGGAGCTGGATAGATAGCAGACAGAAAAAGCAGGTTACTCGGGACTCAATCCATATATTGAAAAGAATTTAGAAGCTTTTCTGTTAATTTTTTTTAAATAAATTAGATATCGGGAACTCATTAGAATTAGGGTATATTTTTAATTTTAAAGAATATTTATAGAAATATTTATAAATTATTTTTTAATAAGATACTCACAAAAAAAATTTAAATTTATAACTTTAACTTTTAGAAATAGTAAGGTGAAAGTGCTGAACACAAAAATGGTAAAAGTTGGAGACAAGTACTAATGAATAGGTTAGGAGTAGGCACTTTGGAAGACGTGGTCCAAAAGGTTTGTAGCAATTTAATTACCTATCTCAGAGGTGGGCTCATCAAATCGTACCCAACTTGCTTTCTTCTCTCCGGCCCCCACCACCACTACTTTCGCCCCCTCACAGACATCTCCGGCATGTGACCTCCTTGTTCACTCATTCTTCATAATACATTTTTTATTCTTCATTCTAGTCCCTAATAACCAACAAGGTTATGATGACCTTGGTTTTTTTTTTCTTTTTATATAATGAATGCATGAATGCATGTGACCTTGTTGATAATGTAAGGATGAATGTTGTGTTTTAAAACATGAACAGTACAAATATATGTTTGATGGATAGAGGAACAAGAGGGGAAAACAGGCGTGTGCATGTGAAGAGGATGGAATTCCCAATGAATCAGAGACAACAAAACGGGTATATGTCCCTATAACGCTTCCCCTTCTCTTATCCCTAACTTCTCAACATTTTCTCCTTCTTCATCATTCCTTCTTTGACCTTTCTCTTCCCTTCCACTTTACTCTCTCTGCCTGTACCTGCCCCTCTGTTTCAGACCACTTGAGCTCTCTCTCCTGACAACGATGTTTCAGTAGGACTCTAATTATGAATATACATACATGCGGTAATTAAGCTTATAAACGTCTCTTTATTCCAACATTATCTCCTCCTAATTAACTAGTTTCATTCCATCACGAGCCCCAAACTAGGAGGATGACCTTGAATAGGGCTCTCTACCGAGGCAGAAAACCAAGTGAAATACAGTAATGTGGAGTTCCGGAAACGTCAGCCTTCTAAGGCTTTGGACTCCTCAACACCAACAGTTCACTTTTGGATGTGGTTCTCTCAAAATTACAATGCCCTTTCCTTAATCAACCATCAATTTCCCTTTATTCTTGTTAACTAGGGGTGTTCATAAAGCCCGCGACCCGGTATGCCCACCCGAGCCCGCGAAAAAATGGCCCTGCCCAGCCCGATAAATATAGGGCAGGGCTGGGCATCGGGCTGCAAAATGCAGCCCATGCTTTTTTCGGGCTGGGCACCGGGCAGGGGGGTTGCCCTGCCCTGCCCTGCCCATGAGCGCCCATTTTTTTTATTTTTTTTATTTTCTCCGTAGATGCTACATTTAGAAGGGAGAATATGATAGTTACTGGTGACTAAAGGGTCATTTTAGAAATATAAGTAGTTAAGTATGTAAGTTGCATCTTTTAATATTTATAACTACATTAATTTTTTTAATTTTATTAATCATAATATGATTACATTACAAATTATAATTATTTATTTTATTTTTTTAGATACTTCATCCTTGTAAACATTTGGGAAATTGATATAAAGTTGTAATTATAAACTACTTAGATTTCAAGGTTTTTTTTATATGCAATGAATTTCAAGACTTTAATTATTATCTTTTTGTTACCTTATTTTTAGTGGATTATAGATATTATTTAACTCTTGAAGACATATGAATATGATATTATTTTAGAAGTTTATAATTGCAAATTTTTTCACAACATGAGCATGGCATCACAACTTGGGCATGCCCAGCCCGCCCACGCCCAGCCCGCCCATGCCCAGCCTAAAATGGTTAGGGCTTTTACCGGGTAGGGCCGGGCATCGGGCTGCAAAATGCAGCCCATGCTTTTTCTGGGCAGGGCACCGGGCAGGGGGGTCGCCCTGCCCAACCCTACCCATGAACACCCCTATTGTTAACACTCTCTTCAATTTTTGAAAGTCAATTAAAATGAATATCTTTCAATTCCTTTTCTGATAAATGAATAATAAATGGTCGGCGATATTCTGGGACCAGCGGAGATTGTTTGCAAAAGAAATGGCATCCATTCATTTGATTTCACGTTATAAAAGCATGTTATCGAAAGTAGTAGCAGTAACATCAATCAAATAAAGAGAAATCAAACACGAACTCTTTCATATATTCCTTCTAGAATAATGCGTTTGAACATTGACCTTTCTGCGTCAACTTCTTATACAACTAAATGCGTGATCATTCAATCAAGATAATGCTTGAGAGAGAGAGAGAGCAATGGATCAAAGAACATGGGAAATGGATATAGACGTGCCATTTGAAGCTGTCATCTCCTTGTTTCTAATCTCTCGCAAGTTCTATTCCAAACTCATCTCTTGGGATGTCAATGCACCATATATATTTGGCAACCCACTTACTTAACTTCGACCAATCTAATCTTCCTCCACATTTTGGGATGATCAAATCATGGGAGACCTGGTGTCAAGCCCAACTATTCTCCTTTTTTTGTATAGGCATATATACTATTTTATTAGAAGTAATTTTATTCAAAGTATTTTTAGACACTAAATATAAACATATCTTTTAATAATAATTCGAATTTTTATTCACCACATTGTAAGGAACTAGTATCTTTCACTAGACTTAACTCCATTGGTCAAACTCAACTATGATGCTTTTTAAGCTAAATATTCAACAAAAATAGTCATTACTGGTTGAAAAGCACCCATTCATTCAAGCAGTGGAAGGTTGGTGTATACATAATTGCATTTGCAGTGAACAAAGATTTGTAAGGATTGACAAGCATTTAGGACTTTTTCTGCGTGAAAATCAAGCACCTCATCTTTCTTTATCTGAGTAGTGCAAAACACAAAACCTCATTATTGAATTTGGATAGCAAAAAGACACTTCACAATCACACTGCGCAGCCACGGGACGCTGCATACGGCTAGCTTCTGTACTATATTCTTAGATATTCATGCTGTCATCTTCTTAGTCATGAACTCTTCTCTTCATCTCTATGGCTATGGCTATTCTGCTACCAAGCATCCATCAATGACTTCAAAACAGAGCCCTACCTTATCTAACACTTTATAGGGAAAAATAACCATTTGATCTTTGAAGTTTCAACTGGATTGCGACTCAGTCCTTATACTTTGATATCATATCCCGTAGCAGACTCTTGTATCATGATTTCTCAATAAACAATGAGTATTGAGATTATGTGAGACAGTAATCAATATGTTCACTCTCCAATCCTAACTTGAAGCAAACTTCTATTTATCTTTTGACCAATCATTTGACATGGGCTCTAATTGATACTTAATGATTAGTTCCTTTCCTTGGAATTGGGCAGAAAACTGAGACTGGTTCTCGTACTTTCGCATCCTTAACCTATTTCAACGGTTTCTTATTATTGAAATTGCTTCTACCAATTCTTGAGATATTATTATTATTGCCATAAAATTGAAACTTCTTTCAAGATAGTATCGTTTTAGACATATGTTGAAGGCATTAGCTAGGTTTGAGGCTTTTGTGGCACGTTTGAAAGATCGCTACCAAATAATGCCTTCTTCATTACTCTTTTCTATATTTAATATAAGAGTTATTTAACTATTTTATATAAATTAAAAATAAAAAAATTAAATGAATCAATCAATTATCAATAAATTCAACCTATCAAAATGAATTCATATTATATATTTTTTAATCTATCAAAATTAGTCAACTAACTTTTATATTAATTATAATTAACTAATTTATTTAGATTTTTTAATTTATTTAAAAAAGTCAACTAGTTCTTATATTAAGAATTGAATGAGTATATTTTAGTAGAATTTTTGTAGAAAGCTTTATTTTATCTTATGTGTGCTATCAAAGGCTATTTCTGGGTAATGCATGCTGCAGAGAGAACAGGGGAGTAAAATATGTCAAAATATTTACAGCTTTGGCAGGCAAATTAGAAGCATTCCATTCAACCCATTTATTTTACAAAAGAAAAAGAAAAGGACTTAAGGCCCTGCCTACAACTGTAATGAAATTCCCTTCTTCAACAACTTAGGGTGTTTCTTGATAGAGATATAACTTTCAAGCTCAAATCTACAAACCCACAAAGTTACTAGTTAATAAAATAGTGTAACTAGGCTCAAGCAGAGGGATGAACTGATAGAGAAACCTTTCAGAAAAAATCTGTTTGTAGTTCCTCCATCGCAGGATCAACAATTCTGACTTCCTTCTCTTCTTCAGTTGCCCCGAAGAGAGGAGCGTCCAGGTCAGGAGGGTTCTGAAATAAAAGATTGAAACCAGAGGTTGAAGATGAAGAAGGTTCAAAGCAAAATGGAAGAGAGGATCTAAACCCTCTTAAGAGGCGTTATTATTATGTTACCATAGTACGAACGAGGGCCCAATTGACACCTTTGAAGAATGGGTGACGCTTTATTTCGTTTGCTCCTTCCTGTGAACCCAATCGGTTTTTGGGATCTCTGTGCAACAACCGGTTAATCAACTGCTTTGCATGGAGACTTACCTGCACCATAACTTAATGCCGATTAACACAAGAACAAAATATTATCATATGATTTTATCCTCAATCTTTCAATAACTGTTGTGTTCCAGCATCAAGCAAATGTTAAAATTGGACAAGGAAGTATAACAGTTCTTAGCATAACAAGTTGCATTGATGACAGCTTGACCAGCAGAGTTATCTCACCGGTTTACTTTTGGGAAATTTAAGATCCTTGTGAAGAATATTAGCAAATGTTTTTTGCCTTGTCTTCCCCCTGAATGGTGTATATCCATTCATCATTTCGTATAGAAGAATACCTGGAAAAAGAGCAATCAAGTCAATCTTTATGGTGTTCATAATTTCAAATATGTCAATATTCTTTTTATGTGGTTGAAATTTAGAAAACGGATTTAGTTTCCTTCATTTGTTATAAAATTTAACTATTAACAATTACCAAGAGCCCACCAATCCACAGCACTGGTATGGCCTGAACCAGTTATAATTTCCTGCACAAACAACGTATTGAACTGTCAATTACAAGGATTCAAATACAACGTAACTTCTGCTTAAACTTTTGAAATTTTGCAGTGAAAAATGATTTTTTGTTGATAATTATTCATGAGCAGGACTAACATAAGAAATGCATAGTGCAATGCAACGTACACAGATAGAACGTTATAATAAGAGCAATCACTATAAAAACAAACGTCTGAAAAAATGTATATTTTGAATTTTTGTTTGCTGCATAATATGCAGAAGTCACAAACCGGAGCTATGTACTCTTCTGTGCCAACAAAAGAATTTGATGCTCTCATTGGTTCGGCCACGAATATTGGAGCCTGCTGCCCTTTGTGTTTCTTCTTTTCTTTTGAAGGTGGAATCAAAAGCTGCAAATGAGTTAAGAGTTAAAAAGTTTTGCTTCTGATATAATTAAGAACTGCATAATCTGAAGCTCTTGATTCCAAGATACCTGTGGTATGCTGGATGTTAAACATGACAAGTCAAAATCTGTCAGAGACACATGCCCATTACTCTGGAGTAACACATTTTCTGGCTTCAAATCCCGATATATTATTCCTACAAATTGTCACCAAGTAATATAATTAATTCGATTTTGGTCCAACAATGAAATGTAATAATATGCATCCAGAACCTATTATCATCTTATAATAAGGAATCATACAAGATTAGTAAGGAGTAAGAGCCTACCTTGACAATGTAGGTACTCCAGTGCAACGACAACCTCAGCAGCATAAAACCTATAATCATTAATATATTATGTCAGTTCGAGGACAGCATAGAAATATACTCCTTTAGTCATATTTATAAGGTAGAGAGAATATTTTTTTAGTCCTATTTATAAGTCACATTATTATTTTTTCATATAAATATACAATTTTACCTTTCATCATTTATTGTAAGGACTTTATTTTCATGGGATATAGTGTATATTAAATAGGGGTCAAGTTGAAAAATTGCTACATTTTAATGTAGAGTTAATGAGGTTTAAGGTTTTTCAAGTTCTAGTAAAACATGTTAAAAATAACTTATAAATAAGAGTAAGTTCAAGAATTGTAAAATGATTATCAGCGTTAAAAATTAGCAATAATGAATAAAATTGGTAAAATGATTTCAGTAGTAGCATAATTTACCTTGCTGCATCTTCTTTGATAACTTTCGTTGGCTGCCGGTCGAGAAGCAGGAACAGTTCTCCACCGGGACAATAATCAGTTATCAGGCAAATGTGCGTTTTGGTCTGCAAATTGATGAATAGTCAAATTGACAAACTCACTGTATAGTAAAGCTGCCACGTCCAGGTTCAGAAGAGTAATGTAAGAAAATCAGTGCGAGGTCATTTTTGTAAAGCAGAAATAATCCTACTAGTTTATCTAAACATTAATTATTAATTCATAAGCATTGTTTTACGAGTAATAATGGACTTTCAAACCTGAAATGAAGCATATAATGCTGGAAGAAAAGGATGGTCCAACATGTCGAGGATTTCTCTCTCTGTGCAAGCTCTATGCACCTGCCATAACCATAGTACATAGATAGTGTTAAAATTGAACTAATAGACTTCAATGTTTTAGAGAAATCTTATTTAGAAGTCGTCATTGAAAACAAATTTAAGTGATGGAACTGAAGTATGTGTGGCATTAAGAACTTCCAGAGGAAGTGCACCCAAAATTTAGCAGTAAAATGGAACAATTAGAAATGTTAAGTGATGGTATTCATTACCTTGTTTCGATTTAGCATAACACATTTATCCATTGCCTTCATGGCGAAATATTGGCTAGTTCCACATAGCTCCACCAAATGCACACTGCAAGCCAGTAAACAAGAGGATAATTCATCTACTAATGGAGCAGAATTGAAATAAACTTCCCATTACCCATATTAGTGAATAACTCTAAATTTTTCATAGAAACCAGAGGACAATTCATCTGAGTATATTCCTTTTAGATACAGAAATTCCAGTGCAGAAAATTTGAAATCTTCGACCATTAGCATATAATGTTACTATTACTCACACTATGTGTTTGATGGATTTAGGTGTTTTGATTCTCTCTCCAATGTTTGTTATAATTCATTTTACCAGGGGATGAATTTAAACCTCATTCGAATAAAAATAAACACGCCTAAAAATGTAGGTAAATGAAAAGGAGAAACAGGGAAAATACCTGCCAGTGTCCCCAGATCCCAAGGGTTTGACTGGCCTAAAATGCTTCAAGCCTATCTGTTCTCCACTTTCTAGGATCTGCAAAACCAATGTTTCATAAGTAGCTAGCAGAATATAACTTGCAAGAGATCAACAAGTGTATAGGGAGAGATTCCAAATACTTAGGACTATATCAGAGCACAGACGGTTTTACAAAAATCCAAATAATATTATCTTAGCTTTTCGGAGAGCCAATGAAAACCATGGAAAAATAAGACAGACGTAAATGGGCACAGATTTCAAACGAGCAATTTTGTACATTTAACTCCTGAATCTTCTATTAGTAAATATCAATAACTTCAGAGACAAGGAAGCACGGCGCAGTTTACAATACGATAGCAATACCTTCAGGATAGCTCCCCAAGCAGGGTTATCCTTCCTATGAGGTTTTGGATGGACCACTTTTGAGTGATTTAACCATAAATCTTCTGGTTTCTGCAGGTATTCTCAAGTTCTTGTCACTAATGGAATTGAAAAGCTCTTCAGAAAAAGATGCGTAGAATACATTACCAAATTGGCATCTGGAAGTTCTCTCACTGCCTCATCAACATTTTCTGCAGTTTTTTTAACCTGAGGGGAAAACTTGATATAACTAGGAGGAAAATAAAGCAAAATAGACATAAAAAAAAATATACTGCTACAAATAATGCAAGAAAAAATCACATGCAAGTTGTTCTTTGGTCATAAAAGGGGCCTATTAGTTTCATTAGAAAAACACAGCCAATCTTAGATCCTCAAATGTAAAGCTTCTAATTGGACGTGTAATTATGTTTGATACCAACAAATAATTTAATACTCCTCCTGTGTTTAATATAATACCTAATTAAGGAGTTGATATTTGCTATAAATATAAAACATATTTCCTATAGTTATTAACTTTTTTTAAAATTATTCCTATTGATACTTCATCAACAATAATCAAATAAGAGGGAGTGAGTTAAGGAATATGATTAGAATGTTTTAGAAAAATTATACTATATTAACTAACTTAACTAACTTTCTTAATCTAATCAAATGAGTTAAGTACGTCATATATAAGGACAGGAGGAGTATCTCAATATTTGCAAAACTATTGTAGCACTTGGAAAGAGGCCATACCAACTGTTCTCCCTCCTTTGCCGTGTCTTCTGCAATACAGTTATGAAGAGGTTCCACATGCTGACTACCATCAAGTTGAACACCAATAAAATACTGTACTTCTCCCTATTAAACCAAGAAGGAAAAGTGAAAAGAGCTAGATTAGAGAATAAGCGTTTCAATTTGGCTCTGTTGAAATTATATGTTAATGGAAAACAACAATAACCCAAAACAAAAGCCACATGAGAAGACACAAAAATAAAAACAATAGCAATAGTAAGTTTTATCTCACTAGGTAAAGTCGATTACATCCGCCAGTATGTTCTAACACAACCCACATGATGAGAAGATATTTTAAAAAAAAAAATAACACCTCCAGATGAATGTAAAATAAAACCTATACCTTGTGATCACGCATAGGTTGCAGATGAAACAGGTTCCAGAACTTTTTGCCTGGGTTGAAATTCAGTGTTAGATTGTGATATTTCATTTGCAGGCATAGAGGGAAATTCTAAAACAAGAGTATATAATGAGATTAGGCTATTAAAATGGTTTCTTCCCTATGTGATATTACAGATGCTTACCACTCTTTGTATAATTAATCAGCTGCACCGTAACTTCTGTTTGGCTGTCAATTGCCTCTCTAATTTTTCTCACAGTTGCTGGATCAGTTTCAGGTCCTTGCAAAAACCTGAGATCACCACCAGATAGCTTAATGAAGATGACTTTCAAAAGATACATGGACGCTTCCATTTCAAAGTATAAGAGCATTTGTTTTGATATTCATTCCCATTCTAATGGAAGATTACTTAAAAACATACCTGCAATTTCTTCCCAAAATTTCTTCACGGCTGTATTCTGTAAGTTCTAGGAAACTATCAGAAGCGAAGATCTGGATAATAAATACAAACACTGCAGTGAGAAATGTTCATCTCCAGTAACAAATCCAATTTACAGTATCACTATTTTAAGTGTAATAATACAAGTGTTAAGAAGAATCTTACGATGGGATTATCAGGCAATCTTGGATCGGTAATGACAAAGTTCTTCTCAATCCGTTCAAGTGTCGTCGCGAGATCAAGACCCTTTCGCTTCTCCCTTTGCGCTAGTTTGTTGTCATCAATGCTATCGGGCCTCTCATCTTCTTCCTCACTCTCGGAGCTGCCCTCCACAACTTCATTGTCCTCAACGCTTTCATCATTGGGCTGACTTTTCTTAATGAACCTGAAGAACAGAAAAAAAATGAGCTGATATCGAATCATACACAAACTATAAAAATGTAGGCAAATGTAACCATACCCCATGAAAGAACGACGGCGACTTTTCTGCTTCTTTTGAGGGAGCTCATTGATTTGCTGCATTGAGTTTCGATGGCCCCCATGTGGTTTTGGTCGTAATGCAGCAACGCTCTCTGATTTCCTCCTTGGCAAACTTTCTACTCTTTGTTGTTCATCACCTAAAGATTTTCTGATCAATGGACGCTTTCCTGATTCACTTAATGCTCGGGGGCGCTTCACTGCCTTCACTAACTCAGTTACTGTGGAAGAAGCCTTCTCTTTTTGACGAGCTGTAATAGAAAGCTGTTAGTATAATTAAGATTGTGATTAGAATATTCTTACTTTTGCTTTGCCATAAAATTAGTTCGAAACAAGCTTAATGGCAACATGATTTCCTATATCTCTAAGACGATGGTTATGTTTCATTAGTCTTTTGAATCTTTTCAAAGCTCAGGAATAAGCAAACGTAGCATGCACTTCTATTGGACCATGAAGTTTTTGTTTGATTCTATATCAAAATCCAAGCAGCCAACAGCTTCAATGCTTTATTTTGTTATTAGTCAACTTTTTTTAAAAAAAACAAATTAAATAATTATCTATTTTTAATCCACCAATTTTATTAACTATTACTAATCCTTAATATAAGAGCTAATTAGAGGATTATATTTTATCCTAAAAATAAAAAAAAAAGGTTAATTCATTTTATATTTACTCCCTTATCATAAATATAAGACCTCGATTTTAGTGCAAGGGTAATATTTATTATATTTTTAAAAACTAGTTTATCTTACTTATAAGTTGAAATATAACCCATGGGAAGATTAGTCGGTCATATTTATAAGGCAAAAAAAATTGTTATATTTTATGATATGATTAAGGATGTTTTAAGTTTTTTTAATCTATATAAAATATAATAAAAATGATTTATAAATAAGACTAAAAAAGTATGTCATATTTCTTATAATTTAATTAATTCATTTAGTTTTATTAATATATTTAAATTAATAAATTATATCATATATTAAGTAAGATGAAATATTTCTTAGCATCAAACTCTGAAACATGATCTATCAGTTTCATTCATGTTAGTCTGGTTTTCCTTTTTTGAGAACAGAATAAAGATTTTCCATGACATATTAATAGTGAAGGCTGAAAAATATGAGATGTGTCCAGTTGTAGATACCATCATATCGAATCAAAGATTCGGGCAATCCATTAGGACGTAGCGTCTTCTCCTTGGACCCCTCGGTATGCTTGCTAACCTCCACTAGCATTCTGCCAGAAGCACCCATAAAAGATAAGCAATAAGTAATCATCCTACAGTGTATTACTGTATGTCTATTGACTTAATAATTTCACACAAATATCCTAATCACACGTCATTAACAAGCGTTTGGTTTATGCTACCCTGTCTCGTTACATCAAGGCCCACCACAGCAATCAATGTCAAGCCCTGAATCTTATCCAGCACGATTTGACAAACACGTAACGTTAGTCCTCTGGCTCACAATATAACAGCATATGTCCACAACCTCTTGCTCATATCAATAATGGGATTCTTTATGCTGCAACACACCAAATACAGTAATCTTCTACATTAAGCTCCCTCCCTTTAGGTTCCTTTTCCTACTTTCCCTTTAATAAGATTATCTTGCCTATTATCTTCTTCAATGATACTACTTCTCCCATCCTCAATATAAGATTTCATTGAGAATTGATCTTAATTCTTATTTTATATTATCAATTTTTTTTAAATTATTTATATTGATACTCTTTTAACAATAATTAAATAACAGAGGAAGAGAGAGAGTTAAGAAAGATTATTATAATATTTTATAAAAAATATATCATATTAACTAATTTTATTATTTTAATCAAATTAATTAAATATGTCATATATTAAAGATCGAAGAATATTAAAAGTGATGATTCCATATTAATACGATTTAGTGTCAAGGTACAATTTTATTTTAGAAAATTTTAAGTAAGAGTTATGAGTATTGAAAAAAAAATTTAACTACTAAAAAATAAAAATTAACTAATATTCTTTTAACAAAAAAAATATGACTCTTTATATAGCATTTTCAGAACGGTATTAATTTTTTTAAAAAAAATATTTTAGATACTCAATTTTTATACAAATACTTTCAACATAAAATTAGACATTAACTCGTATAGTTTATTTGAAATCTTGGATGAGACTCGAAATACTTTATAAGAAGACATGTTTAAATTGTGAAAGAAAAAGACTACTCCTTGTTATGATTGCTAAGGTTAACCGTTTTAGGTGAAAAGGAGAGCCCTTTAATCCTACACAATCACATTTATGGGGAGGCTTCCTCAACCAAAAAGGAAAGCAAATGTGTAATATGTGCACGGAAATCCATTTGGATAAGCACGAAAGAAGAAGATGATATTCTAAGAAACAAGTAGTATCCAATAAAACCCAAGGATGCAAGCGACACATCATAAATTTAGGTTTGTCTGTGTCCTATCAGATATGTAGCTCCATTTACAGGCATTGTCATCTTCATCAACCTCTCCCCACTTTCAGTAAAATATCATACGCCTATTGTGTGTCCCAAAACTAAAAGCTGTCAATTTTGGGCCCCAAGTTGCAGAATCCAAAAAAAAAATTAAAAAAAAAACTAATTTTTCTTCTTAGAAAAAAAAGGGGTCCCGACCATCCCCACAAAATGAAAACTAAAATTAGGAATAGAGAAATGGAACTAACCCAATGAATTTTAGGACTTGGCCATCGTCGTCCTTGATGGGGGAAATAGTGAGAAGGTTCCAGAAAGTAGTGCCATCCTTCTTGTAATTCAGTAATCTTCCGCAGTAACTCGTCCCTGCTTGCAGCGCCTCCCTTATCTTTGCCACGTCCTCTGGATCCGTATCCGCGCCCTGTAAAAACCGACTGGGTACCACACACCATCATTTTTCGTTATTACAGTTACAATGACCGTTACGTTACATTTCACTACCTTAATTAATTATTAAAACACTACCGCGTGTTTCATAATAAATAGAATATTCATATATTAATGTAAATTTGTTTAACGAAGACAAAGAGAAAATTAAATTATTATATTACCAGTTCCTCCCGATGACCTCCTTGGAAGTATAACCCGTCATCTTAAAGAATCCGGCACTCGCATACATGATCGGATAATCGGGTTTGGTAGCATCCGAGACCACGAAAGTCTGTTGGAACACCGACAGAGCATCCTTCAGATCCTCTGAAACTCTCGGGAATCCCCGTGTTTCTTTTCCTCCGTCGTCCGACAATTCGCCGGAGCTTCTCACCGAGTTGTTTGAGTTCCTTCTCGAAGTACCCGAGATCTTCGAATTTGGTTCCTCTCCTCCCGAGTTTCTCACAGCCACTCCTTGCGGCTTCCCCGTCTCCGTGTCAGTCTTCAGCACCAATCCCCACTCAGCGGCTCTCTGCGCCGCCGCGCCTAAGTCTCCTGCCACGGCGGACGGAGATTTCGGGGTCAGCTCAGGTCGCTCGTGTAGAATGGCGGACAGAGTCTGCGGCGGTGGACTATCGGAGTCCTTAAGCGCCATCCATGATGTGCTGGTGATTTCATCCTTGTGAGTGGCGGAGGTTGGTGACTCGATCCAAGTTTTCCACTTTGGCTGAGATCGGAACGGCGAGTCTGATGGACTATCCGTTGAGTAGGAAGAAGGGTCGAACACTTCAAGCGAACCACGAGGGTCTCTCGGAAATGACGACCTTTTCGATGATTGCTTTGCTGTTTTTTCCGATTGCTCCATCTCCTTCAGCCCCCAGTTACAATGCGTTCATGAAATCAGAATGTGAATATTATGAACAGAATCTCATTCAAGACCCTGCATCTATATGAAGTTATTAACTCGGATTCTCACACGCATACATAATTGCGGAAGTTGAAGAGAGTAGCATTTGTATGAGTGTAAAGTGGGGTAGGGTCAGTAGTTGTAATAATGGGGACTCTGGAGAATGATGGTAAGCATATCAAATATCAGTCAAGGTAGATTTCGATTTAGTCCACGGTAAGTGAAATTGTGGTATGTGAATGGAGAAATAAGAGGGAGACAGAAATTATCAGTACATTAAATCTGAGACGAAGACAATGCGTGGGTTCTTTGCTAATTATGGAAATAGAAAAGTAACAGCAGAACGGGGTCTGCGGGATATTACTGTCTCTGATAAGGGATGGAAGCTCTGCATAATGCAGAGTATCCTTAATGGCTGGAAATCGATTGATAAACGTTGACGACTCGGTTGAAGTCTAGGAGAATGGTTATAGTCACTAGCATATACAAAAAGTTACATTACAAGAGTTCGTGAACTGAGCTCAGCTCAGGAAAATGACAATACATCAAGAATGAGGGAAGATCAAAACTGAATGAAAATGAAGATAATAACTAAAATTGCAAGTACCTGACAGTGCTGGCGACGAGATGATGTTGAGAAAAAGAGAACAAAGGAAGGAGGATATATAGGAAGAGAAAGAGGAATGAAGGAGATGATGATATTCTAGAAATGACTTCTAAAGGGGGACAATCATTGTGGGAAAAAGGTTAATTTGGCCTCTTATCCCTGTGATAGGAAATCTCACATGATACTTTGCAGGGTTTTTGTCGCTGTTTCAAATCATTTCAAAACTTGATATTCTAGGAAGGAATGAATGATTTCATTTACACTCTGGTTGTTCTTGAGGAGCTTATCTGCAATGATTTGAGGTCGTGGTAAAAGAGTGACAGACTGGAAGTGGGTTGGCAGGCAAGAAAAGCAACAACAGAAAGGAAGGAGGGAGGGATGTCTACCTCGTCTCTGCCACGTTGATATTTGCAGGATCCACCGACCACTTGTTCTTAGGACAATACTGTTCTCGTCTCTCTGTCGGGCAAGCGCCACTACAACAGATGATCGCAACGCTGCCACAATCAAAATTAACACTGTTACTGATCAAAGAGAATATAAATTTAAATACCGATAAACACACTTATTAAAAAATATGAATCTAAGTCTTGAAAAGAATTAATTATAAGCCCAAAATAATTTGGCGATACATTGACTAAATCAAAAAATGTCTGAATATCACCCCGTGTAAATATCACCCTTCCAGTTGTACCAGTTTATTACCTTAACACTTGCCAATTTTTCTTTTAAAAGAAGAAGGTGCTGAGTTGTGCAGAGAGAGCATGGGAGATAAGACACGTGGCGCAAGACAGGCATAACAGGGTGGCATTTTTTTGGGGGGAAAAACAGATATAACAGGAAAGCAGGGTGGCTGCCACAGAGAGGGGGTTAGGAATGGGAAGGCGGGACAGCAGGAGGGTGGTGGAGGTGGAGGTGGTGATTGATGGGGACGAGACACGGCCACAAAAAAATGGGGAGAGACTTGTAATTAAAATACTTGGTGGAAAATGGAATATATGTGAGTGTGTGCGTGTGTGTGTGTGTGTGTGTGCCGTATTGAATGTGCTTGAACTGATATGTGGTGCTATTGAGGTATAGCTACTTTGATCAGTATGTTCAACTTCATGATGTCGACTCCCAATCAAGGATACCTAATAATGGAAGGCCATCAGTTTTTGGGAAATAGCATCCTCCTTTTAATTGTCTGTTGGAATATTACTATTTCAGGTTAAACAAAAACAAGATAAGCCCGAGATATCGGAGCAGTATCAATTAACTTTATATTAAAATTTATTTGCGACGTACGTGGGTTTTGATTAAGCAGCCAGCCCTCGTCTCTCTTTCTCTCACACATATTTGATGATTCCACACATCCTAGTTTCTGTTCATTCTGTTTCATTATTTTCTTAATCAACACCTATTTGCTTTTATGATACAAAAGTAATCATGCATATACTTAAATCAATTAACTCTTATATTAAGAATTATAGGATGAATACATGTTGACGACATGATGGATGGTTAGCTTTATGAGCAAATTGGGGTTGCCGTTAATCTTGAGGCACATGGTCTCACTCAGATCTTAGTTATGAATTAGCATTCGTTTAAAAAGAAATGAAGGAAAGAGATGGAACAGGTACCAATGTCCCATAACCCATGTGAACGCCTTAACAGGGACCATCTTAGCTGTTTCCTCTCGTGTGACCGTCACATCATCTCATATCCTTTTATTCTAGATGCGCATACAATAATACATGGCTTCTCATATTATTTCTTTTGTCACACTATATATATATATATATATATATTCAAAATCCTAAATAATTTTTCATCTTATACTTAAATGAATAGAAAATTCATCTATTATTTTGCACACAGACAATGATAGAGTTTCATTTGTAAGAACTTTGGATTTTGCTATGGATCAGCGTCGGCTTTTACTTATCACTTTGCAATTCACATTGGGTTGCAGATTTGCAGGGATGACTTATGAGGGACCCCTGATGCCCCGTGACCTGATCTTCTACTTCCACCAACATCCACTCCAATAACACACCCGAATTGGGCAGAGGGAATTTTCCTTGCATTATTTCCACGACAGGGAGGGAAACAAAACTTACGGACTGAAAGTGACTGTTTCCGAGATTCTTATTCAGCAAAATACATATGTAAGTTTTTTTTTTTTTTTTACATATGTAAGTATATTGTTCACAAAATAAAACCCTTCTCAAATAGTAGAACCGAAAGAGAGTGAGGCCACTTTTTCTAAGCTCCCAATGGACATTTGTAGGCTCATTCATTTTGGTGAATCTTTCCAGGTCTGAACATTCAAGGGCTACCCATTCAAAATTGGGCTCCTACATCACCCCAACTCTAGTGCACGTAAAGCCCACACCGGGAAGGGGGGAAAACAAAAATAAAAATACTAATAGTAACTCGTCTCTCCCTCTGCATGATCCGATGAATTCTGAGTTTCAACGTCCTCCCACCACGTACGTACCACCACCAGAAAGACCGAGGAAGAGAAAAACTCACCTTGCAACCGAATGTACTCTTCTGCTTGCCAGCAACAAATGATCCAGATTGGCTCTAGAAGTATCATCCCTTGGTTCATTCTGGCGATGTTCCTGTTATACATCCTCTACTCCTCCAACCTTCTCTTTCAGAATGAGCATCGAGATTGTTCCCCCCATTTAAAAGCCTCCTCCACAAAACACCTTCGTCTGACTAACACATCCTCAGTTACCATTCGCGATCAAGAGAAAGAGGGCCAAGAAGAAGAAACAAAAGAAAATAATCTTGCAGTTATTAGATCACCACCCCCAGTGTTATCTAAAAGGCACGACACCCAACTTAAACACATTGTGTTTGGGATAGCAGCTTCATCCAAATTGTGGGAGACTAGAAAAGAATACATAAAGATATGGTGGAAGCCTAACGTCACTAGAGGGGTAGTCTGGTTGGATGGAAAAGTAAGTTCTAAAAGTAAAGAGGGGCTGCCCCAAATTCGAATTTCTGGGGACACCTCAAATTTCAAATATACGAACACTCAGGGGGATAGATCTGCATTGAGGATTTCAAGGGTAGTGACAGAGACATTCAAAC
The DNA here is from genome assembly GCA_037074615.1 of Leucaena leucocephala. Lineage (NCBI taxonomy): Eukaryota > Viridiplantae > Streptophyta > Magnoliopsida > Fabales > Fabaceae > Leucaena > Leucaena leucocephala. The sequence continues at coordinate 21,091,882 of CM073523.1, read as the reverse complement.
TTGGGATGGAGGATGTGAGGTGGTTCGTGATGGGAGACGATGACACAGTGTTTGTGGTAAATAATGTGGCCAGAATTCTTTCCAAGTACGATCACAGACACTTCTATTATGTTGGGAGCTCATCAGAGAGTCATGCTCAGAATATATACTTCTCTTATTCCATGGCGTATGGTGGGGGAGGATTCGCTATAAGCTACCCATTGGCCAGGGAGTTGGCAAAGATACAGGATCGTTGCATTCAGAGGTACCCTGATTTATATGGCAGTGATGACCGAATTCAAGCCTGCATGGCTGAGATAGGTGTGCCACTAACCAAGGAACTTGGGTTTCATCAGGTAACACTATGAATACTATCGGATGGAAAGAATTTGTGGTTTTGCGTTTAACTTTTGTGTATCTTGGTTGTGCAGTATGATGTGCACGGAAGCCTATTAGGCCTATTGGGGGCACATCCCGTAACCCCACTAGTTACATTGCACCACCTTGATGTTGTAGAACCCATATTCCCACGAATGAACAGAGTACAAGGCCTCAGACACCTAATGAAATCCATCAAGATGGACTCAGCTAGCATAATGCAACAATCAATCTGCTATGACAGAAGCAGATCCTGGTCCATCTCCGTATCATGGGGCTACGTGGTTCAAGTCCTCAAGGGAGTGTTGTCCCCGAGAGAATTAGAGATGCCCTCCAGAACCTTTCTCAATTGGTTCAAAAAAGCTGATTTCAACGGATATTCCTTCAACACAAGGCCTGCTTCTAATTACCCCTGTCGAAAACCCTCCGTTTTCTACTTAAACGAGTCTCGATATGATCGAGCCAGTGAACAAATCGTTGGTACTTATACTCGTGAGAAATCTAGAATTCCTTTTTGCCAGGGGGAAATGGAATCTCCGGAAAAAGTCCACTCCATTGTTGTTTTAAAGAAACCAGATCCTTTTCGCTGGCAAAAGGTACGGATTCTCAATGATTCAAATGAGATAGAATGTTTTACTTTCGAGTTAAATATACATTTCTTCCTTTGCAGTCACCAAGGAGGGACTGTTGTAGAGTTCTGCCATCACATAGAAGATCAACCATGTACATATGGGTGGGCAATTGTCGAGATGGTGAGGTTGCTGAATTTTAGCATCGGAAGGTACATATTGTTTATTATTCAAGGCGCATAGATATAGAAAGATCTTCAAGTCATAATATTCCTAAATCCTAAGGCTACGATTGCATCAGAAAGTCCACAAAACACAAATTGAGATATTGTTACTGACTGTGAAATACAAGCTACAATTTTGCCATCTTTTGCATATTTATTTCCATTTCCGCCAAGTTAATTCAACGAAGCATATCAGTAATTCTAGCTTGTTTTGGCATGTATTCTGCGTAACAAGTTCACCCAGGGTAACAGAACCAAAATATGATTCTTCCAAAGAAACGTAGATTCAGCTAATTTTGCTTTCTTGCCTAATAAAGCATCTCAACCTTATCGGAGATGAATTTACTAAAGATTCGGTAAAACTTCAAACACTGACCCCTTATTCATTGGAAGACAATGATGTTTCAATTAGGCGCACTCACCAAATGCAAGGAAGTTTCATTGTCGTATGACAGATTTTGAGGAAGTGACGAGATTGGTGTTGCGGCCGCCGCTAGTATGGCGAGATCAATATGTCGAGTGATAGGCAGCGGTGCATGAATCTGACGTATCACTGCGATTCTACCATCTCTAACTGTCACATTCCCTGTTTCCAAAAGTCCAAACAATTTATAGAGAAGATTTTATTTTAGAAAATTGGAAAAAAATAAAATCCAAAGCAACAGTAATTTTATGATACACATATATAGAACCCAAGAGCTACGTAAGTCTACTTAATGAAAGCAGAAGTGGCAAATTAGAGTTCATGTTCGATCGAACAACCAAGATTACAACGCATGGAACTAAGAATAACTGCGAAGAACGGATGTAGAAAACTATTAACAGTCAGCAACCATAATTAATTTGAATACAAGACAGACACGCTTGAAAGATGAGAGAACAGATTAGAACAATTCAGAATAAGAAAAAAGTAAAATAATATGAGGATAACGAGCACAGTTGTGTTGAAATTAATACCTGGAAGGTAATTCAACCAAAGGAGGAAAAGGCAAAGCAGCAGAATGAAAGGAATGGCGTGAAGACATTTCTCTGCCGTTCGTGACCAGGAAACCTTCCTCTTTCCATTGGTGCTCCGCGTATCGTAATGTGGAAGGCCGGACGTATCATCACCGTCCGTTCTTCTTCGCTTTCTTTGAGGAGGATCAGCGACGTTGATGGCTCTGTGCTCGCCAGAGCCGGGAGAATTCTCACTTGAGGTCCTTTGCTGAATCTGAATGTTATCGCCCTCACACAGATTCAGAAGAAGAAGAAGAGGGTGAGTGTTGGCGTTTTGCAATGAAAAAATGGGAGGAAGAAAAAAACTCAGTTAATTCTAAAGCTTCGGGTTCGGGGGCATTCCATGCTCGTTTGGGCGGGAAATTGGTTAAGCGTGCAACGCATGTGAATGGTAGTTATCCCGCCCCGAGCTTTGATAGTATACATTCTTCTGCCGAGTGTATAAAATTTTTATTTAGGCGGCAAATGATAATTTGATAATTGTACTAAATAAACACCTCAATTATAATGCATCCACGTGTCATTAAGTACATGGAAAATACTATAAAAGGGACCACACTTAGTAGTAACCAGTTCATACGAAAATATAGCAATACACGTGATCTCTTTTAGCCAATGCCATTCTCATGGGGGCAGTTTATCGATGTGTACGGGTCTCTGTTTCTCACCCTAGTAAACTGTCATTTGTGTACATCTTCTCCACATCCACATCCGCGTTAAAGGGCTGATGCCCCCAGCTATAAATTTCCTTCTTCAATATTAAATTCTTTTTTTTCCCCCAAATAGAGATGCAAATTTAGGCGTGGCCGTTTCTCAATCTAAATTTTATATATACTACTTCCCGTGTTAAATATAAGATATTGATTATAGTGTATTCACTGTAAACAAAATCTTATAATTAAGACTGAAGGGAATATTTAGTAATTTCAACATAGATCATTCGGTGCAGCAAGTTGTAACTAAGCGTAGATGATGGTTAAAACACGAACGAGTAAGTTCAAGATGGAAGATGGAAGGAGGAGTCATTTATTATGACTGAGGCTAAATTCTAATAAATGGGAAAGAGAAAATTCCTAGAAAGAGGCGTCTTAAATACAAGGAAGCCAGCTTGCATGTACACCAAGAGGAAATATCAGAAAAATTTCTTCGTATATATATAAAAAAAATATAGAACGAAAGATTGTAAAGTAAAAGCTCCCTGTTATCTTGTATGAAGCAAAAATTGATAACAAGGCGCATGGCATATGAACAAGCACAAATATTCTTAGTCTGCAGATCTGTCTGAGGAAGAACCACTACGAACATGATGTCTTTGATCACCATCCCTTCTGTTGGAGTTCTGTACTTGATGAATCTGAGGATCATATCTCTGGGAGGCGAGGTAGTTTAATGCGGTAACCACGTCGGTTATCACCGGCCGCATATTAGGCTGTTCTTGAACACACATGGCAGCAATAGCTAGAGCTTGGTACAAACCTCTCAAAGGATATTGGCCTTCAAGCAATGGGTCTACCATTTGCGAGAATTTTCTCCTGTCCTTGAACAACGGCCTTGCCTGCAAACACCACATAAAACCTAAGCTAATTATTTTTTTGTCAATTCATATAAAAATTGAAAAAATATGTCTGTATTATGTACACTCCAAGATATACACCAGAAACCGGGGCTGTTAGCATCCAGGTATCAACTATGTCAAGTCAAGGAGAAAGTAAAAGAATGAAATTTAGGAACCTGTGCACCACAACCATCCAAGCTCAACATTGACACTTGGGTTTCATTTCAAATAGGGAGAGATAACAAAAGACGGAAAATAAGCAAATGAAAACGTTCAACCAGAACATGCGGTGTGGTATTCAAGTGCAAACAAATGAAAAAATTGACACAGGAATGGAATTCTCAGTAATTTTGCAAGGTTATTTTCTTCTCTCTCTTTTTGAGGAATGAAAATCACCAACTTCCTTACGGAAAGTACGGAATTTTTATATGGAAAATTAATGATCAGATAATTCAATCAGCAAGTTTCAGAAAATTGTCTACATCAGGAGTTTCCCATCAGACCAGAAAAAGTCGAAGATACAACCAATAAACTATTAAGTAGGCTATCTTCTCTGTAATTGTTGAGAGAAGTGCAAGAACATATAAAGCCTCCACCATTGGTTCTTTCAACTGAATGCGAACTATAATCCTAATCCTTTGTATCATTTTAGTAAAATGTAAGGTAATATGAAAATACTGATGCCCAATCAAAACTAGTGCCACAGATTTATAAGCATTTGCACTTGCAGTTCTATTTCTTAGCCACAACATAATAAAAATGGAAACATCTACAAAAGTAAATCAACAGCCATTGACTTCAGTAGTAACTCTGAAGAAGCAAGCATTGACATACCCATGCAACCAGATTTTGTTCTTTGCCAGGTCTAGTATTATCAATGGCTTTCCTGCCTGTGATGAGCTCCAAAAGAACAACTCCAAAGCTGTAGATGTCTGACTTGAACGTCAACTGACCCGTCATTGCATAATCCGGAGCACAGTAACCATATGTGCCCATAACCCTTGTTGAAACGTGCGTCTTATCGCCACTTGGGCCTACTTTGGCCAAGCCGAAATCAGATAACTTAGGATGATATCCCTCACCTAATAAAATGTTTGAGCATTTCAAATCGCGGTATATGACAGGAGGCTTCATTTTCTCATGTAAATACTCCAATCCCTTCGCAGCTCCAGCTGCTATTTTCATTCTCGTATTCCAATCAAGTGGTTTTCTACCGGGTGAAAGATCTGAGGTGGAATGGAGGATATCAAGATAAGCAATGTAATGGTGATTTTGAAACAAAAATGCTGCTGAGTGTACATTCTATCTGAAGAAAAATTAGATAATAGGATCATAGTATATACCATGCAAGTGGTTCTCCAAAGATCCTAAAGGCATGTACTCATAGACCAATAGTCTCTGATCTCCATCAGCACAAAACCCAATCAATTTCACAAGATTAGGGTGGTCTGCTAGGCTAAGTGTCAAAACTTCAACAACAAATTCCCGAATTCCTTGAAGTCCATTCAGGTCGAGTTGCTTTATAGCCACAACCTGCATTAACAATAACAATTCTTAATATCATTGCAGCTTGGCAGAAACCATAGATATGCATAGTAACATGATGCGCAAGAGCATAAAACACAATACATTTCAGTAATTAGCTTTGTTCATTTCCAAACCAACCTGGTCTATTCTCTGCAAATGCCCCTTGAAAACCTTGCCAAACCCTCCTTCTCCCAGAAAGCAATCTGACCTAAAATTTCCTGTTGCTGCTGCAAGTTCATCGAAAGAAAAAGTCCGCGCCGTGCTACCAGTAGTGGATCCATTGTCCGTTAAATTCAATCTCTTCACGTCCAGAGAAAGTTGATCATCCTTAGACTGAGCTTCCTTCGCCCCAGTCACATTGGAATCAACTTTCACCGTATCTGTGACAAATGCAAAATACGCCCAATGTAAAGGGATCAGACAAGACATTAGGCATCCAAGTTAATGCAACTTATGAAAAAAGACATTACTTATATTTGAGATGACTGGAGAACCCACAACCATCAAAATTTAAAAGTAAACAAGTGCAAAAATGACAGGCCCGACTTTGGATTACGCATCGAGCATTTTCAACAACGCAAGCAACCAAGAGAAACAAGAATGAAGTATGGCCTATATGAATACTTCGAAATAGACCACCGATGTTCAAAATTTATCCGATGATTTTTGAGATAGATTATTAATCTTGATATTGAACACAAATTACATAAAAATCAAGTTCACAATTTTCTTTCCGTTTCCAAGAAAAAAACATTCGTCATACAACGAACCGGAAAGAATGAACATTGATCAGTTCAGGACATAACCATTTCCAGAATCTTTAGAAAAAGAGAAAAAAGTATATTGCTCAGAAAACAAGAAAATATAAAAATCACCATGATCACAGAGGATGGGTAGTCAGTTTGTTCAACGGCTCGGCAAAATGCGATTTTATCTGAACATTCAAGTAAATAAAATAAAGATCATCGAAAAAACTAACCAGCACCTGTGTGATTGTTCGTCTTTGCGCTCTGGCTGTGGTTGTTGGCCTGCGATTTTCTGCTTGATTTCTTTGCAAAACAAAAGCAACCCATAATCCCTCTTAGTCTTTAGGTACACCAAGAAAACGGAGCCTAGAACAGAGACCAGAGCATGAACACAACGGCAAACGAGTGTCGGAGACTTGGAAGAAAAGAGAAGGTAGACAAAGAATGGGGGACAGAGAGAAAGAAAAGGGAACTTCTGAAGTTTTGGGCGATGTTCTTGCCTTCTTGGTGCTTTAATGTTTTCAGGGTTTACATGAGATGAGCATGAATTGTAATAAAAATTTTCATACTCACTAATGAAGAGATGCCACGAAAAAGAGATAGGAGTTTTCTGTCATTTCCAAAATACGAGGGGGTATAATCAGCTACAGAGTTGGTCGAATGCGTCACAGGCCCTTTTTAGTTTAGTATCATCGGTTCAGGGACTATTTCGGTCAACTGCCTTCTACTCGTTTTATCAGACATTGCTACGCTGACGTGGCTCGTGGTAGCTGCACTTGCACGATTTGGTGCGAGCTGGTGTGTGCATCACAACTGCAATGTATCTTTGTCTTTCGTAGAAGGTATAATCCGCCGGTGGCGTCCAGATCACACCAACGCGCTCTTCTAAACCGTCCGATCTCCTTCCCAATAAAAAAGGGCAAAAACGGTCAACGTTTTCAACAATTCACTAGGGCCCACGCAATGACGCCGCAGGTGGGGCCCACCTTGCCTACGCGTACCGCACTTCCACATCGGCCCCCTAACGGAACTACTAGATTAGAGATCCACGCGTCCAGCTCGGCCGCCTTAACGGCGCCGTCACCGGTGATAACCGCTAATGAACAAAATTAACGTTCAGCGGTTTCAGATGGATTCGGCCATACCGGATTATTGCTTCTGTTTACAACTTATTACCGAGTACTGGTATGTTCTTCTTCTTTCCCTCCCCCCCTCCCCCTCTTTTTTCTGTGTTGTGTTGAACACGTTTGTCATAAATAGGGGGTATTTTTCTTAGCAGTGGTTGAATTCTTAAAATTAATCATAAATTTTCATCCCAAAAAAATATGGAAGATTAGGTTCTAGCGATAAGAAATTAAATATGAAAACTTCTTAAAAAATACTTTACAAATTTAATTTACATGTTTTTAAGCTAAATTTTATAATTTATATTTATTACAAATCAAATTTTCATATTTTTCCATATTTACAAGTCAATTTTTGTAATAAAAAAATACTTAACAAGTGATTAGGAAGTCATGCAATTAGCTTTTATATATCCACCTTCTCTATTAATAAACTATATTATTTTTAATAAAAATTTAATTATTGGTATTAAAAAAAATTTGATATAATAGATAGACAACTGAATTTTTTAAATATAATATAGTATATTCAAATTATGTTATATGTATAAAAAAAAATTTATTATGAGAATTAAAATTTATTTTAATAATCTCTACGTCTCGAAAAAATTATTCACTAACTGTTCAATTGGAGATAATCTAACAAACAATTTAATTATCGATACTGAACGCTACTAATAAAATCAAAGGATTTGATTTTATGTATTTTTTATCCAAAAATCCTTTGATTTTATAACCCATACTCATAGAGGGAATTTATATGTACAAGTTGAGTAAAACCATGTTGTATCATCGCCGCGGAAGGAACTTGGGGATAGTGGGAGAAGAGAAAGGAGCTGAGTTGGCAGCGGCAGCGTGGCAATTTTTAATAATTTTAAGTTATATTTTATGCCATAATTAATTGTTGTCTAAAATAATTTTTATATAAAAAGATCAAATTATTAAATTTAAAAAAAATTAAGTACTGAGTTTTAAACCAATCAAATGGTAAATGATTAATTCACGTTAAAATATAATTTACAGATTGAGTTATAAATAAATTAATATTTAAAAGATTAAAAAATTTATTTTTATTTTTATTTTTAGGATTAATAATAGGAGGTTGATGGAATCACAAAAATCATTTAAATATAAAATCTCAAGTTTAAGATATTATAAATAAAAATATATATTTAACTCAATGATGTTAAAAAAATGTGAGGTTGACGAGCTTCAACTTCCCTCTCCTATTTCTTGTTTGCTTTATTTCACACATATATATATATATGTATACATACACACACATATAGTTTATTTTGATTACTGATTAATAAATATATTAAAAATCTAAAAATCGACGGATTGTGGATCAAGTGCAACCATGATGGCAGAGGTTTCGATTATTGTGTGGGGAAATTTTCGTACTTTGAACAGTAAAAAATATTTAAATAATACTTTCAGGAATGAAAATGATGGCATTGATTTGATATGGATGGATAAAATGTTGGTTAGGGATTTAATTGTATTATAGGAGGAGTAAGTGGATTTTGCCCTTTAGTGAAGAGAATGGTGACTTAGGGAACACGTTGAATAATGGGAGGCCAATTATATGCATGTGCAGATTGAGGCATGATTAGAGTGAGTGTGTATAGAGGTAATCCATGATTAATTAATCCCTAATAGGCAAAGGAAAATGCTCTATTGTGATCATGAGGCAAATCCACCTTCTTCTTCAATGTTCAAAGTGATAGTCCCAATTCAATATGCAAAATAATCCTCACTAGCTTGTTTTGTTTATTTGAGTGTAAAACATGCTTATATAATGATTAGGGTTAATTGTCAGTCTAGGGTGGAGGAAAAACTTGATATTTTTTTTAGGTAAGTTTAAAATATTTATTTTTAGAAATTGTGACTAATCTCTTCTTATTATAGATTTTTTTAAAAAAATTTTAATAGTGACTATGAGACATTTTCTATACACACAGTTAAGAATTAAATTTTTAACTAGATATTTAAATATTCTAATTAAGTATTAATTATATTAAGTTTTATAGTTACTTTTTTTAAATTAAAAAGGTAATTACTAGCGAAATAAAGTTTATTTTAGATTGTCTATCCAGTTTATCGGAGTTTTATCCCGACTATATCTGAATCTGACTTTTGTCATATACCTAATTATGATAGATAAGTCTCGAATTGCGAAAAAAAGTTATAGGAAAATGTAACCTCTTGAAAAGTTCTCATATGCTAGGTTAGAAATGAGCTAGTGCATGAAAAAAAGGGGAGTAATTAAACCTATTAAATTACCGAGCAGGTCTTAGGTGGTGTTATTTATTGGAAGTTAATGCAATGGACCGGTTATTTGGGTAAGCGGTGTTTTAGTTAGAGTGAAACTGAGATTCAAATTCCAACCTTGTGGCAGTCCCTGTATAATTCAATGGTCCCTTATGTGATCCTACAATCCCAAATGCAAACCTATTTCCGTCCCACTATTGCCCCTTAAATGGGAGGCTCCAGGATCTGAATTCAATTTTTGTGGCTAAAACGCCTCGTTTCGTAAACAAATTTCTCATCACCATGATTTGGAACTTGGAAGGAGGTGGGGGAGGCGGAGTATTCTGGAGGCACAGAGCATGTGTCCCACGTTGAACGGCACGGATCTTCTCGTAGGGTCAAACTAGAACTATTCCAGTTTCATTTTAATAAATAATTAGAAAAGGGAGGAAGTATAAGGGCCAAATTGATCAGCTTCCATGAAATGTGGCATGCCGCATTAGATCCATTTGAAATTGATGTGGGCCCATAGGACAGCAGGTAAGTCCGTGGCAAAGAACGGTCAAATCTCAATGAACAAAGCACCAATAAGAATGTTGGGGGGCACAAGAAATCAATCGCTGTCCCATTGCCATTTATTTGTTTACTTTCTGTAAGGGGATTGGAGGATGTGGGTAGGGATAGGAACCTGGAATAACGTCAGGTTGGGAATAAATAAGTTCGGTAGGCTAACTAATCCAAACATAGCCTCATCTGTCTCTCAAAACGCCTCCTTCCACAAAGTTTTACTCATACATCAAATTAATTAATCATTATTTTTCAAAAAAAAAAAATCTGCAACATTTAGTAAACTATTAACAGAGGTTATACAAAAATAGTTAAATCTAATTAATGATATAAAAATTTTATTAATCAATCATCTGTAAATATTTTTATAAGTATTAATAAATTGAAAGCATATATTAAAGAAAACATTTTTAAACATGTAATTGACAATATATTTCTCCGGTCTTTAATATAAGAATTAGTTAATTTTTGTAGATAGATTAAAGAAACTAAATAAATAAGTTAATTATGATCAATATAAGAGTTAATTGACTAATTTAGATAAATTAAAGAGTATATTATATGAATTCGGAGTTGGATTTAGTTATAATAAACTGATCTATTTAGTTTTTTTAATTTTTTAAAAAAATTAATTAAATAATACCTTAACCTTGAAATATATAATTAAATTATATATTTAGTTGGATTTAGTTGTAATAAACTGATCTATTTAGTTGGATTTAATTAATTTTTTAAAAATTAATTAAATCTTATATTAATTATTAGAGAAATATATAATTATTTAATTTTCCCCTGTTGCAAGTGCGTTGTCTCTATGAGTCAAGGTATTGTTTTCTTACACAAAGATTGGTATGAATGGGGGAAGAATAAATGACGAAAATTTTGACTATGTAATAATGCCACACTAACTGACCCGAGGTCCCAAAAAGAACATGAGCTGTGATTTTGTTTAAAAGTAAGAGCATTAGGTGATGCGATGAAATCATAATTAGGAGCGTGCGAGTGATTGGTGATGAAGTTGGGGACAGCATAACACGAGCTGTCTAAGCAGTAAGCAGCACCAACTGTAACAAATCAATCAACAGTACTTCATTGACTATATTGATGTTCGAATGTTCGATGTTTCCTACGGAGTTTCCCTGTTCTCACAGCTTGTTTGTTTTTATACATATATATATACATATAAAATTTAGATGAATTAAATATTAAAATTTATTAAAATCAAAATATATATCTAAATTTAAAGAATGTTTATAGATATACTTATAAATTATGTATTAATAAAATTCTCATATCTATAATAGGATTTGAATTTATAAATTTTAAATTATGAACTAACTTTTTATTAATTAGACTATTTTTTTTGTTTGCTGGATAATTAAACTAACTTTTGTGGGCAAGTTTTTTCAGAATTTTTTTTATACAGTTCTTACAGCATGTTTTTTTTTTGGTACAAAGTTCTTACAGCATGTTGATGAAGCGGCCCGGCGTATACACAAACGGGTTTTTCAAAGGCCCAACATAAGAAAGTAGGCCTAAGCCTAAATAACACCCAATACCGTTGAACCCATCACATATCCTTCTCTATTCCAAGTCTTCTTTTATCTAGCGGGTGAGACATACAATCATTTAAAATATGTTCGATATTTAAAAAATATTATTTTATTATAATTTTAGTCATTGTACTTGGAGAGGCATCCTAACTCTTGGGTGCTTAGGTTTACGCCTGAGGGTAATAGACAACTCGCCCTGCTCGATATTAATATCGCCTAGGAGGAAGGGAGACTTCGCACTGCCCTTAGATCGTGAGTGAGCCAAACTCATTTCTAAAAAATTTTGTACCAAAAAAAAAAATATACGCACTCATCATAACAAAAATATATATATAGTACTCAAAATAAATATTTACATTTATTTTTAGGGTTTATTTATATAAGAGTTTAGAAAAGCGTTTATAAAAAAAAAGATTTTTAGATAGTTTTTAGAGAAGAGTTTATAAAAAAAATTAGTTTTGAATAAATGAGTGTTTTGATAGTTATTACTATAAGGACTTTTATAATTAGAAAATTACTAAAAAATATGATTTTATTAAAAATATGATAGAGAAGAGAGAGAGGGTAAATAAGAGATAAGAGAGACGAGAGAGGGTAGAGGAGAGATGAGAGATGGTGTAAGAAAAAATAAGGGTAAAATAGTAATTAGGTAGTCCATAAGCTCTTTTACTGTTTTAGAAACTAGTCTCAATAATTTGTCTAAAATCTTAATTTTAAATAATAGTTTAGATCAAAAGCTTTTTTAGATAAATATGACTATTTATTTTTAAAAAAAATTAAACTAAAATTTAAGCCAATTTTTTTTTTTAAAACCTTAATTTAAACTCTTTCTACACTCATATTTAATATCTAATATTACTTTAAACAATTACTTTCCATATGAGGAAGGATATCGATGCATATAGGAAAATTACATTACTCGGAGAAAAGCAAGCAACCGCCTTCGCTAACTGCACATCCTTAGCACATTCTATCTATATGATTTATTTTTCAAGCTTAAATATCTTACCACTCTTCAAAAGTGTCTATTTATTGTTTGAGTTAGCTTCCTACTTGTCTGAGAAATCCTCAAAAATATGTTTTTAAAAACAAGTTCTTCTTACTAAAACAAAACTATTTTCACATTTTTTTACAGCCTAAAATCACTTAATAAGTTACTCCAAACATACATGAAAATATAGATGTGTTTATGATCTATATATACTCTTATATTTAATATAAAATTTAATTAAAAAATTAATATTAATTTTAAATATAAAATATATTTTATATATTTATTATTTTTTTTTAAATTATTTTTATTAATATCTTAAAAAATAATCAAATAAAAAAGAAGAAGGAAGGAGTTATACAAAATAATTATGATATTTTAAAAAAATAATGTAATATTAATTAATTTATTTAATTTTTTAATTTAATTAAATTTGTTAGGGTGGTAGGAGTTTTGATTTTAGCAACAAAATGAATATTTTTTTTTAAGGTAAACTTATTTTCTTATTTCATTCACTGTACGGTGGTCCCTACCCTACCTTCGTTTCTCTTCCAGGGACTTCCTTAGGCATTGTTTGTTTAGTGAAGTTCTGAGCAGATATTGGTGGGGTATTCGTCCGCAAGAATTCTGAGAGAAAAACACAGAGAGTGATGGCATTGTTGCGATCGGTGGCCGTGAAAGGTGGAAAAGGATCATCTTTGTTCTTCAGCTTAAAACGGAGGTTAGTTCATGGTGCCCAACCCCTAAGCGTGCGAGCATTCTCGTCCGCCGAATCACCGCCGTCCAAGGCTGTTGTATACGAGCTTCACGGATCGCCTGACACCGTCACCAAGTTGATAGACCTTCCACCCGTTGAAATCAAAGAGAATGATGTGTGCGTCAAGATGCTTGCTGCTCCTATCAATCCCTCCGATATCAATAGGATTGAAGGTTTGCTATTTTGCTACTAATTTTACGTTATTTTGCTTTCGATAATGATTGTTTATGTTAGGGTTCATTCATCGAATGGAAAATTTTGGAATTATATGATGTATGCTTGAAGGTGTATATCCCGTGAGACCGCCTGTACCAGCTGTTGGTGGGTATGAAGGCATCGGAGAGGTGCATTCAGTGGGCTCTGCAGTTACAGCTCTATCTCCTGGTGATTGGGTTATTCCTTCTCCGCCCTCTTTTGGTGCGCCTCTCTTCCTGGTTTCACCATTTGATATTTCATATTTGATTAGTGAATCTAATTCTAAAATTCATTAATTAAACCTTTTTATGAATTAGTATAGTTCCGTTTACTGTTTATGCCTGCTAGTGTGCGTCTTACACTAGTGTAAGCTTTTATTTTGTCGAAATTGCGCTGAGGTCATAGATTTGAAAACAAATGCGCTGACGCCGCTTGTCCCCTTCTCTATAACTCGAATTCTATTGCAACCGGCTACAGGAGAATGATTGAAAGCTCATTACTTGATATAATTCCTCGATATGGGCTAAGCAGCTTAGAAGAGTTGTACTGGCAATCTAAAAAAATGCCCGGTTCAAATATTTTCAATTCATACGCACAAAATGGGTTCCAAATGCATATCATGCGTCAAGATGATGAGAAAATCATATTTTCTTCTCTAATTGGAAGATAGAAACATCCAATTGAAGTGTTCTCTGATATTGTCAGAAGTTATTTGATTTTCCTCTGGCACAGGGACTTGGCAAACATATATTGTCAAAGATCAGAATGTGTGGCATAAAATAAATAAGGATGTACCTATAGAATATGCTGCTACAATTACTGTCAATCCTCTGACTGCCCTGAGGATGCTTGAAGATTACATTACTTTGAATTCAGGTACTGCATTTAGCTACAAATTCAATAGTTTTGCATTATGGAGTTGACTTATTGATGCTTACTTGAACTTCGTATTGTGGATATCAACAGGAGATGCTATTGTGCAAAATGGGGCTACAAGCATGGTTGGGAAGTGCGTGATTCAGATTGCACAGTCTCGTGGTATTCACAACATCAATATAGTAAGGGACAGGTACTGATTTTATGGTTCATTGTAGATTTTATGAGCTTTCAAATGTCAATACTTGTTGAAGCTTAACTAAAACATTTAGATGAAAGCTTATTATGTGGTAATTTTATTGCATTACCTTAGATTAAAAACAGAAGTTGAAATTTCTTGTTTTTTCCTCTTCTATTGGAAATAATAATTATGAGGAGTCTTATTCTCGCATGCCAAATCATTTCTCTGCAGGGCAGGGATTGATGAAGTAAAGGAAAAACTTAAGAAATTGGGAGCTGATGAAGTTTATACTGAGAGCCAGTTGGAAGTGAAGAACGTCAAGAGTCTCTTGGTATCTTTTGAGTCTTGAAATATCATTGTTGATTTGGTTTATGGCTTCTTATCCTGTGAATAAATGTTAACTTATTCAGCTGAATGTTGATAGTAGTTATTGATTACTATCTTTTTTTCCCCACCTCAAAAATTGGTATGTGGAAGAGTAGTTTGAATGTATTTGTGCCTATACCAGTTGCGTTGGCATTTCTTAGACTCAGTGTGGTTTGTAAGAGTGAAAATGGTGGGAGTGGCTGGAAATTGACAATGTGTCAAATCATGCATCAAGTATAGACAAATTGTTTACCCCCCCCCCCCCTTCATCCATTCGCAATCCTATTAAGGCATCACACAAATATTATTTTTACTGGCTGTTGCTTATAAAATTTATTTGTAGAATTAATGCCTTTATGAATGTCAAATAGTTTACTTTACATCTCATTGATATGATAGGGAGATATTTTTTTTGGCAATGACATGATAGGGTGATATACCTGAACCTTCATTGGGATTTAACTGCGTCGGTGGGAATTCTGCTTCCCGGGTTCTCAAATTTTTGAGGTATAACATGGAAAGTTGGATAAAAAGTTGTATCTCTCTCGGCGTTGTTGAAACAAGTATTCTTTCTTGAATTTAAGTAATTTTATGCCATGCAGACAGGGAGGAACGATGGTGACATATGGTGGAATGTCTAAAAAGCCTATCACAGTGTCAACTTCATCCTTCATATTTAAGGTTAATTAATAACTTCCACCCATTTTCTTCATTCTCCTATTTGGTTACTTTAGTTTATGATGAATGTAGTCTAATCCTGTTAAAATTTCAAGTCAAATAGTTTGCCAAAAAGCTTTGCTCATTCCACAAGTAGGTGCTTGAAATCAAGGAGGGAAAAAAAATAAAGTTGGTAAGGTATTACTAATATGGCACAATAAAATGTTAATATGATGACGTCTAGGGATAGTAATTATACAATGTGACTGGTTGTGTACAGCTTAGGGTGTCGACAATACTAGTGAAGTTGTCTGGGTCAGTTAACGTGGGTTTCCTAACCCAGCTCATGAATTTCCTAACCTAGCTCGTGAATTATGTAGAGTAGACAAACATGCTCAGAGGTGTCCAAAACTTAATGTAACAGAGAAATCAATATGCCCTTAGACCTGCATGATTGGGTTAATTTGAATTTGAAAGCATCCACAAACTCCCCTTGGTTTCTTAATTGACTAAATAGCCAAATGTTGGATCAAATTAAAAAATGAAACAAGACTAATTGCTTTTTAGGACCCTAGTACTTTAAGTCATTTATGTCATAGCTTATTTTCGCCTTTGTGTTCTTGATATTATGTACCTGTCTGCTTTTATAGACTATAATCTATGCTCTGGCCTATAATTTGTAACTGAAGTTTAAAACTACATATATGCAGGATCTTTCCTTGAGGGGATTCTGGTTGCAGAAGTGGATGACCACAGATAAAGCTGGAGAGAGCAGAAAAATGATTCACAGGCTTTTGGGTCTTGTACGAGATGGGAAGTTGAAATATGAGTATGTCTTCTGCCTACCAAATTCAAATTGTAAATTAACAATTAGCTCTTGGATTTTATCATTTCTTTTCATAAGCTGTTCACTTCTAGTTCCTCGTTGTGCCAACGAATCAATATGACATATTGTCAACCCTCGTTGCAGGATGGAACTGGTTCCCTTTGACAATTTCAAGACAGCATTGGATAAGGCTCTTGGCAAACTCGGTAGCCAACCTAAACAAGTGATCATATTTTAAACATTTAAGTGGGATTGAAGTGTTTGTTGAGACTTGATATAAGGTAAGCGTTTGGGCAAGGAATTCAGTTTGTCATCTGGCTATTATAGTACACTATACCACACCTTGATCTTGTAGATGTCGCTTGTATAGAATGCGAGTTGGGAGTAATGTTTCCACTCTCTAGTGAAGTTGCATCATGCCATTTAAGCATAGTGGTCAAGCTGGAGCAGTTAACAAATGGACATTGCCGTGAGAATTTCGTAGATAGGCAACTAACATTGATGAGCATCGACCTCAGTTTAATTGGAAGGCTGGCGATCTGTAATACATCTTTGATACATCCCTAGTACGTATTGATATTAAAAAAAGATATACCCTAGTGTCAGAAGATGTAGGCAAATCCTGACAGTAATGCTTTCTAATTGCCCGTGTTGTTGGCAATGTCTGGGTAAACTTTTACTACTGCTCTTAGGACCCCGGTTGGTATGATGTAAGAGTTTTTCGGGAAGTGAAAGAGGAAATAGAAATGAGTGAAAATCGGGTTTGAAAACAATCTAACATGCTTAGCATATCCGTGAAAGTCTTGCATATTTTTTGATTGAAATGTATATTTATAATATGAAATGACTAAAATATCCTTTGAAATAAAAAAACAAAGAGCCATCAAAGAAAAAGCACCGTCACCGGCGACCAAGAAAATCGGTTGGAAATGTCAATGGCAGTCGCATGTACATGATCTCCGAGACAGTTTAAACTGTTACTTTGTCACTTTTAACGTGAAAACTTTGTAGCCGGCGCCATAGCTTTGATGATTATGTGTGTGTTTGGGAGCCGGTTATAGAATCAATTTTAAATAAAACCATGGGTTTATGAGATTTTAGCCAAACATCAGTTTATTGCTCCAGAATTGATTTACACCCAAAACTATGGTTTTACATTGTAAACCATGGTTTTGGCAACAATCTGACGGCACCCCCAGATTGAGAGAAAGAAATGAGATCAGGAGGGAGGGAAGGAATAATGGTGTAGGTCCCACACCATTATAATATATATTTCTAATTTTTTTTTCTTCTCTTCTACGTAATTATCAATTTTATTTATGTTCTTTTTGGTAAATTGTCAATAGAAAATCAATTCTGCTACTAATCATCTAAACATCTCCAATTTTTAAAATCACTTTTTTCCCAAAATCTATTCTTTCAAAATCTATTCTCCAGAATCTATTTTGCCTAAAATCTATTCTCCAAAAATTAATCCAAACACATCCTATAACTTTGCAGGGCGCTGTTGCGCTAGGGTCAGAATTGGATCCAAGAATAATTGTTGGTCGTTCTTATAAATTTCAAAAACCCAGAGAAGTATATATAAAAATTAGAAATATTGTGTATTATATGAAATATAAAAAATGAATTGTATTATTATAATTTATAAATAGGGTGATTTACAATTGATTTTATTATATACATTGATATAGAGTTGAGATATTTATTGTTATTTTCGTTGTCATCTCTAATAATAATTATTTATATGACAGATTTATTAAGGGTATACTACTTTTTATTGATAATTTTATTATGAAAAACCACAAATAGGTCCAAATAAATATATTAATTACTACTAGGTCCTTCCTCTAACAATATCCTAGAGGATGATATGTAAATGCTAGAGGTTAACATATAAATGAAACTTGTTATATTTCTTATTTGGACCTATTTGTTTTTCCCCACTTATCATTTTTCGTTCATTTCAATCAATTATGGGTATCAAAAGAGTTAAAAACACAAAGAACGAAAGAATCACCTCTATGAGCTTCAAACAAAAACCACTATATTGTGGCTTAGGCATTGCTGCATTACTATATCAAGGATTTCTACCATGAGAAGCAATCGGCTAAGGCTTGGGGGGCACATATATAACCCTCGTTTATGCCAACCAAATTAATCCGGTACAATAGCCCAAACCTATCTCCCTCTCCACTCTCACTATACAGATTACAACATCACATTCCCCATTTTCCCACACTTCCAAACTCGTATATGAAATTTAATAAAACCAAACACTAAGAGCAAAGGACTGATTTGCCGAGACTATTCCACCATCTCATCAGGATGAAAGTTAAGAGACTCCCTCCATATGAGATCCTTTATATCATCTTCGCTTAAAGTTGTCTGCTCGAAGTCAAAGACGAAAGGAGTTGGGCAAATGGGCTCCTCGTTGATCTCATGAAGACTTGACAAATACGGGTGATTCAATGCTTCTTCCACTGTCCACACATCAAATAAATTTCAAGGAGATGAATGAATAATGGAAAGGATTATCAAACATAAAAGAGGCATACCCGTTATGCGTTTGGACGGATCGAAAACCAGCATTTTCTCCGCCAGATCAATTGCCAATGGCGACACATCAGGAAACCTGGATGCAAAGGGTTGCTTATCTACATATGGGAGCTGTTTAACATATTTCTTTGCATTATCGCTTCTCAAGAATCCAAGGTCTGAATCATCTGGAGAACCTAGTAGCTGATTGATGAAGATAACTATGAGAACTATGTTCAACAATATTTTACTCATTTGGGAGCTTCACTTACTAGTTACTAGCAATCCTATTGTCTACCAAAAAAGTTCAAAATATTAAGAATTCAAATTGTCAAAGGGGAGAAGAAAAATACCTCTGTTATAAGCGTCAACTGCTGAACATAGTCTTTGCCGGGAAATAGAGGCTCCCTTCTAATTATCTCCATCAAAATGCAACCAACGGACCATATATCAATAGCTGCAGTATATTCTGCACAATTCAATAGCAATTCAGGGGCCCTATACCAGCGAGTCACGACATATTCTGTCATAAAGTCTGTCTCAGAGGTAGTTCTGGCTAGCCCAAAGTCGCAGATCTTGAGATCACAGTTTGCGTTGAGGAGTAAGTTGCTTGGTTTTAAATCTCGGTGCAACACATTTGCAGAGTGTATGTACTTCAATCCTCTCAAGAGCTGATATAGGAAATACTGCAATGACATTTAACATTCAGCTTAAGCTTTGGTCTTTTACAGTATTCTGTTTACGAACCGAATCTCTTGAGTTCAAAATCAGTGAACTAATTGAGGGGAAAAAATAAAGCTAGTAATCCACCATCTCAACTTTATACACTGAGAATTAACTCGCGAGATTACAAGATACTCACTTGACAATGCTCATCTGCGAGATCCTGGGGAGAGCGAATGATCTGATGTAGGTCAGTATCCATCAATTCATACACAATGTAAACATCGTTAAACTTTTGCCTCTCTGGCGGCCGTATGATGTCCTTAATTTTAATAATCTGCACAATACCATTGAAGAGAGTCATGTACAAGAAATAGCCTACAAAGTTCAGGGGCAATCGACATTTTTTTCTTTCAAACAGATATTGCAATTGCAACCTAGTGTCTCATATACAGAGGTAGAAAAACCAAGCATATGCTGTCGTAGTTGGATGATAAAAGATGGGAAAAGCAAAGCAAATACAATCAGAGTAAAAGAGCCGTACATTATCATGATCCATATGACAGAGAAGCTTGATTTCACGAAGTGTCCTCTTGGCGTCGATCCTGTTGTCGAATGCATTCCCTATCTTCTTAATCGCAACCTCTTCCTTAGTCTCAGAATTCATCGCACAGCTGCAGTAACAATCAGAAAGATCAAGAGATAGAAAAATTAAACTATACCAAACGATGGATGAGATAAAGTATCCTAATTCATGGATCGTGGAAAGGGAGAGAAAGTGATACCAAACGATGCCGTAAGCGCCGCGTCCGACGGGATGTATAGGAGGCGCGTACTTGGCATATACATCGAAAGGATTGCCAAGAATGTTGAATCTCATGTATTTGCCTCCATGAATGGGAATCCCCATGGATTTGATCGGGAGGGGATCAGAATTTTCCATGTGTTAGGGGTTGAAAGGAAGCTTTTTAGTGAAAGAGGAATGTTTAAAGAGGAAGGAGTATGAGCAGTGGGTATATAAAGGAAGAAGGAAGGGAGCGTAGGACCATTGGGGGTACTTTGACGGTGCCCGTTGAGTGCCTTTTGCTTTGGAAGATGATGAGAAATCCACCATGAAATTGGATGCGTTACTTTGAAATTCAAATCTTCAATTCAAATCTCGCGTGGGACTACAGACAATAGTGGGAACGAGACGACGGAGTAAACTGTGAAGAGTCGTAGTATTCGAAATTCGAATATTCTTTTTTTTTATATATATAAAATTTTTTGAAAAGGGGATTGGCTCACTAAAGACAGGGTGAAATACCTAAAAGTTAATATATCTCCTCAAACATCTCGACTAAAATTATAACAAAAAAATACTCTCTAGGGATATAACACACTCTAAATAATCGCATGTCTTATCCCTTCGTCAGCTGAACCTACAAACAATGAGTAATTCAAATATTTTTTTTGGTATACACGAGAGCTAAACGTCTGACACAAATAAAAAATTAATTTAGAAGAGGATTAGATCACAAACACTCAGTAAGAACTATAGATTCTAAATGAAGAGGACAATCATATAATATCTTCGTAGAATTCAATCCCTCTTTGGGCAAAGCATCTGCAATTTTATCTTGAACTCTATGAATATATTATAGTTTGATGTTCCATGATAAGTGTAGGAGCCTCTTTATCTGGGCCACTAATAAGCTGCATGTATCAGTATTCATATTCGACAGAATATCCATAACATTCTTTGAGTCAGACTCAAGAATAATCTTCTTTAACCGTAGATTCCAAGCCAGTTAGAGACCTTTGTACACAGCCTATTGTTCTATCTCAATGACATTACAAGAACCCAGCTTAGTTGTGAAACCAGCCACCCAGCTGCCTGAATAATCTCTAATAATACCACAACAACCCACCTTACTCTGAGCTGAAGTAAGTGCTCCATCAACATTTACTTTAAACCATCCCATAGAAGGAGGTTGTCAGCTCGATGCATTTTGTACGTTAACCTCATTAAGCACATGATCCTCTTGAATCTGCATAAAACTTTTCCATATTTGTAAAATGATTGCGCAAGGATCCACTGATTTGGAGAAATACATATCAAATGTAGCATGATTCCTCTACTTCCATAAACTCCAAATTGCAACACTCTAAATTAATCCCTAGTTATTAAGACCCTCCACTCCTAACTCCCTTTTGAGATTTAAAGCAAACCAGTCTCGTAAGGGAGTTCTAAAAAATGAGAAATAATACCTGAGATTCAATAAACGTAGCCAAAGATGTGTAGCATAACTACAGTCTCGAAGAATATGTAAGATATTCTCTATCTCATTGTTGCATTATTGACATAATGACGTAGTTGATGTCCACTTACTTCTCCAAACATTAGTCGATAATCAATTATTGATAGCAATCCACATGAAGACTCGAATATGCTCAGCTCGCTTCCATTTCCAAATGTCTTTGTATATAGAGCTATATGTATTGGCTGGCTGAGACTTGAAATATCCTAATTTTAACCTCTCAGAATACATATTCGGAAGCGTATTTGATTAGCGAAAATATTACTTTGACCCAAAAATTAAAATTTTAAAATTTACTTTTCGGGTAAATAAAAGGAGAAAGAAGAAATTAAAGTTCGAACTATATGATTAATGTTTAAACAAGCAATTAGATTATTAGTTATTGAATCAAGTTGATATTCTTGATTTTGCTAAAGAAGATACCTTTCGGTTTACACTGTTCATGATAAAGGAAGATGCAATATCAATGATCTAATGCTTCCATTAAATTTATATGATGATTTTGTGTAGGATTTGATAGGTTTTAAACATTGGAAGCATTGAAATTGAAAGATGTAATTTTTTGAAGTCTTCTCTGTGTTGGAAATTGTGCCCTAAGGGCCAATCATTGTATTGTGAACATTGTTGATTTATGAATTTCTTAATCATGTTATCATATTATTTGCATGTTTACTGTGATGACCATCCTTGGATAACTCATGATCTTATCCTAAATATTCCTGGTCGGTCATCTATGCAGGAGCAGAGATAAAATAAGACCAGTATGACTTGAAAGATACATAGAGATATAAACTAAAGTCATAGGCACATGTAAAAGTACAAGGTGTTGGATCGACCCGCTATGAGAGAGCTGCATGGGTTAAGTCATAAGCTTCTCTCATATACAAACCATATCACTATACCCTTTGACCTGAGATCATCATGGATTCCTACATGACAAACGCTCATCTTTGACCTAGTCAAAAGTTACTTTTGACCGAGTGATCATAAAGGCTATGTTCGGGCTCAGTGGTTTTTCATGCGAGGAATGTGAATGGTCAAGATGGAATTTGTCCCTCACATTCGTAGAGAGATATTACTGGGCCCCTCGATGAGTGAGTCTGAGAAATGTATAGACATACTGTAATGGAAAGGTAGTTCCATTTCTATAGTTAGACTACTCAGGGATCGAGAAAGTAACGATCAGGAATAGGAGGATGACGTTCTCCATGCCTCATCCATAACCAAAATATCTTGTGACAAAAGGGGACGTGATATGGTTGTATGAAAGGTTACATCGTTCATCGATCCTCATATGATTTGGGTAGTCGTGATGTCTTGCTAGAGACCGCTTATGATTTATTGGTCAGTATAGTAACTGGCCCACTGCCAACTTCATATGGGCCTACAGGGTCGTACACAAAATAGCCCAACACGAGTTATGATGTCCAGATTCATTGAATCTAAGGCATGTCCAGATTCAATGAATAATCTAAGGTGGATGTGTATATATATAAATTCGTATATATATATTATATATAATATGAGAGATATTTACAAGATTTAATTTATAAGGATAAATTAAATCTCCATCAAATTTGAATTCGAAATTTAAATTGATATGATATATTTGAATTTGAATTCAAAATTTAAATTGATATTATATATTTGAATTTGAATTCAAAATTTAAATTGATATGATATATTTGAATTTGAATTCAAAATTTAAATTGATATTATATATTTGAATTTGAATTCAAAATTTAAATTGATATGATATAATATCTCAAATTTGATTTATGAGAATAAATCAAATATAATTCTATCTTATCTTTATTTTAAATTAAATGAATAGGTGAATTAAATCTGTGGGATGGATTTAATATAAATCATATTTATTTAATTGGTTTCTTATCAAATTATGCAATATATATGATATTGTATTAATTTCAGAATTAATATAGGATTAATTTCAAAATTCAACTCAATCAGAACACCGATAGCATCCTATATGTTTGACATTTGGGGCTAGGGTTTTGGTGTGAGAGTGCAAACGATTTTTGCAAATAAGAAACGGCCAAATAGAGACGGAGAGGACGAATTCTGGAGAAAAACCCTATAAGGACAAGAGGCGCTAGCACGTCGTTCATGATTGGAACGCTGTTCGTGTGGATACTGGTAGAGGAAGCCGATCTGAGTAGTCGACTTCTCGCGATAGAAAAGAGAACATAGGCATCCCGAACGTCAGAATCCCCAAACCACCAATAATTCGAACACCGAAGGTAACACATCTTACTACTTGACTTAAACACAATCGGTAGATCCTGACAGGAACTGGAAAAATTTTAAAATTTATTTTTGATGCGCTTCTTCCAATTCCCTACACTCTGTTACTGTTCACACATATGAATAGTGATTGTAATTTTATGATTTTGATACTTTCAATGGTTTTAAAATGAAAAGTTTTATGGGATAAAATAGAGAAATAAGTATTGGAAGCATTGGAATTAAAATGAGAATTTTTGAAAGAAAAAGGGGAGTTATACAATTCTTTCTAGAACAGTGTGCAATTGCTAAAATTTGGGAATTCTTAGTTCATAAATGGATTCAGAATGTCAAATTGTGTAAGGTAAAGTCAAGACATCAATTGGTTCAAATGCCAAGTTAATTAGTAAAGATTAGATAAAGTTATGCTAGTTAAAGTAAGTTCAATGTTCAAGAGTTAGATTGTAATGAATGGATGATAATGCTATGTTAGGAATTGATTGGTGTGCTCAAAAGAGGGCAACCACACATCAAGGAGAAGGAAGAAGGAAGAAGCAAAGATAAAATAAAGGAAAGTCAAGCATGTGAGGTAGTAAATTATATTAAATTTGTATGTATCTGATGTTATGCTTGATTGTGTTATGGCTATATTGAATTGTGTTGCATATGTATATATGATTGAAACTCTGTACTATGATTATTTTGGCCAATTGTATTTCATATGTTACATAGAAGCATGCACATTACATAATGTTAACACTTTCACAAGCAATGACAAGTATTTATATTAATGTTATCCATGTAATCCAAATCCTAACAGGTTCATGAATGATAAAAGAGGATAAAGAAGCATGAAGAGAAGTTAGAGATTGGATAATGTAAATATTATATGATGAATGTATAAATTGTTACAAGTAATAATGTTATATGACATGTTTGAACAACAATGATCGTGATGTAATAAAAATAGTAAATGATAGAATAATATATGAAATTTTATAGACACTTAGTTAACATGTCAAGCTTCATTTTGATACCAAGTATGCCTTATTTCGATGTCTGTATAAAGGGAACAAATTTTTCAAAGACAAGGATCGGAAACTATTTTAGAATTTTTGACCAAATAAACAGTAATATTTGACGATTAAACTGTATTGATTGACTAAGCATTTGGTCATAAATTTATTTTTTCCTTAAAGTTCAATATGTTATCTTCATGTATCTTTTTGAACCACTTCATTTCAATTTTTCAAGAATTAATTATGATTTTTTGAAGTTCATCGCCGAATCTAGAATACCATATGAACAATAACGCATGAAGAGTAAAAATTTCAGATTTAACAAATGGACTTCAAAAGTCATGTAAGTAGTTCTAAATGCTATCAAATGATCCCTAAGACGTACGAAAGTAAAGATGTTACAAGACTCAGTTAGAAAATAGACACTTTTAATAGTAAAAGTATCCTCATTTGTAGCATTCTAAGCCATTACATCATTCCCTGCTTTCAGCATTGGTGGTAGTATACCAAATAATCTTTGAAAAGCATCACTAGGTAGAATCTCAGCAAGTCTTTGGAAATCCCAATTTCATGAAACTATCCAGTTTATAACTCTACTATTTTCTTCTTCAGATGTCAGTGGCCTAAGACATATTTCTTTCAATTTTATACCAGGAAATAGCCAATTATCAGTAAAAAAATTCACTAATTCCCCATTTCTGATATGCCATCTTGTGTCAAGATTAACTATATCTTCTTGTTGAGAAATAAACTTCCACAGTGCTTAATCTCCCCTTCTTACCTCAAGTAAATCATCTTTATTCTTGAGCATGTATTTATGTAAAAGCACATTGACCCACAAACATTTGCCTCCCTTAACTATATTCCAGGCTAGTTTAGCTCTATAAGTACGGTTGAATGATGCAAGTTTCTTAAATCCAAAACCACCATTTAATTTAGGCCTAACAATTTGATCACATCCAATAGGGTGGAATTCATTTGAAGTTTAACTATTGCCCCATATAAAATTTCTTTGTAATCTCTCCACTTATTGACATACCGAGATAGGGATATTAGAAACCAGCATAGGATAAACAGGTACAGAACTCAATACAGACTTGGCTAACGTGATTTGGCTAGCCACTAAAAGGGTATTTTCTTTCCAAACTGCAAGTTTAAATTTAACTCAATCAATGATGTATTGAAAAGTATCATTGGATTTCCTCCCTCTAATGATTGAAAAATCCAAATACTTTCCTATATCAGCTGAGATATCCGTTCCTGAAATATCACTAATTCTTCTCCTAGTGTTCATATACACCTTTGGAGAAAAAAATATAGAACATTTACTATTACTAATTTTTTCACCTGAAGCGAGATAGAATTTATCCAAACAATCCATTATACATTTAGCATGTCTTTCATTCGCTACTTCGAATAGAAGAATATCATCTCCAAACATGAGATGAGAAATTATCGGCCCCCTATTAGTAACCACAATTGGTTTCCAGTAACCATTATTCACATCATCCAATATGAGATGAGATAACATGTCTATACAAAGCACAAACAACAAAGGGAGATAGGGTATCCTTGTCGGAGACCTCTTTTAGGAGAAAAAAATTCAGTCTGAATACCGTTCTATAACACATTATAAGAAACAGATGTAACACAAACTATAATAAGGTTAATAAGAATGGGATCTAGACCAACATCAATAAGAACCTATTGAATAAAGTCCCAGTGAATGCGATCATAGGCTTTCTCAAGATTAATCTTCATAGCCATTAAGCCAGTTTTTTCTCTAACTTTCTTCATTGTATACATTATTTCTTGCCCCACAATAATATTATCATGTATGTGTCTGCCCTTAATAAAACTTGACTGATAGGGGAAAACAATATCATCCATGACATTTCTCAACTTATTAACAATCATCTTAATAATACATTTGTAATGCACTGTACACAAGGTGGTAGGTCTAAAATATCCAATACCCTCTGGATGATCCTTCTTTGGTATGAGAGAAATCAGAGTCTTGTTTGCACTATCCTGAAACCCTTTTTCAAAAGCAATTTTGATAAACTTGCATAAGGAACTACCTACAACCCTCCAATTAGCTTGGTAAAAGATTGGGAAGAAACTATCAAAACCAAGAGCCTTATAAGAGCCCATAGAAAATAGTGCTTCCTTTATTTCCATATCGTTTGGTAAATAACCCATGTTAATAAGACGTCTTTTAACATCAGAGAGAAAATTTGTTTCTATTTGTAAAATACAAGAAGCAGTATCATTACAGTCATAAAGAGTTTTAAAATAATTTATTACCATAGATATCAGCATAGATTCATCGTCAATCCAATTTCCTCCATCATCCTTTAAGGTCAAAACTCTATTTCTCCTTCTTCCCATTTTAGTTTTTACATGATAATAACAAGTATTCCGATCACCTTTTGTAATCCAGTCAGTCCTAGATTTTTGAAAATATTTAATTTCTTCCAATTTCAAAATGTCTTTTAACTCATTTTGCAAACCTTTTTCAAGAAAATCTAAAAATTTTGAATGAGTATAAGTAAGAGAACTTTGAATACCCATCAATAGGGCTAAAAGAGTTTTTTTTTCTTTCTTTCTATAAATTCAAAAATATTTTTATTCCAATCAATAAGGGAAGTACTCAAATCTTCCATAGATTTATTAAAATCATCATAATTAATCCAAGTATTGGACAAGAAATCGTTAAAGTTTTCATGACTGGGTCACATAGGATTATGATCAGAAAATTTAGTTCTAGGACGTACCTTCAAAACACATTCTGATAAATCATTTAAAAATTGTACATTAGCTAGAGCTCAATCCAATCTTTTATATAAATGAAAGCAGCTAGCAATTTTTAGACCTTTCCACGTAAACTTTGGTCCCTAATATGCCATATCTGAAAAACCACAATCCTTTATTCTGTCTTGAAACTATCTTATTCTGTTATTAGAACCACCAACACCCCCAATTCTATCCGTGAGGTAGAAAATATCATTGAAATCATCATAAACCACCCATAGCATAGTGATATTACCAAATAAATTCTTTAAGTCATTACATAGCATTTGTCGAAAGTTAAAGTAAGGAATTGCATACACCACTGTCAGTAAAAAAAAAAAAAGGTCATCCAGCAATTTCACACTAAAGATGAAAATGTTGTCTATTTTCTAGTAAAACTGAGACTGAGCGACTTGAGTTAGGAATAACTTTAAGATAGTTAAAACCCTATAAATGAAGAAATTAAAATCGTGACACCTCTGCACATTTAGTCTCGGATAAAATAATTAGACTTGGTTTCAGTCCATTGCACACGGCTTTTAAATTTCTAAGGAGCCACTTAGCATAAGCCCCTCCTTTTTTTGGTTGCCCACCCGGTTCACCGGAGCTTTGCCCCGACTACATCCGGATCCGACCCGCGTCGCGCACCTAGCTATGGTGGGTGAGTCTCCCAACGGGGATTTTCTGCGTACGCCAAGGCTCGAACTCGAGACCTCGCTTAAGCGATACCGAGCCGCTTACCACTCGGACCAACCCCCGTTGGTAGCATAAGCCCCTCCTGTATTCTAATATAGTAAATTATCCATACAAAATTAAAAAGGAATTAAGAGTTACCTTTTTAACCCAAACAACAAAGCCCAATTAATTCTCAGCGAGAATTGGGTCTCAGGCACCATGGATTCTTCACTGGTTTCACTTAATTAATAACGGGCCATTGGCCCACATCTATTGGTCCATTCTCTAACTCACAAGGGTCCAACTCCTCTATTCTTATTTCATTGGATTTCACCAAATGGGCCTGTTTCATAAATTTTTTTGGTTGCCTACCCGGTTTACCAGAGCTTTACCCTGACTACATCCGGATCCGACCCACGTCGCGCACCTGGCTATAGTGGGTGAGTCTCACAATGGGAATTTTCTACATATGCTAAGGCTCAAACTCGAGACCTCGTTTAAGCGATATCGAACCGCTTACCACTCAGACTAACCCCCGAGACTTGCTTCATAATTGTTGCAATGGACTTCCTTTATAAAACTCTTTCTCTTGCCCGTGAGCCTATTTCATTTTGGCCCCGTGAACCCATTTCATAATTGTTGCAATGGACTTCATTTATAAAACCTCATTTTCTTTTTTAACGGGGGTTGATCTGAGTGATAAGCGGCTCAGTATCGCTTAAATAAAATTTTGAGTTTAAGCCTTAGCGTATGTAAAAAATCCTAATTGAGACTCACCCACCATAGCCAGGTGCGCGACGCGGGTCAGATCCGGATGTAGTCAGGGCAAAGTTCCGGTGAGCCGTTTGAGCAACAAAAACAAACTCCTTTTGATCAACGGGAGTTGGTCCGAGTGGTAAGCGGCTTGGTATCGCTTAAATATGTAGAAAATTTTCTTTGGGAGATTCACCTACTATAACCAGATACGCGACGCGAGTCAGATCCAAATATAATCGGGGTAAAATTTTGGTAAATCGGATGAAAAAAAAAAAAATAATAACACCTCCTTTTGTTTCCCTTGAACCCATTTTTTTCTGGCCAATTAGCTTGCATTTCTTCTCTAGCATTTCTCGCAACCTCTCCCATCTCCATCTTGTCTCCTGTCACTTCCTCCAACATGAGCATTAAATGCTCGCCGTTCATAGCCTCACTTTTTTGCATTTCCAGACTCCTATTCTCACTCTTTTTTCGTACTAAGCTTCCATCACCTATCACTTCACTCACCAGTCGGCTCTTTCCTGTTGAACTCTGCTCACCGTTATTCTTCGTGCTTCCTATTTTCCAGATTCTCGGCGGTCGTCCGGTGGCCATATTTCTTGCCACCAATTGTTCAGTCCCGGCCCAATAAACAAAGCCATTGCTGTCATTGTCATTATTTCGCTGATTTTGTTGCTGATCTTCGCTATCTGCAAGTACCCCAAAACGGGATCCATGATTTCCTGGTTGGTTCAACTCTTGTCTGTCCCCTTTCATCTTCATTGGTCTACGAGTCTTCTGCACAACCTTCCATTGCTCTTGATTCTTCTAAGCTTCCTTGTTTGAATCTTCCCTGCTTTCTTGTTGTACTTGTGGATCATTTATATCATTCACATTTGGTTCAGAAACCTTCCTCTTGCTTGGACAGCCCTCTACTCGATGGCCATATATGCCGCAACTTGTACAAAGCATATGAAGTCCCTCATATTCCAGGAAATAATTTTCACCATCCGTAGAAAAGCCAGACATCTGTTGCTTATCCAGGTCTACCAGCACGCATACTCTCGCATAGTGGCCCCTCAATTGGTTCGAAATATTGATATATACCTTTATCGTTTGACCAATTCTATTGCCAATGACAGTAAGGGCCTTTTCATCATAATATTCCAGTGATAATTTTGGCATTCTAACCCATACTGTCACCTTACTAATGGTGGCTTTCTCAGGTCTAAAATTCGGTTCCCAGGGTCTTACGGTTAAGTAATGGTCATATATCGTCGATGGAACCCCAGTTAATGCATTGAAAAAATCTTCTCTGTTTGACATTTTGACAACAAAAAACCCATACCCATTATCTATTGCATTGATAATCCCTTTCTTTGCCCACATAGCTTGTAATATAGATTGTAAAGCTTTGAAACCAATACCTTTATCAACCAGTTTGACGATCACAGCTTTACTCCCTGCTCTGTAAAGTTTCCTCTTCATCCTCTCTGAAAACGAGAAAGTAGGGAAATTCCTTGTGGGATCTTCGATAGTATTGCATAATGGCTCATCATCTTCCTTCAGGGATTCAGACATGCTATCATCTGATTCTATCCCTTCGTCTTCACACATATCATCTTCATCTTGCCTACTATTCTTATCCACACCCTTCAGTTTGTCAACAAACGAAGTGTCACCAGTGACATACTCATGAAGGCTAATGAAGGCTAGTGCCCCTGAAGCACATTCTCCCGTTCAGACTTATTTTCAGCATTTTTTACCTTCTTAGAACTTCGGAACAGTAGTCATCGGAGAGCTTGAGAGAACAATTGCCATTTTTTCCTGCAGGTTGCTTATTCGGTCCCCTGGAAGTAAAACTTAATTGGAATCTTCTTCCTGCACGAAAACAAAAACTCAGAGATGCAGAAATACTGACCCAGCAAATACACGGGCTCCAACGGCCCATATAACAGATGGGCTTTCTAATCCTATTCGGCAAAGAATTTTTTTAGTTGTCCACCCGGTTCACCGGAGTTTTGTCCCGACTACATTCAGATCCGACCCGCGTTGCGCACCTAGTTATGGTGGGTGAGTCTCCCAACGGGGATTTTCTGCGTACGCCAAGGCTCAAATTCGAGACCTCGCTTAAGCGATACCGAATCGCTTACCACTCGGACTAACACCCGTTGGTTATTGGGCAAAGAATTGATGGGCTCTTATGGAATTAAAATACTTCGGGCCTGTTCAAACACATTAGCCGCTTGTTTTATGAATTAATATAAATTATGAATACTAACGGTAGTTGATATGAGTGGTAAGTGGCTCGATATCGTTTAAGCGAAGTCTCGAGTTTTAGCCTTGATGTATACAGAAAATCCCTGTTGGAAGACTCATTTATCATAGCCAGGTGCTCGACGCGGGTCGAATCCGGATGTAGTCGGGACAAAGTTCCGGTGAACTGGGTAGGCAATAAAAAAAATATATAAATTATGAGTGATTCCAAATGATATTTAATTATTTAATATACATACCGCTGTTATAAATACAGAATAAAGTAAGAGATGTCATGAAAGTTAGAATTTTCTTACGTAATGATTTTCAAATGTGAGGTTTTGAAATCTGTGCCATAAAATACAATAGGAACAATAAAAAATATAAAAAAAATTGAAGGAAATGGAACTTGAATGTAGAGAAGGGAAAAGATATGAATAAAGCATAAAACATGTATAATTTGAGTGTTTTTATGGTGGATGCAATTTAGATAATTTGATCCTCCTAAATGCTCCTTAATCTTTGGGAAAACGTACTCCCCCTTCGTTTTTTATAAAGAAACAATCTCTAAGTATGTCATATTTTTTTATAACCGATATTCAAAAGTTATCTCAATTCTTTTGTTAATTTTTGTTTTATCTCATTTAATTACTTATATTACTCATATTATTATATTTAATTCACACTTACTCTCTCTCTACTACATAGGCTCCTTCTTTCACATAGATGATGATGATAATTTTAGAAAAAAATTAATTTTTTAAGTTAAAATATATAAATTTTTTCTAAATTTTAAATCAATTAAACATGATTTTCTTAACCTTTAAAAATTTAAATTAAAAATTATAATATTTTATATTTTAATTATCTTGATATTAAAATTACCATTAAAATTAATAGTTTTTACGATGTCATAATTTTTATATTTTTTATTATATAGCACATTATATAAAAAATAATATTTAGTATTTGAGATATGATTTTAAATATTTTTAATACTTAAAATAAAATATTTTAAAAATATAAAATATTTAAATAATATTTACACTTGACATGTAATTTAAAATATTTTCTACACGCTTAAAATAAATAATTAAAAATAAAAATATCTAAAAAAAATTTAAAATATTTATTTGATAATGTATTATTTAAATAAAAAAATAAAAACGATTTAATATTATATGATAAAAACTGTTAATTTTAACGGGT
Organism: Leucaena leucocephala; assembly: GCA_037074615.1. Classification (NCBI taxonomy): domain Eukaryota; kingdom Viridiplantae; phylum Streptophyta; class Magnoliopsida; order Fabales; family Fabaceae; genus Leucaena; species Leucaena leucocephala. The sequence continues at coordinate 21,059,130 of CM073523.1, read as the reverse complement.
TTAATAACTAAAATATAAAATATTAAAATTTTTAATTTAAATTTTTAAAAGATAAAAAAATTATGTATATTTGATTTAAAATTTATAAGAGTTTTGTGTATTTAATTTTTTTTAATATTTTTATTATATTTAATTAATTTTAACTATCTTTTTATAAAAAGAAACCGAGGAGGCACGTGATGTGAGGCAGCAGTTGCAACTTGCCAGTACTGTTTTCTTTCTTCTTCACTTATTGACTGACTGCATCATTCAGTGATGTAAGCCGTGACGTCTCACATTAGGTTTCCTTAGTCACCAAGCATGCAAGTCCCAGATCATTTCAAACATAAAATATGGCCAGTTTTCTAGAAGAACCATATACGCGTTCTTCCAAAATGCATATCAAGCGATTTTAAATATTTGAAGTATTGAAAATGTATTGAATTATAAAACTTTTTTACGCTTGCTTACAAACTTTTATGTTTATTATTATAATTTTATTAAAACTAATAACGTATAAAACCATAGTAATATGACTATTTGAATTAATGTTAAATTTAAATTTTAAAAAAGTTTATGAATTAAATATTATTTTAAAAAATTAAATAAATAATCATATTTATTTAAAAGGACTAAAAGTAAACTATAATTTTAAATAAAATATTAAAAATAATTTTTAGAATAAAAAAAGAATTTATGGACTGCTTAATTACCTATCTTTCCCCTCTTAGTTGATGTGAAGACTCTTTGTGCTTGTCGTCGGTGATTGTACTACAAAGACTCTGTGCTCCTCTCTCTCTAACCTCTATCGATAAAAAGACGACGACCATTCAAATTGTTTCATATCTATACTTGCTATCAGCGAAGAGAGGGCTTGCCATCATTTGTGCTCCACGTTGAGGTTCAACAGAGATCTAGACTCTTCTAGGTTCGTCATCGATGGAGGACAGGAGATAGTGGAGGAGGGACAATGGCTTCTTAACGAGTGAACAATGATCACAGTTGATTAAATTAATTTTTTTTATCTCATATCATTTATGATAATTTATCAATAACAAAAAAAATTTTGGTAATGACTATCTAAATACTCATTTATTCAGAATTATTTTTTTAAAAAAGAACTTATATAAAAGTTGTCTAAAGTTTTTTTTTATAATTTTTTTTAAAAAAATTATCTAAATAAACCTAATGATCATATGTATCATACCGTTTATAATTATGAAATATACATTTATTTTATCTTTGAATACGCCAGCACATAAAAGCGCATGTCATTTGCCAGATTTTGTGCACTGCGCAGAATGAAATTCCGTAACTTCCTTTATAAAAATACGCCATGCTTTATTAACAGTTTAACACTATAATATTAATAATAATGTTAAATTAATTAAAAAACAAAAGAAATAATGTTATATTAATTCCTACGCAAATGATGACGACCCGGAATTCAATACTACTACTCGACTGGGAATGACCTGGCTCTAATGACCAGCTGGACGAGAATTCCTAGACAGTCAAAAATGGACTTTCCAACAGAACAAAGCAAAGGTTCAAATAGCATATGTGGAATGGTCAAGTGTTCTTTATGCCTATCCACACATGAAGATTATGAAAGAAGATTAAATTAAATTTTTAATATTCGTTTTGATTGCAGCGTGACAATTAACTGGTCCAGGAATCCACCTGTTATAGGAGTTTGCATGATCGTATTTGTGGCTATTTTGGTTCCCTAACTTGAAATAATCACATGGGAGCATTATGAAATATTCCTGTTTACTTAATTAATATAAGGATAGTTGTCTCTTTTAATAAATTAAATTAATTAATTAATTAGTATATTAATTATAATTAAATGATGTATACAAGTAATTATGAATACTGTTGTTCTTGTAATTTCTTATCCACTTGATTTTGTGCACTGTAATCGCGAAAAAGTTTGGAAACGGCATAAATATCAATTTCCCACAAAAATCACACCATGATCCATCACATCTGGGAAAAAGTTGATCGGTGATGAGCACATACAAGAGATGAAAAAACAGAGATAATATTTATATACGCATACAAATCAAAGTACAACAACAGGGTCTGTCTACAAAATCCCTTATTTACAGAGGATCAATATCAAGAACTACCGGTTCTTGCATAATTTCTCAGGAATTCAACAGGAAAAATGAGATCGATGGGACATCGACCTCGTCAGAGAAGGCAAAACAATAAATCAGAAGTCGCAAATCAGGAATCTGAATTGTAGCCACTGGAAATTGGCGTTGCAGGGTAGGGAGAGGAGAGAAGAAGTCCATCATCTTCGTGGCGGCGGCGGCGATGACCAGCAGCGGAGGACGCGAGCACGGCGGCGGACTTGAAGATAGACTTGAAGATCCTGGCCTTGATCTGGCCTCGCCGGGGAGGCAGCGATTGATGGTGGTGGTTGTCGGATTTGGGCCCGTCCATGGTACAAAACGTGGGGGAAGTGAAGAATAGGGATGGAGCTTAGAAGTGTGAAGAGAGAGGACAGGGCAGCAATGAGTGAAGAAGAGTGAGTTTGAAGTGGGGATTTTAAAAGGAAGGAGGGAGCGATTCACAAGAGCCATGACTCAGTGACTTGGGGACGAAGGATGATTTGAGTTCCTCAATATTTTTTGAACTATGGTTCCATAATATTAAATTAATAATATTGGACATAGAGTGGATAAGGACTAGTACGAACTCACGATGCCCCACCTACTTTCCCCAATTTTTGGTTGAAAAAACTTAATTTAGATACACTAATTATGTATTTTATTCTTTCATTTTTTTTTTGCTGGGTTTAGTTGGCTTGGGTCAGTTAAATATGGGCTTTTTCAAACCAATCCAACCTTATTTAGCAACAGTGGTTGACATATCCAAATAGCAAACCCTTTCGGTGGCATTTGCCATTTGAGAGAAGAGGTGGGAGGTGGCATTATTTTTTTATATCAATTTTTAGAAAAGAATTGAGCTTATCTAAGATATAAGGGTGAGCCTAATATTTTTTTAAAAAAATTTATACTAAAAAAAAAAAGAAAATAGGAGGGAGGTAGGGGTCCGGATCTGGTTCTTTTAGGCCTACTCACTTTTTTTTTATCGGATCATATTATCATATATCTAATTTTGGAACACATGATTGTCCCTCTAAATATAAGTGTTTCATTTATAAATCGAATTTAAGATTTAGCGACTTTAAACCGCTAAACTAATTATATGTTAATAGTCTACTCATTTTAATTACATGATTTATCAAGATTTAAACTGATATGGATCATGCCAGACAAGACCATAAAGGGCAGTAAAGCTCTACCACCAAGTATTTCTCTTGGTGGTAGAGCTTTGCCGCCATTAATAGTGTTGCGTAACTCTATATAGATAGCTTTAGACTTAGATAAATCATCGAGATAAAGTGAGATAGATCAAGAAAATTATAGAATTTATAGGTAGAATTTTGCTATCCTTTATGGTAGTCATCTAAATCAGTATGTGCCTCTCATAAATTTGGATACTTCATGCTGAAAAATATTAAAAAATGTTCAAAACTCTCGATAATTCAGTACTATAGTTTAGATTTATTTTTATTTTTTAACAACATGATGATGCACCACAACGTGAGCTTATGGATTAATTTGGATGGCCACCGTTTTGGACGCTGAGGGGCATTTGAGGGAGGCCCTTTCTGAGGGGATCCGTTACCCGGGGGGGGGGGGTTGGGGAGAAAGGGTAATTTTTCTTATTATTTGACAAAGTGACTTTTAAATTTGAAATGAGATATTTTCTTAGTCATTAAAAAAGGAAAGAAAGAAAGAGCTTTTTGTTCCCATGAGTCAACCTAGTATATTAATTAAATTAGTTAGTTTTTTTATTTTTTTAAAAAGCTAACTAATTTTTATATTAAAAAATAAAATATTTATCATCTCTATTATTCATGCAGAGCATGAATCAATACATTTAACAAATCCTTGGATTAAGTTAGTCTATCAATATATTGAACATAGGTTTCTTAAGTGGGAAAAAAAACTATGCAGATGATATTACTCATCCAATTCTTAATATAGGACTTAATTGGAGAATTGATCTTGATCCTAAATATAAGATTGATTTGTATATTTATCAACTTTTTTTCTAAATTATCCTTATTAATGCTCCCTCAATAATAATCAAGTAAGAGAGAGAGGACGGGAGTTAAAAAACAGTAATTAGAATATTAAAAAAAATGATATATTAATTAACTTTTTTTATTCATGCAATAAGTTAAACTGGCAAGAACTAAATTCAAAATAAAAGTATAAATTTTGATTCTGCCAGCGGTTTGAACCGAGTACATGCACAAGTTCAATTCGTGTCTCGTAGGATTATTGTCGAAGAAGCTCATATATTGGAGTTGTGCAAGTCCTTTGTGGGATAATTAGGACATGTATGTATATAACAGTACAGAAGCTCTTATCCGCCGACAACAGTTCAGACATTAATGGTTCTCTGATGCTTCCCCTTGGAGAAAACATTCAACGAAAGCCCAAGCTTCAAAGACAGCAGAGAGCACTGAGTCGAGAATACTGTTAAAAATTTCTCTTTGATCTGCCCTCTTGTCGCAGGAACATTCTTCTTAGCTGCCATTCTGTGCCTCGTACCAGAAATACAAGGATAAGAATTCGATGAAGCCGTGGTTTTGTGGAACATAAGCGTGGAGGAAATATATATATGTATGTTAAGTTCATAAGGTAAGGGACGTCCCCCTCCAAAGTACAAGAAAGGAAATTTCCCACTTAGTTTCGTGTTTGGGACTGATTCTCACCTGGAAAATTGTCCTTGAAATCCAATTAGACAGGGCCTTCACACGGACCAAATTTACTTTTTTATTTCCCTGTAATGAAAAGGCAGTTTTACTTGGTCAACTACTTCTAGATTCTGTATATGGAAACTTGGACGGATAACTTAACAAAAATTGTAGAGTAATGGCGGCTGAGATATACATACATGCATAGTTCCCACAAAGTTTCTGGGGAAGCATAGCTTAGCTTCTTTATATGGCGGGATCTAAGTTAATCAAATTCAATTAAAATGAACATAAGCACAAGCTTCAACATCTTTATTCATGTTAAAGCTAAACACTGAATGTTTTGCATAAAAATGCACTTATTAATACTCTGTCTCTTACGGTTCCAACTTTTGAAAATGTTGGACTTGGATCTGTCATGGAAAGCTACAAGGATAGCTTATAAGTTTATCCAACAATGATATAAAAAAAAGTCACTTTTTTCGCTAAGCATTAGTATATATCTTCTTATTAGATATAACTTTATTCGAAATATTATCAGACACTAAATATGGACATAAATTCTAATAAGGATTCAAATATTAATTCGTCAGATTATAAGAAACTAACCCATTCAGTTACACCTAAATGTTATTGGTGAAAAGTCGCCATTTTGACCAATATCATGGGTTAACCTATTATCAGACATGCCCAATAAAGGAGTCTACGGTGGGCCGAGACCCGAGATAATTTTGGGCCGTCCCAATTCTATCTTACTTTAGGGGTGTGAATGCATCTGTCTTACCTTCTGGGTTTTCCTAACCTGCGGACTTCTGGGCAATGAGTATTAAGATTTAAAAAGCATTATGTGCAATTCTATATTGTGAATCCCAATTATGTTGATTATCTTAATTTCCTCATGTATTTTTAGTGAATGGTACAGTTCAAAGTCGGACAAGAATGCGGATATATAAGGAGACAATGCAAGAAAAGTGGGATATGAAGGGTTAGGCAGAATAAATATCATGTTTTGGTTTTTTGAAGCGATATGGATGATTACAATTTGCAGGCGCACATGGAAACTTGGTACATGAATTTGGTTTGCTTCAATCCCTCCGAAATAAAGACTAAATACACATAACCTTGCTACACTTTCTTGGTAACATTGTCAGACTGACATGAGCCTCCTAAGCATTGGTATAAAGTATAGACCCCCAAAACATAATAATAATAAATTAAAATTAATAGAACCTCAACTCATAGATGATTTTTTCATTTAAATATGATATTTTAAATTCGAACAAAACTGTATACATAAAAAATATTTAGTTATGAGAGACAAAACTCACTTCGGTGATCTATACGTCTAAGGGATTAGCTTCTGGCTAGCAGTCGAAAAATACTGCCTAGACTCTACTAATAAAAAATTAAAAAAAATTATATTTAAATCCCATATAAGGAATATAATTATAGAAAAGTCCCTGAAAATCATCAAACGATTGTGAAGTCTTATGGAACCTGTGATTAATTTTTTTAATTGTAAACTGACAGAACTATTCCTAAAAAAATACCTTAGTTGTTATTTTTTTGGCTCCTTAGTTGTTAATTTTTTTTGCTCCCCAATTATTATTCATATTGCTTGAGTTGTTATATTTTTTTTCTTAATTAAGTTATTATTTTTTCTAATAAAATTATCATTTGTTTCTTTTTAGGGATATTTTTATCATTTTATAATTTAAAAAAATTAATCTTAAGTACCGTGAGATTTTACAATCGTTTAATAAATTTGTAGAATTTTTTTATAATTAGATTCTTTATACACGAGAATTAAATATAATTTTTTTAAAAAAATAATTATTACGGTGAAAACGGTGATGGACGGTGAGTCTCGATTGGATCGAACTACTACATTTCTAATTTCTAATTCATCTTGTATCTTCCTCGCTTAGAGGGCACTCCATCCAACCAGATTCTATTCTCTTTTTCTAAAGAAACAGGGCTTTTTAAATCATATTATAATTTGTGGAGTCTCTGATGCTTCTTGTCCTAGCCTAAAGCAGAGCACTTAAACTACACAATTCCTTGTACTTGTGACACAGGTGAAAGATTCCCCTGCGATTTTTAAGGTTTTATATATCATTCCATGTCTTCAATTGGGACATACAATCAAAACAGCATGATTTGAACAGAATAAAAACGATCTTCTCGACCTTAATCTGAATCCCAAGTTCGTGAATCTTGTTAAACTTTGAAGCACATGCATGTACAATCCAATCTCGGTTCTATAATTAATTCTGATATGCTTTCTGGTCGAGTAATTTGCTGCTGCTCTCTGCCTATTTTTAATAAATTAAGCATCTTAATCTCCCCGAAAATATTATGTTGCTTAATTAATTAGATATCCAGAGGACGAACGCAACCTCGCTCATCGTGCCCACTTTAGTTTATTTATTTGCCAGTGGCATCTTTTTCGGTTGGCGTGACCAGTATTTTTAAATTTTAGCACTATATATATAAATATTATTGGTTGTCTTCATATAAATATGGATGCTTTTCTTTAATTAGTAGCTAATAATTCGTTACTTGTTGCCTCTTTTGGGGTGATTAATGTTTTCTTTTGTTACATGGTGTGATTAATGTATGATACCATGATATTTTTATTTTTTTAAAAAGAAGTTGGGTTCATCCACCATCCAAAAGTAAGGCAAAATATATTTTTCTCTTAGGTGATACTAATATTTGGAAAGACGAGTCGTCTATTACTTTCAGGCATAAATATAGGTACTCAAGAGTTAGGATGTATCCCTAAATATCATGATTAGAATTATAATAAAGTGATACTCGTTAGAGATCAAACAAATTTTAAAATAATCAGTATGTCTTACTTTTCGTCAATTAAACCTACGATAGGTATTAGGACGTATCCCTAAATGTTATGACTAGAATTATAATAAAATAATATTTTTTAAAAATTAAACATATTTTAAAATAATTAATATATCTTACTTTTTTATCAATTAAACATACCATACGTATGATACCATGATATGTTCCTCAAGAATCGCATTGATACAGGCAAACTTTTTCGCAGTCTTCATCTTTGGGCCTGGGCCCTTTCCTGTTTTGTTGGCTTTAAGAAAAGGAAAGTCAAACGAAATATTTTGACGAGGGAGGGTGCAAGGGCATGTGAGTAATTTGAGTTGTACTAGATTCTAGATGTCAATAATTGGAGTAGCGAGGAAGGGAGAATATTAAGAGGTGGGGAACAAGAGCATTAAAATTAAAAAAAGAAAAGGGAATAAAATAATAGTAATAATGAGAATTAAAAAATAAGTAAAATTGGAGGGCTTTGACCAAACGGGTGGACAAGACGCTTTTAAGATGAATGGAGAAGCAGCGTCCACGTCTCCCTATCCTTGAACCTCGTACGCCTTCCCGTCCTTCAAAAGCAAATCCATACCCAATAATTCCATCATTTTTAAATTAAAAAAAAAAGAACGTTTAATTCGATTAATTTCATGTACATAATAATAAGTTTAGTTCTGAACAGATTTCCAAATCACAATTTCAAGAGGATTAATTATCAAAAATGAAAGAATAATCTAAGCTACGTGGAAGGACGGAGTTAGAGTATGACGTAGGCTATTAGAGACATTTTTATGTATATGAAAGGAACTTTTGGTAATTCTAATCCACTGTAAGCTACTATCTTTTAATTATAAAATACTGATAAGTTTAAATAGTAAACAACTCGATATCGCTTAAACGAAATTTCGAATTTGAACATTAGCGTATGTAAAAAATTTCTATTAGGAGACTTATCCACCATAACCAGGTGCGCGACGTAGGTCGGATCCAGATATAGTCGAGATAAAATTTTAGTAAATCGGGTGGACAACTGAAAAAAAAAATTATAGTGTTTTTTTTTATTCTTAAGCAACTGCGAAAATAATAATTAATTATAACCAATTAACATGAAAAGTATTTTTATAAAAAAATAACATGAAAATTTACGTAGTGATTCATCCAATAAAAACGCATGCCTTTTTTATTATTTCTCTATTAATACACTTTTTTAACATAATTTATTAGGTAGTACTTCATAAAATTGTGGCAAACAACATAAATTGCAGACAATCATTCCGTAATTTTCAAATCAATTGATAAGTTACGGGTAAACTTCAACATATATATTTCTATAAATTTTAATATATAATTTAATTAGATAGTTAATCTCAATCTTAAATATAATTTAAGTTTATTAATTTTTTTTCCTAAATTATTCCTATAATATTACTCCCTCAATAATAATCAAATAAAATATAGAGGGTGTGTAGAATTAAGAAAAATTATTATAATATTTAAACATATATTTTATATTAATTAACTTTTTTTAATATAATTAAATTAAGTAAATATATGTTTTATTAAATATTGGATAAGTATATTTTGTTTTAGCGACAACCTCCAAGGCCTTGTGACCCATCAATTCTGACCGGGAAAAGTAAAAGTGGAACAACAATCGTAAGGGATACGTACATATCATATGATAATTGGTGGGAGCATCAATTTTATTTGCATCATTCCATGCTCCACACTAAAAGCATGTTGCATATCCACCGTACATACCATTTAACTGATGACTGTAGATTTTAATCTCTTCTGGGGCCTTGATGTTACTCAAATTAAAAGCCACTTACTTAAATCGTATGGTGGATTTTAGAATTCATGCCAACTTAGGCGTTTGTTTGAGTTAATATTTATACAAAATTTATCTTGACTAATTTTTAAAAATTGAAATTGTGGTAGAAATCAATTTGTATAATATAATTTATGTATTAATATATTTTTATATAAAAAACTAATTTAACAAAAAATTTATTTAGATATTATAAAGTTATCCGTTTTAAAAAGTTTAAATGTAACAAAAAAAATTGTTTCAAAGTTCAACATACATGACTTATGGCTAAAAAATCATTTGTTCTGCCCACCAACACTTTTGAGTCTCCCTCTAGGCGCTTCCCAATCCCCAAACATCTTAAATAGTTTTGTTTCTTTTTGTTTCTATTGATCGAGATGCATGTAATTTATAATATGTTACTTTTTTTATACTTAATATAAAATTTAATTAAAAAATTAATATTAATTATAATTATAATACATATTTTTTATATTTATCAAATTTTTAAAATTTATTCTATTGATATCACCTTAACAATGATCAAATAATTGATAAAGTGATAGTTAAAGAATATGACTAAGATATTTTAAAAAATATATATTATTTAATTCTTAATATAAAATATAATTAATAGTATAATTTGTACTATAAATTAGATTTTATATTTAAGAATAAAAAAATATTGTGTTAATTAATTTTTTTAATATAATTAAATAATTAAATAAATTTTATATTAAAAGGTAAATTATCATCTTTGGAGAATATGCGTGCCTTTTGAATTTAGATATTTTTATGCATTGGCATGTTATGTTGAAGGACCATATTGCAAAAGTAGGGGAGCACTTGAATTTTCATATCTTATAGTGTGTGTTTGGATAAGATTTTAAAAAATGACTTATGAAAAAAATAGATTTTTTGCCAGCTTATGGAAAATAGCTTTTAGAGAAGAGGTTATGAAAAAAAAATGATTTTAGATAAATGAGTGTTTGGATAGTTGTTACAAAAAGGAGTTTTGTAATTGAAAAGTTACTAAAAATGTATGTATGAAAGATGAAAGAGGAGAGAGGATAAAAAAAATAGAGGAGAGAGGAGATAGGGTGGAGAAAATAGAGGAGAGATGAAAGATAGTGAAAAAGATAGAGGAGAGATGGTAGAAAAGATAGAAGAGATATGAGAGATAGTGAAAAAGATAGAGGAGAGAGAGTGTAAGAAAAAATAAGGGTAAAATAGTAATTGAATAGTTGAAAAAAATTTTACTGTTACAAAAACTACTCTGACCAGCTTATTTTAAACTATAGTTTTAAATATTAGTTTGATCCAGAAATTTATTTAAATAAATATGACTGTTTATTTTAATTTTTTTAAAACTAAAATATAAGTTAAAAACTTTTTAAAATCTAAAATTTTAGCACTTACCAATCAGGCTCATCATGCGAAAAGAAAGAAGGGGAAAAGAAGGAAAGAAATTTGGTGAGGATTTGGATGGGGATGATGAGGGAGAGGAGACATCAAATCAGAGTGGTGGGGTTGGGTGGAACAGGGAATAGGGGAAGGGGAAGGGGTTGCCCAATTTGGAAAATGAAGTTTACCAGAAAGGGTTTTTGAGGAACCCATGATTACCCTTATTTGCACCTTGTACTAATTGGCGACTCATAAAAGCACATCCACTCCCTCCCCCCTTGTTCCTTGTCCCTTGTCCCTTGCCTTATTTTCACTGCCCACCATGTTTTCCACTGCCACGCGTAGGTGTCTTATTTCCCCTTTTGGCCTATACTTGCTGGCAGAACCTTCACTAACCCCGTGGGGACCACCCCCTCCTCTTTTCTCTCATCATTTTGTTTCTTTGATTGGACGTCCCACCTCCTTTTCTTTTTTCATATTTCTCGTATTCCTCCCTAGCCTCTCCCCCTGGCTTATTTACCCTTTTTTAATGGGTGAAGGTCCCATTTTATTCTCAGAAGTTTACAAATTTAAACTATGTTGTCCTCAACATTTTTTGTATGTTTAATATCAATTCAAAATTTTTTAAATCATAACAATTTAATTATAGCTTTTATTTAAATTAAATTTAACTATTAACTAATCAAATATATTAAATTAGTAATCCACATATTATCTATATCATTTTTATTTAAAGTATAAATTTATTTTAAAATTTTTTATTCATGAGTAATATTATCTTAAAAAATTTTAAATTATAAAAATATTACCTTTAAAATTTTTAAATTATAGCAATATTATCATGTTATTATCCAAGTTATATTTTAACATTTGATAACTAACTATGATAAGCTTATATGGTGAAGAATAGTAAAAAAGGAATTGCAGATAGAGAAGGAGTTCACGTTTGTTAGAGAGTAATAGGGGAAAAAAATTCAATTACTAGATGCTGGGCACGCTGAGGGCATTTCCCAAAAATCAAAGCTTTCAGAAATCTTCTGTTATCATATTCTATCGAAGCTAAGAAAGGCGGATACCTCTTTAATTTTCTCTTCACAATATAAAATACTTCCACCGTTTTAATTTCTCCAGATCTTAAAGACGTAATGAATTTTTTTATTTATAAATATAATTTTAAAAAATAATATGGATAACACGTGAATATATTAGATCATCAAATCTGGTGAACTAAAGGTTAAGCTTTACTTAGATAACAAGTAAGACGAAATTGTTACGATTTAAAAATTTTAAATATTTAATATTTCTGAATAAAAACTTTTAAAATTAAAATCGATTTGTATCTTAACTAAAAAAAAAATGTGAATAACATATGGACTGTCATTTTAATATATTTAATTAATTAATAATTAAATTTAACTAAGACAATATTTGAGATAAAAGTACTATGATTTAAACTTTTTCATAGCGATTTTGAGCCACAATTTTTTGTTGAGGGGATTATAACTCCATCATGTAAATTTTTAAAGTAAAATAGTCTTTTAATCTTTTTTTTTAAGTAATCTCACTGTACTTGATATTTTTCATTTTGTGTATTTCTTTTTACTCCTTTTTCTCGAACCTCAGAAACGGGTCATGTTTCGCTCGCTTTCTATCAAATTGCGGGTCCCCTAGAGATAGATTGCTCCATATATCTCTTCTGGTCAACCACATAACCGAAGGCTCTAGCGAAAAACCATTACATCTGCAAAGCTCAGTTTCTTCGTTACGCTGCTGGCTCAAGGAAAGTCCGGAGCATTTGATTGGTCACACCTAAAGTAAATTACTACGAAAGGATCGCATGTTAAAAGCCGGACCTAACTCAGGGAAAGCGACCCAAATTAAAATGAAGGAAGCAAATCAACGGCATTCAGTTTAATAAAGGTGGCTAATTCAGCATAACGTAAAGAATTAAAATTCAAGTCCTAATTAAATAAAGAGACCATATTTAATTTTTGATAATATCTATTATTTTTAATAAAAAAAGGCGAAGGAAGCAAGAATCTAGATACGACATTAATCTAAGCAAGTCAAAATTGGGGAGGACGAGATTAATGAAAGATGGAGGAGGGAAGAGGGAAGTGAATAGTGAGGCTACAAGGTTAACGATACAAGGAGGAGTTGGTTGGCTCTAAATTAATTTGGTGGGCGGCGCTTACCCATTCTATGTTCTCCAACTTATATAAATGATATGCCTCCCTCGGGTCTCTGTTATGTCCCCCGCTCCTCTCTTAACGGTAACTAAAATTTAACGCTTTTACCTAGTCATTATGAGTTTAACTAATAAAAATATGAGATATATGACTATTTAGAATATATTTAATTTTTAAAAAATATTATTTTATTATAATTTAAATCACGGTATTTGAGGAGACATCTAATTTTTAAGTATATAGGTTTATAATTGAGGGTAATAGATTGCTCGTCTTGCCTGATATTAGTATCGTTTAAAAAAAAGAAAAATTTCGTCCTGCCTTTAAATAATAAATGAGTCTAATCTCTTTCTAAAATTTTTTGTATAAAAAAAATTAATACCGTTAAATTTAGACAAAATCTTTATAACATTAAGATTAAAAATCACAGTTTAAAATTATAAGAATTAAAATAAAAAATTTATTAAATTTTAAGAACGAATAATAATATTAACTTATTAAATTAATAAATTATATGTGTTGGGCATTTTTGATTTAATTGTGGCACAAAGGCAACACGACTTCATTACTTACTAATTTTTTTAGCTGTTTTAAGAAAATAAAGGATATTAATGAACATATTTTAATGGATCCCTTGGCATGCGGGAATTAGACAAAGGGCAAGAGAACGGGGAAACATATTTTGCATCCAGGCCAGCATCAAATCTTCAAATTCATTTTCCCGTGCCTATTCTAATTTTTTTTTTTTCGAAGTTCATCGTCTACGATCATGTTGTTTCAAGAATGGTTTTTTTTATCTCCTTTTCCGTTTGAGATACCAACGGGTTGTTAATTACCAATTTCCCCAATAAGTTACGTATAGTTAAATGTTACTAAACATGTTAACAGAATGTTTAACCAAGCCTGAACAGATTTTAAATTTACTTACTGATATAATTAGTTATTAGTTATCAATAAGGTGTGTGTTTGGATATATTTAAAAAAAAATTGAAAAAAAAAATTTTAGATAACTTTTAAAAGAATATTTTTAAAAAAGAGTTTATAAAAAAGTTATTCTAAATAAGTATTTAGATATTTATTACCAACAGAAATTTTATAATTAGAAAATTATCAAAAAGATATAATTTTATTAAAAGTATGAGAGAGGGTAAAAAAGAAAAAGGAGAGAGGAGAGATAGTGAAAAAATAGAGGAAAGATGAGAGAGGATATAAGAAAAAGTAATGATAAAATAGTAATTAAATAATCCATAAGTTATTTTACTGTTCTAAAAGCTACTCTGACCAGCTTATCTGAAACTATGATTTTAAACCATCGTTTAATTCAAAAGCCTTTTTAGATAAATATAGCTATTTATTTTAATTTTTTTTAAATTAAAATTTTACTTAAAAAGACTTTTAAAATTATGTTTCCATGGAAATCAAATAGGCCTAAAGTATAATATAATTGTTAATTGGTGGCTAAAAAAAGTATAATATTATCATGCAATCTAATTTTATTTATTAGAATAATATATCTAGAAAAAAAAAATCTAAAAAATATAAATATCTCAATTTAATATTTATTATTGTTTAGAGTTATTCTTTATCATTTTCTTTAATACTTATTGTTTTATTATTATATTAGCTGGTTAAAGGGGATATTTACTAAAATATTCCGATGCAGACAGATGTCGCGAAATCAAGGGGTAGTGATGACCAGTGAGCAAATAAACTTTCAAAGTGACGATGGATATTTTTAGGAGGGAGAAGGCGTAATTGTAATTGTAATGGAAGGGGGTGGACTGGGGAGGGGAAAAAGGAGTTGAGCCATGAGGATAACTAACTCCAAACAGAAGAGGGCAGGGAGAAAGAAAGAATAAGCACGAGTTACTCGTGCTGGGGGAAATGAGTTAACGGGGAGTTGGGGACGGAGGAGAAGGACACTTTGGGAATTCCACTTATTCTGGACCCCGCCCCACTGTGCTTTTCTCCCTCCCTTTCTTGTTTTTTCCTAAAACGGAACATCGTATTTTTTTTTAATTTTTATCGAAAAACAAAAACAAAAACAAAATACTACTCCATGGGAGAAGCAGCAAGTGCGCCCCAGCTGTCACTTCACGACGTGTCACGATATCGCTCGTTCAATTCCCTCACGTTGCTCCTATTAAATACTAGTAATACAGTTAGTATTAATAAACTAATCCCCTCTGACTAACCTTCTTTCCTCGTTCAATTAACTAAATCTCATTTGTTTAATTCGTCACTAAACACCAATGTTAACGTATACGTAAACTGAAAAGCAAAGCATCACTCTCTCAAATATCATGACTTAAGCACTGTAACACAGGTTTACAGAAGAGACTTACCCAGGAAGGTTTAGTGGTGACGGCTGTTTCCGTCCATGAAACCAAGACTTGGATTCACAAAAATCTGCTTCACAATATCAACGACCGGTCACCCAACCAACCGGTTCGCTCCATCAGAGAGATAATGTTCATATATTCCGACCTCACTTCAAATGGGGTCTCATATGTTCCTTCGCACGTCCCATCCCTCTCCTTCTCTCGATGTGCCGTTGGAATCCCGTAGTCGGCCGTGCTTTCTTCTCCGACCTTCATTTTACCGCCGATGATATGATCAATGCGACTTGGATAGCTTCCCGCCCGCGCCTTTTTCTCTGACCTGCTCCCGACTTCTCCAACTTATTCCGGCGTATTTGGAGGCAGTGGTGGAGCTTTTCATTCCGTTTCGCTGCTCTTTTGCTCTGCGTAAGAATCTTCGTTCTTTGCAGCTCTTTGGCTTTTTTGCTTACATTATCTGTGGATGTGCTTTTGATCGGATAGATTTTTCTCAGTCGAATCCATCTGCTAGAAAAATATTGGTGATGTTGTGGAGAATATAGTGGACTACTTAGATAACATTAAATTGCAGCAATACAACGGAGAAAACGGAATCCAGATTCCACTCGAAGATCACGCGCCATGTTCGATCTTAATCTGAATGCCGATTCGCCTGATACCTTTCATAACGATGAGTCCATAAGGTTATCCGACGAGATAATGGAAGCCTCCGGGAATCAAATGGCGAAATCGGGGACTTCCAATTCCTCTAATGTCTATGCTGACGGATCCAGCAATGGAGGACACGAGGACTCCTGCTCTACACGCGGTGGGGACGCCTTCACCTTTAATTTCGATATCCTTAAGGAGGAAGGCGTGAAAGAAGTCGCAAACAGGGAGCTATTTCTGTTTAGTGAAACTAAAGGAGTGGACGGCGAGTCTGCAAATTGGCAAGGTCAGTCTTTGTCTGCCCTTCCATCGAGAAAGAGCTGGATGAGTCTTTCCTTTGATCATCAGGATGGTAACGGAGAGATGAAGATGGTCCAGGTTCAGCAACAACCTCAACAGCAAGTGAAGAAAAGCAGAAGGGGTCCAAGGTCTCGGAGCTCGCAGTTCCGAGGGGTAACCTTTTACAGGAGGACTGGAAGATGGGAATCGCATATCTGGTTGGTAATTTTATATAAAAATAGCTTTTCATATTAATTTCTTTCGTATCTGCTCTTTATGTTGCGACGTTTCTCTTACGTACATGCTCTGTATGAGTTATGCTCGTCTAGTTTGACGATTCGGTTTAGTTTGGCAAATTTAGTTTCTGCAACAGAGACTATCAGACATACTCGCAAGAAACTATCTGCCTTTGAATTTAGATTTTTATAATGCACGGTTGAATTCATTCTGACCTGTTTCCTATTTTCTTTCTTATTATATGGTGAAGGGATTGCGGGAAGCAAGTCTATTTGGGTATGGATTTAATTTTTTAATGCCCTTACTAAATCAATTATATTTTATGGTTTACTATTTTTAGCATGTCTTGACGAAATTTGGTATTGGGGCTTGTAGGTGGGTTTGATACAGCTCATGCCGCTGCCAGGTGAATTTTGCACGACTTAAAATTTTCTTCGCCATAACTTAGCTTCAGAATTGGTCTCTCTTTCCCTTTTGTTTTAAATGCTGGATGGTCGAACTCCTCAATTGACTGGGCAATTTTCCAATTCAGGGCCTACGATCGTGCTGCTATTAAGTTTAGGGGAGTCGATGCTGACATCAATTTCAATCTTAATGATTACGAGGAGGATCTTAAGCAGGTTTGACAGAAAGACAAGCACTTAATAATGAGTCTTGACTATGTATTTGAGTGGACTTTTCCTTATTTTAAATGATGCACAGATGAAAAATCTCACCAAAGAGGAATTCGTGCACATACTTCGTCGCCAAAGTACTGGTTTCTCAAGGGGGAGTTCAAAATACCGAGGAGTAACACTGCACAAGTGTGGTCGTTGGGAAGCTCGAATGGGACAATTCCTTGGCAAAAAGTGAGCACTTATTTTAAATAACTTAAACTAGTGATCTACAACGATTTTATGAAATTTAGGTCTTTAGGACACCACAAATTTGAGTACCTATTTGGTATGCAATGATAATTGGTTCCAGATTGGTTCTCAATGTTTTTTTCCCCTTACTTTTCCGAATTTGGAGATGCATACCTAAGATGCCTGTTTCCATGAGACGATTGGCGAAGGTGTTTCGTTATAGAGATTGCAATGCTTTCGTGCAGGTATATATATCTTGGGCTATTCGACAACGAAGTAGAAGCTGCAAGGTCCTATTGATACATGAATTACATTCTGCCTTTACTGAATTTATTACCCCAAATTAATAAGCTTATTAGGATTCCATCCAACATTTTCTCCCTTTTGACTTTCTGGAACTCAGGGCTTATGATAAGGCAGCTATCAAATGCAACGGAAGGGAGGCAGTGACCAATTTTGAATTGAGAACATACGAAGGAGAGATGAAGCCTGAGGTCATTACTGAAGGTAGTGACAAAAATATCTTCTACTTTTATGTTTGATTTTCTACTGATTATCATGGTATAAAAAAATGTTCCATTCGTGAGATGGGGTTTGTAAATGTTTTCTCCAGGTGGCAGTCACAATCTTGACCTCAATTTGGGCATAGCAACACCAGGCAGTGGTCCAGAAGAAAATAGGGGCCATCAGTTACAACCTATTCCTTACAACATGCATACTGGAAGAAGTTCAAGGGTATATTTTGAACAATAAATCTTTATTTACTTAGGTTTTTTTGCCCAGCATTTACTCTAGGTTTATTGCACAATATATGAGAAGCAAAGTTTGATAGTATTATTTAAGCTTTCGAGCAAGTACTATAACGCTCTTAATTGATGAGGCAAAGGGGAACTTAATCTGCTAGCAGCGTTCTTCTGAACTTTGTAGGTTCACGTGTAGCTATTGACAATGCCCCCCTCCCTTTCTTTGTTGACGTAATTTATGTATGTATAACAGTTTTTCTCTTTGGGAAGTCATATTTCTAGCATTGAGATCCTAATAAGGATGGGTTCTCTTAATCTGCAGAATGAGATCAATGTTGATCCATCGTTGAATAGGCCAGTTGTCACTGAGGAGCGTCCTTTTGTATGGAATGGCATCTATCCTAGTTTCTTTCCCAATGAGGTGAATTTCATTGTCTGGTATATAGATTTACAATCAGAGCATTATTCTTGTATCTCAGTAAACAACCGTGACATTGATTTTCTCGCTAGCGTCTTAGAACAGTTAAGAATGCTTTCTTTGGAAGCGGCACTACAAATGAACATTGACTTGTATGTTTGGAAGTTCTACATATTGAATATTTGTGTTGAGCTCTTGGTGCAATTTATATTTGGGACGGTCAATTGAGTTCTCTATATTATTTTTACTAGCTTTAGAAACCTTCTAAGAATATATGGGTTCCCCTGCTGATGGTACGGAACATGTCATAACAAAAGCAGAGAAATTTGAATGCGTGCTAACAGCAATATTGGTCTGGACGGAAACGGCTTGTGCTGTCATGTTATCTTAAGAGAAAGCCTTTATCAACATAGAGGTTAACACCAAAAATGATTCGTTTGATCTTGTGATAAGATGATCTGTTGCATATTTATGCATAAAAACATTCCTTGTGAGCGATCAGGTCATTATAATGTTCTGATGATATATAGATATGATTATTTTAGTGGTCTTCGTATTAATACTTGAGAATTTAGATTAGTTATGGAGAGTGCTAAATTATGATTACATAGTTCCCACAGCATGTTGGAATAACAAGTATTCAATTCATTACCTAGCATGTAATGCAGCATTGAGAGAGAACAATTATTTGATGACATCTTTTCCACTGGCAGGAAAGGGTTGAGAGAATCAGTAGAGATCATTCACAGGGACTGCCTCAGTGGGGTTGGCAAACGCAAGGCCAGGTTACTGCGACGCCAGTACCACCGTTCTCTACTGCAGCATCATCAGGATTCTCAATTTCGGCTACCTTTCCATTGGCTACCATCTATAGCTCAATTCCCCATCATATCTGTTTTGACCCATCTAGTGCAGCAGCTGGCAGCAACACACCTCAACATTGCCGGATGAAGTCCCCGCACGCACCCCACTAGCCTCAGCCTCTCTTATATAATAATGTTGATAAAAAAGCAAAGCCCTCAAAACTGTTTGCGTTCTAATATCTTTGTATAATTCAGTTACTGATCGATGTATACTTTGAGATTTGACTCCTGATTGATAACTCTTGGCTAAACAATTATGCACCGGTATGGACAATCTCTGAAGAAAATGCCCGATGCACTAGTTCTCCTAAAGCTCAATCAAACTTCAAGATGGAGATTGTTTGACATTAGCCTCTATGTCAGTCTCGTAAGTTTCTTTGCTCAGTGGGGCAGGAGAGGGAAATAAAAGATAATTATTCTGATAATTAATATAAAAATTAGTTAGTTAATTTAGGTAGTTTAAAAAGTTAAATAAATTAATTATAATAAATATTATTTTAAAATATTTATATGTAATATTAGATTATATATGAATTTATAAATTAAATAAATTAATTTAAAAAATAATAAATATATATAAATAAATTAAAATTTTATATTTAGGATTGAAAGTTACAGGATGGAGGGCTAGACAGGAGGGAGAAAACACGAGTATTCTATCAAAATGAGCGTCGGCATACTAAAAGGACTAGGTGACGTAAAAGAGGAAAGGACAAGGGGATGGGCAGCTTAATTTCAAAATCACAAACGTGTGGAGTGGATGCAAAGAAGACCACCCGACTTGACGCTTATTGGGGGAACAAAGGAATTTGTATTGTAATAAAATAAAATTTTCGGGTTAAGATGATGCGCGAGGTGCCCACATTTGTTTGTTCGTTTGTTTACAACTTTGTCTTTAGTTTACCAAAGAGGACCCCCGAAAAAGTGCTCTCTCCTGGACATCACTACTCCCCAGATTTCTGAATAGGATAACTCTGATATGATACTTTGCGCATCTAATTTTTTTTTAAAAAATAATTTAAAAAAAAAGTGTTAGGCTCACTGAGCGGGTGAAATCTCTTTTTCTCTTAAATAATATGAATGTCGGGTAAGACGACTCATTTATTACCCTCAAATATAAATTTATATATCTAAGAATTAAAATATCTCCCTAAGTACCGTGACTGGAATTATAATAAATGACTCTAAAATTTAAACACGCTTTAAATGATCTCATGTCTTACTCTTTGTGCACTTAAATTAATCTTAAGAAAGTCCTGCAAAATAAACCTATCCCATGAATGGATTGAGCCTATATGTGGACGGGGTTCATGGGTCAACGTGAGAATTTATGTTAGGTGCATAGTTTACATGCCGCAGTGTGGGATTCTCGTCTGGGGGAAAATTTTGAAAAAGAAACATTGAAGTTATGTTCATTTGCACAAAATTTAAGATAACTTGCGCTATTTTTATAGCAAAGAGCAATGCAACTAACTACATACTTTTTACATTTTGTTCTCTCCCTCCCCCGTCCCTTCAACTTCCAAACTTCCAATAAATTCCATGAGTCACCAGAATTGGGCCATGCCATTGTAACAAATGGTTTGCTTACATGGAATTTCAAATAGATAGTCGTTCAGCCTGTAGAAAACGTTTCATATGGAATTCCAAGGGCTTTTCTGCTCCAGTAATCTAAGCCGCTCAGCTGAGCCTGAAATCGCCGCAGAAGACTTCTTTTTAATTCGGGGGCCACTTTTCCGAGTAAATGGACGAGGCGTTGCAAGCATACTACAATTTGACATTTCGCACCCCAGCTGGAACCAAAGAACAAACAAGTTTCCAGCACTGTAATTGGGAGAAAACACTCAACTAAGATCCACCACCCGTTTTGGTCAACATTGACATTTGTGACTGATATCTTAACAACCCAACACAGCTCACTCCTGCAAATCCAGAACCTTAAGTAGAGGGGGAAGGTAAAATTAGTCCCCATGGTTCAGCGAGTGACCGGTTATATACTATTCTTTACTTATAAGGTTAATTACTGGGAACAAAATAACTATATTACTGTTCATTCTCAGTGGCCAGATTGGACATTTACACACATCTAACGGACAATATGAACCATCAAGAGTTAGAACGGAAGAGATATATAGATAGTCTAAAAAAAATTACCAGCTGCAGATCAAAATCATGCTTCTTGTGATGGTCATACTTGGTTAACACAGTAGACTGGCAACGTGTCACTCCCGCTACACTTTGCAGGGCAACAAAATTGCAAGTGTCCATTACTGCCACGGATGCACTATGGTCGACCATAGGAAATATCACATCCCATATGCTCTGTTGTAAAGATCACCTGAATCTTGCATCCTATAATTTGAACCCTCATATCCTGCATCAAACTTGTTAAGCCCAAATCTTTCATTTCTCAGAAGCTCAGCCACCCCCAGACTGCTCCCACTATGCACCTGATTCCACCCATCCCAATGTCCATTTGACAAAATTGCACTCCTAGTCTGCTGTGAGGAAAACTGGGGGAAAGGGAACAAATTACTGGCTTTTGATTGATCTAATCTTGAAGAGAGTCCATAAGAATCACTAAGCTGCGAAAAAGTATTCCCAAATTCCGAAAATTGAAGGTTCTGCTGCTGTGAGAGTGATTGTTGCATCAATAATTGAAATCTAGCCTCATTTTCAAAGTAATTAAATTGTTCTATAAAATTTGATCTCATGTCAAGCCCGGTGCTATTCAGTGAACCTTCGAATCTCCCCTTACCAACTGCCAAAATAGCAGGATCATTAAATTCTATGTCTCCTGCACCACCAATATTTCGAGGAGTGAGCATCTTATATGAATTTATCAGTAAGGAATAAGACTCGAGCAAGAAATCCCCTGTCAAGTGGAGATCAATTATAATAAAAATCTCAAAATGATAACAAGAAAAAATAAAAAGAAATTTCAACCGACCAGATAAGGAGTCATGAGCCTGTTCCACTCTCTCATGAGAAGAGAAACCTGGCGGTGGTGCCCTGCTTGGAACAGAAAATCCTGGCGGAGCAGTAATCTGAGCTCTTGAAAAACCTATAAATCATTATAGCAAGAAAGTAATTAAATGGCTATAGACTGCTGAGTCACAGTAGCCAATTCAAACAAGGTGGCCAATAAATAACTTTGCCAGAATACTAACAAATAACTCAAAATTCTAGAGCCAGTTGCTCAACTACCATATTTCAGCCCACAAATCGTATTCACAACTAGTAATCTACTCAATATCTTAAACATAAATATACCAGCAGAAACAATCGTCCTTTGTTTCTGCGTAATTGCGTGATTGGGGGTTTGGATGGGCTACAGTAGATATTGAAACATGGCATGTAATCAAGTACACAGCTTCCTATTGCAAATATGCCAAAAGAGTTCAAAAAATCAGGAAAAGGAGGAGATGAAGAAGCGTGCAACTGAGTCAGTTTATCACGAATAAAAATTGGTAAGAAAAAGCTCCCTGTAAGCTTGAATGACAGAAAATAAATAAACTTGAAATGTCCAGAAAACGAAAGAGGAAATAACCCATACAGAAGAATTTGTACATAACATAATACTCAATATTTTAAATCTCCGCAAAAAAGAAGCAAAAGGAACCCCAATCATAAGAAATGCCAGCAGAAGGAAATTTTATATGAGCTAAAATTAGCCAATAAGGGGAAGCTATAAGTACTCACCAGAAGGCTTAGGGTGTGTTTGGCACAACGGGAGGGATTTTAATAGAGGGAAAGGAAAGGAGAGGAAAGGAAGGAAAAAAGAGGGATTTTATTATTACCTTGTTTGGATTAATATTAAGGGAGAGGAGGGGAGGGATTTTCATATTACCTTGTTTGGTTCAAGAAGGAAAGGGAGGGAAAATACTTTTATATAGACAAATTTACCTTATATTATTTTACATAATATTTTAATAAAATATAATATAAGAGTAATATTAGGATATTAAAAAAATTATAGGTATATAAATATTATATAATAATAATATCATACTTCCCCTCCAAATTCCCCCAATTTTGGAGGGGAAGTAAAGTTGGAGGGGGGGAGGGAAAATTTTAAAAAATTTTACCTCCCCTCCTAAATTTTGTAATGAGCCAAACAAGGAGAGGGAAGTAAAATCCCCCCCCATCCCTCCCCCCAAATACCCCGTGCCAAACAAACCCTTAATAGAAGAAGCAACAGAGTGACTAATATAATAAAATATAATATTAATATAATATAATATTATTAAAAATATTTTTTTTAGATTTATAATTTTTTTTAATTTAATAATTTATCAATCAACCTTGCTCATATAATAAAATTATGTAATAGTTGATGTGATTTTAGTCCTCGTTTATTTTTTTTTATTTTTTAAAATACAAATCAATTTAATCAACGCCTTAGTGGGCATAAATCTTATGTTACCGATGCTGAGTATGAGCATCGTGACGGGAGAAAAATGAAGAAACCGGTGTATGTGGAACGTCGTATTGTGATGATGATGAGATTCAGGAACGCCAACACCGTTCAAACTTGTGCTGCTATTCCTGTTGCACTCCGCCGGGGTGGGAGCGGCGCCGGTGATACCATGGAGGTCGCTGGTGAGAGGGGCGACGCGAAGGTGTGCCGGAGTGGAAGGAGAGAAGACAATGAAGCTGAACTTGCTCGTGTGGCAATTTTAATGAGTCAAATTTCCAGTTGTTAACCCACGTGTTCTTACCCCGCCACAAAATTTTAACACCGTTTGTTAGAATTTAACAGAAGGACAGATACATTTGATAAAAAAAAAAAATTAAAGGATCCAATAAAAAGGAAAACAATTCTGAGGATCTAATTCAAAATTGAAGGAAACTACTAGGATCTCCAAATTAATTTTTCCTATAATAAGAAAACGGGACTTTCCAGGATAAAATTTGTCGCCAATCTAGGTGCTGTGCGCCTTCCAAGGGCAGCGTGCGTGGACCAATTAAATTTATGGAAGAGAGAAGGGGCACACGACATCGTGCCTCCACTGGGGATCTTAGTTTTGCTGGTAAAATGGAATCTCTCAGTGGCAGAGCGTATTCACACCGGGGAGGCAGCCGGTATTTATATGGCGCTCGGAACTTTCCATGCCGGTTCATAAGTTGAATCACATTCCAATCCAGGGGAGATATTAATAAAATCATCTCTTTCCATTTCGTGAAGGAAAACCGTTCATATTCATTGCAAAATGATGTATTCAAATGCTGTGTTTCAAATAACCTGAATTACGAACATCGGCAAAATCTTTTATCAACTTTTGTGTAAATATGGCAGTCATTAAAAGGCCATTTACATTCTTTTATCAGTTGGTAAGGGGAAATTAAGGAGGATATTTTTGTCATTTAACTCCTACTAAATTGCGAAGTGGGTCAACCCATCTCGCCATAAACTCATCATCACAAAATGTTATTTCGTACAATCCGATAATCTTGACAGTGGAATTATTCTGTTCACAGTAAAATCCTCATTAGTCATTTCCATATGCCGATGGACCAACATACAAATTAGTAAATTCCAACTTTTTTTTTCTCATTTTCTGACGAAAACACCTTTCTCTCTCTCCTTTTTGTCTTACTGTGACGTAAGGGGCGTCTCCATCCAATCCTACCCGTTCAGTTTTCAAATCAACAACGATCACTGGATTGAGGACATCCGACGGCTCATAATAATCTACTAGAACTTTCCTAGCTCCTCGCCCTATATCTACCTCTTGCCATTTCAGACTGATGGCTTGTGCTGTGCTCGTGCCTTTCTCGTGTTAGGGTTGTGCGCTCCGTTTTCTGGCTTCTACCCTCAACTACTCTCAGTTCTCAGGTAGGCGCCCCTTACGCTATTGCCTCCGCCTGAGCTTTCAAATCTCATTTCATTTGTTCTCTGATAAATCGTTGTATGTTTGATGTTATTTCATTATCGTTTCGTGGATCTGAATATCGATTGGTTTTATGGATCAAGGGAATTTGACTCATCTGATTCGTTTTTGGGTTTGCCCTCTCCTTAGCCATGGGAAAGTCGTACCCTACCGTAAGTGCCGATTACCTCAAGGCCGTGGACAAGGCCAAGAAGAAGCTCAGGGGTATGATCGCCGAGAAGCACTGTGCTCCGATCATGGTCCGAATTGCGTACGTTTCCGCTTTGTATTTCATATCAAGACCAAGAACTCAGATGCGCGATCGTGTTCATTTAAATCCGCTGTTGTGATTTACCGATAGGTTGTGACCTGACTTCCTTTTACGCTTCTGTAGGTGGCACTCGGCTGGGACCTATGACGTGAAGACTAAGACCGGCGGTCCCTTTGGTACCATGAAGCACCCTGCTGAACTTGCTCACGGGGCTAACAACGGGCTTGATATTGCCGTTCGGCTGTTGGAGCCCATCAAGGAACAGAGTCCCATCTTGACCTACGGTGATTTCTACCAGGTAAGAAAGCATTGACGAAATTTGTTACTTAGCTATTTTTCATTCCATACTTAACAGTCGTTCATATTTTATGGAAAATTAGCTGGCTGGTGTAGTCGCTGTTGAGGTTACTGGTGGGCCCGAAATTCCTTTCCACCCAGGAAGAGAGGTATGACCCATTATCTTGGTCGTCCCCACAGAATTCCCTTGTGGACCAATGTTGCATATAAACTGTATGAACTTAGGTGACCATCTTTATTCCTCTTATTTTCTGATTTTTATTCTTATACTTTTTCTTGATTTATTTATTTAACTAGCATACAATTTGTTGTATCTAAGTTTGTCTTTGGTGTGTTACCTTGTGAAATCATAATTATACTGAAGATCAATATTTAACTTCTAGAATTATTGTTTTGCAATTGACTGAAGATCAGTACTAAACTTCTAGAATTCTTGTTTTGCAATTCCGTCTGATCTGCTTGCTGGCATTCGTGATAGCACAATTTCAGTTTTGTTTGTGCCTTACTTTGGAGGCTAATAGCGGTACTTTCTTTTTGACAGGACAAGCCAGAGCCACCTCCTGAGGGCCGCTTGCCTGATGCCACAAAGGGTAAGTACTCGGGATAAGTAAACTATAGAGATATGCTTCCGTTGACAAATTACTAGGGCTTACCTCTTGATTGCTGTAGGTTCTGATCATCTGAGGGATGTGTTTGGCCATATGGGGCTTAGCGATCAAGATATTGTTGCTCTCTCCGGTGCTCACACCCTTGTAAGTTCATATTTCCATAAGTGCTATAGATAAAATTTGCATCTTTTCCTATAGCTTTAATCTTATATTTACACTTGCTATATACTTGTTCGGACAGGGAAGGTGCCACAAGGAACGTTCTGGATTTGAGGGTGCCTGGACTTCCAACCCTCTGATTTTTGACAACTCGTACTTCAAGTTAGTATGTTTTGATTGTAGCTTTGACTCGCTTTTTCTCCATTGTTAATTATCGCTAATGTTTTCTATTGTAGGGAACTGTTGTCTGGTGAGAAAGAAGGCCTCCTGCAGTTGCCATCTGACCAAGCACTCCTCCATGACCCAGTATTCCGCCCTCTGGTCGAGAAATATGCAGCGGTGTGTACATTATTCACATTTTTCTCTTATGGCATCTACTTTTAATGACGTGTTTACCATAAAATTGCTAATTTTCGATTATTTATTACTGTAATTCAGGATGAAGATGCCTTTTTTGCTGATTATGCCGAGGCACATCTAAAACTCTCTGAACTTGGGTTAGTCTCATCTTAATTGTTAATATCTACTGCTAAATTAGGGTTACAATTGCACTTTGGGTTTCCCAAACTTGTGAACTTCGATTATAGGATCTTTCCTGGTATCCTTGAGAATTGAATTTGGCAAAAAAAAAAACCAAGGAGGATGAGAATTGCAGTACTAGTGGTGAATAGATATGCTCGCATGATGAATAATATAATACCTTTACATGACGTTTCCATGTTGAAGTGTTAGAAAGATGTTCCAATTTGATTTTATTGGTTTAAATATTGACTATTTGTTATGATGTTTAATTTCAACATAATTATAAGATTTTGCCTGTCATGGGTTGAAGTTGCAAAGTTACATGTAAGCTTTATTGTTCAGGTTTGCTGATGCATAAGCAACTGTATTGGAGACGAAGCTGCGCGCTGTTCCGTCCATATCTCTTTTTTATTATTTCAGTCTTTTGGTTCTCAGGAAGAAAATGGGATGCTCCATCTGAGATGTATTTTGCCAGACCTGATCAGTGGTAGCATGGTAGATTTCTGTGGTTTTCATTCTCTGTTATGGTACATCTGTGCAAGTAATTTCATCTCATCTGAAGTTGAATGAATAGCTTTGAAATAATAATTACATCACATCGACCGAGGGTGTAATATTATCTGATGGAGTATTGTTTAAGAAGTACAATGGAACTAACGGTAATTTTAATTTTCTTTTAAAGATCTTTTCCGACATCTCATTATTCGGAGTGTGGGGCAACTATATTAATATGTTGAAAAGATGTTCTATTTTGTGCTTATACAAGTAAATTGTGGACGAGATATTGGTTTAAGAATCGACATTGGTTCAAGCCGGCGCGAACAAATTATTACTTTTTTAGCAATATAATTTTGATTTAATTTATTCATAACTGTAAAATTAACATAAGGAGATACTCAACCATAATCATGATAATTCATACTCCATTTTAAGTTAGTTAATTAGTATTAGTACTACATTTGTAGAAACACTTGCGAAAAGATGAACGAGGAGAGCGTAATATAAGAAATTTTGTTAATGTTACTGATATAATTAATAAAATTATCACTACGATGATACATGCGTTATACTACTTCCGTTTTTATTTAAAAATTTAAAATCACGGTTATCCAGAAGAGTAATTTTTTGTGTTGAAAATATCATCCTGATGCAAATTTTCAAAATATTGGGGAATGGGAAGCTTTAGTTCTTCCCGAGAGAGGGTGGCATTTGCAAGGGAAGGCATATCTGAAAAGCAGCGGGTCACAGTCACAATATCATTTTGCTCTTTTTTTAATTACTATTTCATAAAAAATATTGTCAATTCACAGTCTCAAACCTGATAAGTTTTACTGGTAAAAAAAAAACTGAAGAAAAGGCTTAGAAGAAATTCAATTTAACTCATTTTATTAAAATGATCTGACTTCATCTAAATTCTAATATTTTTCTCTCCCCTCCTGGTCTCAGTCTCACCTTCTGTATTCTTTGCTCCCTCTCTTGTCTTCTGTGTTCTCATGGCAACCTATCTTTCTCAGCTTCCCAAAGAATGGTCGCAATTTTCTGTGTTCTCCATAATCGACCACGTCTTCTTTTAAAATCACTGGCCGAGAATTAAGTTTGCGTGTGTGTAGGAAGTAAATATGTGAGATAGTTGTTTCCTAAAATAAAATAAAGAGTACCCTGCTTCAAAGCCTCTGTTTGTTTTTTGAACTTGTTAGAGGAAAATGAGTTGGCTTCCATCCCTCCCCATCTTCCTTCATTCTTTAATGTTCATCCCAGTATAGCTTGTGATAGCCCGGGTTTTCCGATTTTCTTGACAAAGTTCAGCCGGATTTTGACCGGTTCCTTGAAGCTACGGTTCAATTCCCCCCTGGCTCTGTTCCTGTGGTCATCCTCCATTCCTGCTATCTACATCCATCTCTCACTTTTCTGGACAGGGTCCTCTATCTTACGTGGCAGAAGCTTACTCGTACTCCAACGAATAGCAGGAGGCCACGTGCTGAATGTGCTGGGAATGGCAGCTTCAGCTTCAACTGAATCCAAGAGCATGTCAGCGTCTTGACTAAAAAGTCCTCAATTGATTTTGGTAGGGGCAGGAGTGGCATTTCATTTTCCAAGAATTTCCGGAGTTGCTGAGGAGTATGCAAACCGCTATGCTGTCTTTGGTTCATTGATTAGGGAAAGACCCAAACAACTTTAAGCACCGTTAGCAAATCTATCTACATCCATCCCTCCATTAACTTTAGCACCGTTAACAAATAATCTATGCAACAAACAACTTCAAGCTGCTTGTTGAATTGGATTGTTGCCGCTTTACAAGTTCTAATTAAGTTTATACAAGGCTTAATTCTCTGGGTTTGCATGTTAATAAGAAAGATGCTGATTAACTTGGAATTTGATGATATATTGTAAATGTGATGAACAGCTACGTATAAAATCAACAGAACTGTACAGAGAAAAAAAAGGTACACTAAAAAGCGTAGTGTATCATACACAATTTACAAATTGAATAACGTTCAACCTCTAACACTTATTTTTCCTCTGAAGCTTTTCCAGAGCAAATCTTATGTGGAAATTGATTAATTGTATCTGCCAAGCACTCAGTTCTGTGCTCCATAGTCCATACAGCCGGTTCTACAATGTTTGAATGTAAAATAAAAAATGAGAATTTAAATTGTTAGTTCAAGAATATAAGGATCATATTCCAGTAGTTACTATTGACAGGAATGGGGTATATCCATATTGGTGTGTTTGGTGCAATCATATGGTCCAAGTGCTTGATTCTTGCGTCTTACCTGCAAACCAAAGCGGAACATGGAAATTAAGACCCAGGCCACATTAATTAGCAATCAAGTTTAAGTTTAAGATGTTCAGCAAGAAATAAACCACCAAAAAGGGGCTGATCTAAAAGCTTTATATGACCTGAACAACATTGAAATAGCAAAATGACCCTACCGGGGACCAAGGACCTGGTTCATGCTGAGGCTTCTCAGTGGGAGAATTTTGTACAGCGCCACTTTTCATTGTTAAAATTTCCTGCCATATCAAAAAACGGCTTAATCAATGGTCAATATATGCGCAAGTCCATTCAATAATTCTAATTAGTCACCTCTCCAGCAGCTTCCATTGCAGCTAACCATTCATCAGAAAACGGAGCCACATTTGGAGGAGGAACCACTGAAGGAACATTCTGCTTCCTTTTGGTTCCGGATTTTTTACTGCCATTCAAAATAATAAGGATTACAAATCGCAATTCGCAAGGCATCAAGACTACCAAGGTCCGAGGTTGAAAAGAAAACAGGGACATATGAAGAACTTTTGCCAAAACGTAATATACTCACAGATGAAGTATTTCGTCGCTATCTTCTGCAATCTGATTCTGAACATTGGCATTAGAAATTTCATCGTTCCCAGAGACACTAATTTCAGCTTCTTCTGACCAACTTTTCCTCTTCAATGAAACGGCTTCGCTGCTCTCTGGAATTTGTTTATGGGATATCAAATTATCTGCAACTTGTAAATTCAAACTTACACTTAATGAACAACGCTCATTGCATTTCCCATCAACAATTTGGCCTCCATTCCCATGCATAGAAGAAACTATATATTCATTAACTTTATGATTAGGGTCAACCTCTACAATTTCAGCAGTAACTTGATCTGTACCATCCATTTGTAAATGCTTTGTCCTTCCATCCAAGTCAAGGCTTCCATCTTTATTCTCAGATGCAGCTTGAATATGATGTTTGGAAATAATATCCTCACTTGCATTGTCATTGCATTGTTCTAACGCACCTTCAAATAAAATTTCACTCCTGATCTCCTCTTTAGAACAACCATTGTTTGCAGGCAGCAAATCATTCACTACAAGGCCAGGCCTTTGAAGTTCAGGAGGTGATTGTTTGTTTATGCTTTCAACCCCTGGTGGAAAATGATGTTTGCCAAGTGAAGTACCGGGGATATTATTGCAGCTGCATGTCACAGGATTTTCATCGGAGGACGTCAATGGTGTATCTTTCACATGTAAATTCTCTATTCGTCTCTTCGTGTCATCTGGTTCCGTGATTGCTGGAGCCAATAGCTTATTTTCATGAGGGCCAGAGGGAGTTTCTGCTCCTACAAAAGAATCTGTGGTATCTAAATTGATATTTGCTGGTGCTGCAAAGGAATCGCTCTCATCAAGCAATGGGATGTGATTTGCTACTGAATTCTCATTTTCACAAAGAATGTTATTCGTCTTAGAAGATGTAAGAATCCTAGCTTCTTGGTCAAAGTTTCCTAGGACAACATGCTGAGCATTTGACAAATCATAATGCAATGAAGTACCCCTAGAAGAAATATCCTGAATCAATTTTGAGTCAATAAGCTGGTCATATTCATGATCAAATGATCTTCTGTGGACAGAACCTGACTGCACATCCCCTGTGTGCTTGCAGTCTTCCATTTCAGCTATTTTGGATACACTTTCACAGGCATCATTGACTTCTAGCAAAGGCTTTTTAGGAGACTCTTGAGACGATGAGGTCGTTGCATTAACCAAGCGACCATTTACATGAGACTGGCTGTCACTTCTTGAATTTAGTTCAGCTTCTATTCTTGAATTCATATTCTCAGACTGTTCCTTGTAACCTCCATCCATACTATGAAAATACTGTGATTGTTGATTTACGGCCTCTGAAATAAGTTGGCTGGAGTCATTGCAATGAGATGATAAATTTGCATTTAATAAATAAAGTTGCGCATCTACTCCATGTTTATCAAAGTCACCAACACCAAATTTTACCCCTTCAGTACTTTTATAGGGAATTCGTTCCAGAGATACACCCAATACTGCTTCCCTAAAATCTCCAAGACTTGAATTTACCTGTGCAATCTTCATACAATTGTATTCATTTGAGTCTCCAGAGTGGCTAAAATCTTTAGATGAAGAGCCATTTTCAGCATGTGGAACCGAGCCTTCATTAGAGATCTGAGCATCACACAGGAGAGGCTTCATTTTCACATCTAGCTCATTTTCTATGGCATTCTGTGCACTGATTGGCAAATCATCTCTCCCTATGGAAGTTCTTTGTATGCTAGAATAGCACATAGACTGTGGTTCTTCGAATTGATCCTCATCAACCTTAGTATTCAAATGATCATCCATGTCACTCCCTAAAGGAAGATTCTTATCCTTGTTCACATGCTCAGGAATAGTTTCAACCTTTCCTTGCTTAGTTATTTCTCCAGAACCTAAGGAATAACATTCCACTTCTATTTCGTGATTATTTTCTACCTGCAAGCATGGTTCTGACTTCATATCTGTAAGCCTAACATTTGGAGTGCAATGTTTTGTTTCACCCTTGACAGTTGCAGAACCTTTCCCATGAGGATACAGACCCCTTGCTTCATTAACACAATCGATCTCAACTTTCTTTAATTTAGAAATGTTACTCTCAGCAAGGTTGCAAGGTTTAGAGCTTTTATGCAATATGCTCTGTGAACTAGAGACTTTTTGCTGCAAGAAAGTTACATAAATGAACAAGAGATCGTACAAGAATGCTGTTCTACTGGTGCATGAATATAAACATGAAATGTAGAACCAAATAGAGGAGTCATACCTGAGAGAAGAATCCCAGTGAGGGAGATGGCATCCGTAGGCCTGATGGTCTTGTTGTTTGAAATTGTGTTGGTTGCTTTTTGTCACCAGGATTGCCAACACGTAGTGGAGGATGGAGTTCAAAGCCCTTCCTTGCTTCAATTACCGGTTGATACTGTGATCTTGCCAGTGGATGTGATTCTGAGATCGAATCATTCTGCGAAGATATAAATATTCAAAAGAAGCACATGTACATACTAGTTATACAAAAGGAATATAAAAATGGACAGCCACTCATGAATGCTTGAAATCTACAGCCTCTTTGAAGGTTCAAGGTCTCACAATATCTTTTCCAGCCTGCAGTTTACTAGTTCTAGTAACTGAAGATTTGTCAGCCACGTCAAACTTTGCATTAATAGGTACACTTTTTGGGTTTCTGGACAGACCTTTTACTGCAGCATTCTTCTGAACATAAGCAACTGTACAAGAGAGACAAATTTAACAGAATATAACGGCCAGTCTGATGTCAAAATTATAGTTATAATTATAATTAAAAAGAAATATAAAATCCACGCTAAAACTGCAAGCCTCTTTCAAAATTAAATTGGCCAATCCAATCACTTTTACACAGTAATTACGTATATCTTATGTTTAAATTTGTCAAACCTCGAATTCTTAACAAGTATTTTCAAGATGGAAAAACAAAGAAAGTGAAAATTGGCAAAGTTACCCGAACGATCATGTTGATTTCTCTTTGAGCCACCTGTACCCAATGCTTCACTTCTGGCAGTTGTTGTAGTCGCAGGAACACGGGTTTTTGGAAGGGGTATTTTGGAAACTTTTGATTCTTTTCTTTGTGCTTTTGATGTGTCAGGTCTTTTCAGCTTTCAAAGGAGTTAAAGCAAACTCTCCCAGTATTTAATATTAATAGTTTACTAAATATAAAAATACAGACAACTCAATTAAACGGATGGAATAATTAGATACTCTAATTATTTTGGAAAACCAACGGCAGGATATGAAGATGAAGCAATTGACCGGGGATAGGCATCACGTTGAGACCTGTTTCTGTTGATATTATTGACAGCAAGCACCTTCCGCTTCGCCTAAAGAGTATCAGTATAATAATATAAGAATGGATAGAAGGATCAATGAGGGAATTAAAAAGCATAGAGAAATATTTCCTACAAAAGATCTATAAACTTTGCAGCGTAGAGACAAACCAATGATGTAGAGGCAACTGTGTCTTTGGTTAATGCATCAGAAACCGATGAAAAGGAGGCGCCAATCTTCCTATCTTCTGGCAACGGCTTAAATAAATTTTCCTCAATGCCTTGTAGCATTGGTGAAGAACCAACAAGGTCACCGTCGCCCACTAATGCATTTTCTTCTTCTTCATCAATCATCGTCAACTCATTATTAGCCCTACTATGGTTGCCATTAATCATAGACAGCTCCAAAGGGTTCAAAACACCTGAACAGAACATGAATTATAACTAGTTTCGCTAAGTTTACAATTTATGGAACGGAAAGCCAGGTGAGGAGAAAATGCCTTCTTCCGTAAAGAAAGCTCGATCCCATGCCAAGCTCTTCCGCAAATTGTATCCACCCCCTTTCTTCTTCCTCTTCATCTGCTGGGGCTCCAAATTAAGCTTTGGTGCTTCCAACTTGTTCCCATTTATGTTTTCTTTGTTTTTGTCGTCTTTGGCTGAGCAGCTAAACTTTTCGAAACCCACTGCACGGACTCTAGCATCTGCGTGTTACATTGAACAGTATATGCTCGGTCCAACCAACAGGGAAAAAGGATATGAAAGCCGCGTGAATCAGACATGACCCACGTTTTACTATTATTGTTCATTAAAATCAGCCATAAAAATTAAAGTAAGCATGGTTTATTCAGATGATAAGTTTGAATTAATTATATCATTAACCAGATGGATAGCTGCCGCGGAAGCGTTCAAATAAGACAAAAAGCAAAAACCAGGGCCAAGGAACAAATTGAAAGAGTAAGAAATGAAGAGAGTGAAGCCTAACCAGATTGAGGGGCAAGAGCAGGAACAGATCCATGGCAATGAAGAGGAGAGCAAGAGAAAATGGTGGAGGTATTATTAGCACCAGAGTCGTCCCTGGGTATATGTAGCAGAGAATCATCTTCAACAGCGATCTCTAAGAGCGAGAGATCGGAATCCATCGTTGACTTATTTTTACGCCAGGATGATCGATCTAAGCAATAGCGATTGGATGTTTGGAGTTCAAACTTCAAGCCGTCGATATAAATGGATCGGGCGTCGGTTAGTGTGCGTGCAGATTGATAGTAGTATTTGAATTGAAAGCATTGACAAGCGGGAACTCTCACACAACAGCCAAGTTTTGAGTTTATTAGAATTACAATATTAGACATGTTACCTTTTCAGATTGACAATGGAGTCCTGTTTTGTCTGCAAACAAGGATCGAAGATTGGTCCAAAAAGAAAAGGATCATTGAAAGATGAATTTGTTGGGCCATCCACGATTTCGTATGTTGGTTACTCGTTATCCATGTTTATTGGGCCCTGTTTAGATGGAAATTCGACCCATTACTCTTTTCGGCGTATACTTTCACTTGGAAAACGAGGGTCGAGAGAAGCGCTTTGACTCTACGACCCCGACACGTGATTATTTTCAGCCGCAATTGCCTTGCGTGATCATAAATTTAAAATTCTTCACTTTTTTTTAAGAATTATATAGAACTAATATTCTAATATTATTTTTTATATATATTTAATATTTTAATTTTATTTATGATACAATTTTACCTATAATCTTTTTAATTTGACACAATTTCACCTATAATTTTTTTAATTTAGTGCAATTATTAGTATTTGAGAAATAAGATTATGTGTAAAATTGTATCAAATTAAAAATATTATGGATAAAATTATACCAAATTAAAAAGATTATAAATAAAATTGCATTACAAATAAGATTAAGATACTATACCCATATAAAAATTTAGATGAACTAATCCTAGAGGTTCATCAGATCAAAATATGTATCAAGATTAATGGAGCATTTCTAGGAATATTTACAAATTACCCATCAATAAAATCTTCATAATGGTAAAAAAATTTAAACTTACGATCCTGTAAGTTATATCCAACTAATTATTAATTAAACCAATTTTTATTGTAGTATAAATTTAAAATTTTCAACCAATCTTTAGTCTTTACTAAAATTCTTAGTATCTTTGATAGAGGAGCATGGCATGATCAAGCATCAAAGGAAGACCAAAACACGGAGCGTGGAGCCCAAGCTAAAAGATGGAAGTCCAATACTCTAAAAGACCCATGACAAGGTATTGCAGGCCCAATGACGAGAGTAAGGATCAAATCTATGAAAGAGGCGTTGAATTATTTGATAAAAGATCTTAAAGAGTTAGAACCTATTTATTTGGAAGAAGTATCCCTCAATCAGCCTAGCAAGGGTCCAAACATGGTGATTACATTGCTAGAAGCCAAACAAGATGATGCACAAGGCCCATGTGCAGTCCAGATTGAAGAATTCACTCAAAATACCATGTGACAAGCATGTGCCTTGAAGGAGGAGCATAAGTGACGTCCAAGAATATTCAAGAAGCATCAAGAAGGCGTCTTTATGTATTAGTTATGGTTTAATTTCATTTTTTTTAAGTTTTCATTTCTATTTACATTAAATAAGGCCTTTTGGTCAAAGATTGCATAAGAATATTTTAGGTTAGTTTCCTATTTTTAGGTAGCAGCCTTTTTCTTCAAGAAAATATAATTTTCCTATTTCCTTTAGCCTTAATTGGTGCCAACTAAGATAGTCAATCATCATTAAGGCATATTTATGGCATT
The DNA here is from genome assembly GCA_037074615.1 of Leucaena leucocephala. Classification (NCBI taxonomy): domain Eukaryota; kingdom Viridiplantae; phylum Streptophyta; class Magnoliopsida; order Fabales; family Fabaceae; genus Leucaena; species Leucaena leucocephala. The sequence continues at coordinate 21,022,602 of CM073523.1, read as the reverse complement.
TATGACGTAGGATTTTTTTTATTCTAGATTGTTCTTTTACTGCCTATGTAAGGCTACGTTTTTTGTAATTGAAGCAGATTTGAATGAATGAATTTTAGAGAATTTTATTTCTCTTGAGTGAGCTTTGCTTGCCGCCTCATATTCTCGTGGGAATACTCGACTGTATCAAGGGCTGATCATCCTTGTGCTGTCTCCATGGCTAGGGTTGTAAGAGACAGGTTTTCTTAAGGTCTTACCTTCGATCGTTCGTCTAGTTTCCTAATTTGTCTCTAACCGATCCGTATTCGTACCTTATATCAATCTTAGCTTGAGCTTTTAATCTAATAAAATCAAAATAAATTACTCTATTTCGGGATGAGAAAGGATTTTTTATTTTTCAGAATTTAGCGTTTGTATTAAAAATAAGTACTCATTGTTATTTTTCATGATCATAGAAATGCAGAAACCATTGGAATTGCAGCAAAATCAATGATTTAATGTGCTCATTATTACAAGTAAATTTATTGATTATTATAGTTCATACTCTAGTTGCATGTTAGATCAATGGTGATTCATTTAGGTATGTTTAGATAGGGAGAAAAGTAAAAAAAAAAATAGAGGTAGTGAATAGTAGTAAAAAAATTCTTAAAATAATAAAATAATTTACAAGTACTATTTTTAGGAGTTTTTTTTAATAGTATTTTTTTCTCTCTAATTTTTCCCCCCCAAGAATTAATGTCTACCTACTTGAATTGAATTTCTTAATACTATTGACAGCTTTTGGTTGTCTCTACATAAACTTATCTTAAAAGTACGAGTGTTTGTCATGTTTTTACAATACCTAGACCAAGCTCATATCTATGCGATCGCAATTCATGGTGACTCACATTGCTTAGGAAACGTGTGCAGGAAGTTATTACACTCAATAGTCAAACCGTGATTAGGAAGTTTTAATACACTGCATGAACATGAATCCCTTGGAGATAAAATTGTCATTTGTCATGCAATGAAGACAATATCCAACAACAATAAAGTAAGGCCAATGATTGCATTTGCCAGATGGTATTAGTCAAAATTTGTATGTACGTGTTGACAGCTTTAAATGGCTCACCCAAAAGTTGGAGATATTGATGGCTTGAGAATTCTAATTCATAATTGAGACCAAAAAAAAAATAAGTGCTATCAATTCTGCTAATAGAAAATCTCATGTAAATTAGAATTAATATATATAGTAAGGAATAGACTCATATCCTATAAGAATACGAGTTCGATTCTCGTTATTTTTATAAAAAAAAATTTAATAGACGATCTCGTAAATATCATATAAGTACTTTTTGAATCTTAGGGTTATATCCTGATTTTGATGAATAATCGGTGTCAAACCTATTTAAATTTTTTTGGTTAAAAAATAACAGAGAAAATCTTCCCAAGTACACAATGACAATATAAATGAGAGAGCGTTTGTGTCATGTTTTCTTTTTAGCTGTTAGATTTTGGGCAAATTTATATTCAAACTTGTAATTGTACCAATCAATTCGTACGGAAAGAAATTCTATTTTGTTATTTTTCTTCATTCTGATTCTCTATACCAATTGCTTGGAAGCATTTACTTTCTAAATAACATCTGTTTATTACTAAAAATGCAGAATTATCTTTTTCATCTTTAATTTTTTTGTTATATGAATACGAAATAACCCCGTTTTTTTTTGGTGAAAGAGCTATCGTACGAAATTAAAATTGCAAGTCACAAAAGGGAGGCCAATCACCACCAGAGCTTAGAGGTAATTGACCTTCATTGAGAATGGAAATAACAATGCCTGTATCAAAAAAATAAGTCACTAAGGATAGTGTTCCCATGTCTTATTATTCAACTGCCTTCCCCTGCATTTACTATAAAGAATGGAATTCTATAATTTCTATAAACCAGCGGTACAATGTATGTCTGCGTGTGTAACCCAAAACAACCAATATCCAATTTGCTAGAGTCTATGATGAATCTCCAGTCTTACAAGAGTTAGTTTAAACGTTACCCTCCCTTGACTTTTCCCTTTTCCTATTCTATATTCTAAGAAATAAACGAATAACTAACCCCCCCCCCCCCAACCACAAAAAAGGAAAAAAAAACTAGATGAAATGTCCTACTAGAGATGGCTTCCGTTAACCGTTGGCTGCAATTTTATACACTAGCATAGCCATAGGATAATGAGTCATAAGTTTTGTTGCTATGTCCACGTCAGGCAGCATAAACCAACCTCCCCAGCCGCCAAATTGGATTCCTCATGTTTATGATCCTCATGTTTCTGTAAATAGTCCCATACCAGTATTTGAGACGGATGCAATCGGATCAATCATCATCCTCCGTTAACGAGGGAAAGGAAAAAGGTCTGAACTTGTAGCCATCGCCATAGTAGAATTTATTTTGAAATTCTACCCAGTGAAGACGCAGGGCATGAAGAAAAGCGCTAAGGGTTTCCATCATCAGAAGAATAAAGGCAGTTGCAAAGGCAAAAACGACTAGCCCCACTATCCGAATAACAAGATTGTCATACCTGTTATAAATATAATTGCAATTAGCAATAACAATAATGATTACAAAATATGAGAAAAGAACAAAAAAAGAAAAAGAATGTTTTCATCATACATGAAAATGAAGCAATACTGCAAAGCTACATGTAAAGAACCAGCTTGATTGCATGTTACGTAATTAGATTCTCAGAATCTTATGAAGGGATGTTAATGTCACCCAAAACCAGACAGGCCAAAGCAATAGTAAAACATTTATTTAGTATTGCCTCATTCCTCCCTTAGCCCAAATCATCAACTTCCGTTGGTCCTGGATGTCTAGAGTCCTTTCCATGTTATGAAAACCATCCTTTATTTAGTATTGAGTAATTTCTTGGCTCAGAAGTTTGTATTTGGGAAAAAGCTTGAAGAAAATCTCATTCCACTCAAGTTTGATAATAAATGATGAACTTGTCAACTAAGGGGCGAGCATCAAATCTATATAAAAGAGTGGCAAATGGCAATCATAACAAAGGAAACCGAAACACTTCAATAAAGAGAAAGTAAAGACGAAGCATGCCCAAACTCACCCCCAAGCAAGAAGTAGTACTTTCTCATAAAAAACAGTTGAAAGCTCTGAGTGGGCCAAGCTGCAATGGTGATGAAAGAAATCAACCTAGGAACAATAATAGAGAAAATGATAATTCATGACAATGAGAGAAAATCATGGCTAAACAAACCTTAATGCCCAAAGTCGAAGATATGATGCAGTATTTGAAACAGCGCCTAGAACAAATTCAATAGAGTGGATCATTTGATGAACAAAGACCTCACTGAAATTGAATTCCTCATGATGTTGCCTGGCAGAATCTGGTTCTTCCTCGAGGTCCATCTCAGTGTTAGTAAGCATACCATAAGCACGTCCTTGGAATCTCTACATCATATCATCAGGATTAAAGTTAGCAGACTTGTTGAACTCCTTAAACATTGCTACTTTGATAGCTGTCAAAGAAACACAGAAAATTGAAGCCAGACAAAATCTCCCCATGGCTGATAGAAAGTCAAGTTTTTTTTTATATAAGCAAATTTTAGTTTGAAGAAAGTTGGGAAGCATTGAGGCTCCGCAAACTTAGGGAGCAGTCCTGAATCATAAAGAAGAAACACGAACAGACGAGGATATGTTTCTAGACATCTCTGCACAGATTGAGGTTTAGGAAAATAAAATTCTCAATTTCCAAGAAAGAGAAATCATACACAAGCCAGGATAAACCTTTACCTCATGGTGGAGCTTCTTTAGGATAAAGGGTTTTGGAAACAGCATCCAAGGAACTGCGATTAAAGCCAAAAGTAATAACACAATCTGCATACGATGAGCAGTAACTCAGAATGATGAAGAACAAGAAGTAAAACAAGTCAATTAGAAACACATAGAGAAATCACCAGAAACATACTTGAAGTGGCCTTTGGCCCCAGAACAACTGATTCTCCCCAAGATTATCAGTGGGGCTAAGAAACATGTAAATCATTACATGATAGAGGTCTGCCTGAGAACCATTGCACCACTTTACGACAATGAGAAGAGAAAGATACCCAAACAGACTGTTCAGAAAAATCATCTGTGGCACAAACTGGTACCTAAAAGCAACGTGGAGAGTAAGGTTATCCTACTAAAGTGATAGCACAGTAAAATCTGTAGGCGCAGGCAGAAGAGAGACACCTTATATCCACTGAGCTGCTAAAATAATGCGCATTGAAGTAACTTAATATAATCCCTAAGTTCATCTGCGCGACACCTAAAAGAATGGACATCTTCATCTTGAGAGAGTTGAGAAAAGCCAATTCTGAACGACTTCCACGCCAGCTGGGGTCCACACCAAATGGGTATGTATCTCGTGATTTGACTAAGCCAGCAGTATGTGCATCCCTAACAAGAAATGAGAATGACTTAAAACAAAATACTAACACAGCCAACACCATGCCACTGAATATATAACAAGGTGAAGATGGTCAGCCAGTATAAATACCAAAGATTAGAACAGTTGGGAAGGGGAAATATATCAAAATAACGAGGTACAACTGTGAAAGAGATGCAAATAAAATTATCTCCAGTAATTAATTGAAGAAGAAGGCAATAGTTTTAAGGGAAACAAGAATTAATTCAAATAAACAGCAGTAAAGTTTTCTTAGAAACACCACCTAGGTAAGGATAAAAAAAAGTTCCATGAACAAATACACTTGGGGAACACAAAAGTGTCAAAAATACAATGAAAATATCTAATGAAATATATCAACTGTCTTCAGCAAGAACCATCATAACATTGATGGTATCAAACTAAGACTAAGAGATCCTTCCCAGGGAATGGCTATCCAGAACTTAAAAAACAGAACAATGATTTGAATCAACATATGTATTTTAGTAAATAATTTGATAATGATAATTTGATAAACTCCCCCATTGCTGCTTGGAAGAGGAGCGTCTGAGTGTTGAAGGAGATGCATTGAAAATACAAGTGAACTCAAAAACTTAAAAGGTGTAACATAAGAAATGAACAAATAATGCATCACTATCTAGGAAATTAAGACCCAAACACTCAATTAGTACCAGAATCACCAGATGGAAAGAGATAAATGTTAAATAGTGCATACCTGCACGAAGCATCTCGGCATGTGTAAGCAGACTTTCCAAAAATATGAAAAGGAACAGAGAAGAATTCATTGTAGATTAACCCGCAATAGATTGAAAACAAAGACATCAAAAGAAGCACATAACGCCCACCAAATAGCATCTCCATAAAGCTTCCAAGTCTCTGTCAAAAGGTAAAGTGAACAGTTAGATACTTAAATCCAGAGACAATAGCAGAATAAAAGCAACAAGTCCTTTGTCCCTGTTTTTTTTTTCACTTCCATGAAATATTAGCATAGAGTCGTAGTATAACATTATACTGACTTTCCCATAAGTTCACTAAAATTATACCCGCCAGCTAATCACAAATAACAACTGATGAAAGAAAGAATAGACTGAACACAGAAAGCAATAGAGGGATGATTCAAGTATGTTCTGTGTATATCTTCTATGCAGAGTACATCTATATATATACACGAATACACAATCAGAAGAGCATGATTTATGGAGAGGATCAGGGAACATATTAAGTAAATACAATCAAATCATATTCCCACAATCATAACTAATTAATTCCTGATTCCCATAATCATTCCCATAATCGCAGCTACTCAATTCCTGAAATCCAGCTTCATTAATTCAGATATCTCCTACACTCCCCCTCAAGTTGGAGCATAGATATTTATCATGTCCAACTTGCTGATCAGGTATTCAAATTTGTCTCGAGACAACCCCTTTGTGAGAACATCTGCTATCTGTTCTTTGGAGGGAATATATTTGAGTTCAATTATTCCCGCATCGATCTTTTCTCTGATGAAATGTCTATCTATCTCCACATGTTTTGTTCTGTCATGTTGGACTGGATTGTGTGACATACTTATAGCCGCCATGTTGTCTGAGTGTAGCCTGATAGGTAATTCTGTTAGCATTCCCAATTCTTCTAGTACTCGTTTTACCCATAGGCTTTCACATATTCCTAGAGCTATGGCTCTGAATTCAGCTTCAGCACTGCTTCTAGCAACCACACTTTGCTTCTTACTGCGCCATGTGACTAAGTTCCCCCATACATAGGTGACATAGCCCGATGTTGATCTTCTATCGTCTTGATCACCTGCCCAATCCGCATCTGTGAGTATTTCTACGTTTCTCTTATCAGATTTTTTGAACAGAAGACCTAGGCCAGGTAAGCCTTTCAGATATCTGAGGATTCTGTACACCTCATTTAGGTGCTTCTGTCTGGGGTTATGAGAATGTTGACTTACAACACTGACAGCATAGGCGATATCTGGCCTTGTGTGTGATAGGTAAATCAGTTTTCCTACCATGCGTTGGTATCTTCCCATATCAACCTCTTTTCCTAGATCTTCATTCTCCTGAATCTTGTCAACCCTAATAGGAGTATCGCTAGGTCTACAGCCTAGCATGCCCGTTTCTTCTAGAAGATCTAGTATGTATTTTTTCTGTGAGATATTTATTCCTTTCTTAGATCTGGCCACCTCCATGCCTAAAAAATATTTCATTGTTCCCAGATCCTTTACTTGAAATGCTTGGTTGAGAGCCTTTTTAATTCTATCAATTTCTGCAGAATTGTCACCTGTGAGGATGATGTCATCAACATATACTGCTAATACAACAAGTTTCCCGTTTTCACGTCTGAAGAACAAAGTGTGATCACTTTGTCCCTGTACGTAGCCTTGCTCTTTTAATACCTTTGTGAATCTCTCAAACCATGCTCTAGGAGACTGTTTTAATCCATATAGTGACTTCTTCAACTTGCATACATGGCCCTCCTCCTTTCCAGGAAATCCAGGGGGCATCTTCATATATACCTCCTCCTTCAACTCTCCATTTAAGAATGCATTTTTTACGTCCATTTGATGTAGAGGCCAGTCCATATTAGCAGCAAGTGATAGTAGAATTCTGATTGTGTTTAATTTCACCACTGGTGCAAATGTCTCGGTTTAATCCATACCATAGACTTGAGTAAAGCCCTTGGCCACCAGTCGTGCCTTATATTTGTCGAGGCTTCCATCCGCAAGGTATTTCGGAGTGAATACCCATTTACAACCAACCGCTTTCTTATTCTTCGGTAGCTCAACTACTTCCCATGTTTCATTTCGTTCCAATGCCCTCATCTCTTCCATGACTGCTTGTCTCCATTCACGACTTGCTAAAGCTTCATGAATGTTCTCTGGTATCTTAAGTTGATCCAGGTGAGAAACAAAAGTATGATGTTTAGATGATAGGGCCTGATAAGAGACAAACCTTTCTATGGGATGCCTGGTACATGTCCGTTGTGGTTTCCTGACTGCTATTGGAAGATCAAGGTCCTTATCTTGGGCTTCTTTCGGACCTACACTTGGTTCAAACTCTTGGTGTGTGTCATCGACTTGAGGAGCATTACCTGTCGTGTTTCTGAGGGTATATACTTGTCCCCATTTGTTGGTGTCTCCCCCTGAACTCGTTTGTCCTTCCCCAGATTTCTTCTGTGTTGGTATGTCAGGGGTGTAGGTGTGGTTAGGTTCAAGGTGGAGGCATAGAGGTTGGGTTTCAGCGTTGTTGTGGTGTGTCTGAGGGTCGCTCCAAGACTCCCCCTGAGCCGAAGATGAGGGATAGAAGGGTGTATTCTCATGAAAGGTGAGATCACAAGTGACATACAGACGCTTGGCCAAGGGATCAAAGCACTTATACACTTTTTGGGTACTTGCGGGGCCGAGAAAGATGCATTTGATAGCTTTAGGGGCAAGTTTGGAGGTATGATAGAGATGAACAAAAATAGTGCATCCGAAGACTCGGAGAGGAAGGGTGGTTTCCAGGTATGGTAGATGGAAATGAGTTTGAAGTACCTGGAGTGGAGTTTGAAATGACAGAGGTTTACAGGGTATGCGGTTAATTAAGAAAGTGGCCATGAGAATTGCATCAGTCCAATAGAAACTAGGAACGTTACTGCTAAAAAGAAGAGCTCGAGCAGTCTCTAAGATATGCCTGTTCTTCCGTTCAGCAATTCCATTCTGTTGGGAGCTGTAAGGACACGAGCTTTTATGAGTGATACCGGTTTCTTTAAGAAAATTTGATAGTGGGTGATTAAAATACTCGGTCCCATTATCGGTATGGAGAATCTGGATTTTAGTATTGAACTGGGTAAGGACCATTTGATAAAGTCAACAAAGGTTTGGTACACTTCGGTTTTATCTTTTAGGAGAAAGACCCAACTGACTCGGGTATGATCATCAATAAGAGTATAAACCATTTAGCCTGGGTACGGTTGGCAACTTTAGACGGGCCCCACAAATCGCTATGGATAATAGAAAAAGGTTTAGATGGGCGATATGGAATATTTGGAAAATGAGTGCGATGGTGTTTAGCTAGCTCACAGGAGTCACAGGAAAATTCTGATTTTTTATTAGAGCAGATTGAAGGAAACATCTTAAACATATATTGAAAGTTTGGATGTCCTAATCTCTTGTGCCATAGTTCGAAGTCACTAGCCCTAGGGAGAGACACTTTATTACATGAACGGGGTACTGGTTGGTGACATTCATCCAGGTAATATAGCCCATCAAGCCTTTTAGCAACACCAATCGTCGTCCCCGTGAGTAGATCCTGGAAAAAACAGTGGGTAGCAAAGAAGTTAGCACGACAACGTTCATTTTTGGTTAACTGGCTTACAGATAACAAGTTGCATTTTAAATTTGGAACATGGAGGACATTGTGTAATGTTAACGTGGCAGACACATGGATAGTACCACTACCAGCTACCAGAGAATTAGAGGCATCAGCAATTTGCACTGCAAGATATGATTGAGCAGGGGTATATTTAGAAAAAAGTGAAGCATCATTGGTCATGTGATCAGAGGCACCGGAGTCTACTATCCAACGAGGACCTGTATGCTCATATTTTCTGCTACTAAGAGCTGTAGAAAAATTACCTCTCTTAACCATACTAACAATTGGTTGCTTACGGGATTGATTTTCGAGGGCAGTTAGTCGCTCCAAAATAAGGCTCAATGGATCTTGGGCTGCAGCACTTCCCTGGATTGGGCTTGGAGAGATGAGGCCCACTTGAGTTGAAGACCCTTCAAACAGATTTGGGCCTGCGGCGTGTACTGTACCAGTCGTGCCTTCACTACCACGAGACAGCGCCATCCAGCCATCCAGTTCACCGCTCGCCTCTGCAACATTTCCTCTCGGGCGAGCTGGCGTGGCTTCCAGTTTGGGGGCTTCCCATGGAGGTCCCAGCAGGTGTCCCGTGTGTGTCCAGTTTTCCGGCAGTGGTCACAGGTAGGACGCTCCCTCCTAGCTTCACTCGTTCTAGCTGCAAGAGCTGAGGAATTCTCGGTGGGGGTGATTTGTCGAGGATTGGAGTTCTCAGGCAGCATTACCTGGCGGCGGGACTCTTCATCCCTCAGCAGCGCAAAAGCTTCAGACACAGAAGGGAGAGGCACCCGCCCCAGGAGACGACCTCGCAGATCCTCATACACGGTGTTCAAGCCGACGAGAAACTCAAATAAGCGCTCCTCTTCTAGGTTCCGTCAGAATGTTTCAGCGTCCGCGGCATCTTTCCAGACGTAGCATTTCAATTGATCCAGCTCCTGCCACAGCGTCTTTTTCTCCAAGTAATATTGATTCAGGGGTCTGTCGCCTTGTCGCGCATTCCACAACTGAGAACGCAAGTCGAAGATTAGTGCTGCCGTCGGCCTCTTACCGTAAGCTTCTCGCACGCCTTGCCATATCTCCTTGGCTGTTGAAATAAACATGAAGCTCCGGCGGACAGCAGGGACCATTGCATTGAGAAGCCATGACACCACCAGCGAGTTTTCTGATTTCCACCGCCGGCGAATATTGACATCATCAATGGACGGAGGTTCCTGTTGAATCACTTCCAGTCGATCACGGCCATCAAGTGCCAAGATCATAGATTGCGCCACTCTCCATAATTATCTCCAGTGAGGCGTTCGGGAACGATGATGACAGTGGAGCCTTCAACGCCGGCAACTTTTGTGGGTAGACGCATCCCGCCATCAGATGTGGCTGTGTCGACTTCGGCGGAGGACAGTGACGGTGATCTCGTGCCCACCTCTGATACCATGATGAAAGAAAGAATAGACTGAACACAGAAAGCAATAGAGGGATGATTCAAGTATGTTCTGTGTATATCTTCTATGCAGAGTACATCTATATATATACACGAATACACAATCAGAAGAGCATGATTTATGGAGAGGATCAGGGAACATATTAAGTAAATACAATCAAATCATATTCCCACAATCATAACTAATTAATTCCTGATTCCCATAATCATTCCCATAATCGCAGCTACTCAATTCCTGAAATCCAGCTTCATTAATTCAGATATCTCCTACAAACACAACATACTCATTGCTAGCAGTAAATAGCATTTCTGACAGCATCATTATTGATGCCCTTCTAATAGTAAGAGGGCAAAAGAACAGAAAAATTTGAGGTGTGCAAATAAGTTCCTGTTACAAGACCATATATATATATATATATATCGAGCCCATTATAATCCCCTCCCCCCCAAACAAAAAAAACGCAAACCATAACTGCCATATTTATTTTAGTTATGGCACAGTATGAACCAAATTACCTGCTTACTGAGCCTGCTTTCACGTGCTATAAGAACAAATGCCCCCAGCAACAAGCAAATTCCATGACCCCAGTCCCCAAACATTACGGCAAAAAGAAATGGGAATGTAATAACTGTGTAAACCGCAGGATTTGCTTCCTCGTATCTCGCAACACTGCCAAGTAAAAGGGCTCATCAGAAATCTAGTCTGATTTCTAAGTTACCAACTTAATGACAGGTAATAAGCTAGAAAGTTTATCTGAGCTGTGATACATCCCCGTGATTAATTAAAGAATACAAGCTAATATAAGAAAACAAATATTGGTGAACAAAATCATACAATTCAATAGCTACAAAAATTGTACAAGATCTAGGATGGATTTTCTGATTAGCAAATAAGCCTAGTGGCAAAACGGGTGGGAAAGGGCTAATTCTCCCCTCAGCAGCTTGTTCATCCAAACCCTCGTATAACTTACTGAAGTCATGCTGAGGTTGAAAATTTTCCCTCTCACCTGAAGGTCAAAGTTTAATTTTACTCCTCAATTTACCAAGTCGACCCAACACAACTGTGAGACAATTCAAGTAGTTCACTTCAAGAGGAGATGCAATAAGAATCATCATATACTATGGTTAATCACATAGAACATACAAATTCTGTTCAATTTACTGATACTTAATGCGACCAAAACACTGGAGTTAAAGCATTCTACATATCAGACAAGTTTTCTCCTACTTACTCAGTGTATGTATATTAACTTTGCGATTGGAAAAACATAAGTTGTCATTTATCGTTCTGAACGCAAACCACTTACTCATCTATCAATGCATAGCAATATACATTTTGAGCTATGAGAAAATCAATGACCTAGAAAACAAACCTAAAATCAACTTCAAAAACGTAAAAGTATTCATGTTAAACAAAGCAATAAAGCATACATTATGCTTACCCATATGCATCCACAATTTCCTGATATGCACTAGTAAAGCGGTTGGTCCTAAAATATGTGGGTGGTGATTCCACTGCATCCATTGGGTGGAAGATTATGCCAACTTGAGAGCTGCTATCTAAAGTTGCACGCTGCAGTGCCACCTGAATCTGAAAAATGTTAGATGCAACACCCTTATCAAAGTGTCCAAATCAACATACACCTTCAATTTCTCCGAAATTATAAGGGAGGAGTTAGATGAGGATAAAAAAAATTGGGGGAAACTAAAATTAGGGTACCTGCGTTGTTGCAGATACAGGGCACCAACCCTCTCCAACGAGACATTTTTTTGTGACGTCAAAATTTAACATGTTCAGGGTATCATACACAGCCTTCTCTCTTCTTATCTAGGACAAGATGGTCATGATGAGATCCATTAGTACCATTTGCACCTTAAACACTAGGTACAAGAAATTCTTCCAAAAGAATACATCAATGAGCTATAGATTACCATGTCCATCCATTTTGCTAGGTGACTCTCCACAGAAGAAAGGGCCTTATTTCGGTGCCTAAGACCAGCATCCAGAGTCACCTCTAAGTCAGAAAGACGTGATGAGACCTATCACCAAAGACCAAAATTTAAACCACAAACCAAAGAGTTTGCATATTTACAGTCAGCAATGATGACATATTGAGCAACAACAAACAAATAAAAGACAAGCCATAGTTTGTTGCCAATGAATGTAGCAATAGGTCTAGTGCCACCTCTGGAAATATGGAAAGGGGGGGAGTAAAAAACTACAGTTAAGCCCATTCCCCCTATATATGGTAAAGAAAACTTAAAAATGCAATCTCTTGCAGAGTATATTTTAGATTTTTTTTTTTTAAAAAAAAGGCAGCATGGAATAGGCTAGCAACACCCCCTTTTGGGAGGGGAGGACAGATCTAGAAATTTCCTTCTGAGCTGAGTATACTTACCTCCCTACTTATTTGTCTTTGTTTACTTATATCTTCAGGGACAGGGTAGCAATTTGCACCAAATGCCTCACAGATTTTAAGAATCTTTATTCTTGCCTGCTCCCCAGAGAAAAACACGACATACACTGTTTTCTCTATCTGAAAAGAAGAGTTCAGGAATCTGAGTTGTAGGGACAGATAAACATTAATGGCAACATAAATCAGCAACGAACAAGATAAGTCACAGCAATAACAAATTAAAAAGCTTTAGAAATGATTATATCCACTTTATCGGACTCTTCTAAAGTAATATAAAAGAAAAGGGGGAAAACCTTCTCATTTGAAACAGGATCCTCGATTAGCTCATCAACTGCAGCCTGATTGAAAAGCATATTACCTCTTGTAGCCCGAAACAACATCCTTTCAAACCTAAGAACCTTGGATTTACAAATTATTCCGCTGATGAATCTTAAACCAGATTGATATGATGATCCAGGCTTCAAATCCTGTAAAATAAACAATTTATGATAAGAAGATTTGAAGAGAAAATACCATTAAAAAACTTGTAAAATCATTCACACTTTCCGCATTAGAAAAAGTCAAGGACTATAGAAGACTGAGAAACCTTCTCAAGTATAGATCCAGTGTCAACATGATCATCATTTGAGTATACATTCTCCTCCAGCTCCCTCTCTGAAAATTCATGGCTATGATTTGAGGCTAGAAAACTAAATGCCTGAAATTTACACAATTCATTATTTATACATAAAACAAGAAAGTGTATTGAAAGCATTTCTATACCAAAGCAATCAAATTGTTGTGCCAATAGAACAAGGTATCATTAATATTACACATTGCACATGAGAGAATAACATGTGAGATGAAGGAAAATAACTAATGCTATATTGTGATCAGAAAGGCCTTTCTTTGATGAGGAAACTCAAACGTAAAAACTAACGTAACCAAAATAGACAACAGAATGTAGAACCTTTAATACTTCTACTTCTAAGAATAACAGAATATGCTCACCACAAAAACCAAAATAAATTACCTTCTGCAAAACAATCTTAAACTCCAGGAGCTCATTATATGACTGACGAAGTTTCTCGCTGTTAGAGTTCAGTTCAATTAGCTCATGTTCATGCTCAGCAAGTTTATACTGGAATAACATAAACCCAAAGGAACATATATTGTCAGATTTAAGTATAAATAATCTGCATATAGACTGGCCAATTACTAAGCATCAACTTCTACGGAGTCATGTTATTGCTGGCAGCCAAGCATCAAATAACTCAAATTCAAAGCCTAGGAAACGAGTTATATCTGGAAGAGTAGAAAGTAAAATAGACAGGGACCTCTAGTTCCTCCAACTCAATATCTGGTTGCAAAACAGGATGAGGAGAAGGCATAAGACCAGCTTTACTGATTTGATCTTTGAAGAATCGTAACTTTCTCGACATTTCCGCACATCGCTTGACCTACCAATAAAGAAATACAGTTAATATCAGTGATAAAAAATCATTTCAATATACACATATATTTCATGATTTCAGAAGGTTGATAATAGTATCTTGTGTCCAAATATACGATGTTCAACCATTGAACCAAAAAGTTAATATGCTGATATTAATTCCAAAAAAGATAGAAAATTAAAAGGAACCCCCCCCCCCAAAACAGAAAAAAAAAACTCTCATTTAATAAATATAGAGCAATTTTTTTCACCAAGTTAAGCCCAATTATAGGTTTCAGAAAACAACTTTTGAGGAGTAGAGCAATTATTAGATTTGATTTAATCGACAAAAGTTGTCTTCCTGATTATCTTTAGTTTTTTCCTTTCAAACAAGTAAATCCAAGTTGCAAATACAATGATACAAGGACATGGTACTACGGTTGGCCATAAGAATGGACCCTGAATTTTAAATAGACTGACATCCCCATGGTAATACCCAATCAGTTATCATTCAACATATTTCAGAATTTGTTGGAATTTCTTGTTAGTGAAGGTGAAGAATACCTGATTAACAAACGTTCTCTGGAAAGCGCTTTTATCATCATTTAACTGCAAAAGGAAAAGAATGTTCAAAAGAGATGCAATGATTCGATATCACAGAAGCATAAATTTTTGCTCACAAGTACTTCTAATGGCCACGATTTGTTAAAGGCCAAAAGGTACTTCCAGAACTCTGACATGATGGAAAATAACAAAGGTTGAAACCAACTTCAAAACTCAGCAGCAAAGTTACCTTTTAAAATACCCTTCATCAAGAGATAAATAATAAAAATAACAATGCTAAAATATACCACTGAAAAATTCAAATAAACTCTCGCATTTTTAATTTCCCTAGTTGTAGGCATACATAAAAAGAGATAATACAATTATAACCTCAAAATTTGTGTGTATCAAGCAAATTCAGAAAATATAAGAACAGGAGTCTAGATCCAGGAAAAGCTACACTTCCTGATTGAAACATATAGCAAGTTTCACGAATGCATGGCCACCAATTGTTATTCATGTGGTTTCACATGAAAAAGCAGCCACCAGTTAGTGTCCTTTTCAATCATTAAAAATAAGTACTCGCATCAGACATACATCAATAATCATTACCATAACTAGTCCTCTAACACGATTATAAAATATAGTGGATCATAACTTATTAATTTGACCAGGCTGCCAGTAAAACTTGTTATCATCAACAGAGTTGCATATCCATGGACTCACGATATAACTACATAGGAAGCAAATAAACCAGTTTTCAATTTGGCCTCCTGAATCAACACAGGAAAAATGAATTAAAGCAAGTCGCTAGGTAGTCATGACCTAATTGATGGAACTGCGGTCATCATTTCTGAACTACTGACGCGAAATATTACCCACACTGGATGAGGATGGGAAATCTGAGGAACTTGAGAAACTAATAGTCAAACATAACATAATTGTCTACATTTTACACCCTCAACAATTAATATATTAATAGATCAGGATATATAACGATATCTAGAATAAATTGATTTAAAAATAAATTGAATGTTGGATCAGTTTTCATGAAATGTTCGCATGAACGGTCCAATAAGACGGCAGGAAAAAATCCAGTTATCATTAAATCCACATGCCAGCACTGAATTCTGATTAACTTACATGCAACATTGAATTCAATAATGCTGCAATGTCATCGTTTGCAGGGGCTCGCTGTCAACTCAGCCGAAACTGGTTCGACCGGCCACAACTGCAAATGCAAAAACTTCACACTAAACTATTACAATACCTCGAACTCAGAAAACTAATTATCGTATTCAACGAAGAAACAGGGGAATGGAAGAGGAAGACGAGAGCAAAGAAGAAAAGGCGCCAAAAAAAAAGACATGATCAGTTAGGATTTGAGGAGGAACTTACATCTTGGAATTGGAAGAGGCCGAGTTCGCCCAAATAAGTGACGGCACGGTGAGCGGACTCGACGGGGATGATGAGTTGAACGAAGGTCATCTTCTCCGAACGCATCAGATCCATTGGCGGCATGTTATCAATGAACTGTTCCATTTTCGAGGAAACCATGATGAAAATGGATTTTGGCTTCAGATCTGAAAACTTCTCCTGTATGATCCGCGCGGTTGTGGGTGAAGCTTTGGCACGTTAATTGGGAGTCTGGTTTCAGTATTCCTTGGCAACTGCCACTAGAATCGGGAAATTCACATTGTCTCAAAAACTGTGAGATATGGAAAACTAGTTCCAAATATATAAAAATGACGCCATCGTTAAAATTCTTAATAATAAGCTTATAGTAGTGAGGTCGTGCATCATCGTCCACCAGCCTGTAATGCTTTTAGTGGATGGCCCAATGTTCTTTCGAGGTGGACGATTATCACATTACCACCTATGCGGATTCCCCGCGCAAAAAAACTGAAAGTAATATTCTTTTTCCATTTTTCATAAAACCTTATTCAAAAATCAAAATAAATATTAACTCGACGAATCTAAACAGAACATTCATTGGTTTACTATAAATAATTGAATAGGACTTTTTGTCTGGCCAACAAAAAATAGGACTTCTTGTGATGTCTGCAGGAGAAGCTTTTCTCATGTCTTAATCTTCCCAGGTCACATGCTTTATCCTTAATATCATAAAAGTTGATCGTTATTCGTTGGAGGGAAGTACATTGGCTAAAAAAAATTAATAATAAAAAATTTAAATAGATTGAGTCTAATAGTTCACTGAAATTAAGACTATTTTTATATTTAAATAATATTTATAGAATTATCTATAGATTATTTATTAATAATTTATATTAGTATCATAATTTAAATTTATAATTTTATAAGTTATAAATAAATTTTTTATACTGACCAAAATTTATAAAGACGTCCACCGATTAAAGCGGTGGGCACGACGACGCGTACCAATATCCAAGGGGGATACATGTTTCCTTCTCAAGTACTTGCTTTCAAGTGAACCGTAAGGATTGGACTGTGGGGATCGAAAATACGTATTTATTTGAATAGATATATTATTATTATAAACTAAAGTACGAGGTGTAAGGCGAATGGCATATGAATAAGGTGATGTTCCATGAATGCTAGCTATATAATAGATAGATAGATAGATAGTAGGTATAGGTTAATATTGATAATGTTGTATTAATAAGAAGAAAAACGAGTCTATCATAGCACAGTACTTAGGGCTCATGATATGACAAAAAGCAGAAGAAGATCATTTACCAGTCCAACTATGGTGACAAGAGTCTGACTTAGTAGCTCATAGGGGATTTCCCGAGGAGGATATATATATATTATTTTATTCATATGAAGCTGACTTAGTAGCTCTTCAACCCCACTCCCCACCAAATAGAAGAATCGGTTTTCCTTTGGTCTGGATAAGGGGCACGTTACTTTTAGTTTGAAGCGTCAAAAACAGTTAAGCATTAACACGTGGTTTGGTCCAAAAAAAAAATTGGGTTAAAATTTTAGATATGAGGATCGACCGAGTTAAACTTGATCTACTAGGTCACTTGACTAATTCAAATGGTCTTATTAATTTTTTTATTTTGTGATAATTGATTTTTTAAAAAATATTTGGTTAAAATAATAATATAATATTAGTATGAATACATTAAATTATTAATATAATAAAATAAAAATATATAATTGTCACTGGGTCGGGTTAGACTATTTGGTCCAACTACCCAATCCGAAGTCCGTTCCAAATCGACTACTGGGTTGGACCTCGTTTATGCTTCTTCTTTTTTGGATTTCTTGTGTAACCTTAATAAGAATTTGATAAAAAAAATTATTTTTATCTTAAATATAACATCCTAATCTATTTTATCTTTTAATTTTATAATTTTAATCTAAAACTATCTATATAGATTACACATACTAAGGATATTTTTATGAAAGGGTAACTCAAATATACATTATTAAAGAAAATATTTTGTATAATCAAACACCAATTCATTATCACTAATTAATTTAATTAATTTTTTTAATGTATATAAATTATTGTTTAATTTTTATATTAAAGATAAAATATAATAAAACTTTTATCTCCGTCGTGGCCACATGGGTTTGGTCAAACACGGAACCAAATCTGGCTCAAGATTAGGAAAAAGGTCAAAAAACACGATTGTCATTATTCATGGGAGGGAGGGAGCAAGATGGAGGCAGGCTTTATATCCCGATGGCCTTTTAATATAATGATATAGGGATATGAAAGCTCCTGTATAAATAAAAAGTCGTCAGTTCAATTTTGCTTATAATCATAAGAAATTAATGACTTAATGCATGACCATCTAATTTTCGAAAGAAATAAAACTTCTGTATAACGTTTAGCGGTCGTAATTACATATAATTAATCCTACGGGAGGCAACCTTCCTGGGGACATCTCTCTGCTCAAAGCCTCAAACACGAGAGCTACAGAAAGGGACCTCTAGAAGGACCCGCTAAAAAGAGCCCATCTTGAGGAAAAATATTGTAACAACGTAACAACCACAGCGTCCATATTACAAATTTCTAATGAGCCTTCAAATTCCAAAGAGAGAAGATATATCAAAGAGCCCAATGAGATATAAATTAAGACACCTTAGATATTTAATGAAGAACCTAATAACTAACAGGTGTTAAAATTTGATGTAACCATTCTCCCTGGAGTAAATCTGATTTTTTTTGGTACAAATCTGATTTAGAAACCAGAAGAATATTACCCTTGAGTAGCTATCGGCCCGGCCCAATTAAAGAGCATGCCCTCCATGAGTAAAAACAATAAAAAGTCCTCAGCCCGGCCCAATCGACTAGGCTGACCTCCGCGGCAATGACAAACTTCAATGAAGACACATACCGGGGAGCGGTGACATCGATGGGCCCAACCAAAACATCGGGAAATTGGCACGCAAGGGAACAAATGATTTCTAGGGAGTTGTCAAACTATTTTAGGAGTTGAAGACCGTATCTACAGAACAAACAAAATTTGTAAATATATAACAAAAGATGAGTTGATTAATATAATAGTATTATATGATTGTCGTCAACATTTTAAGAAATATTATAGTCAAAGTATGTTTGGGATATGATCCCTTTATAGCCTAGTAATTTACTTTTAGCGTTTAGTCTCTCTTATAAAAAAAAAAAAAATCCGCTGCATGTCACCAGGTGCTGATCCACATGAGTTTAACTATGTAGATATTCAGAGATTAATGTTAAAAAATTTGGAACGATATTTTCTTACAAAATTGATTAAAAAAACCTTTCACTCGACATTCTCTCTATTGTTCCCATAATTTTATTATAAAATTATGGCCAAATCAACAAACAATACAAGCGCATTATTAATTAGCTCCCCATACCTTTTCAGCACCAACAATCCTCTCTCCTATATCGCCTTGCGTTAGCATCGTGCACAGTGTTTGGTCCATCTTTTGATTTACCATCGAACGTACGATCTCTTTTTTTCTCATGTTTAAAAAATTAAACACCATGAACTTTTTAAAATTAATTCACTTTTCAAATTCAAAAATTCCTCTACAAAATAATACTTTTTTTATCTTTAATTTAAGAGCTAATTAATTTTTATTAAGTATATTAAAAAAGTCAAATAAATAAATTAATTATCACTAAATCTAATCCTTCAAAACGAATCCACACTACAAAAAAGATATTTTGTAGTGATTCATTTTTTGTATTTGTAACGGTTTATATAATCGTTATAAAAACAGACGCTACAAACAATGTTATAGTAGTTAAAGAAAACTGTTACTTATAACAGTCAAAACGTTACAACAATTTTCAGCGGTTTAAAAATTTTTGTAGCGATTTAGAAATTGCTACTAACTTTAGGCTAGAAATGAAATATTTCAACCTGGCGGCAAAACTAACCGTTACAAATGTTTTAGATTGATAAAATAATAAAAAAATTACTTTTTAATAGTATGCATGTATATATGTAGATACGTAGATATATAGATAATTTATTAAATTTGATAAGTTAGAGTTTCGTTATGATAATTAAGTATATTATTTAGTTATACTATATTATATAATTTGACATATTTTATTTGGTGAGATATAATTAAGATACAAAAGTGTGCAAACTAATATTAAATAACTAGAAAGTTATGGAAGGAGATAAAAAAAGGGGTAGAAGAGAGTTAGAAAGTAAATAAAGTGTAGAGAATATGATATATAATTAATTGAAAAGATCAACTAATTTTTGTAAATTAAAAATGATCTAAAAATAAAAGAATACACATGTTAATAAAGAATAAATATGAAAATCTAAAAAAATAAACTTATAAATCTAAATGATCTTACTACCACGTGAATAAATAATTAAATGAAAGTAAGAGAAAGACAAGATGCAGGAGGAGAAGGAAGAACAGAGGAAAGAGCAATAGTAAGAGTATAAGGAGTGGAGGTATTTGTAAGCATCAAGTGAACTTTATAGCGATCTTGTAGATATTTGTAGCGGTTTAAATCTGCTATAAATGTGTCCCAATGAGTTCGTGCATGGTATGTAAATTTAAATTTTATATTTAGAACTTTATGCTAGTTTTAGGATATTTGTAGTAATTTGAAACTGCTATAAATGTAGCTTACACGCTGGAGAAAAAATTTAATTTTACATTTGGAGTTTTGTAGTGGTTTTGTGAAAATTTGTAGCGATTTATAATTCTTGAAAAATTCCCTCACTCTTCCAACCTTATAACACTAATATTTGTAGTAGTTTAAATCGTTGTAAATGTTGCCACAAGATGTGGCGCCACGTTCGTATCATATTTATACTTGTTATAATCGCTATAAATGTCGTCGATGACACTATTTAATTATTTATGATTAAAGGATTACAAAATTATAACGATTTAGAGCTAAACTGTTACAAAATCAAATATTTACAGTGGTTTATTGTAATTGCTATAAAATAACTATTATAACTTTCAAATTTTTTATAGTGTCATACTATATAATTCTTTAGTTATTTAAATTAATCAAATAACTTTTATATTAATTATAATTTATTAATTTATTTAAATTAATTAGTATTTATATTAAGAACTAAAATAGTATTGCAAATCAACATAAAAGATACCAGTAAAAATGAAGTTCATAAAATGTTGTCCACTAATTATGACGTTGGATGAAGTATATCTCACCGTGTAAAATATTGTTGGAAGGTGAAATGGACAATTGCAATAGCTGTGTAAAAAGAAAGAAAGAATTTAATTTTTATTGTTAATAGGGTTAAAATATGTCAAATATTTTAAAATATTTTTTAAATATATTTAACAATTTAAAATGTTTTATGATTCATTTAATGTTCAAAAAAACTTAAAATTGCTCCTAAAAAACTTTAAAGGCAAAGTTTCTATTTAAAATATAAAGACTTTAGAGATAAAATTGCATTATAAAATAGTTTACAGTGTTAGATTGATGTAAAAAAATATTTTAGAATGCTATGAGATAAATTATAAAATATTTTAAGATATTAAATCTATTTAAAAAAATATTTTAAAATTTTAGAGGCATGTTAACCCTTATTTTGAACTTAATGAATTAATGGTCGTCTTGTGATGGGAATTTTGTTTTTTTGATGGTGGAGGGATCTGGAAGACGGGGGTTGCGTATTATCACGTTGGGTGGAATCCGGTACGTAGAGAACCGGTTGGGAGGAAGAAGGCAAAATCCAGCGGCCGACGCTGGAAAGGGTGACGTGTCAGAGGTGACATGGGCCATTTCGTCCACGTGACATTTCAGCAGCAACAACCACCCCTGCCCGGCCCCCTCCCTGGCCTGCGACACAGTTTGAATATGGTACTGTTGAGAAGGGAGACAGTTGGAAAAGAGATGAGGATGGAAGCATGATACTTTGCTTGAGAAGTGGGGAGAGAATATAAGGTGGGGCCCACCGGACACCATCCAATCCAAGATTTGACGTTGCGGTATGCCCGACTACTATTCTTATACGTAGCTCTCTCTAGCTCGATCTGTTCTCTTTCGTTATTTTCCTCGTAAACCACAATATTCGTCTCCCCCGGCTCTGCTCTCACTAATGGAGCGTGTACGGTCACGCATTTGATAATATCTCCCGGCCCCACCTCCCACCGCCCCCTGTCCCTCTCTCTCTCTCTCTCTCTACTCCTCCCGCGTTTTGCGTTTCAAAGTTCAAACATTCCACTCTGTCTCCACGCTTTGCCCTTCTCGGAGTTCACACTTCCCATTAACATTGCCCCCGCCCCCACTATTCATCACGAATAAATATTTCGTTTTTTCCCCTTTATTATTATCAGCATTTTCTTAAATTTCAATATACTTTTATAACAGAAATTTTAAGCTAGTTAAGTTTTGCAATGACAATAGGATTAAAAAAAAATGGTGAGAAGCATTCACATTAATAATAAAATTTAAATATGCACATCTTCATATATTATGAGTCATATCATAATTAGCTACTATTATATTTTAATTCATTCATGTGTTTTAATACTAATTCGATCCTTAATATATGATTTATTTAATTAATATAATTATATTAAAAAATTAACTAATATGATATATTTTTCTAAAATATTTTAATTATTTTTTTTAACTCTCTTCTTTCATTCATTACTTAATTATTATAGAATGAGTACTTTTGTGAAAAAATAATAAATATAAAAAAATATATTATATTTATAATTAATATTAATTTTTTAATTAAATTATATATTAAAATCTATGCGAGTACCAAATTTGAAATTTCAAGACTGTATGTGATTCAAACCACACTGAACGTCTTGCCAATAAAGTACATCATACATGTTGTTGGGCCCCACTAAGAAGCTTGTCTTATTAGGTCCCGCTTTAGTTGATCATGTATGGTGTTCAAGTCGGGACTAGAGAGACTTGTTTTAAGAGACTTGCCAATTCGAGCTTCCTTGGATTTCGAGAATGATGAGTTAGATTATATTCCCTCCAATATTTTTTACTATAATATGTATTTTATATTAGTATTTTTTTATATTATAAAATAAATATTATATTAAAAATGAGATCGATTAATAATACTATTTTTATTATTAATTATGAATCTTTTATGCAAAAAAGAGATGCATACAGGCTTGGCAATGGTAATGTCTTAAATGGTTGACAATCATAGAGCTATATATATATATGTAGGGTCCAAAGTTTTCACGAACCTTTCACATCGATGGGGCTCGTTTGTTTAATTGTATTTATGATTGAACAAAAACGAAGGTGCACACAAAATCAGAGGCGATATCATCTTATTTACCGAACAGAGACAAAGATTCTGTGGAAGACACAAGTGGGAATTAAAGTGGGAATGCCAGATTCTTTTCTTCGAAGAAATGCCCTGGAATGTTGGGCTCAGTTTCCCATCATACCCCCCTCATCCCTTTTTACTACATTATTTTCTCTCCCCGTTGTTTCCTTTAATTGACTGAAATCAAATTTGACCGGTCAACAAGCATGCCTCATCCCTATGACGTCCCTGCTCATATCGTGGCCCTCCCACCCTTTTTTGTACCCTCCAATATTGGATCTCCAAGACCCATGCATTTTTCCAGACAACACAGGCTAATTATTTATTCATAAACCCTAACGGATTAATCTTTTTTCTCTCTCTTAATTTCTTTGCTTCAATCAATGTTCGGTTTGAATAATGGACATATAGGGTGTAACCAAAGCTGATAACTTGCCATAGGATCCGTTGGATATGCGATATCTAATATCACAAAGTGGGATCAATCATTGAGCATGCTAGAGAATTATTTTCCCCCCACAGCTTTAAATGATAATGACAGTCCAATATTCTTTTTTACTAAAGCTTGTAGTAACCTAGTTTTTCCCGTCATCGTCCCACTCCCTCCAAGAATCCTGCTGTGTACCTATGGCAATGCAAGTATTGCCCCCAATTTAGCAAAAAATCAAAAGGGGTCAGCAGTGGGCACTTCCCGTTCCGGAGCCCATGCATGGACAAAATTCTACGACTCTCAGATCCTGTTTGGTTTTCTTGTTGATTTTATTGTTCTTTTTTACTATTAATCGATTTTTTTTTCTAAATCCTGTTATTAAATATCTGGCTAATGGGTTATTCGTTTTAATTTGGTTTATTATAGCACATATTGTTGAATCGCTTATCTTCGTAATCAGTCTTAATCTTTCTCAAGAATGTATAGAATTTGGGCATGATGGCAATTAACGATTCGTTAGGTTAGCAGTCACATATTACTGGGTGGATGACATGTTCTTGGTTGATATGGGCTAATAGCTAGGAACCATTGAGAAAGCAAGGGGTACGAATGAATGAATGAATGAATGGGGGCTAGTGTATAGACGCATAGGTTCTGAACTTTTGTCTAAGCAATGTGCATTAAAGAATGAAAGATGAGTAGTAGTGGGAGTAGTACTTTACTTTAGTTTACCAACAGCTAAACGACAAAGAGCCATTGATGGAGGGATAATTAATGAGATTGAGGCAGACAATAAGACGAAATTAATCATTCGATGATGCCGTCTGAATTGACAGATTATATAAATAATACTAATAATGGGTTATGGTCGTACATCATTTCCTAGACGTCGGATCGAGGGAAAAGATATGGAGAGAGTCTTCAATCTCATTTTCCTTTTGGAATAGAGATTGGACAGATTGGCCATGCCTGTTAGAGTGTAACTTAATTAAGCTTAATACTCCCTCTCATCTCTTTTATAAGTTTTTAATAACTAAATTATTTAACTTATAAAATTAGTTAAACACAATAAATATATAATTTATTTTTTTGAAACATATTTACTTATAAAGAAGATAAGTGGGAGAAAGAATATAAATGGAGAAAGAGATATATTATTATTTTCTTACATGAAGTCTCTTATACTTTATTTTTGTACATTAAGTAATGTATTAAATTGATAAAATTTTATACTTTTATCCTCATTAAAGAAAGGGTATTGACAAACAATATTATTAATTATCCTATAAGTGGTTTACATATAGATATATATAGGAACATAATGGTATAATTAATTAAAGATAAAAATAAAAAATGTGTTAAATATGAAATACAGGTAGACCCAACTATGAGTTAAAAGAATGATGAGGTGCTAATTTTTAAATTATTAGAAGAACTGGCACTAAGGTTGTTAACTCTTAACCTCTTACTTATAGAAGAACTCTCGTGCGACTATATTATAAAGTGAATGAATGACTAATGAGGTGGTAATTGAATCCTAATTTCACTACTAGAAAAAAACACTTATAATGGCAATTAAAAGTGACATTTTACAACAATTTTGGGAGAGCCATGAATTCCATCGCCGTTGTAAGTATATCTTTTAAGATAACCTTTCAAGCCAGTTTTCAAAAAATCGATGTTAATTGCTTAAATTTTTTTTCTTTTCTCAGCTTACACCCATTATCAGCCAACTCAGTCACACTCATCAAAAGCATCAGACCAGATCTGGGGAGAAGAAGTCAAAGATCTGGTAAAAAAATTAAAGATTCATAAGCTTTTTCTATTAAAACTCTTTGAACTCCTTCTAATAAGGTCTATCTGACGACACTCACTATTAGCCCAATGTCAACTTCACTAAAAAGTTGAAGATTTGGAAAAAAAGTTACAGATCTGACGAAAAGGTTCAAAATTTAGAAATTTTTTGATATTAAAGCTCTTTAAGCTCCTGATAAATTAAAATTCATAAACAAAAAATGAATAAAGACCACAATCAGTTTTTGTTATATGATGTATTTTAGTTTATAAACAACAAAAAAAAGCAAAAAAAATGAGCAAATTAAGAAGTTAAAAATAGTGACTTACGACTTTCACGATAAAGAACAATGATGAAGACGACAGATAATGATATTAATGACTGAGATGGATACCAAAACTAAGGAAAAAATGCTAGAAAATGATGTTCGTCAAAGTCTGTGATGATATTGAAGAGAAACAAGACTACAAATAGCTGTGAAAAATGAAACTAAAACTAAAATTGGGTCCAATATTTAAAAAGTTTTGGGGAACTTTTTACCTCATTTTTTTTAAAATTACGGTTAAAAGTAATCAGGTGGGATTTTTAACGGTAATTTTATAAAAACGACGGTTAAAAGTTTCACTAAATAACTTTTAACCGTAATTTTTATAAAAATTACCGTTAAAAATTTTTAAAATTAAATTTATTTATAACAATGTTATGATTTTTTTATGACAATTTTTCTTATAACTAACTACATTGAATTGCCCATGATAAATGATTTCTCTAGGAGTAGTGTTTGGGTACAGAGTGTAATGGAATGATGATTAGTGGAGGGAATTAGAAGGAAGGATAATGATAAGGGTGGGAATATAAGTGGGAGTTGAGTAAGACAAGACAGGAGGCAAGAGCAGGCAGAAGCTGATGGAGTGTACTGATGAGGAAGCTAGTTTGGTGGGGTTATAATATTATATGATATGGATGAGGCAGGTAAACGTGTTGCCATTCCATTCAAGATCATCCAACCAAAGCAATTATCAATTCACTAAAATTCAATTTCCATGGATCAGAATAATGAATAATGAATAATGAATAGTGCAGAGTACAGTGGTGAGTGTACAAAAAGAAAGATATGTAGGGCCTGTTTGGATAGGATTTTGAAAAATGGCTTATGAAAAAAAAAGCTTATGGATAATTTATGGAAAATGACTTTTGGAAAAGAGTTTATAGAAAAAAAGTGGTTTTGAATAAATAGGTGTTTGGATAGTTATTTTTAGAATGACTTTTATGGTGGTAAATTACCAAAAAGGGTATGATTTGATTTAAAGTAAGAGAGAGAAGAGAGTTAGAGAAAAGAGAAGAGAGAGGAGAGAAGGAAGAGAGGAGAAAGGAGAGAGGGTGTAAGAAAAAATATGGGAGAGGAAAGAGGGTGTAAGAAAAAGTAGGGGTAAGATAGTAATTAGATAGTCCATAAGTGTTTTTACTGTTAAAAAATCTATTTTAAATAGCTTATTTAAAACCATAGTTTTAAACCATGATTTTATCTAAAAGCACTTATGGACAAATAAATTTATTTATTTTAAAATTTTTTTAAATTAAAATTTAGACTAAAAATCTTTTTAAAATTACGGTTTGTGTGCTTTTCAAACACACCCGTAATTGCAAACATAGAAGAACAGATGATGGAAGAATGAAGAGGAAGGTAAGATTATTAAAACTGTATCACTGTCAAGCATGTCCCTTGCTTGTCCCCCCACGCATCATTACACGTCCACATCATCATCCCAACATTCAAATAACCACCTCCACCATATCCCATTTCATCCATATATATGCAATGCTTTCTTTTCTCATGGGCCCCTCCTCTCCTTAATATAATCCCCCCACAAATTAAATCTTTGTTTTTCTCCCTCTCTCACCTTAGTCCTTTTTATTTTTTTTATTATTCTTGCAATTAAATATTAAAAACTGCTCATCCCTGGCCTCCTTCATATTCTTTTCTTCTTCTTTCTTCCCCCCTCACGATAATTAATAATGGGAACACGAGTACACGAGGTTTATGTGTTTGGGAGGCTTAATGGTATCGCGGAGTACGTTCTGATCCATGGATGTTGACTTGGCGGATTAATTAATTGAGTGTGGATGGTGGACGCGTGGGGCCCCCGGACACTGGGTCTGGCCAGGTGGACCCCACTAATAGTGGCATCCACGCGAGACTAGGACCCACCATTCCCCGCGGCAACCGCACCGCTGCAAACTTGAACATCATTTTCATTCCTTCTCAATTTTGAAATATACGACAAGAAAGCGAGAGAACAATTACAAAGACTATACTACTAACTCCCACGTCTAACATAAAAATTAGATAAAAAATTATATTTTATATTTAATATTTATTTTTTAAAAAATTTTATAAATTAATATATACTATAATATTATTTATGAATATTTTAAATAGATTATATCATAATTGTCATAATTAATTTATTTATTTAATTTATTAAAATTAATCAATTAATTTTTATATTAATGATAAAAATGAGGATTAAATAAGTATATTTTTTTACCAAAGAAATGTCAATTTGATTTCTTTGAGGGGGTTATAAGTACATGCACGTTGAGTATTTGAAGTGTATTTTGTTGCGAGAAATGGGAATGAAAATGCGTATATTAATTAATTAATTAGAGAAGAAGAAAAACGGGAGAGAAATATATATGACACCGTTGAGAATTTTGTAAACGCTTTCTCTGCGTGAAAGCCAAACTCAGCCTATCATGATCATCTAGTACGGCATGAAACCCCCATTACCAGCTATTCTCTCTCTTGGGATTGCTTTAAATATCCGGGGACCTAGCTCCTATTTCCTCACTTTGCATAACCCCCGTTCCCTCTTCTCTCCCATCTCTCTCTCTACACTTTTCTCTGTTCCTCTCTCCCCTTTCCTTTCTCTCCAATTCCCATAGTCATCAGAATCTTCTTTCAGGTTCAGTTCATTCTACACCAGGTAGGCTTCTGGCTACTTGCTCTCTCACGCTCACATGCCTCTCCAATTTGCTTCTTTACGCCTTTTCTTCTTTCCCTTCGACGGTTAATTTTTACGTCTGGGCTCTTATATAGCTAAATGTCGTGAAAGAATAGACGAATATATAAACTTCAGTAAATAAGACCATATTGTTCATTTCTCACGCTTTATGAAAAATCCTTTAATTTGGAGCATGCAAGTATAGGAAAGTTTCGTCCTTCTTCTGTAGAATCAAGAATTATATGGTTTTTCATTCCCAACGGATTCAAGACTGATCTCTTAAATCCAGCTGACAAGTTAGGGTTAACTTTAATTTCCCTCATTCTCTTCCGCCAGATGTAAAAATCTTTAATTCGTGCTTCTAGCTAGGTTGTAATTATATATCCATATATGCTTTTATTTGAAAGAGCAAATCTCATAAAGAAAATTGCACTGTGGCTGTTGGGATTCATGCTTACTGATAATTTCTTTCCAATTGTGATTTCGTTTTTTTTACAGCAAATTATGTCTAACCAATCACTGGAGAACATGATAGCTTGTTCAAAAGCTCAGCAGCAAGAAAGGAAGCCGAGACCTCAACCAGAAGAAGCACTGAAATGCCCAAGATGTGACTCGACCAACACCAAATTCTGCTACTACAACAATTACAGTCTTTCTCAGCCAAGATACTTCTGCAAGTCCTGCAGAAGATATTGGACCAAAGGAGGAACATTGAGAAATGTTCCAGTGGGTGGAGGCTGCAGGAAGAACAAGAGGTCTTCTTCATCAAAGAGAGCTCAAGATCAACCACTCAACGCCCACCACCACAACAACCCACTCGCCACCATCCCTTCATTATCTTATGATTCTAATGATCTCACCCTCGCATTAGTTCGGCTCCAAAAGCAATCTACTGGGCAATTGGGTTTTGATGATCACCATGATCTTTCAATTCTGGGGAATCCAACAAGCTCCCATTTTGATATTCTTGGCAACACCACAAATCCTGGGTTTTTAGATGCATTTCGAAGTGGATTCGTGGAAACCCATCATCAGCAGAACAATAATTTGCAGAATCTGTATTGTGGATATGGAAATGGTGACATGGGAGAGGTGCTGGACAATGGCAACAACCCAGAGATGATGCTTCCTTATGATCAAGAAATCAACAATGCACCCGCCACAAGACAAACAGCGTCGGTTACTACTATGAAGCACGAAATAATGTGTAATGCCAGAGAACAAAGTGAAAACAAGGTTTTATGGGGTCTTCCATGGCAGTTCAATGGGGACATAAACATGGGAGGGATCGATTCAGGAAGAGCAAGTTGGAACAACAATGGTATCGGTTCATCTTGGCACGGTCTTCTCAATAGTCCCCTAATGTAGACAGACAACAGAAAGACAGAAACTCAAAGCTTTTCTCCATTGACCATAATTAAGAAGAGAAGAAACAGACAGAAGAAGGACTGAATGATTTCCTCTCTCTCATGACTAAAATATATCAGTTTTTAAATTTTCTATTTCTCTAGATTTTTTTTTGGGGTTAAAATCAAGGGATTTGATTCGCTTGAATCACCTCTCTTATTCCCTGTTTCTGGCTTGCTGTTTTTTTTTTTAAATCCCTTAGCAAAAATGTCAAATTTTTTGTACTACAATGTTATTGTTGAATAGACTAATGAGACGGGAGATTTGTTTGCTGTGTTAGCCAAATATAGAGAGTGGTGAAAGTATAATTTGGTTATGTAAACAGGAGGGACGAGAAAGAGACAGGAAGAGAGAGATGAGAACGATATTCGTAGTTTTGTGCGGTCTGAGTCTGAAATCTCTGACCTGTCATGGTCTTTGAAATGTCGGTAGCTTCAAGATATGACAGCGTCGTATTTTCACCTGGGACATATGTTCCTAGAATTAAATATACAAGTTGCTATATTTTTATAGGGTAAAAGTGTATCCAGCACCCCAAACTAATTTTGGAGGAGTAATTAACACCCTAAAGTATTTAAAGGTGCAATTAGCACCCTGAACTAATTTTGGAGGTGCAGCCAGCACCTAGAACTAATTTTGGAGGTGCAACCAGCACCCTAAAATATTTAAAGGTGCAATTAACACCCTAAACTAATTTTGGAGGTGCAATCAGCACCCTAAAAAAATTTAGTGTAATTTATTAAAATAATATTATACATATAGCTTTTAAACAATAATGTATTCAAAAAAAAATTTATGTGATATGTATCAAATGAAAGTAAGTATTTTTGTTAGTGAAAGGGTAAAATTGCACCAATTTAAATATTTGAGGGTGCTGATTGCACCTCCAAAATTAGTTTAGGGTGTTAATTGCACTTTTAAATACTTTAGGGTGCTGGTTGCACCTCCAAAATTAGTTCAGGGTGCTAATTGCACCTTTAAATACTTTAGGGTATTAATTGCTCCTCCAAAATTAGTTTGGGGTGCTGGATGCACTTTTACCCTATTTCTATATTGTAGCCGACGAGAACATCTCGTATCCCTATGAATTATTAAAAATTTCAGTGAAGCATGAGCACCAACCTCGGAATGGTTTTTGTCTCTCTTGTTGGCATTCAGCAGCCATATCCAGTCGGGGATTTGCCAAGAGAAAACAGCCAGTGACAGGTTGAATATTAATATATATGCACAAGATTCGCTGGATCATGGTTTGAATTTCTCGCGGGGATTTGCATTTTTAATTATAGTAAATAAATCAAAAGTGTTTGCCAAAAAAAAAAAAATGCTTGCCTTACCACGAAGTCTTTGATCGTTGTTCTGTCACTTCCGTGTGATGAGTTCGCTGAGCCACATTTATCTCATAAAATAGTGTGTAGTTTTACATAATCAATTTGAAACACCATGTTTTATATTTTTACGATTTCAATTTGTTAGTGTTTTGGGTTAAGAGAAAAAGTTATTTTAAAAAATTTCAGTTTATGAAATTTTTTTAGGTTTAAAATTATCTTGTAAGTATTGAAATAGAATAATGTTGCTTCTTATCGTAAAAATATTAACAATTAAGATTAATTTTTTAATAGGGGTAGGGTAATATTATCATGTTTAAAATTTTTGGGATGACATTAAACCTAAAAAAAAATTATTGGGCGAAAATTTATATGACAAATTTATATTTTAACCCTAATATTTTTAGATTATATATAAACTTTAACATAAAAATACATATATTGTTGGGAACCGGTATATATTTTTTATAACCCATCATATAATTTTTTTTTAATGATAACCAACCATATAACTAATCAAGTGAAGAATAATTGATCAATTTGACACCCACTCGTCTCATTTTTTATTTTTCTTTCACGATACCTAGTATTGTAGCTAGAGAGGGTTAAATCCCATGAGTTATATATATAATATTAATATAATAAATTGTAGTTATATTTATTAGAAAAGCTAAGTGGTTATAACAAAATGAAATACAAAAAAAGAGCCTACCAATATTCACAGAAATCAAGTGCTTACTGCTTACTAGACAAATGATGAAATGGCACACAGCACATTAATGTCAAGTTGGTGAAGTTGTCTTTTTTTACAAGCGACAAAAAAGCTTCCGTCCCTTCAAAATTCATATGCAAAACTAATGAACGCATACTCATATTAACGATATGTGTGTTTAGATTGAAAAATCACGTTTCTTGTGGAAATTGAGGGTACCATCAACGATCCTCAAGTGAAGCTCGATCTGGGCAGACTTGACAGTTCAATACAGGTTGCAGGATACTCGTTCTTTCCATGGTTAGTATAAGACCTATTTTGTAGTTTCATTTCTTCGTTAAAGTATGTCTTATATTAAGGATTTGAGAGGAGTATTAAACAACTGACAAGCTAGTTAGAGCCTCTTGTGAAGCAACAAGGAAGGACGTGCACTACAAAAAAATTGATTTTCAGCGGCGACTTTTGTCGCGCTGAAAGGGAAAAAGTCGCCGCAGAAAACATTTAGCGGCGACATTTTGTCGTCGCCTATGAGACTGTCGCCTATTCTCATTAGCGGCGACAATATTTTGTCGCCGCTGAAAGTCCATAATCAGTGGCGACACAGTGCCGCCGCTGAAAGTTCACAATCAGCGGCGACACTGTGCCGCCCCTGAAAGTCCACAATCAGCGACGACACTGTGCCGCCCCTGAAAGTCCACAATCAGCGGCGACACTATGTCGCCGCTGAAAGCCAAATAACTAATTTTTTTATTGGTTTATTTATTTCTTTATAATATTTATTTCTTAATTAAAATTTTTAATTTATTTCTTAATATTATTTATTTAATATTTAATTTTTGTGACAAAAAAATATAATTTCATAATAAATGATAAATAACTAAATAAATCAGAATCTAATCACATTCATAAATATAAAATATCAAATTAGTTTAATTACGAATATAAATTTATATAGAAGGATCAATACTATGACTAGAAGAAGTAGGCGCACGTTATTGCCCCTTCTGCATCAAGGCAGCAAATTGAGCTTGTATCTTTTGCTCCATTAGCCTTTGCTCGAATTGCACACGCTCTTGTTGCATCTTTTCACGCTCTTCTTCCATCTTTGTCCGCTCAGCCTCCATTTTTTCTCTTTCCTCTTCAAATTTTTTATCAAACTCTTCTTGTAATTGGGCACGCACACTCTCAACAACTGAAGTATCTGTAGATTGAGGGCGATTTCTCTTCCTTGAAGGCTCCGCTCCATACCCTTTCCCTCTTACATACCCTGACCTCTAACCAAGAACTGTCGCCAATATTTCTTCTGACGTCATTCGAGCATCACTCTCTAAATTTTGGTCTTGTCGTTGAGAAAGCTCGTGCATACGACTCTATAATAAAAACATTTAAAACTATTAAATTAAACATAAAACTAAATCAAACTAAAATATTAAACAATACGTACATGAAGCTGTTCAGAGTGTGCGTCAGCCCATACTACTTGTCCATCTAATGTTTTCCTAATATGCGTTATCTCCCACAGCTGGTCAGGAGGGATATGTTGTCCAGTAGTAGGATCTCTCTATAAAATAATAACATATAAGAAAATGCAAAGAATAGATTTTACAATAAAAAAAGATTGAAAATTTAAATTATAGTAGTGATAGATTGAACTTACTGTAGCATATTCAATCTCTGCAAATGATCGAGGACCACATGTATGTTTAGTCCTTTGTTTTTCTCGATTTATCGTATTTCTTGCACTTTTATTCTACAACAAAATATAGTAAGTAATAAGAAATTAATAATTGAAATAAAAAATATAACTTATTTAGAAAGATAGTAAGATACCTTAAACATGTCAGACTTAAAGTATATTAATAACCACTTCCAATCTTAAAAACTAATAGTTTGAGGAGGATCAGCCAACCTATCCTCATCAGTCTCATATTTCTTGTAATGAGAGTGCAGATTGTTCTTCCAATTTCTGAATGCATTTTGTAAAATAATTGATATAGCAATATGAAATTTTTCTTCAGTAATTGCATCAGCAGGTTCAAATTTATCCTGAAACAAATAATCGTAAACACTTGATACAATAAAATAAATAAATTAAAAAAAGTATAAAAGTTGACATAAATAATACCTTTATTTTTAAAATTATATCAGGACCATATTTTTCAAAAACATTCTTCCAGCTACCTCCACCATCCCTGAAAGAGACTGTGGTTCTAAGAGTTAAACCACAATAATTAGAAAAGTCTCTTGCTTCTGCACCGATTGCTCTTGACATGGAATCTGAAAATTTGACTCGAATCTTTACTTCTTGTGCAGTCCTCAAATTAACGTTAATAGACTTATAAACTCCTCGCCCTTGTTGATTGCAGTAGAAGAACCTATCATTAAAA
This sequence comes from Leucaena leucocephala, assembly GCA_037074615.1. Classification (NCBI taxonomy): domain Eukaryota; kingdom Viridiplantae; phylum Streptophyta; class Magnoliopsida; order Fabales; family Fabaceae; genus Leucaena; species Leucaena leucocephala. Next base: position 20,988,221 of record CM073523.1, on the reverse strand, counting down.
TTTAATTGCAACAATTAAATGTTATATGCGATGTAAATCAATTATTATAAATTTGAAACAAATTTACCTGCACTACTATTTTGAGTATGGGGAGTAGTAGGAGAGTTGATAGGCATTTTCTCAAACTGCTGTTGCACTGATAGCGGTGAAATAACAGATCTTGATTGAGGTGTAGAGCATGTACCTCGACTATTTGTGTTGTCATTAGATGTAACAGAAATACCTTTCCCACCTCGACCTCTCTTTAATGCTGACATATCCTACAAAAATATACATTCCATTTAAGAAATATCAATCAATCAAACAAGAATCAATGTAGATATTAATAAAATGTACCATATCAAGTAATTTCATTCAATTGAATCTTCCGTCGCACTATCACTTAAACTAATGTCTTCTGATTCATCTGTTTCTTCTATTTCAGTTTCTATTTCACTTTCTTCTTCAGTATCGCTATCAAAGTCGTCAAGAAGATCCTCTTCATCACTAAATCCAGTATTAATGGCACTACTTGTATGTATTTGTGATGGTTCTCCTTGAGCTAAGGGCTGTGTTTGTCCATCTTCTCCGTATAAGTTAATGATAACATCATCAAATTGTCTAGGACTTGCATTGTAAACATTTAAGTCGACCACCAACTGTTGATAAGGTTCTGTGTCAACCATAGGATCATGGACACCACTGTCATCAATATCACTTTCAACTGGTACATTAAACAAGTCGCGTGGGTTTGTTTTGACAACAACGAGCCAACCGGGCGCAACAATGTCATCCACATAGAAAACTTGCTCAGCTTGTCCAGCAACTTTTTCCTCCCCTGCCAAGTGTATTGGCAAGTGAACCATCACATCAAAAAAAGCAGGTGGGAAGACCGTCTCCAACTTGCATAATGTCAATATTATCTGACTTTGAAGTTTGTCAAGTAGTTCACACGTCAAAGACTTCGAACAAATGTTTTTGAAAAATCTTCCCAACTCTATAATTGGTTCACACACTTTAGAAGGTAATAACCCACGTATTGCAATTGGAAATATCTCTTGCAACAACACATGGTGATCATGACACTTCAAACCAAACAACTTTCGCTCCTGAATGTTGACACATCTTGAAATATTAGATGAAAATGCATCAGGGACTTTTAAGTTAGCCAGGAACTGTAAACAGGATAGTCTATTTTCAGGGGACAATGTGTAAGGAGCAAGAGGAATAGAAATACTATTATCATCTTCAACTGGGTGCATATCACTCCTAATACCCAAGTCCATCAAGTCGTATCTACTTTTAATTGTATCCTTCGTCTTTCCAACCAAATCCATCACCGTGCACACAATGTTATGAGAAACATTTCTTTCTATATGCATCACATCAAGATTATGTCGTATAGCAAGTTCTTCCAATAAGGCAATTGAAAAAAAATACTTTTTTTCCTCCAATTGTAAGCATAATTATGTGTACGACGCTTTCGCTTTGTACCCTTCCCAAATGACACATCACCCAAGTGTTCTAGTTGCGTAAGTACTTCATCTCCGGTCAATGGAACTGGTGGATCCATATGCTCTTCCTTACCGTCAAATGATACCTTATTTTTACGCCATGGGTGATTTTGTGGAAGAAAGCGCCTATGGCCCATGTAAGACAACTTGCTCCTTATCGAAGTACAATGCGTGTCCTTATGGCAACATGGACATGCAAGTTTACCTTTATTTGAACACCCTGAAAGGTTTCCATATGCGGGAAAATCATTTATAGTCCACAAGATTGCTGCATGCATGATAAAATTTGATTCAGAATATGCATCATATGTCTGTATCCCTTCCTCCCACAATTGTTTCAGCTCCTCAATCATTGGTTGGAGGTAAACATCTATTTCATCACCTGGACACTTTGGACCAGGAATAAGAAGTGTCATCATAAAGTATGGACTTTTCATACAAAGCCATGGTGGCAAGTTATACGGCAGCAAGACAACAGGCCATATACTATGATTAGCACTCATATTCCCAAAAGGTTGAAATCCATCACTTGCTAAACCCAATCAAACACTCCTTGGATCAACAGAGAAGTTAGGGTATTGGTGGTCAAAGTGTTTCCAAGCTAAAGAATCAACTGGATGTCTCAGTACATCATCATTTGAGTGTTTCTCCTTATGCCACCTCATTTCTTTAGCTGTATCTCTTGACATATAAAGTCTTTGTAGCCTAGGTGATATGGGAAAATGCCTCAAGACTTTATGTGGAACCTTCTTCCCTTTTTGTTAGTTTAACTTCCATCTAGGCATCTGACACTTAGGACATGATTCCGCATTTGTGTGCTCTCCCCAATACAGTATGCAATCATTCTCACAAGCATTAATTTTATGGTAATGTAAACCCAGATCGCGAATTATCTTCTTAGCTTCATAGAACGAGTCTGGCACTAAAGCCCCTTCTGGGAGAACTTCTTTTAACAAGCCCAACAACACATCCATAGATTTATTACTCCAATGGTTAAGACACTTCACTTGAAGCAACTTTACAATAAAAGAAAGTTTAGACATCTTCACACAACCTGGATAAAGTGCAGTTTCAGTATCTTTTAATAAGTCAAAGAACCTTCTAGCCTGAACATTGGGCTCTTCCCTCTCATTGTCACTAGTATTGCTATAATCCACACATGAAACTCCATATGCATCACAAACCATCCTGCCAAAGTTTTCGTTATCAGTATCTTCATGTAGGTCATGACTGGAAGTTCCACAATCTGCCTTAAATGTTCTAATTTCCCCATGCAACTCTTACACGTTGTAACTATCCCAGAAACCCTTGCTCAATAAGTCTGTCCTAACATCTCTTCTCGCTTTATATATAACATTCATACATCTTTTACAAGGGCAACGTATTTGATTTACCACGCCAGGTTGACTGAATGCCCATTCCAGAAAAGCATCCACTCCTCTAATATATGCTAGGTTACCTCTGTCTTTAATATGTAGCCAACTTTTATCTATTTATATTCCCTAAAAATTTCAAATTTCAAATCAGATTAAAAGGGTGACATAAAAGGGTCTAACATAGTACTGTCTCCACTGGGAGATTATATATCCTGTGCCTATGGGAGAGTAATGGAACACATAACAGTGAAAGTGAACAACTTTTGTGGCATGCAAACAATATTATATGTAAACAAACTATAATTAAGCACCTGCAAAATGTAATAATTTTTAATAATTTTGCCCTACAATCACTAAGATGGGAACAGACTAAGTTTCATAGGCATAGAAAGAAAGAGAGTGTAAATAATTGAGTGGCCCTGTGGGTAGAAATGAAACCAATGATAGTGAAAGCAATAGTAATTGATGATTAAAGTTTTATGGTAAAGAAGGACCTTCAATTCCTTCCCCACCCACCCACTCACATGTACATATATTCCATATTGATCCTGTTCACGCAAAACCTCACAGAGAAAGGAAACAAAAAAACAGCTTCCAACCTCAATTCAATTCATTAAGATTTCAACTTTCTGAACACAAGCCTTTCGTGTTGACTGAACCATTTCTTGCACCAATATCAAAACATATACCTCTGCGTGAATGAAAATAAAAGAAAGGAATGGAAGCCACAAAGAAAAGAGCAGTTTTTCTCTACACCCCATCCCTCTCCCTCCATTAGGTATTCACGGTGGAACATAAAGTGATTATATTGGCCTTCAGCGCAGAAATGAAAAACACAGTGACTTTAACAGAAGGTAGCTGTAACAGAATTACAGCTATAGTCAGAATTCCAGCAATTAAACGGAATTACAGCAATAAACAAAGTGAGTTTAACAGAAGGAAGCTTCTCTAATTGAAATGATTTTACCACAGAAGGAAGCATTGCGGGCTCAGCGTTACAGCAACTAAACTGAAGCACGCTTAGATAATTCAAGAAGAAAGACGAAGCTGATTTCATCAGTTTGAAAGAGAAAGAGGTCTTACTTTGGCGTCAATTTCAGTAAACAAGGCAACAACGCACGACAACTAGCACTAGATGGAAACGAAGCTGAGACGGGTGAGAAGCCGACAATCCGAGCGGAGTGTGAGGCTGTGAGATAGGGTGCGACGCAGGAGTGCACCAACGCAAGGTGAAAAAGCGACGGCGGCAAAGGCTGAAGAAGCGATGGCGACGAAGCTAGGGCTCAAAATGCGCAGAACGGAAGAAGAGAAGAGTAAAGTGAAGAAAGAGGGAGAGCAGGGGCGGGGGTAAATAAAAGGACCTTTCGCGGCGACAAGAAATATCGCCGCTGAAAGTCCTAATTTAAATCAAATATTGCCACGTCAGAAAGTATACCTTTCAGAGGTGACAACAAATGTCGCCACTGAAAAAATTTTCAGCGGCGACAAAAAGGGTCGCCACTGAAAGGTATACTTTTAACAAATAATTTTTACAAAATAATCCACTCAATAAAATATTGATAATTTTTTCCAATAGCTTGTTCAACTTATTAGATATATTTTATAAATTTTTTTGAGTAAATACTAATTTATAACTATTTTTCTTAATTTTTTTAAAACATAAACCTTTAATCCCGAAAATTAACTATTAAATTATTTGCATCTTTTTTGAAAAAATAAACTTTTTCATATTTTTATAAACTCCCAAAATACTCATTTTAACCCCAAAATATGAAATTTAGCAATAGAAGGCATATATAACAGTAATTAAGAATGTATGTATGTATTTTACGTCATATTTTTCTCCTTCTCTCTACACACACATCTCTTTCTCTCTATCTCCTTCCTGACATCATCTCTACCATATAGATACTAACTCTTATACTCATTGACACACATTTATAATATCTCTTTTCTGCATATACCCTTACTTCATTTCATTCTCTCACTTTTTTAATTTTTGAAAAATACTCTTGAACTCAAAAATACCTTATAGATCCTTTTTATAAAAGTTGGCATGTTATATGAAATGTAGCAACAAAGGGCAAATACAATAGTAATTAAGAATGTATATATATATTTTATGTCTATTCTTTCTGCTAATCTCTCACACACACACATCTCCCTCTCTCTATCTCCTCTCCCATATTGTCTATAACACACAGATACTAACTCTCACGCTCATTGACACACATTTATAATATCTCTCTCATATACATACCCTTGCATCATCTCCTTCTTTCGCAGACATCACACATTATTATATGTATAATCTCTACTTATTATCATAACATATAAATTTTTTTTATTTATTATTGAAAAATAATATTATTTAATAATTTAATTTTAAATATTAGATAGTTACTTCATAGTCCTTTCAGCTAGGGAAAAATGTATATAGATTTTTAGTAGCAGAAAAACGGAGGGCAAAATTTTTTATTACTGACCTTCTGCGGCGACAAGGAAAGTCGCCGCTGAAAGGTAGGCTTTCAGCGCGACAAAATCTGTCGCCGCTGAAAGGTAGGATTTCAGCGGCGACATATAATGTCGCCGCTAAAAAACATTTTCAACGACGACTTGCTTTGTCGCCGCCGAAAAGTCGTCGCCAAAGACTAATTTTTTTGTAGTGGTGGCGTTTTACATTTGATCACGACTATGAAAGCTGAATTGGACCCGAGGGGAAATGGAAGTGTAGTAAGAAAATTGAGATACATATGGAATCCGTCTGCAGCTTATTATATATAGTGTGTGCTTGGATAAGATTTTAAAAAATGACTTATGAAAAAAATAGGTTTTTGGACAGCTTATGGAAAGGGGCTTTTAGAGAAGAGATTATGGAAAAAAATAATTTTAGATAAACGAGTGTTTGGATAGTTGTTATAAAAAGGGATTTTGTAATTAAAAAATTATTAAAAAAAGTATGTATGAGAGAGAAGAGATGAGAGAGGGTAGAGAAGATAGATGAAAGATAGTGGAAAAGATAGAGGAGAGAGGAGAGAGGGTGTAAGAAAAAGTAAGGGTAAAATAGTAATTGAGTAGTTGAAAATTACTTTTACTGTTCCAAAAGCTACTCTGACCAGTTTATCTGAAACTATGGTTTAGTCCAGAAGCCTGTTTGAATAAATATAGCTGTTTATTTTAAAATTTCTCCAAACCGAGATTTTACCTAAAAGAGCTTTTAAAATCATGGTTTGCGAACAAACCAAACAGGTCCATAATTGCAAGAAAGATTTAGTGAGGAAGACCATAAAAGCAGAGAACTTTCACTTTGCCCCTATAAGGTCCTTATTGTTTCAACAAGACTTTGATTATCACGTTCAACAAGCCATGGAGGGAACACTTGAAACAGAGAGCCAAGTTCATGTTGCTGTGCTACTTGTGAAGGTTGATGAGAATTGAGCAAACTCCAGATTCAGTCATGATTTTAGGGTTTAACCAGGTTGCTGCTCCCATATGCATGGACATGGTGACTGTCCGCTAAATTGCTTTGGGCTTCAGCCCGTTTGCTTGACCACAAATACAAATAGCATTTGAGTGGGTCTAGGGCAAGAAATTCTGACCCGCAGGGCCCATACCAAAAAAACTTATGTATGCAGCATTTCACCTGTGACTCAGGCCGACATCTACAATTTATGACGTTGTTTTTTTTTATATAAAAAAATTTAAGTAAATTTTATACTAATCTCCTACTAAAATTAAGATATAACTCTAGAGTTTAGAAAATATTTATAAAAAATTTACGAGATTTCTTATTAAAAAAATCCGTCACAACGAAGTCATTCCTTGCTAATTCTCATTATCATTTTTATCACGATCCTGGCTGACATAAAATGAGGTACGTTCCCAAGCCCACGTCTTCAACAGTGTTTTCACATTACCTTCCCCGGATCTGAGTTGGGTACAGATTTCAGTCCTCGTTTCAGAGTCCACATTTTCTGTCCAAAGTACTGTTGTTTTTGTCGGAATCCAAGCGTAAGTTTAAGAATGTGAAAAAAAGCTCATGCTGTAAAAGATTTATATATGTGAATACTATAAACTATCTCTCCGGTGTAAATTGCACTATAAACTACTATTTTTTCTAATATTTTCATTTCTCTTATTTTAATTTTCTGATCATTTCCTGCATTGAAAAGTAAAAAAAAAAAAAAGGATTGACATTAACTTAAGCTTTATACTATATTTTATAGAAAAAGGGGGTAAGGTGTATTATATATTCCGAAAAGGAAAAAACAGTGTCAGAGAGTTACGGCGTTACCGTGTCTCTCTGCTCAGCGACAAAACCGAAAGTAGGAGCGTTTCGATTTCGATTAAAGAGAAGGTTATTTGAGTAATTTCCTATGTTGGCCACCGATTAATGGACATTAGACAACGAGGTAGCATATGTAGGCTCTAGGCTCCCTCCCACAAAGCCGAAACAAGAAATAAAAGTTTAAAGCCTCTGCATCCACTTTAAGAGAGCCTAGAAAGATTCAGACAAAAAGGGAAGAATCAAGTAAGAAGAAGAGTTGGTTAGGAAGAAGATGGGAACGAGCAACCACTTGATTGGTTTGCTCAACTTCTTAACGTTCTTGCTGTCCATTCCAATACTGGGCGGAGGCATATGGCTGAGCAGCAGAGCAAACAACACCGACTGCCTCACCTTCCTCCAGTGGCCTCTCATCGTCATCGGAATCAGCATCATGGTCGTCTCTCTCGCCGGTTTCGCCGGAGCCTGTTACCGCAACACCGTCCTCATGCGCCTCTACCTGGTGGTCATGTTCATCGTCATCGCAGCTCTCATCGGGTTCATCATCTTCGCCTATGCCGTGACGGACAAGGGTTCCGGTCGGGCGGTGATGGACCGGGCCTATTTAGACTACTACCTGGAGGATTATTCGGGTTGGTTGGAGGAGCGAGTGGCCAGTGATACCTACTGGGGGAAGATCAGCTCTTGCATCAGAGACTCTAGGGTTTGCAGAAAGATGGTGAGAACAGTTGGTGGCATGCCTGAAACTGCCGATACGTTCTTCCTCAGAAGGCTCACTCCTATCCAGGTCATTTTCTTCTTCTACTCTACTTATTCATCTTTCATCTTTTGCCATATATTCTTGTTTACATGTTATTTAAAGTATTATTTGAATTGTCAAGATTCAGCTCTTCGTGCGTAGTGTAGCTTACCCAACCATGGCACTTCTAGTATCAGTGTAGATATAATTATTATAGCGTTATTACGCGTTTGGTGATAAATTAAAGATGAAAGGTCGGGTCAGGTCGGAAGTTTATAATACGGGGCACAGCGTCATGTGGGGGTGATGGGTATCGCATGCACAGTCTCCGAGAAATGTGGTGAGTGGGCCATTCGCCTGCGTTTCAGGTTTGACCAAATGCATTTACCAGAGGAACCTAATTTATTGGAAAAATTGTTTTTCTCTAATAATAACTTTATAAATTTAATTGGTCCCAATATGATACAAGACATTTTAAATTTTCATGCGTATATATACAGGGAGTATATACGATGATCTCGGAAAGACATACCAGCAGAGTCACTAGTTTTCTTTCCTTTTCTTTTTCTACACACTTCATTGTAGACAGGTCAAGCAAATAATTATTCTAGTCATAGAAAACATATGGTCAATTCTTGAGTATACTCAAATGGGAATTATGAAAATGTGCCCTTAACTTCAGAGCCCCATGAGTGTGATGTTCCAGACATAGATTGACTAGACGCCTTTCTTATCCTATTATTTCCATGCGTGTTTTGCTTCCATTGGTAGACAGGGAACACATGGGGTGTTTAGATTAACCTTGAAAGTGAATTTTTTTTCCAATATAAGTGAGGTTAGGTAAAAGTTAAATAATATAATATAATATAATATAATATATGTTTCCATTTAGTTTGACAAAGATTTATCAGAAGATTGACTTTTTTATGCTTCAATTGAGTCTAAATAGAAAAAGAAAATAGAAGTTAAGATGAAGAAGATAGAAGTCAAAATTCAGAAGCTACAAGAAGTAGTTTAATCTTGAAAGTCTATTTATTTGAACCAAAAAGTCATGTTGTAAAAATGATAAACCAAACGTCAATATTAGTTAAAACATAACTTATACCAGTTTGGGAAGTCAATTTAGAAGCCCAAACACACCCTCCACCCTCAGTCACAGACAATTTGGTCATAGACACAGCATCCACATGCCAGTAATCTGAATATGTTGTCAAACATTAAATATTGTCAAGTGAAACGTCATAATTAAGTCAAAAAGAGAGTTAAGATTCAATGTTGTACTATAAGTATTCAAAAGTTTTTTTTTGAATTAATATTGTCACGAAAGTGTTAAAAGAAAACTGTTATTTCTGCGAACTAAAAATGTTAACGGTCATATATGAAAATAGGAGTATTGAAAAATGACAAACATGTGATGATGATGATTGTGTTGTGGTGCAGTCTGGTTGCTGCAAGCCTCCTACAGAGTGTGGGTACGTGTACGAGAGGGAGACGGTGTGGAACGCAGGGGTTGGGGTTGGGGTCGGGGTGGGAGCAAACCCAGACTGCAGCAGGTGGAGCAATGATCAGAGTCAGCTGTGTTATGAGTGTGACTCGTGCAAGGCTGGGGTTCTTGCCAGCCTCAAGAGGAGCTGGAGGAAGGTTTCTGTCATCAACATTGTTGTCATGATCATTCTCGTCATCACTTACATCGTTGCTTATGCTGCTTTCCGAAACAACCGCAAGATCGACAACGATGAACCCTCTGGTGAAGCTCGAATGACCAAAGTTGAACCGTCCAGGATTCATTTTTAATCACCTACGTACGTACATCATGTGTATATTATTATGCCTTTACGTACAATTCCTCTGTCCAGATTTCCTGGTGAGGCATTTGTTTTCTGCCTTCCTGTTTTAACTGTACTAATTATATATTATGCATGCTAGCTAATACTATTTACAACTAAGAGCGGCCTTCATGGCTTTGTGAGCTGCATGCCTGTAAGTCTCTTAATTTTCTAAATTAAAGAATAAAACAAAAGCTAATTAATTGTAAAGATGTACTGATAGATTTAGTCAAGCTAATTAATTGGGGAAAAAACGGAATGCATTGTTGATAATTTGCTGGTAGTAGGATTTGTTATAACTTTACTAGATACTGACATTTCAGTGATATGAACAATAATTTTTCTAAATAATTGAACGTTGATCCCACCAGAGGCATGTTCTAGCTAGTAGAGCACGTGAAAATTATCCTTAGACAAAAACATGAATAATATCTGTATGTGTAGAACTGCGATGGGTTTACCAACAGCCGTGGGTTCAAGTTGAATGGGTTTTTGTAGTTTAAGTATGTGAATACAGAAAATACTTTTGGGAAAGCTACTTCTTTTTTATTTTTTGTTTTTGATACAAAATTTTTTAAAAAGTAGTTGAGCTCACCCATGATCTAATGACAGGATGAAATCTCTTTTCTTCCTCAGCGATACCAATGTCGGCAGACGAGCCGTCAATTACCCTCAGGCGTAAACCTAGGCACCCAAGAGTTAGGACGCATCTTCAAGCGCCGCGATTAGAACCACAATAAAATGGTACTCTCTAGGGATCGAACACGCTCCAAATAATCGTATGTCTCATCCTTTCATCAGTTGAACTTATAGATGATGGGTTGGGAGAGCTACTTCTAAGTAGGTTGGACAATGCTTATGGGTCTTCCAATGATGAATCCATATTGTTGGACTTTTGGCGCAGACATGAAATTAAGGGCATGTTTGGTTTTTCCCAAAATCATGGTTTTAAAATAAACAACTATATTTATCCATAAGTGCTTTTGGGCTAAACCATAGTTTTATAAACCATGGTTTTAAATAAGCTACTGAGACTAACTTTTGGAACAGTAAAAGAGTTTATGGACTATCCAATTACTATATTACCTCTACTTTTTATTATACCATCTTTCCTCTCTCATCTCTGTTCTCTACCCTCTATCACCTCTCTTCTCCATCCTCTCTCCTCTCTTCTCTCTCTTCTCTCTTCTCTCTCTTCTCTCTTCTCTACCCTCTCTCTTCTCTCTCCTCTCTAACTCTCTTATCTCTCTTCTGTACCTTCTTTCATCTCTCATACTTTTAATCAAATCATACCCTTTTTAATAATTTATCAATATAAAAAGTCATTCTAAAAATAACTATACAAACGCTTATTCATTCAGAACCATTTTTTTTCTATAAACTCTTCTCTAAAAATCTTTTTCCATAAGCTATCAAATTTTTTTTTGTAAGTCTTTTTTTAAATTTTATCCAAACACACTAAGTCCTCCTATAATAACATAGCGCCCAAAGACCCAAACGCATGGATGTTTGGTTTTTAGTAGCCTCAGAACTGTTTTGTGGCCCACTATGGCCCATTCTCTTGTCCATTTATCAGCCCAATTTCTTTTATTTTAGTGGCTACTAGGGCTGAGCAAAATACCCGTGCCCGGTGTACCCGCCCGGGCCCGGCTTATATTTGCCCAGTTTGGGCCCGCCCAAATTAAGCCCGTAACGGGCGGGCTTAAATGGGCGGGCTATATGTTTTAAATGGGCGGGCTACGGGCACACCATTGGGCTGCCCGTGCCCGCCCGTTTATGTATATATATATTTTTTTAATAATTTTTTTACTAAATAAATTATAATATTTACTATTTTGTTAAAGTTGTTAAATTTTAAATTGTAAAGATTATAATATTTATTCACTATTTTTATAGAAGATGGAGTTTTGTTGGGTTGAAATTTTATGGGTTTGTAAAATTTTTAAACTAATAATGTTAAATTTAGAATATTTGAATGAATATTTTGTAAGGTTGTGATTTTAGGATGAATAATCATATCATGTGTATATTATTATTATTTTATTATTGCTGTACACTATTTTATTTGTGAGCATTGATTGTTATTAGAAATTTAAATAGGTTTAAAATATTTTTTTTCTTTGACAAACGGGCTACCCATGCCCGTTCAGCCCAAACGGGTTTAGCCCAGCCCGTTTAATACGGGCTTAAACGGGCTAGGGCACGGGCATGGGCTAGCCCGTGCCCGTAAAAAAATAAACGGGCGGGGCACGGGCTGGCCATCGGGCCAGCCCACCCCGCCCGTTGCTCAGGGCTAGTGGCTACCTTTCAGATCTTTAACCTGTGTTTGGCTTTGTAGAGGAGAGGGAAGGGAGGATTTTAACAGAGAAAAATATAAGAAAAAAAAGATGAGAAATTTTAATATTATCTTGCTTGAATTAATATAAAAAGAGAGGAGGAGAGAGATTTTAATATTATCTTATTTAGTTTAAGAGTGGAGGGGAGAAAAAATATTTTTATGTAGATAAATTTACCCTTATGTTATTTAAGTTGCTTGTTACTATAAAATATTATAATAAAATATAATTATAAATAATATTTAATATATAAAATTAAAATTTTATAATTATCAAAATTAAATAAATTCGACGAGGTTTATGTTAGCTCTATATTTTTATATATATACTACTATATATAAAATATAATAATTTAAATTATAGATATGCTTTTCTACCAAACTCTTTGCTAACCCATTGAAATTATAAGTTATTTTCAGGACTGTTTTAATAATAAATATTTTTAAACTTGTATAATACCAAATTCTTTTTCCCCAGCAAATCTTTCCATAAAATTCATTGAGCTTTCAAAATTCTTATGAGAATGTGCCTAAAATTATCAACAAACATGAATAATAAGTAACAACTACACTTATCTAATAATAATTATACTACGAGGATAATGAATATAATTATAAACTTGATTATATGACATAACAAAATATCATGAGGTATAATATACAATATTATCATATGGCCCTATAAAAAATCACAAGGCATGCCATAAAATGTTACTAAATTCTATCATATAGCCCTACAAAATATCACTGGCCATGGCATAAAATGGCATCATATGGCTAACAAAATAACATCAAAGAGACATCATGCCAAATAAGTGTTTACAAAATGTCTATAACAAAAGATAGTTTCGCTTCGAAGCAACAACATACCAATAACCGAAAATCATATCCATAATAACTTGCTTGCGCAGTAGAAGTGGACATTGAATTATTTTCTACCTCGATAACAAGATGCATCTACCATAGGTACTTTTGAATGTATATGTGTTCCATCTATGACCCTAATACAGTCCTTAAAATATTTGTAAAATTTGTCATTAACATGAATTTTAAGATGGACTCTAGAGTTATCTGGTTATAGAAGGAATTTATCTTCTAATTCAATGATAGCACCTAACACATTATAGAAATGATAGCTAACTGTCTCATCAGAACGCCTAAACCAAAACTTAACCACACGGTTTTTTATTTTATGCTCTAAGATGTAAAGGGTTTTAACAACTTGTTCTCCCACACTTGAGTATCGTGTGGGCTTGAGGCAACAATCCTTTTCTAACATATCACACAATCCTGAAAAAGCTTGTGGACTCATTCTAACAATATCTCGATTACTGGAAGTACAAGTAATTTTGTTCATAACTTCTTCACATACCCTTTCTTTTGTAGAACTCATACTATAAATAATTTTCTTCTTATGATTATATATCTGAACCACACAATATTAAACAACAAGACCAACAAGGCAGGCCACAAGTCTCCGATGTATTTTTCACCGTTGTATCAAAAAATCCCCTTTAGAATCCTTCTAACAAATGAAGAAAAAAATTACCTCAAGTTAATGACTAAAACAAATAGATTTATTTAACAAATATATATATGTGTGTGTGTGTGTTTATCTAATTCTCCAACCAGAAAGCATGAATTAACAACCAATAAAGGGAACCTATCATACTCTGTACTATGAAAATATAACTAATGGTAACTAAGAATTACTAAACAAAGTTTTCCTTCTGATTGTTTCTACCATTAAACATCATTTCACAATGAAAAAAAACTAGAAACAAAAAAACCCAATAAACCTTTTAATGACAAACAATCGACTTGGCGAGAGCATACCACCAAGGCACAAAAACATATGAAGAAAGGGACTAAAACCAAATGCAAGCAAGATCTCATAAATCTTTACGGATCCACTAAAATAAGTTAACTTATTATATATATATGTATAAAAAGAAAAGAAGAGAAAGAAATTCACAACTTTCTCTAACTACTGGGGGATGAAAGTAACATTCACATATGACTTCATCGATACAAACACTATAGCAGAAAGAAACCCACGAGTCTGGTATTCAAACATGGCCCACTGTTGAGAAAACACGATGGTTTGGAGAAATTATGACATGCAACGTGATTCTATTAGTTGTAAGAAGGAAAAAATAAGAGCAATTCAAAAGAACCCTCAACCCAGACTATTTAGAACCTCTTTCCCATCAAATACATTAGCTAAGAGCAAAAAAAATACATCAAATATATCTACGGATAACCCAAACATGCAAACCCAGAGATGCATAAGCCGTGGAAGAGATGCTTGAAAACAAAAGAAAATAGGAGCAGACCAGAAGAGTAGAGTAGGAGATCGTTGTCTGCTTCAACAAAAAGTAGGAGAAAGAAAGGAAATTTCACAAATGTATGCAATAACAAAAATAATCTCAACACAACGACAAAAAGTAAGAGAAAGAAAGAAATATAGGATCGATGGAAATAGTTATAACTTTCGATAGAGTGAAGAACAGTTGTGAGGGGAGACACTGGAAGAGTAGAGAGGCCTGCGAGATAAAGCAACTAAAGGAGATGACATAAAAGAGCATAGACTTTTGACTTGCAACTGGAAAATAGGATTAGGGTTGTCAGCGTTATAACATGAAAGGGTAATATTAAAATATTAAAAAAAAACTCATAAACATATTAGTCTGATCATATAAAAATATTATCTTTTCCTTTCAAATTTCTTCAATTTTAGAGGGGTGGTTCTGTCAACGAGGCTCTCCTAATATTTTTATCAAACCAAACAAGAAGCAAAATCTCTCCCATCCCCAAAAATTCTTTCTACCAAACATCTTGTAAATGAAAGAGCTTAAAGGTGACACGTAGCCTCTGTGTGCCTTCATGAGGGCCCACAAAACTTGAGACCGGAATTTGTTTGGTCTAACTTTCGAGAGAAGAGGGGGCAGTTGTGTGTTTTTTTTAAGAAGGTATTTTTTGGTCAAGCTTCTATAAGAAAATAAATAAACCTTTTATTAGAAACAGAATTAATTTTTGGGACACATTGCGGTGTGGTGGATGTATACCTTAAGGACTTGGTGGGTGTTTCTGTCCCACGGTCTGTTGCAGTTGATTAAATAAAGAGTATATGGCTTCTTGCACCTGTTTTTACCAAAAAAAAAAAATAGTTTTTGGGATTTCTGGAGTTTAGTACAGTGATTAGGACGATATAAATGCTGCTCCATGGACGTGTATGATAACATGGAGAGGGATCCCAGGTCAAGGAGAGGGAAAGATAAAACCCTAATTCTAAGTAGGTGAATGATTTTTTTATACAATTTTCGGAATCTTATTACTATATGAGGTATGTGTATATTCCTCCTAATATATGTGTTTCCTCTAAGAATCAAACTCGATACTCAAATAGATCTAATGAAGTTTTATATTTTTAGACTAACTCTATTTTAGTTTTAAGTAGGTGAATAATGGCTAAAGGCTATTATTATTTTTAGTCCTAATTATAAGAGTCAGTTGATTTTTGTTAGATAGTTTAAAGAAGTTAAATAAATTAATAAATTATAAATAATATAAGAGGTAGTTGACTAATCTAGTTAGATTGTAGAGTATATAATATGAATTTATTTTTAAAAGTTAAATTTAATTATAATTAACTAATTTTTTTAATTTTTTTAATTTATTCAAAAAAGTTTAACTTAGCATTGAAGAAAGAATCTTGGGCATCAAGGACCATGCATTGTATGGATGCATTGCATGTTCATACGACAAGGACTTGGCAATGGATGGCAATTGGAAAAGGCATTATTCTCTTAATTCATATCACATGCCGTCGTCTTTTGCCATTGAGAATCCGGTCCCTTCGTCCTTGGTTGCCGGCCATTTTCGCCTTCAGGTTCTTTAACTAGACGCGGGGAAAACAAAGCACTTGGTCTAGGGTTAATTTTGATTCTCCATTAGTTAGTGTTTTTTAATAATTTATTTTCACCAAATAATTCTGGGAGTTATGCAATTTGTTTTATCTTTCTTATGGATTACCGTAAACAAATCCTTTATATTTCAGATTTATAGTCTTGTCAGTCTATAAGGTGGAAGAGTTTTTGATAAAAATAAAAATAAAAATTAACTTTAAAAACTTATTTTGTAAGATAAAAATAAGTATATAATTGATATATATATTTTTTATAACTTAGGGTAAAATAGTCTAAAATATTTTTTATAACTTAAAAAGGATTAAAATTGTCTATCAATTTTATAACTGGGTAAAATAGCCTAAAAAATTTTATTTTTATTTCTATTATTTTAATTCTTAATTTTTTTAAGAGAATTAAAATTATTTAAAATATTAAAAATAAAAATAAAAATAGAAGTGACACTTCTATGTATTAAAAGATTTTTACTTTTTTTAACTTTTATTTTCACTTCTCATCTTGTTTCTTTTTTACCAAATTTGTTGTAAAAAAAATACTCCTCTAATAATTATGGTAAATAATGTTTTAGAATTTCTTTAAAATCATTAAATTCCGACTTCAATGTAATATACTTCTATTATTGATTAAATTATTTTTACTAAATCTGAAATTATTTTTAAATAATATTAATATCATTGATAGAGAAAATTCTCCAATTCGCTCATGCTATACGAGTACATATATACAGTGTATGATGTGAGATACAGATCATTTTTTGTAGTATCCTCCCATCATCATGGTAATCTTAATGGCAGCAAATATATGAAATACTAACCTCACTATCATTAATAATATACAATATCGATAATAATAATGACAAGATATTATTCTTCAAATATAAAGTATAAAGTAATAATATAATTCCGTGTATGGGGAAAAATTATAAGATTTTTTATTTTAAATAAATTTGTAATAACAAAATTAATTGTACTAATAAAATTAAATGCTCCCCCGCGAGGTTGCGGGCTGCGACAGACAACGCCGCCTTTTATATGCGGTTTTACCCTGGAATTAAGCCCCTGACCTCACTGCTGTCCGCCGGAAATAAAAGCTTCTCTTTCCCTCCTAACTCTCATCTTCTTCGAAGAATCAGTCCCGAAGATTGACTCAGGATGGGTTTGGGTTCCTGCATCTGCCATTGTGAAAAACTCTCATCGCCTATATGTATCTCTTCTCCTAATCTGCGCCTTTCGAAAGCCAACGCTTTAAACCCTACCAAGTTTGGGGCGCCAAAAAATTTATCTTCCACATGCTTTCGGCCGTGGCTGTTTGCAGGGATTCAATGTTTTCATAAACAGAGGGGCGTATCTGCGGCTGCCATTGCCACTCCCACAGTTGAAGATGTCAGTCTAACATCCTCAAAAGTGGGCAAGAGAACGGACTTGAAGAAGATTTTGATACTTGGAGCTGGGCCTATTGTGATTGGCCAAGCGTGCGAGTTCGATTACTCGGGGACTCAAGCTTGCAAAGCGCTCAGAGAAGAGGGTTATGAGGTCATACTGATAAATTCGAATCCGGCAACGATAATGACTGATCCTGAAATGGCCGATAGGACGTACATCACACCGATGACGCCTGACTTGGTTGAGCAGGTTCTTGAAAAGGAGCGTCCGGATGCCATACTGCCGACCATGGGTGGGCAGACTGCGCTTAATCTCGCGGTGTCTCTGGCTGAGAGTGGTGCTTTAGACAAGTACAGAGTTGAGTTGATCGGCGCGAAGCTTGAGGCAATTAAGAAGGCCGAAGATAGAGACTTGTTTAAACAAGCGATGAAGAACATTGGGATTAAGACGCCCCCGTCTGGCATTGGTACAACGCTCGAGGAGTGTTTCGAAATTGCCAACGAGATTGGCGAATTCCCTTTAATCATAAGGCCAGCCTTCACTTTGGGTGGAACAGGAGGAGGGATTGCATATAATAGGGAAGAATTTGAGGAAATTTGTAAGGCCGGGCTTGCAGCTAGCCCACAGAGTCAAGTTTTAATAGAGAAGTCTTTGCTAGGTTGGAAGGAGTATGAACTTGAAGTCATGAGAGATTTGGCAGACAATGTGGTTATCATATGTTCCATTGAGAATATTGATCCAATGGGAGTTCATACCGGAGATTCTATCACTGTTGCACCTGCGCAAACTTTGACTGACAAGGAGTATCAGCGACTTCGGGATTACTCCATTGCCATAATAAGAGAGATAGGGGTAGAATGTGGGGGTTCGAACGTGCAGTTTGCTGTCAATCCAAAAGATGGTGAGGTGATGGTAATTGAGATGAACCCAAGAGTTTCTAGGTCATCAGCTCTGGCATCCAAGGCAACTGGGTTTCCAATAGCAAAGATGGCTGCAAAATTATCCGTAGGTTACTCATTGGATCAAATCCCCAATGATATCACAAAAAAGACACCAGCTAGTTTCGAGCCTTCAATAGATTATGTGGTTACAAAAGTAAGTAACTCACTGTAATACTATCAATGAGCCTTTTACGAGGAAAGCTTACCTGTTTTTTATAACTTTATTTACGTTTTACTTCCTATTCATGTTGCAGATTCCTCGGTTTGCTTTTGAAAAATTCCCTGGTTCTCTGCCAATATTGACGACACAGATGAAATCAGTTGGAGAGGCAATGGCAATTGGGCGAACGTTCCAAGAGTCATTTCAAAAAGCAGTACGCTCTCTAGAATATGGCTTCTCTGGGTGGGGGTGTGGACCAGTGAAGGAGTTGGATCATGATTGGGAGCAATTGAAGTATAGCCTCAGAGTTCCTAACCCAGATCGCATCCATGCCGTATATGCTGCAATGAAGACGGGGATGAAAATTGATGAGATTCATGAGCTTAGTTCCATTGACAAATGGTTTCTTACGCAGCTGAAGGAGCTACTTGACGTGGAAAATTTCTTGTCATCTCATAATTTGACGGATTTGACAAAGGATGACTTATACGAGGTGAAGAGGAGAGGATTTAGTGATAAACAAATTGCATTTGCTACTAAATCCACAGAGAAAGAAGTTCGCTTTAGGCGATTGTCTATGGGTGTCACTCCAGCATATAAGCGAGTAGACACTTGTGCTGCTGAGTTTGAAGCCAACACGCCTTATATGTACTCTTCTTATGATTTTGAGTGTGAATCAGCTCCTACTCAGAAAAAGAAGGTCTTAATTTTGGGTGGAGGGCCAAATCGAATTGGTCAAGGGATTGAGTTTGACTACTGTTGTTGTCATGCATCCTTTTCTCTTCAGGTTCGTTTCCTTATTATTATGTGATTGAGATTCCAATTGTTCGAGCTTTCATGCTCTACCATCTGCGTGTTTGTGGGGGATAACTGGTTAGGAAATGGGAAAAGATCAAAATTTTCAGTATCTTTTTATCCTTTCTAGTTTCTCCTTCCTATATTATTTTAGAAATTGTAACTTTGGGGTAGACATGATGCTTACTTTGCTGCATGATACGATCACTTCTTTGAAAATTAGCCTTTTATAATGAAATTATATATAATTTTAGCGTTATGTGATTTAATATGATCAATTTGGCTTTGTTCTACTCTGCATTTCTCCAAGAAAGGAACGTTCTTTCTTGATTATTATATCCAGTCTGGTTAGACTTTAATAACCTGTTGACTTATCCATGTTTTTGCAGGAAGCAGGGTATGAGACAATCATGGTGAATTCAAATCCTGAGACAGTGTCCACAGATTATGATACTAGTGACCGTCTTTACTTTGAACCGTTGACTGTTGAAGATGTCCTAAACATCATTGATCTGGAAAAGCCTGATGGTATCATTGTACAATTTGGTGGTCAAACACCCTTAAAGTTGGCTCTTCCCATACAGCAATACCTGGACGAGCACAAGCCAGTGACTGCCAGTGGGAATCATCATGTATGCATTTGGGGAACATCTCCCGATTCCATAGATGCTGCTGAGGACAGAGAGAGGTTCAATGTGATGCTTAGTGAATTAAAAATTGAGCAGCCCAAAGGAGGAATAGCAAGGAGTGAAGCAGACGCCCTTGCTATTGCATCAGATATTGGATATCCAGTTGTTGTCCGTCCTTCCTATGTGTTGGGTGGTCGGGCAATGGAAATTGTTTATAGTGATGATAAACTTGTGACATACCTTGAGAATGCTGTTGAGGTGGATCCAGAACGTCCTGTATTAATTGACAAGTATTTATCTGATGCTATAGAGATTGATGTTGATGCTCTTGCTGACTCACATGGCAATGTGGTCATTGGTGGGATAATGGAGCACATTGAACAGGCTGGGGTCCATTCTGGTGACTCTGCTTGCTCAATACCCACGAGAACTGTTCCATCTTCTTGTTTGGAGACAATTAGGTCATGGACTGAAAAATTGGCCAAAACACTGAATGTATGTGGGCTCATGAATTGTCAGTATGCAATTACTACATCAGGAGAGGTGTTTTTGCTTGAGGCCAATCCTCGAGCTTCCCGTACTGTCCCATTTGTATCAAAAGCAATTGGGCACCCATTGGCTAAGTATGCTTCACTTGTCATGTCTGGAAAGTCTCTTCATGACATAAAGTTTACAAAAGAGGTTATTCCTAAACATGTGTCAGTTAAGGAAGCAGTTCTTCCTTTTGCAAAGTTCCCAGGCTGCGATGTTCTTTTGAGCCCCGAGATGCGTAGCACTGGTGAGGTCATGGGTATTGACCCTATGTATAATACTGCATTTGCTAAGGCTCAAATTGCTGCTGGCCAGAAGTTACCACTTTCTGGTACCGTGTTCCTGAGCTTTAGTGACTTGACAAAATCACACCTTGAGAAGATTGCTAAAGCTTTTGTCGAGATTGGATTTCAGATCGTTGCAACTTCTGGAACAGCTCGTGCTCTTGGATTAGCAAAAGTTGCTTCTGAACCAGTGCTGAAAATACATGAAGGGAGGCCGCATGCTGGTGATATGATTGCTAATGAAGGCATTCAGTTGATGGTAATAACCAGTTCAGGTGACACACTTGATCAGATAGATGGTCGGGCTCTGAGAAGGATGGCATTGGATCGCAAGGTTCCAATTGTAACTACAGTTAATGGAGCTCTGGCAACTGCTGCAGCAATAAAGAGCTTGAAGTCCAATGCTATTAAAATGATTGCTCTTCAGGATTTCATTGAAGATGATTTTAAAGAGTGAGACGATACTTGCAGATGGTCTCTTTCTCTTTCAATTGGCCTGATTAGAGTAGTAACTAGTAAGCATCTCTGCTTCATCTGTAGAATAAATAATGAACATGGCATTGAATAATAGTGAAATAAATAATGAAATGCTATTGCTCAGGGTGGCTGTAGAATATTTTGAACATGACATTCATGATATTGTAATTCTGGCTGTATTTCCTACATTGTCGTACGTGCCTGCGGAAAAAAATCTATCACATATTGCCATTGAGCAGCTGTATACAAGGTTTACATGTTTTTCACCCCTTACATGCTTGTTTTTCTTCAGAATGGAAACCATGAAAAACTATTGAATAATAGTCTTCAATCATGTTTAGTCATTTCCATTGCTGTCTCATATCTTGAGCATCTCTGTTTTGTGTATTGAGTTTTGACTATGCTTAAACTTGGCCTCTTGCAGATTACTAGGAGCTCGAACGACTTGCTAGATTTGGTAGAGTAGCTGATGAATTTTAATGGAATGTTTTCATTTGGGAGTAGTAACAGTGAGCAAACCAATATGAAAGGTCATGTATTCTGTGTCCTCACTCCTAAGAAAGCACTTGTTATTTTGAAGAAAAGTTTTGTAGTCTGTTGGATTTGTTCCACTCATGTTATTTAGTTTTTAAAATGTCGAGACTAAAATTGGATGATGGTCGTCAGCTCCAAAATATTCATATAAATCACTGGTGAAGCCCTTTCAGTATCCATCGTTTACTCCCAAACAAAGACTTTATGCAGCACACATACATGCTGAGCTAATAATATATTTCTTTCAACTATCTGCTCATCTTTAAAATATTGAATTCTTGAAGTTGGCATACAACTCTGGTGCTTTTCTAAGTTGTTTATGTTAGGGTTTTGCTTGAGGCCTATATGTTATTTATATGAGGGTGCTACTTCGCACCAAGGAAAAAAAATAAAACCAGTAAGAGCATTAGTTTTCTTTAGGTTCTTTTTATTTTTTGGTACAACAGAGGCTAAACGCTCAATGTAAAGTACTAGATTATGAGGGGATCATATCCCAAATACAACCACAAGATTCCTCAGTCTTAGGTTCTTTTGATTGTCCAGCAATCCTGATCCAAAACGAACAGATTCCTCTCAAAATTTCTTCTTGGGCCACAGGATTCTTCGCTGGAATTCTGCTTTGTTAGTGGAGAAAAAATAGTAGGGGATTTCATTTTATTTAATATAAACTTGATAAATAAGACGATTGTTAATTTGCGACTTTCATGGTCGCTTGTTTATCCTTCCAACGGTTTGATTGTGCAATTGTACATCATCTGCAGTAACGGAATGAAAAAGAAACAGGAAAACACTTCAATCACCCATTGGTTAGATTTATTTAATCAGTCTTTGAAACAACTTAATTAATTCTTAACCATAAACATAAACTGCTTTTTATTGGCATTTGATTTACATGCCAGATAATTCTGTAATAATAAATTCTGAAGGCTCGTTTACTGAATATAAAAGCAGAGTGCCCTGTATTTTCACGAATGTATAGTAACAGAGTGCTTATCACAAACCAGTCACTACCCCAAGCGTTGAACGGGATTTAATGAAATTGAACGACATAAAAAAATATTATAAATATTGAGTTAGGTTTATAGAATATTAATGCAGTTGAAATCTCAAAAAATTATGAAATTAATGAATTGATTGCATTCTTACATTGTCCGGTAGATAATAATAATAAGAATGAGATGGCACAAAACAGAGAGGCACCATCTTTCAACATTATTATATTTTCCGCTATAGCTAGGTCTCTGAGCTAACTTTTAGCGGTCTGAGTGCAGTACTGACTCCAAGTTCATAACCGCGTGGACTTAATCTCAAAAACTTCTAGAGCCTCAAGAATTTGTGAGCACTAATTTAACTCTTTCTGAAATGACAACTAAAAGCCATTATTGGTTTATGCAATCTTAACTACTTACCTCTCTATGTCTTCCCCAATATGGGTCATGATCCTTGCATACCTACATGTGCTGCACAACTCATTATAACTCAGGAACCGTGGCTTTGAAATTCCTGGTCAAGCATATCGAATGTCTTTGAATTTGGATTATTATGGTCTTCATTAAGCTACCTCATCAGTGCCCTGTGGATCACGGTTTAGCGGGTGAATTTTGAACCATATTCCATGGTTGAACCTTGGAACTTGCATTTATTGAGATTGCAAAGTGCACAACAACCGGATATCCATGGTTGAATCTAATAAAGAGGATTGGGATGAGCCAGAAGGTTCTGATATATGGTAGAGCATTAATAAATGCAGTTATAAGGACACATTTTACAATAACACTTATCATCATATCATGTATATATCAGTATGACCATTCAACATGTTTGATTTCTACATTCCTTGCATGGCAGGACAAGTTCTCTCTGATTCATGATGTGTAGGGGACCCATCAACTAATAATTCTTGACTGGTTTCAGATGCAACACTCATTTATGGCACTTGTGGATTTCTTTTCGATATTTGGCTTTAATTGGTTCTGTAATGATCATATATGCGACCACACTGAACACCAAGCCAAGTCATACCATATGAGATTGATGCATTTCACTGCAATGATATTTTCACAAGTACCGTCCTATATATAAGTCCATTCTCGCTCAAAATTTTAGGAACTTAGAGAGGTATTGATGAGTGTCTTCCAATTTTATCCCTATTGAAAATGGGGAGAAAAAAAGGAAATGAGAAAAAAATATAAGGCAATATTTATCCTTAAATAAGGGCGAATTTAGGAAAAAAACTTCAAATATAAGAGGGCTAATACAATATTTAGCCACTCAAGTTTGTATAAATTTTAATTTTAATCTTTCAAATTTTAAATCATATGTTTTGGGTTCTCAAATTTCTTTCCGTATAAAACAGTGGTCTCTATACCAACAGTGGATACCCTAAACTTCCCTAAAAAATATTGGTCCCTATAATTTAATAAAAAATTAGATAATTTTGTCCTCAAGAGACTAAAACCCATAATTTAAAATTTGAGGGGTTAAAACCAAAATTTATACAAATTTAAGAGAGCAAAGATTATATTAATCTATATATTAAATAATTTAACTAATATTTCTTGATACATAAGAAGAATTTGTTAAAGATAGACTTATATATAGTAGCAGAGTCAGTTTGGTGGTAGCAATTAACATGTTCATATTTGCAAGTAAAGTCTATCCAGTTCGAATCAATGAACACGAGAAGCCGTAAAGAATGGATAGTGGAGCAGGAATTGAGCTGTCAAAGACGCTCATTAGGGTCTACACTTTTTTTTTTGCCCAATGCTTCCCCACTAAACGAACATAGCTTTTAAGTGCGAAGAAAAAAATAAAAAAGAAAAGGACTTGGTTATGGTGGTGGGAGTAAGCCGTAAAGTGGAGTTCGCTTCGCATTGTTCATCTTTTTCATAATACAAAAAGGTCCACACGCTTAAGACTCTTATCAGTGATGGCTACAAAGCAATTGAAATTGGAGCCTCCTAATTAACAAATATTATCTCAAATTACAAAGGTCTAACTACTTCCACCGCAAAGTTGAAACCTCCAATATTTTTGTGGAAAACTCCATCAGAAGATAGAGCTAGCCCAACACTACAGAAATATATATATATATTTTTGGCAGCTTAAGACTTTGCATCGCTGAGTTCTCTTTTTTTAACTTGGTGTCTCCAACGGGCTGACCAGCTCTACACCAAACTTGTCCCCCCTTACCGGCTCTTATTTATTTATATTTATTCGTAGAGTCCTAGCGATATCCTCTAACTGATAATTAGATATTAATCCTCCTGAAATATAGAGTAGAGATTACTGAAATAAGTTTTACCTCTCCTAACAAAATATTTTCTATGAACAAAGCCTGGTTCGAACCTAGAACATCATGTTTAGGGGGCTTAGCCATCTATGCTGGAGTTTATTGGTGTTATATATGTGTATATATATTTGTTCATGGAGACAGTGGAATGTGTTTGTGATACCTACATTTGAAGAGAGACTAGGTGGTGGTTAAGGGGTAGAAACATAGCATTGTCTCAGGGGTGGCAGCAACAGCAACCCCAATAACTCTCACCCCAAAACAAAAACCGTTTTCCCAACTGATGCGAGCCACTTGTCACCAAGGAATTTGCGTTTTGAGACAATAATTAGTTGAGAGTGGACCATGTACATGGATGAATGTTTTATAGAGAAAACAAATGGATAATGGATGTGCCTCATGGGATCCATCTCAGATTCATTCAAGTTTGTTAATTAGAGAGTAATTAGGTAAGATGTTTTAGTCTTCTTTGTATCAAATCGGTTTAAGGGATTAGATTTTTCCGAGGAGGAAGAGAATATGTTTATCTTCGCTTTGTCCTCCCACAACGTGGGTTGTCTGTCATGATAAGTGTTAACATGGCCAGAGGAAAATAAGCAAAAGCAGACAAGAGGCCATATAACGTCTAATCTTATGTACAAAAACCCTTATTCTGCACGTAAATTAAGACTAGTTTCGGGAGGATGCTCATTAGCAGTTGCTGCGTCTTGAAGTTTACTAAAAATTAATCGGAGATTACTATGACTTATCACTAGGGTCCAAGAAAGCTGGAGTCTGAGAATGACAAGTTTTCTGTCATTCCTTAATTTCCTAATTTCCCCATCTTCTCATTAGGGATACGACAAATATAGTTTTGGAACTTTAGCCATCCCCCCAACCATTCCCATGGAAAAATATACACAATTTTTCTTCCCCTTCCCACCTTAGAAACTTATCATCATTCTTCAAAGTAAAAAAGGAGACAACAAATAGAACAAAGCCGCGTTTGGTATATCAATCCTTAATTTTCTTGGATGTCGTCGCAGTGTTCTCCCCGGTTAGTAACAGTATACAACTAAATGAGAAATCCAAAATTTCGTGGTTAAAAACAAGTTGCTAATATAGATCGTCATTGATAATTAAATCTGAGTGAAAAGAAATAAAAATCCCATATTTCTTTTATTGGGGAGACACATGTAAGCTCCTCTATCCCCTTGTAACTTGGTGCTGTCAGTGTATGGATCTTTAATTTAAAAAATATAAAATATTAATATAAGAAAGTGATACTAATATAGAGTTAGTTTAATAGTATAAATCTCTGCTATATTTTTATAGGTCTCAAGTTCAATTCTTAGAGAAGATATCTATGTTAAGAGGAGCAATCATAAACCCGAAATCTAGATACATGATAATATGATATAATAAATAATATAAAAAATATAAAAGAGTGATACTATGACTAAAAAATTAATTAATTAACTCTTATATTATTTATAATTAATTATTTTATTTTATTTTTTTAATTTATTTAAGTTAGTCAATTCTATTTAAATTAGTCAACTAACTAAAACTAAGCGTAAAAAAGGAGGATTGATTTGGATCCAAAAGAGCAAAGTGTAGAGAGGGGTCTTAATAGTCAAAGAGACAAAGGGGGGAAGTGGGAAAACGCAACGCAAGCAGGCAAAGACCCAAAAATACTTACCTGACCTCAATTTTTTCCCAAGTGATGACGCAGCTCCTTCTCTATAAAGACCTTTCTTTGCCTCTCAACTACCTCAGTCACAAACACAAGAGACAAACACAACCCAACAATCTTAGATTCTTAGCTCGTCACACAAAATTAACGTAATGGAGAGCAGTGACGCAAACACTCCGCTTTCACAATCCCCCACTAATTCCTCCTCTTCCCCTTCTCCCACCCCTCAAGTCATCGCGAGCCCCTGCGCTGCTTGCAAGATTCTCCGGCGTCGATGTGCCGACAAATGCGTCTTGGCTCCCTATTTCCCTCCCACCGACCCTGCCAAGTTCACCATCGCCCACCGCGTCTTCGGCGCCAGCAACATCATCAAGTCCTTGCAGGTACGATACAACCTCTCTCTGTTTTCTCTGTTTTCTTTGAAGTAATCTTGATCATTGGGTATAAGCTTATATGTGTGAGTTGATTTGATTTTGTATTTTCAGGAACTTCCGGAGAGTCAAAGAGCTGATGCGGTGAGCAGTATGGTGTACGAGGCGAGTGCGAGAATAAGAGACCCCATATATGGCAGTGCTGGTGCGATATGCCAACTTCAGAAGCAAGTGAATGAGCTCCAAGCACAACTTGCCAAGGCTCAAGCAGAGCTCGTCAACATGCAATTACAGCAAGCCAATCTGGTGGCTCTGATTTGCATGGAAATGTCTCAGACCCCTTTCAGTACTCCTCAGGAATCTGAATCGTCACAGCATTCCGTCGACAATTTCATTTCAACTCCTCCCCCCAACAACGCTTATCCGAGTAATCTCAACTTCTTCGACGACAACACTAGCTTTAACTCACTAGGGGAGCCTCTCTGGACATGAATATAAACTATTGATTACTTATTAATTATTAACTTCTTCTTATTGTCATAAAGTCATTCGATAAGTGTTTCCGATGACATTCTCCTAAGGAGAAGTTGAAGGAAACAGGATCAAGGCAGTTAGCTAGGGACCATATGAAGTTAGGTTATGATGGCAAAAATTTGGAGGAAAGTGTTGTAACATGGGATTCAATTCAACATTGCACTGAAAAGTTTTTTCTCCATGTGATCTCTGGATTCCGAGGTTCTCTCTCAAGCCCCTGTTTTTCATTTCTGGATTTCTCAAGGAACAGGGCAATCTCTGTTTTTATTTTCCTGGTAGCCTCATTCTATCTAGTTTGAAGGAAATCCAAATATGAAAGCGTTTTGGACAAAATCAATTGAGAGCGAATTGTGGAAACATGGCGATTGGAAGAGAAAAAGAGATCGCAGTTAATAATCAACAAAAGCGAAAAAGATGCCTCCTTAATTGAATAAACTCAACAGAGAGGACAGATAAACAACAGTGACAGAAGAATCTTCTGCTTGATTTTGTTGCCTCACCCTCCCCTCCCCTGTTTCTTTTTCTGGCTGAATGCAGATGGATGATGCGTAATTGTAGTTCTCTAATGGAAAAACTTGTTACTAAGATTATCTTAAAATGACATAGATAAAGATTTACGTTATATCAAATTTGTCAATTTCATCGTCGTCATGAGGGCCTTAACCAATAACCGACAGTTCCAATATTTTTATCCTTATTTTCCGTAAGGATTGAGAAATGAGAATAATAATCAACAAGGCATAAGTTCAAGGAAAGATTTGTGTTTAATGTAAATAATGGGAATTCACTTGGATCTTCTCAGGCTACTCAAGTAGTTTATGGAAGTAGAACAAGATAGACATTATAGTGGAACCCCTGATGTGAAATGAGACGAAGAAGATAATAATTGATGAATAAGGGTATGATTATGAGTAAGATGTTGCAACTTTGCAAGATTATTAGAAGATGGATCGTCCTATAGAGAAGGAAATGCAGTCAATTAAGGGTGGTGGGTCAGGATAATGGCAAGTGGAGAGGGAGTGTTTGAAGGTCAGAGTTAGAAGGATGGAGGAATTGACATAAGCTAATAAATATGTGAACTGATTTGATCAATCCACTAATAAATTTGCAGAAACTTGAACTTTTCATTGTTTTCTGACCTTCCTGCAGTATAACACACTGTGCGATTTAAATTTAAGTTTTAAAATTAAATTAATATATTGTTTAGATATTAGTAATATGATCTAGAAAATATGCTAAGATGGCAGTTGATAGTATAAAAAGGTTAATGCTGTGCGTGTGGATTGGAGTGATAAGCAGAGGATGAGGAATTACTTGTTTTTCTGTACATATCCATCTCGCCCTTTCACATGACAACGGATGAGCTTAAGATTAGAGATACGGACCACAGCACGTGCCTATGTCTGTGGAAGCTGTAGACATGTAATATAACCATCACTTACATATTGTCTCCGGTCTCCCTCAATCGCTTATCTCAGCAGACGCGTCGTATGGGCTCTTACTATTCCAATTCACGTGCGTCCCACGTGACTTCATCTCCCGCTTCCCATCTGTTTCTCGTTCGTCGTTATTATCATAACTAATTTATAATACAATTTATTTTATAAATTAAATTTTATATTAGGGACACCTTGACTTTAATCTTAATTGCCTTTCTTTTTCCTAACTTTTTTTCTTATTTTCTTTTTCTTTCCCCGCGTCATTTCACGATGAACTGTAAAACGAACTCACTATGTACATCGTATTAATTTCTTAACCAAAGTACTCAGCTTTATGGAAAAGAACGCATGCTTGCGTTTGAAGACGCTGAGCATAATTACAAAGCCACTGACTTCTGTGGCTTTTAGCCTTTTTATAGCTGCATCCATCATCGGCTACGAGATTGTAGCCCCACGGATACCTATTTATAAACATTGTGACATTCATGTAGTAATAAATTACTATTAATTTCATAAATTCTTTAAATTTAAAAGTACTTGTTTAATTAAAGAATTAAATTTTATATAATTTTAAAAAAAATAAATACCTTCCTCTCTTATTTCAAGAAAATTCCATCCCCGCACCGCCAATAATAATAAAAAACCTAAACACGGTTTAAAGAAAAAAAAGTAGGTAAACTTAAAGGGGAAGGAGAAATTCCTTTAAATTTTGTTAATTTACTACGACGGCATAAAGAAATATATATTAATATGAAGTAATATTTTATTTCTAACTAATACAAAAATTTAAAATTCTCCAATCAAAATACTATTTATCCAATTTTTTTTCTATACCAAAAATATTTGTCATGTACTAACAATATATTGATATATATTATTATTCCCCTTCCATCAAAATATTAATAAGAAACTTAAACACATAACTAAAAAAAGAGTTATATGACATAAAAATATATATAAAAATATGAAATAGAAATGCTAACAGAAATGATAATAAAAAATAGTAGAAGAAAATGTATTAAAAAAGTTGGTACAATGACGGTACAAAAAAAAAATTACATAATTCCTTAGGAATTTTTAGTTGTATCTCTAGATATTTTAAAATATAAATTGAACATCTTTAAAGAGAATATTATAAAATAACCCAATCAATTCATTAAAAATTTTAGTCCATAGTCAAAACCTCAATAAATATAAATTTTATAATTGACAAATAAATTTAAATTTAAATTTAAAAATTGAAAATAAGCAATAAAAATAGAATATAAAGACAAAAGAATAAGGGAATAAAAAAATATTAAATTAAGTATAGTAATTAAGTAAAAAAAATTATAAATATCCTAATCACTAAATAGTTAGTACTTTTCTAGAGATATGTTGATAATTTTTCCAATACTAACTTCATTCTTGCTACTTTTTCTCTTCTTGTTTAATATTATTAATTTTTCGCCTAACTCTTTCATCACTGTTCTGAGTCCAACTTAATTAATTCATGACGTTGCTTTTTTGATGTGATCAAAACCCGTAAAAGTCAACATTACATATTCAATATAAATGCTATGTTCGTCCCCATTTATATCTATACACACACACCCATATATATATATATATAATCTTTAATGTAAATGTCAAGATTATTCTCTCCCTTTTTCCACGTTCTTGTTTTCTGTTATGTGAACTCAGAGACAGGGTCTTTTGAAAGATTTATGGGGACCAAGACTAATCTCAACAGGATGATTATAAGGATGGCAAAACTCTACCATAAGTATTTCATATTACTAAATTTTTAGACTTCTGATTAAATTAGTATAATTTTTTATTAATTAAACTATAAGTTCTTGATTGTTCAAAGGCAGAGTCTTTGGTGACAAATCAACTCGCGTTCATTATAAATAACGTGGATCGCCGTCTTGAACTCAAAGTTATGCAAAAGTCACGTTACCAATTTCACTTGGATTTACGATATAATTCCTGTGAAATATATAAATGTATAAGTCGGTAGGAATTTGTTCATGACCAGCACGTGGAGAATGGTCAAAGAGTTGTATGTAGGGGATCAAATAAGGCAATAAGAATCTCATGGCGTGAGAAGAACATGGCAGCTGGGAATAGGAAGGCCTCCATTCTTGTCGAGACGCTGAAATTAGACTAAGGTTGTCTTCTCGTGGTTTGTTATGGACACAAACTACGAACTTGCTTGTTTCGTGATACTCCGAACTTTAACATATAATATATTTAATTAATTAAATTAAATTAAATATGTTAGTTATATTAATTAATATTATATATTTTTTTAAAAATATTATAATTATTTTTTTAACTCTACCATTTTCTCTCGTACTTGATTATTATTAAGAGAATATCAATAGAAATAATTTAAAAAAATAATAAATATAAAAAAAATAAATTTTATATTTAAAATTAAGATTAATTTTTTAATTAGGTATTTTATTATTATTACAGGAACATGGGGAGGGAAAATGAACGATGACAAAATAGCGTTCATGCTCAGAACCCCGCCGGGAATGTGAAAGCGACATCCACGTGCATGGCAATGTATAACACGTGCCTTTGTTTTGTTTTATTTTTAAAAAATAATTAGATTGAGTTCCTTATATTTATTTTCCTAGACTCTCCAATCTCACTTTATCATATATTCTATTTTTTTTAATATTTTTATTTAACATAAACTCATACAAAAAAAATAGTGCACGTAGCAAAATATGATTGAAGAATTTGATAAAATAAATATAAAAAACTTAATGTAACTTTCTTCTAGTAAAGACCACTTGGGAGTTGAGGATCCAACCTAAGCTATCAAAATCTTTGAATTGAATTAGACGTACGGGTTCAACGTCACTGATATCTAACACTGATTTAACGTGTCTTCCCTGGATTTAGAAACGACATTCGACAGTTTTAGGAAAGATCATTTTTATGTGTCGTTGAGATCTATATAACGATCGTTGTCTAGCAAACATGTGTTGTGTGGAGCTGTTTCAGAATTGAATTTAGTTTCCAGTAAGAATAAGGATGATATGACATGTGCAACATATATATCAGATCGGGAACTGATGTTTGTGTCCTTTGTGAAAGAGAAGTGAGAATGAATGAAAGAATATATACATATATCTATATATTGAACAACTCCGTTAAGGAACGTGATTCTTGCCTTGTCTCTCGAAATTCCAAAATTGAAGGGCCGCCGTTGTACCAAAATTTCATGAAACCTACTCCTTCCCTCCCACATTGCATAGTGATAACTAAGCACCTCACACCAAAGATTCTATTCCGTGTATCTTACGTAAGAGCTAATTAGGAAATTGGTCTTTATTCTAAATATAACAACTCTATCCATTTTATCTCTAATATTCATTATTTTTTCTAAAATAATTTATCTAACATATAAATTAATATATAATACAATGTTATATATTAGTATTTTTAAGAGATCATATCACATTTATTATAATTAAATAAATTATTTTGTTTACTTAATTTATTTAAATTAACTAACTTTTATGGGATAGAGAATTGGACGACGATGACTATATTATATTATATTATATTATATTATTATGGGACATTGTTCAATGTTTTTAAGATTAAACGATTTTCATTGGGGCGTGTTTCTCTTGCTGATGTCAATATCTATCAGTTGTTAGTTGCTACTATCTATTTTAGAGTTCGAGTTTGATCTCACGCACAGCTCTTTCTGAGGGTTGCTTTATGAATAAATTTGGTTACTTCCCTCTTTGATTTGCCTTATATGTTGCGTGCTACGTTAAACTATGTTAGAAATATTTTAAATATTGTGAAAGGGTGTGTCCAAGAAAGAAGTATTTTTCTGACATGACTCTTAGTTATGAAAGGGTATGTTAAAGAAAGAGGTGTCTTTCTAACATAACTCTTGGTTGTTAAAGGGTATGTTGAAGAAAGATGTGTCTTTCTAACATAACTCTTGGTTGTAAAAGGGTATGTTGAAAAAAGAAGTATCTTTCTAACATAACTCTTGAATCTAAGGGACATATGTCTAAAAGATATGTCTCGTGTCCTTCCACAGTCTATAAAAGGGGCTTCTTGATGAAGGAGAAGAATAGAGAGAATGCCATAGAGAACACAGAGAGAATAATACACCAATCTTTTGAGATTGCTTTTATCTTCCACCAGTTATATTTCCCTGTAATTTTACAGGAAGAGTCTTAATCCTGGAGAGAGTCGCTTCTTAATTTAATGAGGGGTCGCGAAATATCTCTTAAGGACAGTGTCCTCAGACGCGACTCGAACTATAAATATTGTATTTTACAGATTTCGCCAACAAACTATTGGTCAATAATTGATGGCGCATTATGTATCTGACTATTTGCTATTACCATTCGTTGATATTAGTAGTTATTTGCATATACCATGAATTTATTGTCATTCTTAGCCATTAAGGTAGTTGGTTGACAATGAACCAATGGACAGGTCACTGGCAGAGTGCTACCAAGCGAGCATAAGATTGCTGGTTTACTCTATCAGGTATCGCATCTTCAAATCATAATTAGTTGAAGTTGTCAACGAAAGGATTAAGGAATCAGCTGTCCCTATTAAAGAGAAATTGTATTGCCCATTTCCTAGGTGTTCAGCATTAATGTCGAAGCACGAGGCCATAGAATACACTAAGACCACATATGTTGGAGGTGAAGAATATGGAATATAAGGAAATGCATGAAATGTCATGGATTTTTCTGTATCAATTGCAAGGTTCCGTGGCATAACAACATGACCTGTTATGACTATAAAAATTCCATTATTTTTCGTCATGAAGAAGATTCTAAGCTGGAGCCTCCATGTAACTGTGGCGGCAGTGTGTGAAGTGCAATCACATAATTGAACTAGCTGAAGGTTGCTATCATATTACCTGCAGGTACCACCAGTTACTCTCAACCATTTTGCTCCTTAAAAAATAGAGATATAGTAGTATTGTTGTATTTATAAGCAAAATTCTCTGTTATAATTAGGGGTGGGCAAACTTATCCCGTCCTAGGTTGTCCTGACCTATTCCTGGGTATTTTGGGACAAGTCTATCCCATCCCATGAAGAACCGGGACAAGAATCTATCAGGTCGAGATAGAATACGATAGGTCTCAACATGACTCTTAAGACGTCCTGTCCCGAGGTTATTACTTTTCTTTTTGTGAAAAATTACAAAATATCTTGGTCTGAATCAGGGGTGTTCATACTTTCACTCTCAGTTCCTTGGCAGCTAGCCCTAACAAACCAGTCGCTCACCTCCTCTCCCAGTCGGCCAGTTCCCTTCACGGCCTCGCTCGCTCGCTCGTTTTCATTGGTCCGTATGTTTTGCAAATCTGAAGCTTGCAATTTCATAACTATGGGTTTCTAGTTTTGCTCACTCACTCGCTCGTTTCTAGTTTTGCAGATCTAAAGCTTTCACTCACTCACTCACAATGAGTTGCTAGTCTTGCTGATCAGTGAATCGTATAATGGGTTTCTAGTTTTGGATGTTTCTTGTGTGCTTATGTTCATGGGTTTCTTTCTTGCTTTCTCTGTTTTAATCCCTTGTTTATGAATTGATGAGTTCGTTCAACTTTTTGTCTTCATCATAACCAAAGCTTACATATCTTCTGATGGAGGATAATTCATGGATGGTAATCCTACTTTCTCTTCATTTTTCTGGTTGATGTTCATCCTTATAGTTCTTACAATTTTCAATGTCACCGACCAAGATTGAAAAAAAGTTACTTCCAGTTTTCAGTTTTCATGAATGGCTTTTTCATGTGTTATTATGGTGTTTGATGTTGTTAAAGAATTGAAAAAAATAACCAGAATAGTGGAATTCCGAGTTTTGTGGGATGGGTAATAAACTTAGGAGGAGGAGAAAAGTGGTAGACGAAAAGTATACAAGGCCACATAGGTTGTATAATCATAAAGATGTGGATCACAAGAAGCTGAGAAATCTAATACTTGAATCAAAGCTTGTACCCTGCTATCCTGGAGATAAAGAATGTGCCAATGATCTTAAAGAGTGGCCAATATATATTCTGGTTGGTTTAATTTCTATTATGTCCTTCAATCAAGTTCTTTGTGCTTATTCTTTTGCCTTATTTCTCCCCCTTTGTCTACTTTTTTTTGTAACAATTCGGGAATTCTTATCCTGATTCCAGTCAGGATCAGAACAAACTCAGGACGGGACACGAGACATAAAACATGTCTTGTGTTCATCCTTAGGATGGGACAAGAGATCGGAGTGTTCTGGTCCCGACTCGTCCCTGTGAACAACTTTAGTTATAGTTAGACTCAATATTCAAGATATAAAAGCCTACTTTTATGGTATTGCTTGTTGTAGAAGTGGGTATGAATTTTGCTACACATGTGGAGCAAGGTGGGAGAACAAGAAAGCAACATGCTCTTGTCCAATCTGGGATGAGCTTTACATTATACACGATCGACATCAAGGAAGATGATCATTATACCTGTGCTAACTTCCGTTGTCCCCCCACCGCTCCGAGAAAGGTTATATTGTTTAGATTTTGTTTCAATGCTTAGGTGTTGACTACGTTCTCTGGCAAGCATGTTCTAGTTTTGATGAGAATTTTCAATTAAGTGCTCTGATGAGCTTGGCTGTCAAACTTACGACTTCATATTCGTTTTTTCTTCCCCGGTCAATATCAATCAAACTGTATACTCTTTTGAATTTTTTTACTGACGAGCTTTCTAACATCTCTGAAAAGTGCAAACAGCGAAACTTTATTGTAAAACTAGATTGTAGGTCTTGCTCTTGGCAACAAATTTAAGATAAATTACGTTGTTTGTGACTTAAGAATAATTCGGCTGGTTTAAAAACTATTTTTAGTATAAGAGTTAAATAATTAATTTATAAATATTAATTATTTATAATAAATAGGTGTTAATTTCTTTAAAATATCATCTTTAGCTATATGCGTTAGAAATACTGTTTGATAAAAATTCACTTAATATATATAATCAACAAGGATATTTTAAAGTATAAATTATAAATTTTTAAAATAAAATAAATTGATGTGTTATATTTAAAATTAAAATAAATTTATTTTCTAACTTTTATATGTATAATTTTCTATATATTTTATCTCTATATATATGTTGATCAGAATGATAAGATGTTGAGATTTTAAGTTTTCATGAAATGATTCAAGTAACGACTAGTTATATATGCGGTTCACCTTTGTCATGGAAGCTGCGGATATAGAAATTGATTTTCTTTAACTACTTTATTGTATATCGTTGGAAGCCTCTGCATACAACTGCAAATTCAGTCCTAGATGTAAAATAAATACATCTGCTTTTGATGTGCTAAATCTCATGTACTTAAGCTGGCTTGGTTATAAAATATTGAGAAAAGACGATAAAAAACTATATAAATTTAAAAATAATAAAATAAATATATGAATGTCTAAAATAATAGATTGGGTAAGAGATCTAATCTATCATTTACAAATTTAGATAA
Source organism: Leucaena leucocephala (assembly GCA_037074615.1). Classification (NCBI taxonomy): domain Eukaryota; kingdom Viridiplantae; phylum Streptophyta; class Magnoliopsida; order Fabales; family Fabaceae; genus Leucaena; species Leucaena leucocephala. The sequence goes on along the minus strand of CM073523.1, from coordinate 20,951,705 downwards.
AAAAACTAAATTATCTCTAGAGTTATAAATATTTTAGAAAGAGTTATGAAAACTATTACTGAAGTTGTAAATCTTATTACAGGAGTTACAAACCCAAAAACAATTGTAAATACATTGTTAGAGTTGTAAATATCTTAAGGAGAGCTGTCAAAACTATTATTGAAGTTACAAATCCCATCATAAGAGTTACAAGCCCGAAAGCAATTAGTTCCAATTTCATACTTATAAATATTTTAGGGAGAGTTGTGAAAATTATTACTGAAGTTATAAATATCATTGCAGGAGTTTCAAACTGGAAAGCAATTAGTTTCAATTTAAGAGTCGTAAATATCTTAGGGAGAGTTGTGAAAACTATTACTGAAGTTATAAATCCCATTGTAGGAGTTACAAACCCGAAAACAATTAATTGTAATTTCAGAATTATATGTCTTAGCTTAAATTGTCAAAACTATTACTGAAGTTGCAAATATCATTAGATAAGTTACAAACCCGAAAGTAATTAGTTCCAATATCAGATATGTAAATGTCTTAGGGAGAATTGTGAAAACTATTACTGAAATTACAAATCCCCTTAAAAGAGTTGTAAACCCGAAAACAATTAGTTACAATTTAAGAGTTGTAAAAATCTTAGTTGAAGTTATCAAAACCATTACTAAAGTTACAAATATCATTAGTAGAGTTGCAAACCTGAAAGTAATTAATTTCAATTTTAGAATTATAAATATCTAGGGAGAGTTGTTAAAACTATTACTAAAGTTACAAATCCCATTGCAAGAGTTACAAATGACTAAAAAATAATTTCGTATTTTACTTAAAATTTATAAAAAAATAGATTAGACAAGAAGCTCTGTCTATTTTAAAATTCAGACATTTTAAATTTCAAAATGTTTTATTGTCCTTTTCCCTAAAACATTCAAGCTGCACATTCACAGCTGTGAATTATTGTTTTTTGGTTGAAACATAAATGTAACGCATAAAGCAAACCAATGACTCCAACCCACCCATCCTTGTCATGTGTCCAGTTCTCCCCAGAGTCAACATGGTTAGATAATAGATTCCTTTTCAATATATATAATTATATATCATCGTCAATATTACAAATTTTGTGGGAAAAAAAAAACACTCGTTCATAATTTGTGATAGCTTTTATAACTTCCAATCAATTTAGAAAAAGAAAGGGAGATGAAGCGCCTGGATAAGACCCACTCTGTCCACTTCTTAAAATTTGGGAGTAATTAATTGGGAACTTAAAATATACAGTTACATAGTGTTATAATTACATTTGCTGCAAAATTCAGAAACAAACAAGAAAATGATTACACCCATATAGGAGAATGATAGCTTTTCTTGTACAAGCGAGAAGTGAGCTGAAGGAAGATGCAACTATTCGCAGGCGTCTTGGCTTTCTTTGATATTTGAGTCATCCGGTTGCTGCTCTGTATTAGTGTATGCGGGACAGAGAGAAGCATATTGACAGAATTTACATTTCCAGCGCTCATCCTCTGCAACATAGCTAGCTTCTTCTTCTCCATGCCAAAATCTGAGACATGCTTGAATCTGATCCATTAGCCACTCAGAATCATATGCAAATTTATCTTCACCAAGCACTGAATGATCCTTCTGGGACTCGTATCTGCCGCAAAACATATTATGAACAAAGTACTGTTATTCTTTCTTGGCCACTAAGTGTTTCTTCTTCTTCTTGTTAACTATTCATGAAGAATTTTCTAATAGGAGCCATTCTAGGAAAAAGGACAAGTCTCCAATAGTAAGCAAAAGGGAAAATTACATGTGTTTCACAAAGACAAAACTTGTATTAATTTTGTACTACAAACTAATTTTTATATTAAGGACAAGGACTATTAAAACTCACCTCAATAGAAGCTGATCATGAGCCGCACCCAGTATTGCACGTGGAATTTTGTAATGTCTCACCACGTCATCAAGGGTCTACTTTTGCCAATTTGAAAAATAACAAAGAAATTATCTTCACCATAATACGTTTGACCATTCCAGAATTGTAATAGCTGATCAATAACTAAATTATGCATTTTCGAATAAAAACATCAACTGTGAAACAGAAAGGCAAAATTATATCAAGCTACAGTAATACTTGATACAACTGGTAATTCAAAAAAAAAGTTATCTTCCTTAATTTATCATAATAATTATTAAATGTATCCTTATACAGCGAGTATGCAAAAAATTGTTTTCTAGAAAGAAAACGGAAAATACACCTATCTCATTTCCTTTCTAGGGGCATTTCTCTCTTTTTTTCCCTCTGAAAACACTTTTCGGAATAACAAATATTGCTGAAGGGAATATTATGAGTTGAGGAGCCTGAGTTCCACTTACCAATTCAGAGAATCCCGAGCCCTTGCTCTCCCCTTGCAGATCTTCACATAGAGTATGTTGAGGGTTTAAACCAAAATAATAAAAAAACTGTTCAGAGGGGAACTTACGAGCAACTAAATTGTCCCACATATACTTGTAACACATTAACTGAAGCCTACCAAGAGAAAAAAGAGCAAAATATAATATAACTAAATGCATCATTGGCTTCTAAGCTCACGTCCAAATGGAATGAAATTAATGCTAGAATAATATACACACCTTCCGTTTCTTCGTTGTGGTTCAGAAGGAAGCGTATCTCGAGAACGGGTTTTTGTGTCAATTAGTATCAGATTTCGATTATCTAATGTCTGCGGCAAACGAATCTCATCAATTGCGCCCACCATCCATACGCCCTCTGCAAAGCCCACTCTGACATCAGAAGAACGCCGCATCATGATCATTAGTGGTACAAATTCCGGCAAGGTAAGCCTAAACTATAAAGTATATATGCCATAATGGGTCAGAATTCACTAAAACAGAATATGTCAACAGCAACATTAAAAGCAAGATTTGCTATCTCATTGTAGCATTTGTCAAATCCAATGGGTGGATTTTTCCCTTCAAATGTATCCTTTAGCACATGTTTAATGTTTTATGGTTTCAACCGAAAAAACAGCTTATGTGTCAGATGTTGGAACTCAATGCCATTAAACAAATCTGCAGAGCTTCTTATGACCAAAACTTTATACTAGTGATGGAACGTTTCATTCAAAAAGAAAAATTTCTGATTTTCCCTGGAAGGGCTAAAACAATTTCTATAGTAACCAAAGCCAAAATTCATTCAATTCCAGAAAACATATGCCTATCAATCTCAGCAATACACGAAAGAAGCACTTAGAAAAAATCCATCCTAGAGGCTAACAATATGATCTTTTCCATCAACTCTTATTCCAAGAAACATTAGAAACATTACATTGTGTGACCATTTTGAATTTCCCCTATTATAGGGAGCCCTCTTCTAGTTGCTTTTATTTAGGAAAGAAAAATATCATATCTCAATCAAATGAGGAGCACAAACAGCTTTCACAACCTGATAATCATTTACATGTGGCATTAAATCCTGATCAAACCGAATACATGAAAATAGACTGACAAAATATTAACTTACATGGGCATCTCACGAGTGACTCCTTCAAACTGTAATTGGTTAACACCATTTATAAAATTAATGAACTTCAAGGCCCAAAAATCTTCACGTGATTTGATCTTCACTGCCACTCGTTTTGTAACCTGCAAATCAACATTCAAATATATGACTTAAGGGGATACCAAAGATTAGTGAAGATCAGAAAATGAATCATAGGTACCTAACTGATGATTAGATGCTTTTGCTACTAAAATTTTGACAATGACCACATAATGTGTTATGTGTATATGCTCAATAATTTTGTAAATAAAATATATTTAGTAGAATTCAAGTAGTCAGGTTTGAGATCAGTAAAGTACCTCTTCTTCAAGTTTAATATGTCGAGCAATCCCAACTTTCATAGCTTTTGTGGTCTTCTGTGCTCCATAAAGGAGAGTAAATTCCATTTGTTTTTGGCACCATTCCTATAATTACATTTAACTAACGAAGTAAAGATTATTGTGACCCTGATTCCACGAAATAGACAGATCAGTGATAGCATAAAAAAACTACAATCTTATGTATTTTGATTTTAAAACTTTTCAGGAAAGGAAAACAAAAAACTTGACACCGGATGAGACTTAATGTAACATCGAAAGGCAAGTTAAAAACCCAAAATAAGTTCAATCCACAGCCCAACACAGAAACGGTTGAAATTTGATACCGTAGATGTAAGATCGGTGACAGCCAAGCCCCTATTTTTCCTAAACCGGAGCAGATACGATTCAGTTACTCTTCTCCTTTTCTGGGTATTCATCAGATTGCCGGAATCCTCAATGTCAGACTGAGAACAATTGGATAAACTCCTATTAGATAGAACCATAATTGATTGAACCGGGGATTTGGCATTTATGTGGAGCTGAGTGGGGAAAGTGGGTGATTGAATTGCAGGGGCAGAGGAAAAAGTGAAAGAACGAGCATACGCTAGAGCAGCTTCAATAATAGCCATCTCTTCATCACTGACGATCTCGATTGGGATCTCAGGAACATTATCGTTCTTTTTAACCGGCAAGTTGGAGGATGTTTCTCCCATGTGGCTGATTCAGCAAGTTCGTGGTATCATGCCCGAAGGAATCGGCACAGTTGATGGGTTAAGCAATGCCCCTGATATGGGGTAAATTGCAAAGCAAGCATTTGAAGGTCGGGGTCTCGGGTAGAAAGGAAAATCCGAGCCCAGTGGGTTCTGGGTTCAGCTTGTTGTTGGTAAATTTGCCGCCGGAATCGCCATATATGACGGATAACCCATTTTTAAGCCTAGAGGCAGTTTGTCGTGGCAAAAGTACCCGTACCTTAATAGTTGACATTTTAATTTGAGAAATAAAATAAATAAATAAATAAATTATTATGACTAATATAAAAAATTAATTAATTTAAATAAATTAAAAATAAAAAATATAAATTTAAGTAAAATTTTATCATAATTAATTAATTTATTTAAAAAAATTGATAACTAACATGATATATGTAGCCGGTCATTGAGCATCACTAGCTTCAATTTAGGACATGTTACATGCTTCAATGGTTTTATATTTTTATATTTTTTTTCACCCAATTAATTTATGTGTAAAAAGAGAGTATGGAAGGAAAAAATACTACTACTACCTGTATCTATATTTTTTAATATAATAATTAGTTGACTTTAATATATAAATTAAAAAATTATATAATTATAATTAATATCAGAATTAATTGATTAATTTAAATAGATTAATAAATATATAATATAAATTTATTTTAAAAGTTTAAATTTAATCGTAACTAACTAATTTATTTAATTTTTTTAATATATCCACAAAAGTATCTTGTATTAATCAACGGATGGAATATTTTTTTTATGAAACACTATATAGTTGAGATTATTTTTTCTCAGGGTCAAAAAAATACTACTTTTATTAAGAAAGAGAAAGAACATATTTGTGGTTTGGTTCGATTTAGAGGGAATTCAAATACATACATGAAAGATAATGCAAGGATTACTTCCATGGGCATAGGAAGGAAACCAACTTGACCACAAACTTCATTGCACGTTGGATGCGTTCTTAGTTCTTACACGCCCTTTGCTGATCAAATTCCAGGCCACTTGTGAATCCCCAATTTGTTCAAAGTATAAGTGACGTGGCTCTTCAAATACATATGATAAATTATGTTCCCCCCTCCAATTTATTGGCATTAGTCCCCCCATCTGCCGGCCAACTCCAATCCTTATCATAAAATAAGAATAAAATTGTAACCAACTGCAGAGCAGAGCAGCCTTGTTTGAAAAGCCCTTCCAAGCAATTTCCCCTACTATTATGTGTTTTTTTAAGTCTTTGCTCATTCGCTCCTTCAATCTCATCAACCTAGATTTACGTACACACAGAATTATTGTATTATCTCTTAGGACCTGTTTGGATTAATCTTTAAAAAAAATTATAAAAAAAATAATTTTAAAATAATTTTAAATAAACTCTTATAAAAAAGAGTTTATATATAAAAAATAATTTTAAATAAATAAGTGTTTGAATAGTTATTATTAAAATAATTTTTCTAATTAGTAAATTACTATAGAGGTATAAAATAAAAAAATTAAATTAATAAATAAATATTATTTACTGTACATCAATATCATGAAACCTCATTCGTCTGAGCCCATAGTCTAGATTTAGACCTTGTCTTCAACAAAACATTGACGTTGCCTTCAACATGAGCTGTTGAAACCTCCTTCGTCTTTCTCTTCTTCTTTCTCTTCCTCCATAGCCAGTGTCTCCTCAATCCAGATCTGGATGACGATGGAGGAGGTGACAACAATAGCAAGTGAGGAGAGAGAGGACGACAGGGGAGAAGATCTGTGATGACGAAGAGGGAGGAGAAGAGGGGTGTTAGCAGATAGGGAAAGAGAGGGTATTAGAAAAAATAGGGGCAAAATAGTAATTGAGCAGACTATAAGTTATTTTCCCACCTATAAACTATTCTGAAGAGTTTATCTAAAACTATTGTTTAAAACCATAGTTTAATCCATAAATCTTTTTAGTTAAATATGACTATTTAGTTTGAATTTTTTGTAAACTATAGTTTAGACTAAAAATTCTTTTAAAATTATATTACATGCAAAAACCAAACTTCCACTTAATTACTTTGAGCTACCTTTCAACCTTTTCAGAGGGCTCCAGCCCTGTCCTTCTTTCACAATTGTGGAAACAGCCCCATTCTTCTACACAACATGTTTAATTCTTCCAATTCATAATTCTATTGAAATAAAAGAACAATCTAGTAGGTTAAATAAAATTTAATTCAAAAAACTATTCATCAAATTATAAAGCTTTTTTACCGCTGACACTACTAGGCTCCTACGACAAGTCGTTCCAATTATCTTAAAATAATTTTTAAGATATATGAATGAAGAAAAGTACTCATCTCGTGGTTCATATATGATTTAATTATGAATTTAATTTTAATTTTAAATATATGATATATTTTTTTATGCGATCTACTTTTTTCTAAATTACCCTTATCAATAATCCCTTAATAATAATTAAGTACAAAAGAGAGTGAGAGAGTTAATGAAAATAATTAGCATGTTTTAAAAAAAATTATCATACTAATAATTTAAATAACTTAGTTAATATAATTAAACTAATTAAATATATTTTATATTAAGAATGGAGGAATCCTGGTTTGTAGAAGCATAAAATTTAAAAAGATATTAGATGTTTTTTTGGGTCTAGGAAAATGTTGTCAAAATTAAATACTTCCAGTATGATTTGTTTTTAAGTCATAAAAAGGAGTTTGATTGGTCCTAAAAAGTATTAATCAAATAGCTAGTTAATTTTTTAATAGATTAGAGATATTAAGTAAACTAGTTAATTATAATTAATATAAGAGCTAATTGATTAATTGGTGAATAATTTTTTAATAACTTGTTGATCCCTATCCCTTTTTCCGTATTTCTAGATTAATAGATTAAAGAGCAATTAGTATAAATTTATCTTGAGTGATTAGATTTGATCATAATTAACTGATTTATTTAATTTTTTTAATTTATCAAAAAAATTAACTAACTCTTATGAATTCATTAATCATGTGAAAAGTAGAAAACAACTCATATAAATTCTGAAAAATGTTATCAATCAATTAATATCTTATTTTGGAAATAATTTTTTTTTGTACAAATGAGGGCTAGGCACCCAAAATAAATAAAAATAGTAACTCAGAAAAAGATTAAATCTCAAACACTCAGAAATAACAATAAACTCTAAATATAAAGGACAGGAGTATAGTATATCTATAGCCATCAACTTATCTTTGGTCAGAGCATCTATTAATTTATTTTGATTTATAGGAATAAATTAGAAGTTTTTTTTTATACAAATTTTTTTAGAAAGGGGTTGGGCTCACCCACTATCTAAGGGTAGGGCGAAATCTCCATTCTTCCTAGGCGATACCAATATCGAGCAGGGAAAGCTGTCTATTACCTTCATGCTTAAATCTAGGCATCTAAGAGTTAGGATGCTTCTCTAAATACTGCGACTAAAATTATAATAAAATAATACTCTCTAAAAATCGAATATACTCTAAATAATCGTATGTCTCATTTTTTTTTTCTCCAACTAAACTCACCTAGGATGTGTTATAAATTAGAGTTTGATGTTTAGGGTGGGCCGCACTTTGTCTGAAGGTTGGATTGGGCCTTGTTGGACGGGTATGCAGCGAGGTTGGCCCTTATTAGGCTTTTTCTGTTTTTCACAAAATGTACTTAATAACTAACAAGTTAGTCCGAGTGATAACAGTTCGATATTATTTAAACAATATCTTAAATTTAAGCCTTGATATATACAAAAAAATTTTACTAAAAGACTCACCTATTATAACTAGGGCACGATGCGGGTCGAATCTGAATATAGTCAGAATAAAATTCCGATGAATTGGGTGTGGTGAGTAATAAAAAAAATGGTTAATAGGCTTAAAATATCTCAAATTAAATTGAAATTAAAATTTAAAACTAAAAAAATGGCGAGAAAGTGCAACGCAATTTGCACGTGAACGCACCGAAACCCAACCCGGACGTGTTGCCGTGAAAAAACCGGATTGGATAATCGGCGACAGGTCCGAGCTTTGTAAGGGGAGATTGGTTGTTCAGGCTGGGTCTCTCGGTCAAAAAGAAACGTATACACCGAACACAGACGAGCGGAGAGTCGGCGTAAGATTCCAAAACCCTAATCATCACCGTCTATTACATGTCCCTGGCGCACCGAGATTTTGATTTGTTTCTATGGTTGGTCGTGCGCGTATTGAGCTCAAATTCCCTTCTCCTTACCCGATTGTAACGATCAATTGTTGTTGAGTTCAATATCTTAGCTTTGTAATTCGACTGTTGCTCCCTTTTTTTTAACTTGGTTTATTTGGTTTTTATCTATTGCTGATGGGGGTAGCTTGCTCTAGCTTATGCGGCATTTTTTGCTGATTCCCCGTTCTCGCTGAAGATTATTTACTAAATTATTGGGCTCAAGGAAATGGATTTAGTCAATAGTTGCCAGGTAAATCTTTGATTTTTTATCTTCTTTTCTGTGTCTGATGTTCACTGGTGGATTTTGAAATTTACTGAGGTTTCTTATCTGCGCACCAATTCTCTAGTTAGCAATCCTTTCCGCATCATTTTCAACGACCTTATAACCGTGGAGCTTATGGCTTTCGCAGGTGCCGGAAAAGTAGGTTTTTACGATACCGCGCAGTGTAGCTTACTTTTGTTTTGTGATTTTATTAATATGGATATTGAATTTCACTCGCATATCTGGTTTCGGACGTTGATATCTGTGTATTAAGCTATTCTTGGTTGTGTAGCTCACACGATATCTGGTTTCGAAATTTGTCACCTTAGTGACCAATGTCTGCTCATTAAAACATTGATAAGGACGATACATTTGATGTTCATGGTCTTTAGTGAACTTTTAGTATAATAATAATGTTTTAGGAACCCAATGCAATTAGGATGTCTAAAGAAATTTCAAAATTCAAAATTTTAAATTAGATTTTCACAGACAGGTGAAAAAAAAAACAGTTTCTCTGATGAGCTACAGTTCGTGCTTTTTTCATTCTAGTGACATTCAGTTTTTGTTCACTTTTGCTCACTTATCACCTTAACATCTCATGCCGATGAGGAAAGTTATATATTTCAGTCTTCTGGGGTCATAGCCCTTTTTTATTTGTGATTCTCGCATGTTATGGCAGGACTTCCTTTTCTTCTACTCCATAGCATAAATAAAGAACTTTTTGATTCTATTCAATACTTTTCGTACTGCATGATTATCGGATTTTTTTTCCTTCATTGCAGTGATCATGATAATATTATGTCTTGGAATGCAACATTAGTAGCATACACTTGAGGATGCTTGGATTTTATTTGCTTTAGTTCTTGTAGCATTCTTATTTTTTCCCTTGTTAAGTTTATAGGTTGGGGTGGAGGGTTAGTGGGGCATATGCGGTGGGTTATTCTAATCTAATGTACTAATCTTATAATATTTTTTCTTCTGTAGGAAAAGTTGACATATTTTCGTATAAAAGAGCTCAAAGATGTACTCACCCAGTTAGGCCTTTCAAAACAGGGAAAGAAGCAGGTGAGGCAGAATTAGTACGGATTAGGGTTTTCTATGAAAGTCATATGCTAATTAAGTTTCATTTAATAAATTCATTGCCTGGTTAGTGGTTCTTGTAGAGCATAAGAGCTACTTTTTCCTTGTCAACAAGTGATGTAAATGAGTTTGCAATGGTCAGAATGGATAGATTTAGTGAACCTGTTTTTCATGTTGTTATGGAGCTTTGCTGTGGAGGATGTATTAGGATTGCTGTAATTTGTGTATGCGTTTAAACCCTAAACATATAGCAAGCTTGAGTCCATGCATTATTTATTCATGTATGCTAATTATGTTAACTAGTTTAATTTCATCTACTCTTTTTCTTGCTTATTAGAGATATAATATGGTTTAATGATGTCAATGCCTCATCTTTGTAGGATCTTGTTGATCGGATATTAGCCATTCTCTCAGATGAACAAGGTGCTGCAAGTCTTGACCTTTGGCAGTCGCCTGTCTTGTATTTCTGTATTACGTTTGTGTTTTTGCTTTTTGGTTTGGAAGAAATCCTATACATCGGAAGTTTAGAATTTGGTTATATCTGCAGATTTAAAGGTTTAGAGAATGGAAAGAAATTCTTATGATTATATGTGAGGCAAATATTATAATTTATTTATTATGGCATTTGTGGTAATCTTCTTTCAGTCAAGTTCAGATTGAACTCTGTTTGACGTCGGCTATTATTTGTTCCCCAGATTTTTCTTTCCCTTTCCCTGCTCTTTGCTATTATTAATTGATTTGTCTTATTCGTCCTTGATGGAAGAGTTGAAATGTTATGCAAGCTTCATATGTTGTATTGAAGATATTAGGAATTTTTTAATTATTTGGTGTTTAGTTTATTTTGATAATTTTTAATATGAAGTTGATGTTTCTGGCTTCCCCCTTCCAAGAGTCTAAGCTTCATATGTTGTATTGAAGACATTTGGATTTTTTTAATTATTTGGTATTTATTTTATTTTGATAACCTTTAATATGAAGTTGATGTTTCTGGGTTCCCCCTTCCAAGAGTCTAAGTGGTTTGGTTTTCTTCCTTGTCCTCAGTTTCCAAATTGTGGGCTAAAAAGAATGCTGTTGGAAAAGATCAGGTGGCAAAATTAGTGGATGACACATATAGGTCAGTGTTAATGTGTTGATGATGTTTTCTTGAATTTTATGATGTTTCATAAACATGTAATGACCTGAGCTTCTTAGTTTGCTGAACCTATGCAATATGTTAAATACTATTTTTAGATCCGATTTAAGTGGAGTATTCAGCTCCATGTATGCTGTAATTTCTTTCCTTCTATTGTTCCTTTGTTGACTTTGTGCATTTTCTGATTGGTCAGAAAGATGCAGATATCTGGAGCAACTGAGCTGGCATCAAAGGGTATGTCAGATAGCAGTAATGTGAAAATTAAAGGTGAAATTGAAGATTCCTTGCAGTCAGTTACAAAGATTCGCTGTCTCTGTGGAAGTTCTTTGGAAACAGAGGCATTGATCAAGGTGTAATATTCAATCCCCGTCTCCCCCCTCTTCTCTATCGTATTTTAATGTTCTTTTCAATTTGACATGTTCGTATGTGTTCACATGGCTTGATTGATGATTTACGTAATCCAGTTGATATCCTCTTTTTCTTTGTTGAAACACATTTCTGTAAGGCCTTGTACATATTGTGTATATTTGATTGTTATGGCAAGTTTTTAAATCTAATTGCAGTGTGAGGATGCAAGATGTCAAGTATGGCAACACATGAGTTGTGTTATAATTCCAGATAAACCTACTGAAGGCATCCCACCAGTTCCTGATAAATTTTATTGTGAGATCTGCCGTCTCAGTCGTGCTGACCCGTATGTCATGTTCCTTTATATTTTTGGCTATTTATTAAGTTTGAGTGGTATTTCATGTTCAAATATGTTGTCTTCTTAGTTTAGTGCACAATGTTTCTTTGCTCTTGCTTGGGTATTTCCCTGTAGCTGGATGTGTGTTCAAGTGCTTGTGTGGGTTGTCAAAATTTGTGATTTTCACTTTTTCAGCTATGCCATTCTCTGCTGCGGCTAGAACTAGGCTCACTAGTTGAGGTTGTTCCATGTTCTGTTGTGTTTCAACTAACTACATGATAAACCCATTCAAGTGTGGAGTTACCCAAATAGTGTATTTTCTTTATCCTTTGAGAACATCTTATGCTTATGAAAAGACGTTAGGTGAAGTAACATTCTTGTATTTGTGACTTTCATAGACAGCTCTTCGCTCTAGATTTTCAAGTGGTATGTTTGAAGTGAAGTGTTGTTTTTTTATCTGGTGGTTAACATGATATTGGTCGTATGGATGCTTTTTAAATCACAGTGCGTAGCATTACGTGCGATCTTAATTGTTGTTTTTCGCATTCATTTGTGTTTAATTTGTTTGTAGAAAGAAGCGTGAATTACTATCCTAGACATGAAGTTTTTCATTTAAAACTTTATCTAGTCTGAGTAAATAGATAAAGCTGATAAATGATCAATAGAAGGGGGCAGACTCAATAATCTCAATTCTTTTGGAATGACTAAAAATAGATGGCCATTGACGGAGGGGCAAATGTCGAAGTTTGCTCAATTGGATGTGCTTTTGTTTTTGTTAATTTCAATCATTTAGTTGAAATCTCATGTTATTTGCTGTCATACATTCTTGTTTCTTATATGACTCTTACCTCATTTTACCTGGTATATATTTCACAATTATTGACCTATGCAATCAGTCCCTTGAATTATGCAGCATTTTTCCCCTCATCTGTCACTCTATCTGTGTTTTCTGGCGTTCTGTTGCAGTTTTTGGGTTCCAGTGGGACATCCATTGTTTCCTGTGAAGTTGACCACAACCAATGTTCCAACTGATGGGTGAGTATGTGGTTGGTTGAAGTCAGACAGAATGTTTGGAATGTTAATGTGTTTTAGCAAAAGGAATGTCGTGTCTATTTCCCCCCCCCCCCTAATTTATAATTACTTTTTCATTACCTATCATGCATTTAAGATACAAATGGGTATAATGAAATGAAAACACACGTGCACTCTTATTGATAGGATTTCTTCTCCTTTTATTACCTACAGGAGAAGGAAAAAATCCCCTAGAATATATAATGTTGCTGACATAGGGTCAGTTAATGATGAAGATAGAAACTAGGAAGTTATTCCGAGCTTCCTTTATGTGTTGGCAGTATTTTAGAATGTTTGTTTTCAAGTATCACTCTTTAGAAGTTGTGTGGTGTCTCTGTGTCCTATTCTTATTTTATGTTTGGTTTTTGTTGATTTGTAATGTTTTATGTCCTATTCTCAGTGGAAGTCAATTTTTTGGGGTGGTTTCCATACGCCTCCTTGGTTTCTATCAGATCCTAGGGTTGTCATTTATTTGAGCAAATCTGTTTTTCTTTTAATTAGATTTTGAGTTTGGGGTTCCAGCCCCTACTACTGGAAGTTTATGCAAATGTTGTCTTCTTTTTTTTGGGTGGTATTTCCTATAAATTTCTGTCAGACAGATGTGGTGTTTGCATTTATCATCCACAATCATATGCTATTCACCATTTAGTATAATTAGTTTAATGTTCAAATGAAACTTTTGATGTTAATTTGTTTTGTTGAGGTGGAGTTTTGCACAAGAAAATTAATTAATTTAACGAAAAAGTTTTCCATTTTTTTTTCTTAGCAGGTGTCGTTCAATAGACTTCCTATTAATCACATGGATCTTTTTCTGTGGTTAAAATCTAGTTTTCAATGTAGCTTACTGGTTGATTGACCTGATCATGTTCCTGTTTGTCTTGTTCAGCACTAACCCTGTGCAGAGTGTGGAGAGATCATTTCAACTTACAAGAGCGGACAAGGACTTGGTGTCTAAACCAGAATTTGATGTTCAGGTTAATATGGCTCTCCAGTGTTAGTAGCTTAATTTGTAAGCTTCAATTCAATGAGTTTGTCGATTTAAATGGTATGATGTTGTATGTAGGTTTGGTGCATGCTTTTGAATGACAAGGTCACTTTCAGGATTCAGTGGCCTCAATATACAGATCTACAGGTCAATGGTATGTTTATTTAAGTCGTGGTCCCCTCTTCTACCTTTCCAGTTTTTTATCAGCATTACGTGGGGCTTGGGGGATGCTTCTAATAGTAATGTTTCGTGGTGTATAACAAAATTTACTTAGAAAATGCATGGTCTTTCTTCTCAATGTTATATTTGAATTTCCTTTTGTCATGTAGGTGTACCTGTTCGTGCCATCAACAGACCTGGTTCACAATTACTTGGGGCTAATGGTCGAGATGATGGTCCAATTGTGAGTTTCTTGTTATCTATGGTTGTGACTAAAGTTCTGTTGTGGGCTCAATTATTGTTTTCAAATGTTATATGGGTCTTGTTCATTTCCTTTTTTTATACATTCTATTATATGGGTCTTATTCAGTTTTTGTTTTTTCTTCTCGTTAGATAACGCCATATACAAAAGATGGAATAAACAAGATTTCCTTAACGGTGTGTGATGCTCGCCCTTTCTGTTTAGGGGTTCGTATTGTGAGAAGGAGGACCATGCAACAGGTGGTTTGCTTTCTTAACTTTGACCATGCCTTGTGGTTCTATAGTATGATGAATCTTCCTAGAAGAAACCACCTGTGTAGTTTTAGTTCTTTGTTACCATAATTGGTCCCTTTTGGTTGATTTGATGGGAAATTGAATTTTATTTTTTAAAATTTTGTTTTGATTGTTTGCTTTGTCAATTATAAGTAACAAGGAAGCCGTGAATCTATCAGCTTCTTGATGATATAGTTTAGCCTTTTATATATTTCTTGAGGCATAGATTCTAATCTATGTTTAGTAACTGGCATTACTGTTGCCATCATGCAGATCACTTGTCATAGTTTTGTTATGATGGAAGTCTTGAATATTTCTGTAACAGTAAACATGGTGTTATTCAGTATCTATTGTTCATAACTTATAGAATATTAAGTCAGTTTTGCTTGCCCCACTTTCAATGCCTTGTTTACCCAGATGTGTTGGTGAGGTCCAATTTAGTTCGCATTAGGTCTCAGCATGTCAAACTTGACTGTCTAAGTAAGGTTGAAGGTTTTCAATGCAGTTAATATTTAAGCCTAAAGCTCCCTTCCGTAATTTATTATACCTAAAATGTAAGATCTAGATTTTTCATATTATACTTACTTTCAGCCAAAACTGTTGATTCAATCATTAGCCATTTCCTTGTACCCAAAAGAATGAAGGGAAGTTCAAGCCATCTTATTACATCATTGACTATCCAACTCCACAAGTATTAACTCTGATTTATCCTTTTACTTAACTCCAATCAAATCCTTAGTTACTGTAGCACTGCAGCTCACAACCCCATCACATAGGCAAGAAATGCTTCTGGAGACCCAAAATCACTTACTCAAGAGAAAGGTAGGCAAGGAGATGGGCAGGTGTGTTATGTAATTGTAGAAAGAAAAGAGAAATCGAGAAGAATAGAAAGAGAATAGAAGAGAAACTGGAATTATACTGAATACTCAAGGGTTCACATCATAATCAAAGCATATTCTCATAAGACTGATGATCAATTTATAAGTGATGGATAATCCTAATCCTAATTAAATATCTAATACTAATATATCATAATATCTAATCATGATATATACTATAATATCTAATCCTAATATATCATAATATATATTATGATATATAATCCTAATATATCATAATATATATTATGATATATAATCCTAATATCACATAATACCTAAT
Source organism: Leucaena leucocephala (assembly GCA_037074615.1). Lineage (NCBI taxonomy): Eukaryota > Viridiplantae > Streptophyta > Magnoliopsida > Fabales > Fabaceae > Leucaena > Leucaena leucocephala. The sequence continues at coordinate 20,935,853 of CM073523.1, read as the reverse complement.
ACTAATTCTAATAAAATATTAAAATTACTTAAATTGTTTATATATATTTTACATATCAATACTCTCTCCCCAAAAGACCCTTGTCCCCAAGGGTCAAGTACCAAGAACGATACTAAATTAGGGCTAAGAAGCATTTTAATCAATTCTCCTTTGAACCAAATCTGGACTAGGAGATTTGAGATCGCCAACATTATCGGTGCCAAACTTGAAGATATGTTGCAAAGTGCACTTTTAATTCCCTCACAACAATTGAGACTTGATGATCTATCAGCTCTAAACTTTAGTTTCATCACTTTCTTTTTACAAGTTATGTGTGAAGGTTCCTGTAAACCATTAATTGTGCTCTGAAAACTGATCTCCTTTGAACATGCTAAACTTCTTGCATCTTGGAAAATAATAGGCTGAATTTTCAACTCTTCTTGAACTGTTATCTGTACCGCATCAGAATCTTGAGCTTGGCTAGAGTTCTTGGGACTTTCTTGCATATCTTTTTGCTCATCAATGGGTGCCCAAAGAGAAGACTCATCTTCTTGAGCTGCCGGGCACTCTTCTTGATCACCAGGAATGTCCTTTTCCTTTTGCAATATTTTCCGTGACTCTGCCACATCTTTCTTTGCTGGCTGAGTTTTCTGCAAACGGACGCTCATCCTGTCAAGATTTTTTACCATATTCTGAAAACGCTGCTCTATATCCATGCTCATCCTGTCAAGATTCCTCACCATATTCTGAAGACATTCTATATCCATACTCGTTTTGTTATTGATTCTTGTGAGTAGCCGAGGAACGACCGCTCTGATACCACTGTTATGTAATTGTAGAAAGAAAAGAGAAATCGAGAAGAATAGAAGGAGAATAGAAGAGAAACTGTAATTATACTAGATACTCAAGGGTTTACATCATAATCAAAGCATATCCTCATAAGACTGATGATCACCCTTATTTATAAGTGATGGATAATCCTAATCCTAATTAAATATCTAATACTAATATATCATCATATCTAATCATGATATATACTATAATATCTAATCCTAATATATCATCATATCTAATCATGATATATACTATCCTAATATATCCTAATATATATATTATGATATATAATCCTAATATCACATAATACCTAATACTAATTCTAATAAAATAATAAAACTAGTTAAATTGTTTATATATATTTTACATATCAAGGTGAGTCATGAGGGGTGGTTCGTGGAGCTGTGCAGTTGCTGGGTATGGGAAAAGTAAGTGGAGATGGTGGGTGAGGGCTAATCAACACATTACCTGGCTTTTGTTGAAATATATGAGATTCTTGCTCATAATCCGTGGTGAATTTATTAATTCCAATCTGTAACCCTTGTACAACCAAGTTATGGCACCATGACTCATATAATATAGTTTATATGTTTTGCTTGTATGTTTAGTTTTAGAAAAAGTTGCATCTACTTTTAGGATTTCTACGTAGTCATGCTACTGCTTCACATTTTTCATTGCTACAGATCTTTTAAGATTTACTTTTCTTGCCCAGATCTTAAGCATAATTCCAGAGGAGTCTGATGGGGAGCCTTTTGAAGATGCTCTTGCACGTGTCTGCCGATGTGTCGGTGGTGGAAATGCAGATGATAATGCTGATAGTGACAGTGATCTAGAAGTTGTTTCAGATACCTTTAGCGTCAACCTCCGTTGTCCAGTAAGGCTTTCTTGGGGCCATTTTAGTGGTGCTTTCAGTTTTGCTTGAAGTTCTGTTAGTGAGTTCAGAAATTTTTGTTAATGTGTCTACACTTGGGAAATCTATAGATGAGTGGTTCAAGGATGAAGGTTGCTGGAAGATTCAAGCCTTGTGTTCACATGGGCTGTTTTGATCTTGAAGTTTTTGTGGAAATGAATCAGCGGTCGAGGAAGGTAAGTTTCTAATAATGGATCTTGATTTGTCTGATCCTTCATGGGGTGATCTTTAATGTTTGCTTAAACCTACCATGATTAATGCAGTGGCAATGTCCTATCTGTCTCAAAAACTATACATTGGAGAATATCATTATAGACCCTTACTTCAACCGTATCACATCTAAGGTATCCTCATATTGATGGTCAATAGTCTTTAGAAAGCTCACATATTGTGAATTAGTAGTTATTATTTAAATGGTTTGTTGGTACAGATGATAAATTGCGGTGAAGATGTGACAGAGGTTGAAGTGAAGCCTGATGGTTCTTGGCGTGTCAAGGCTAAGACTGAAATTGAACGCCGAGATTTGGGTAATCTTGCACAATGGCACTTGCCTGATGGATCGCTATGTGTTTCTACTGATGAAGAAGTCAATAGAGTGGATGCATTTAAGCAGATCAAGCAGGAGGGTGTTTCTGACAGTCCTACTTGTTTGAAACTTGGCATGAGGAAGAATCACGATGGAGTTTGGGTTTTCAGCAAACCCAATGATATCAATACATCATCAGGCAATAGATTGAAAGAGAACTTTGGAAATCATGAACAGGTGGTTATTCCAATGAGCAGCAGTGCCACTGGGAGTGGCCGTGAGGGTGATGACCCTAGTGTAAATCAGGGTGGGGGTGGACATATTGATTTCTCTAACAATGGGACGGAAATGGATTCTTTTTATCTTAATAATGTTGATTCAGCATATGGGTTTGCAGAAAATAATGCTACTGCTCCAACTGGGGATGCTGAAGTTATTGTTCTAAGTGATTCTGAGGAAGAGAATGACATGTTGGTATCTTCTGCAAATGACTACAAGAATAATCGAACTGATGCTGTTGGTGTTGGTTACCCGGTGCCGCCTTCTGGGGTTGCGGATTCATATGCAGAAGATCCCACCCTTGGTGGCTTGGGACTTTTTGGTACTAATGAAGATGAGTTTGATATGCCTTCCCTTTGGCCATTGCCTTCTGGAACTCAGGCAGGTGCAGGATTTCAGTTATTCACTTCTGATACGGATGTGTCAGATGCATTGGTCCATCTGCAGCATGGTCCTGTTAATTGTTCCCCATCATTGAACGGTTATGCATTGGCACCAGACACTGCTTTGGGATCTAGTACTCTCATGCCAGATGCCTCTGCTGGTCGGTCTGATGCTGATTTAAATGGTGGTTTAGTTGACAATCCGCTGGCATTTGCTGGAGATGATCCCTCACTCCAAATATTTCTCCCCACTAGACCTGCAGAACCATCTGGGCAGCATGAATTGAGAGACCAGGCAGATGTGTCTAATGGTGTCTGCAATGAGGATTGGATTTCTCTTAGGCTTGGAGGTGGTGCTAGTGGTACTAACAGCCATGATACGACTCCAAATGGGCTGAGTTCTAGACAGCAAATTCCGTCCAGAGAACCGTCCACAGATGCTATGGCTGATACTGGTTTGTTTTCTTTTCAACATAAAACCACTAGTGTTTTGCATCTTGCTTTTTCAGAGGTTAATTTTGCTAGAAGATTTATTGGAAATTAATCTTTTCAACTATGGGGCTGAAATTCTTCTAGATATGTTGGGAGACTGGCACTAATTAGCTGAGGGAAACTTATCTAACATATTCAATGCTGTTTAGGTTTTGTAATAAAGTATAGAATGCAGAAATTTAAGCTCAGCACCGTATTATTGATTTCTTTACTTTTTTAAAAAAAGAAGTCATCTCGATTGTTATATTTTTATTGGAGAAATATTTGAAAGACTGTGTCAAACTTTTATTCATATAATTCACATGTACATGACTTGTAAATTCCTTGCATTTTTATCCATCTGTTCTTTAATTCCCCCTTTTTTGCTCTCAATCATTGAGTTAGAAGGATGACGCAGCAACCATTAATGCTTTATGGCATATTTAGTTTTCCCCCCTCACATTTTCTTTACTGATTGTTCCTTCTTTAACTACACAAAACTGATGACTCAGCAATCATGAATGCTTTATTTTTTCCCTAATTTTCTTGACTGATTATTCCTCCTTACGCAGCTTCATTGCTTCTTGGTATGAATGATGCTAGATCTGACAAGGCAATTAGACAAAGGTCGGATAGCCCTTTCTCATTTCCCCGCCAAAAACGTTCAGTAAGGCCACGGCTGTATTTCTCTATTGATTCGGATTCAGAGTAGAGGGAGGTATCAGACTGCATGTTTCTACAAGTGTTTTTGGTCTTTGTGAAATGGAAGTTGCTGCTGCCTGAGGCATCACACTCAGATTCTGCCCCTGCCAAAATGCTTTCATCTGCGGAGAGTATTGCGTCCTTGTATGTAAAGATGATGGCTTTAAAGAGTTTCAATTTTTTTGTACTCGATATTTAAGGTTCCCGACACATGTTAACAGGACAGGCGCAAGCTGTTACTCCCTCAATATTCAATGAGGTTTTGGTGGTGTATAGTGTCGGTACATTGTACAGAAGTGGGTCATTTGGTGGGTAAAACTTTAAGAGGGGGGCGGTTCCCCTTAGGAAGTAATATACGCATTTTTGTCTCTCCTGAGCGAATAACCTGTACATGTTAAAGCCATCAGATTCAATAGTAAAATTTAAAATTTAGTTGCTCATTGGAATCGGGATTCTTTTTCTTGCACACAGCGCCGTTGGTCTGCAATCTACCCAGTTTGAGTATTCTTGAGTATCTTGTACAGTTGTGTTAAAAGACATTTTATATGATTAAGACTATTTGGCCATCATAAATATTTGGAACGCCTGCTTGTATTCCTTCCCAAGGGAAACGTGGGGTCGGCAACAGCCTGAAGAAACAAAAGCTTGTTTAGACCCTTAAATTGCTTGTATGATGGATTTTAGTTTACTTTGCGACGCCATAAGTTTTCCTTTTCTGGAGTCCAATAGTGGAGGCTTGGGCTGCTTGGTATCAGCAAATTGACTCGTATATGTTATCTGTGCCTTTATATATTTCCACAAATGATTTGGGTTCTCTAAAAAGACAAAGCCTACCTCGGATTTGTTCGCCTAGTCCGTTTCAGCCTTGGCATCACTCCGCTCTTTCTGACATCCTTGCAATTTTCAATGCACTATCATTGTTTTGCTTGAGATCCAGGTTAAAAGCTCAATGATTGGAGCCTGGCTAATGAGCGTAGAATTGATGGCAGCAGGAGCGAAGCTTGGACAGTGGCAATTCATTAGGAGTTAAGCATGCCACGTGAGAGGAATTGGGATTAACCTTAGGGACGGAATCGGACATTTTTAGACTATTTCGACTTAGAAATTAATGTAAACTATGGGTTTACCAATTGATTAAATTTTCTGGTTTGCAATTTGCCCAATTCAAGTCTTCAACGTAATTCTACATAAAGTCTTCATGATTTAATAAATTCCCTCCCATCAATTTATTAGAATAATCTAGGACATTAGGATCTGTTTATTAGGTTTACTAACACTTAGAGCATGTTTGGTCCTATAGAAATAGAAGTGGAAGTAAAATTGTAATAAAATATTTTTTTTATTTGGTACAATAGAAATTACTTATACTTCTAACATTATATATAATTTCAGTTCTATAAAAAAATAAAAAAATAAAATAGGAGAAGTGGAAATAAAATATCTTAGGCTAAGTTATAAAATTTTTGGATAACTTTAATCCTTCTCAAGTTATAAAAAAAATATTTTAGACTATTTTACCTTAAATTATAAAAAATATATACATCAATTCTATACTTATTTCTAATATTTTAAACAATTTTAAAATTCATTTTCAGCTTAATTCTATTTTTATTTTCACCTTCACTGGAAACTTTTACATCCTACAAAACGTTCCGTCAATTTATTCAATAACAGTGGGCGCTTGTTTTTTGGGACGTTGCTTTTTTGTTATCACATCCTTTTGGGTCGTTTTACAATTAATATATCAGTATTAATTAATACATATAAATGATATAATAAGCGCACGCACGTAAGAACTTGTATTATTTAAAAGTCAGAAGATTTTTAATGCGTAATGAGTATAACATAGCATGTCTGGTTCTAAGACGATCTGTATACTTGCAGACTGATTTCAAGCCACGAACCGTAGGTCTTCAAGGTCTGAATTTTACAAAATCGTGAGGGCTAGACCCGAAACACAAATCAGTGACAGTTCAGCATCCGCACCCAACCCCCAAAACCAGATGAAATTCACATCCAACAAGTACTTCATTGAATTTTCTGATGACGCAATGTAAGTGCCAGTTTCTCCATGGATGATGCTGAATGTTAGCATACAGGATGGTTTGTTTGTAAAACACCCTAACCTTCAGTTTCTGTTTCCAATACCGGAAGAATGCTTAAAGCCGAAGAACCAAGATGCATGCCTCGAACAATACCTCCATAGCCAACCACAATCTTTTGGCACAAAAGTAAGATGGAATCCCAAAGAGCTGTTCTTCCCTGAGACAAATGGTAGGACTGTTAGCATATCAATAACATAACGTTACAAACCGCCGGGTTGAACAAAACACTATATACGGCAACAAAGTACTACATGTAGCATTCTTTTAAACGATGAGAATATCTATATGTAGAAAAGAATAATTTTTAAGGTTAACAGTATATTTCACTTGAGTTTTATAGCCTACAAAATGATATTTCAGTCACGACCAACCTGAAGAGAAAACTGCAGCTTCTTATCCCAATACAGGGCGAAAATTGGGGGGATCTGCTTACCAACTACCAGTATACATGCTCCTGGATGCAGAACAGAAGGGACAGTAGATACTACAGCAATGTACTTCTCAGGAAATCTTTCCTTTGGAGGAAGGACTCCCAAGAATAGGGGGTTCTTGCTAGACTGAGCCCCAGCATATGAGGTGGCATCCACATGCAGCATCCACTTCGGATGCTCCAGGAAAGCACAGAACAGATATAAGAGCAAGTGAGAATCAGACGGCAGCTCAGTTGTCCACTTCTTACTTTTAGTATCATAAACCTCCCCACTTCCAAGATACTCATAATTCTTCAAGCATGTCCCTTCCGCAAGCTCTGTTTAAATAGCCACAAGATAACTCAAAAATTAGACTATTTCAGTGTGCGCAGCTCAAATAGCAGACCTCAAGCTAGGGTTCAGCTTCAATTTATCAGAGAATTTCGTGAGGGCAACTGATTAAGCAATAAATCCATTTCTAAGATTACCTTGGATCCTTTGCACTGTGTAATCAGCTCGAACAGTGCTTTGAGGTAGTAAACCTTTAACCCACTCTCCTTTAACCAAGGCTTGAAGTTTTTGGTGTTCAGTGATAGCATCCAAGCAATCCTGCATGATAGGAACCAAAGTATTCTGCTGCGCCTGTGGGCCCTGTTGCAAATTTGACACAGGCAACTTGGCTGTATGCAAACACAGACATTCAAGAAATTGTAAAAATTTAAAAGTTCACAAGTCAATAGCATGTATAACAAAACTGTAAAACAGATTAATTCAATTGAATGATGTGAAGCAACATACACGTGGAACCCTCTATAGCTTGCCCTAGAGTAGAACGTAACTGATGAAGAAGTCCATCTTCATTGAGAGTCAATTGTGGTTGCCAATCTTTTGTTTTATCAAGTGTTGGGAAGGTAGCAGGGGTTCCAAGAGACGGCATATCATTTCCAACTTGATTGATTTTGATTGAAATGCCAAGTTTAGCAGCTGCTTGCATAACCTACAGCCGAAAATCTCAGGGCCACGGGAAATAAAAATAAATTAGCTACTACTTAGATGATATTGATGTTATGGGCCAATACCCCAACCTGCCTTGTTAAAATGATATACGTAGAAGACAAGGAAACAAACCAAGCCAATGAATTATGTATCACGTTATTTTATCTAACTTTCAATTGCCTCTAAATTAAAGTTTACCCCTTGTGTAGTTTACCACAAATCACAATTGAAATACAATGAAAATCAACCATGAACCTGTATGAGAACTGTAGAACTTACAATACACTGTATAGGATTACAACTTCAAAATATAAGAATGAAGTGTCGTAAAATTTCAACATCAAGCATTCCCACATGGTAATGGATTGTGGTAATTTTTTACCCATCACTGACTCCCACTGTCAAGATTTAGCCTGATTTGACTCCTCTGTTGAAGGGAATCCCAGCAAAAAATATACAAAAACTAGTTCCTCTGACATAAAAGAAATTATCATGACAAAAATGAACCTGAGTATGGCTGGTCTCAATCTTGTTAAGCAAAGGGTTCAGCAAAACTGAAGAAAACCATTGCCTAAGGTGATCACGCCACAGCTCAATTTGAGGATAGATGCCCAGATGTCCAAAAGCTTCAATAGATTCTTCCATGGTCATTGGTGAAGGGAGATCACTCTCTCCTTTCTTTGGGGGGGTGCTAAACTTTTGGGAACCTGGAGACATCCTCACAGGCCTCAGAGGTGTTAGCCTTGTAGTTCCAGAAGTATTAGCTGACCCCGTAGGTGTATTAGGGCTCACAATGCCAAAACCAGACATGGTAGGGAGCGGAGTAGACAGCTTCCCTGCTGATTCATTGATTTTTTCATTGACTTCTGCTAAGAACTGTTCAAGTTTTTCTTCTGATGTTATCTTACTAACAGAAGAGGCTCTCCTATTGGACCAAGGACCTGAGATCACTGAATCCTTTCCGCCTGAATTCTGAAGAGATGGTGGAGGTGAAGTCAACCCAGGGACAAGATATAGAGAGGATGAAGGTGACTTAGAGGGGGTGCTGATAGGGCGTCCCTTACCTCCCCTATTGGAATTTGAACCGCCAGCATCAATATAAGGTGAACGACTAGGACTGGGAATTGGCTGATGAAGGGGCACAAGCAAATCTGAAGATATGGATGGCGATTTAGACTTGGTAGGCTTTTTAATTGATTCATGTTGAACAAATTCTACCTTTGGCTTCACTCCTAAAAGCCCTAATTGATGATTTGTAAGAAACATCTCACTCTTACTAACTTTGGAAGCAGGCGTCGCTGGAACACCAGCAGTATATCTGACTTTCCGCAAAAATATAGCTTTAAGGAGGGCAAATATAGTTCCAGCGAAGATAAGTCCCACTAAAGTCTGTAGAGTCTTGGCAAGCCAGTCTGATGTTCAAGACATTCATTAGAAGAGCTATAGTAGTCAAAGCAATTGAGCCAAAGAATGAAGAGGGGTAAAAATACTAATTAAGCTCGAGATCTTACAAGCTGTCTCTTGAGAAATATTTTTCAGCCTCAAGAAGTCAATTAACCCATTTTCCCTGCAATAAGCAAAGCTAGTTAGATAAATGAGTCGCTTATCAAGTATCCTTAAGTAACGTTAGAGTGAAGTCAGAAGCGAATGACAATTGATTGTACTTATGAAATCCATGTACGTCTGACAAGGAACCGTAGTAGAATTAAAACAAATAAATGATATTCATAATATGGAATACTACGGTTCTTTACTCATACTGAAGTGAATTCAGAGGATATGAAAGGCAAATTATAGATAATATAAAGCATAAGAACTCCAAATTTCTTATTCACTAGTCACTACACTTCTATGACAACTACCAATAAAACAGTAACTATCTAGTCTCTGCCGGAGATATATGTTTCCTTCTAATCGACCACATGATGATTTGAAGGTTTCAAGCTGTTAGAAGCAAAAAGAACTACTGCGACAAGAGATTGGTTCAGGAAGTGAAAAACATCAACTGATCAACTAATGGTAGTGTGAACTTCCCAACAATGTCACTTAAATGAAAAAGAGAAGTTCAGCAATTCATTTCAAGTTCTTTTTTACTCCCGAGTTCTTTCTTGCTGCGAAGGAGCGGTGAAAGTTGAGAGCCATAAATGAGAATGCAGCAGAGTACCTGCAGAGAACGGTGATAAAAGCTAAAGCAGAGGCACAGAAGAAGGAAGCGATGCAAAGCAAAGTGTGGCTGGAAGGTTGGAGACTGTTGGCGGTAAGGACGGCAGAGAATGAGGGGTTTTGGTAGACGGAGAACTTGGAAGGCTTCGGCGGAGGTGTAGTCTTGTCCCTGGTAACCCCTGCATCCATGGCGGGTTAGGGTTTCAGGCGTCGGAACACAGAGGCAGGAGGAGTCCTTTCGGAATTTGGCAGTCCCAACGATCACTGAGGTTTAAGGGCTCAGCTGCGACACAAACCGATGCCGCAGATTCAAAATTTACAATCCCGCAAAGAAGTAATGTCCCCTCTCTAGCACTGGCATATTAAAAAAAAGTTTTTTTTCTCCATGAAAAAGAGGGTGAAATCAAACTCAGGAAGACATGTGAGAATTGATCTCATCATCTCAATATATATCAATATGAACAAGATAAAAATATAATAAATGTATACCATTTAAAGTTTTTTTTGCCACATAATAATCTTAAAGTTCATAATTATACGGATTATACTTATATCAAATTATTTATATCAATTTTATTAAATTCTCTAATAATATTTGGTTATGCATATTATTTTCTTCATGTATGTTTAAATTAAATTAAAATATTAAAAATAATAAAACACATGTCAAAGTAAAATTAAAAAATTTAACTAAACGAATATAAAAAAGTTGATGTAAGTTTTCTTCCTCACGTATTTAGATTTCATTTAAAAAATATGTACCTGTGATAACAGACAACCTAGTAGTTTGTTCTTTCTGGTCACATATGACATTATGGAAAGCAGGCTAAGCAAACAAGCTTCAACAATCAATAGGCACCTTGCAGTAAATTAAATCCTTCGAAAATTCACGAGGACGAGGTTAATAAGGTTTTAATGGAATAAAACTTATTTTATAATATTATGATGGTTTGAATATTGAATACATTTCATATTCCATCCATTTTTATCATCAGAACTAGCTTCAGATGACCTTCATATGTCAAATAAAACTTGATTTAGTTTCTAAATGAATTGTAGGATTATTTTGGAACCATATTACTGGTGGACCTTCAACTTATTTACAACTCACGCTTACTATTGTATTTAGATCACTCGCAAATCATTCACACTTCTTAAAATTTTGGCAGAAAATTACTAGGCGTCATTTCTTCATAACCAAGAAATGGGGAAACTTCATTGTTATACCTCACAGCATGCATAAGCCTTAACTTAGGTAGTAATGGTTTATTAACACATAGTGCTCGCACAATCTGCCCTTATTCAGTAACTTTGGTCTGCTTGGTTGGGCTTACGAGCTCGAAAGATAATAATCAAATCACAATCATATGATTAAATTACATGGAACAGAGCCAACATATGCTTAGGATTTATACTTCTGTCGGAGAAGAATCTGGCTGGCCCACAGATGAGGACTTGGAAGCCTCCATTACTCCTGTTGCCTGTTCCAAACAGCTCTGGGTATCATCAGTGATCATCCCAATTGTCATCTTCTCCACTTCTTCTTGGGTATATATATGGATCTTAGACACCACACTGCAGAACTCACTGCACAAAAAAAAAAAAAAAAAAAAAGAACCAAGCTTTTTCTCAGTAGTAGATGGTGGCAAAGCAATTTAACAATGTTGAGTCCAGGATGATGAAGAAAACTTACTGCCATGGATCATCGCCTACGACCATTATGTCGTTTTCGCTATCCGTGTAGAGGACCCTCCATCCCTTATCAGGATCCTTTATAAGGCCTTCCATGCCAAACAGTCGCTCAAGTTCACTCAACAGATCATTGTAGCTGCTAAGTCTTGAGAGATCAATGGCTCTTCCTACTAAGCTACCTTGCTTGTGAACCTTCATTCAGCCGTATGTTATATAGGTCCCAAAACATCAAAGGAAGAGAGAGAAAACGCATATCATAATATAACTCTGTTGCTATCATCGCTCACCTTTGTGCAACTCCTTTTAGCAGCAGAGCTCTGTAAATTCTTTGAGTTGCCTTCCCCAGATAAGGAAAACCCAAATAGTTTACAGCCATTTACCTTTCCCTCAAAATTCTCATCATTTGGAATCCTTAGATTTGTTACTCCTAAGGAAGCAGCAGCAGCAGCAGAAAAACTGTCCTGTATCTTATCCTTGTTCGAGAGATCCGACCGTCCAACTTCCTTTGTTGAGAGCTCTGCCTGAGTGGAAGGAGTGTGGAGATTCTCTCTCTGGAAATTTGCAGGTTTAGAGCACAACAGGCTACTTTGGCTTTGACCAGCTCGATGAACGTCACTGAAAGGGAAATAAGCAGTTTGAAGGCTTTCTGATCCTAAAGTGTTGAAGTTGGGTTTGGATGGCTGATGTCGGTTGAAAGTTGTGCAACTGGAATTGGGTTTACTCCAAGCTCCAAGGTTAAAATCAGCTTTTCCTTTCAGGGATTGCAGTGGACATATTTCTTGACCTTGCAAGACCCTCATAAACTTATTAGTCTCTGCAAAGCCTGCATAACTAGAAGGGTGAACCCTCATAAGTTCAGTAGCAGTAGCTTTACTTAATCCAGTGGATGCAACATTTGGATGACCAAGACGACTCATCTCAAAATCTGGCTGGTTGTGGTTGGTCACTGCATCACGCCCAAAATAGTATGATGCAAAACCTGTATTTTCTTGACCTTGCAAGACCTTGGGTGATATTACAGACTCCTCAAAGTCCATAAATGCACCGCCACCTGCTGCCCCGGCCAGAAGCCAAATACGAAAAAAAATTAGGATGCAAAATAATGAGAAGCAAGGATTTATGCTATTTACACACTATCTCAAGATTAGGACTCGTACCGGTCATGAGGTGACTTGATGTGGCTGCTTGCAGACCTGTCCGCAATTTCTTTAGTCTTTGGGATGACTGAATGCTCAAGGGTGGGAGAGAAACAGAAGGCTCAATCTCCCATGGAGAAATTCGATCTTGATGATTAGTAGCAATATCCTCATCCCATCTTACCTGTTGGATGTCATAACAAGCTTTCGTTATAAAGCTTCCATCAACGCATTATCATTATACATTGGGCTTTTTATCGAACTATTGCAGCTTAACTGAATGATATTCTAATGAAGTCCAGCTAAAGAGGCATCTAAATCAAGCATGAAGAAAATAATAGACTTCAACCAGATAACACACAAAAGATAGTCCAGTGAGATCAAATTTCCAGGTAACTCCCCCAGAAGTGGCTAATGTCTTTAAGAGCTCATGCTCATAGTGGATTGAACGGCTACTGTTATTTTAGATTAAATGGACTTGCGTAGAAAATGATTTGGCTCAGAGCAACATGTAACATTGTTTAATTACTGTCAAAATGTAGTGCACGTGCATAACACAAAATTGCAAATATACCATCAAGCACCTCCATTTTGATTTAGTCCATCTGTAGGGATCCAAATCACGCATTCCAGTCACTATACCACCATTACACCTGCAAGATGGGACGAAACTGTTATATTCATCACAAGGAATTGTTTGGAGAAGCAAGGCATTAGTAAAAGATTTAAAAGTACAAGTTTGTTTACCTTCTTTCGGGAGATTCATCCATTTCAAATTTCATCTTAAATCTTGTCCCAATGGTCATTGGATTCTTGATGCTTTTGACATATTTCTGGTAGGGTACAACAAACTCTGCATGACTTGCCCTGTATTATAAAGAAATCCAAAACATAATGAGTCATAAAGTCTGGTCTCGTCATGAGAGGTTCAAGTAGTTTGCAAACAATACTTCTGGGACACTATGCATGCAAAAGAAAACATGAATGTTTTGCTTGAATCGTATGCCAATCAAATTAAATATCTTAAAAATGGAAAGTAAGAGAGTTTCCATTTATTAATGAAAAATTATTAACAAAAGAAGAATCAATTAAGATAGCAGAAAAGTAAGTAGCAGGAATCCTCCTCCTAAAGATCTTATCATCTGAATTTGCAGAAAAGATGTGAGCCTGTTCTGTTCACTAAGTTCTACATCACTTACCAAGTCAGCTAACATACTATATCAAGAACCTGACAATCCCATAAGCTTAAATTATCAGCAGAAAGCCAAAGAAGGATTTTTCATTACGATGTTTAACAACATTGGTATAGATAAAAATAATGGAATAGCAGGGTTTCATCTCATTTACATCTTAAATAATAGTTGGCTAAACTTGCACATACGAATAGAGAAAGATAAGATCTATTAGTCTCCGTACCTTGGGCTGTAGAAAACATGAAACACACTTCTGGTGGATATAGCATTAGCCACTGTAGATAGGAAATTGGGATAGCAATTCTGATCACCGATAATTGACTCAGGAAGACCATTTCTCGGCCGAACAGATCTCCTGATTCCCAATCTCAGTTCTCCACTTTCACCCCTACAATGCATTTGTGAGCAGTAAGGGACCTGGAGGTACTAGAATGATAAACTCGTCTTCCATAGAAACTGGATAGTGTGAGTAGCAAATTTGATTTAAGCTCATATTACATTAGACTTTATATTTTGAACCCTTTTGCTAGGTTGCTAAATGCATATCAGCTAACTGATTGATAGGGATAGGAATAGGCACACGAAAGTTATCAGTTTGTGATTTAATATATTGAGTTAGACAAGGGGAAATTCCCCTTCTTCTTTTTTTTGTTGCCAAAATATAGTTTTTTATTAAATGCCTCTTAATTGATGTAAGATAATTCGATATAGTTATACAAGGTTCATTTTCTTTCAAATTATGCATCTGCTAAATCATGTGAACGTGACACATGATGAAAGTTTTCTGTATAGGAATTAATGCCACTAAAACAATCTCGACTCATCATATACATACCTCAGAAAGAGTACTGCATCGCCAGATACAAGATTCTTTTGGCTGACAAAAATACTCCAGCCGGTTGTGAGAAGATGCCGTCTTGGCTGACCTGAAAAAATTGCAGCTTCGATTTTAAGCAAACAATCTGTCGATGAAGCCACAGCTGTTATTCTTTGCAAATTGAACTACCTCTGTAAATATGGCGAAATTTCCACTCTACTCCATGCAGGTCTTTTGCAACAAGCTCTTGGGAGGGTCTTTGCTGCTTATGATCCTGCATAAAAAAGAATTGTCACCTCAAAGGAGACTATGAAATAAATGATTTTAGGTTCATAAAGCAGCAGTGAAAATGAGAACTAGAGATTAAACCAGAGGAGGAAAGCAGTCTTCAGCAGCTCTGCGAGGAACAGAGAAACCCCCATGAGTGCTAGTATCAGAAGCAGTAAGCGTTTTACAGAACATGTGAGGGGTTGATTTTGCAGGTAATCCTCCATTTTCATCCTCATATGCTCCCAATTTCTCAAGTTCTTGGCCCTCCAAGTGCACCCCTGCTAACTGAAGACAACCCAAGACTTCAGTGTTTAGGCTTTGTGTGTAAACAAAATCATTAATTCAAGCTAATTCCTATGCATAAACGAATATTCCATCAGAGAATGAAGTCCAAAGCAATCAGCATTTAATGATTTACGTAGAATATGACAGCTTACTATCCCTACAAAGAAGAAATAACTTGAGTTAAAGACGAACCTCTGCCTGGGGGAGCAAGGTAACCTGCGTGTAAACCTCATCATTCTCCTTGTTGGCCTGTTCAGGGAAAAAGCAAATACGCTAAAATTACAGAAAATTGGAAAACCAACTAAAGAGAATAGAATTACATGAGGGAAGGAGATAGAATTCAATATTTAAAGGTGATTTGGAACTCACAAGTAGCTGGACATTGACGACCCTGCAGAAGATTTGTGGTTGAAGGTCATAGGTGGGCATGTCCATGGGAGAGAAAGGAGAGAAAGAGGCAAGCTGTTCAAGATGACCTTGGGGAAAGTAAACTACTACATTTCCTTTGTTAGGGAGGGAGGTGAGGGGGCCAGCACAAGCATGCCAGAGTTCAAGATAAGAAGAAGAAACACGATGTGAAGGCGAATTGGAAGATGAAGAAGTGGAAGAGGAGAAACATGAAGCACAAGCGCCTTGCTCACCACAGGGGCTATCGCAGAAGGCATTCTTTTCAACCTCAGTCACTGCATGGTTCAGATCAATTTCCATGAACACCCCAGTGTAGCTTCTGGTGAGACACAATGGAAGTAAGTAGAACAAGTAACAGAATATTAAAAGTTACAAGGAGGGAAGGGAAGGGAAGCGATGAGGGGTGATTAAAAAGAACATCCGGAAAGCGAAAACTATATAAAATGTAAAGGAGGGTCAAATCACATAAAGGAATTCATATTTGGAGGGTCACCACTAAGTTAAAAAACGGGTGTGGGACGAACAGAAAACAAGAAGAAAGGGAAGCCCAGAGAGTAGATGGGGGAAAGAGATAAAAAAAAGGAGCGTCAAATAATAACAAGAAATTTGAAGTATTATTCCTCCCCCATTTGCAGGTACTGAAGAGGGGAGCAGAAGCACCAGACATAGACAAAATGCATAGGAAGCACAGAAACAAAAGGCGAGAAAAGCCAATGTGGTAGTGGCTTTTGGACTTACCGACTTAGACTGTTTCAGAGAGAGAGAGAGGAGTGTGTACTGTGTAGGGTGGGGGGGACAGGCTTTGACAGTACAGAACCCACACACCCCCCACCCTTGTCTCCTTTGCAATGCCTCACCTTTATCTTTTCTCTGTTAATAATTCCCTTCACTGTGGGGGGATGCCCTCCACCAAGACAAAAGGGGGTTTTCATTCAGCTCAGAAAACACCAACTACCATTTTTCCCCCCTTTAGAAACAAATAGTAAAAAAGGGGTCTTTTTTCTTCTGGTGAATTTGCAATTTATATGTGGAACATGGTGGGTTTGAAAACAAAAATCTGACAGGTTGCTAATAGTGGAAGCAGGAATATTAGTAGAGAAGATGGCGAGGGAGACGTTAATAAATTGCATAGGGGTCGAAATACGTGGAAGTGTGATTGAAGTGGGTGAAATATAAGACTTAGTGAGAGATGAAAGGGACAGAGCAACAATGGTGGGCGCGTTGTTAGTTGTTAGGACTCAGTGACTCAGAGAAAGGTTTCAGGAGTCCACACCGTGACCTCTTTTACATATCTTACGCTCATCACTCTGTCCTCTTCAATTTTTTCTGCCCACCATGTTTCTTCTTCTCTACATTATATCATATTTCTTCCTTTAAGAAAAAAACATGTATATATCACAACGGGAAGAATTATAATTATTATTTATTATCATCATCGTCAATGAATAATATTAAAAACATAAGTTTATTTAATAAAGATGTACTCATTGTATAGTTTTAAAATATTAGGATGACATAATTTATGGTTAAAAGGAAACATGGCAACATATGATCTTAACAGTATAATTATAATAGTAGTAAATAATTAAATAGTATTATATAAATATTAAAGAGAAAAGGAGGAAGAAGAGGGATGGGAATAGTGGGAGCAGACAGCAGCTGAGAAAGTGATGAATGAATGGTGGCCTGCGCTTTGTCGCTTGTTCTCTCACTCTACCTCTTTTGCCCCTGCTCTTCTTTCATATTTACCCATTCTACCCCTCTCCTCTTCATTAATAATCATTATGCCGTATTTGATTAATTAAACATAATTTGACGTATGTTTTAGATATACGGGTGTACAGAAATGGTAAATACAGAGGTTGAAAGGGACGTCGCTTACATGTAGTGCCTGCTGCTAAAGTCATCCAAATTTCATCACCCCACCCCAATAAAGTAAGTTTACTCCACATCATAAGGGCCCTCATTTTCTTTCATCAAAACCCTTGTTCGTCTCCTGAATCATTTTGCTCCTCTAACTCCCTGTTTCCTGTATCCCCAATAACCCCTCCCCTCTGCTGCTCTCGATAAGATCTCACTCTATTTAATATATAATTTAATTAAGAAATTAATTTTAAATATAAAATTTATTCATTATATTTATCAATTTTTTTAAATTATCTGTATTGATACATCTACAACTATAATCAAGTAAGAGAAAAAAAAGAGAGAGTCAAGGAAGATGATTTAGATATTTTTTTAAAAAATCATATTAATTATTTTAACTAACTTTTTTAATATAATCAAATTAGTTAAATATACCTTATATTAAGAACCGGAGTAGTACTTTTTATCATAGTTATAAAAGTTAAGTAATTAATTTATAGATATTAAAAAAATTAATTATTTATAAAATATGTATATTAATTTTTTTGAAATATCTTTTTAATTATTTGTATTGGAAACTACCATAAAATACGATAGGAATCCCTTTAATAAATACAATCAATAAAAAATAATTTAAAAAAATATTATAAATTAAAATGATAAAATGAACTAAACTATTGTAATTAGAACTTGTTTAGAGGAATTCTTAAAATTATAGTTTTAGCCTAAATTAAAATTTCTAAAATAGGATAGACAAACACTCGTTCAAAGCTCGAGAATAATTTTAACCCCCCACCAACCGACCGCCAAAACATTGGTTTTAACTATAAAATCATATTTCTTTTTTAAATTCCTTTTTTAAAATCTAATATAAACATGCTTTTAAATTCGAAACAAACACATTAATTAGATCCTATATAAACATAGGGAGTAACTTTTGTTATGAGCACCCCTATCCACGCACGTGTTATAAGTTATATGCAATACATCTCTAGTAATTAAATTCCGATCAATCTTTTCATTTATATTTTTAATTTAGCTCTTTACATGGTTTATTAGATTTCATGTAATTTTTATTTCTATTCCCTCCATATTTTCCTACGTAGTTTAACATGCAATGATTTCAGTATTACTGCGTAAGAAATACCTCTAAACCAATTAAAACTAGATCGCATCAGGGTCATCTTATTATTTTATTCTCTCCAGCAGTTTAGAGTTGACTTATTAACATGATTAATTCTTAATAGAGTATGTCTCAAGACAGACTCTAATTATGAAACTTTAAGGAATCCATCGTCGTACCCACATGTGATGCCAAGGTATAGTCTTTCCATGATTTTTTATGATTTTAATTCCTAGTTATGCAACCTTGGATTTGGTTTTACGAGGATTAAGGATGTTCGGAGCTAGAAGGAGGGGGGTTGGGTGGGCAGTGCACGTGGGCGGTAATATTGGGAGACAGGCATGGAGATGCCCCACAGAGCATAGGGAGGGATGAGTGACTTTAATAAAGGGGCAGAACAGAACAGTGTGTGGTAATGATCAGAATCACCATTTGTTCGGTTCCCTTGTGCTTTCAACTTTCCCCATTCAAAATCGCTGATTATATTCGTGAAATTCCCCTTAATGCATGCTTCATCATCGTACTAAACCTCTCTTTCTCTCTTAATTAATTAATTAATCAAACTGTCTTTTACGGAACGCTGCTGCCTTGAATTCGTTTGTCTTTTTATTTAGGGACTTCTGAAGCGCATCGCCCGCATTCTTCGTACGCTCCGCATGTCTCTGTAATTACAAATACATTTGTATATTCCCTATTTACCCCTATTCCTCTCCTGCATATTCCCATGTACCCTCCCGCAGCCAGTACCTTGTCTACAATCATGTTCATGCCCCTACTCTTGCTTTTCTTTCTTTCCTTAGTCCTTACATTTAAATGGAAATTATTTAAATATAATATTTATTTAATTAATTTATATAAATTAAAAATTTATTTATTTATTTTAGTCTTAATAATAAAATTTTATTGATTATTTTATAGATATTAAAAAAATTAAATGAATTATTTTAAAATATTTATATTTATTTTTTTCACAACCTAATTTATTTAACTTATAAACTATTTATTTCAAAAAGATTATGAGCATATTTTATAATTGAATAGTTTATTTAACTTCTTTAATCTCTCTAAAAAAATCAATTGAATTTTATAATTAGAATCAGATGTAATATTTATAATAATTGTGTGTTAATTTTTTTAAAATATTCTCTTTAATCATATATATTTGAACTACTTTGATATAAACCCTCTTAATATATATTTCATCTGTACCTAATTATAATAGCCAAATGGGGGTTAGATTTATTCCTAAATATAATACCCTAATCCATTTTATCTCCCAAAATTATAATTTCCTCCAATATATCTCTATATAATTGTGTATATATATATTAAAGGGTATATATTAAGGACAGTTCAAATATACATGATTAAAAAGAGTATTTTAAGAAAATCAGTATTTAATCATTACAATTAAATAATTTACCTAACTTCTTTAATCTACGTAAATTAGTTAAGTACATCTTATAATTAGGGACAGAGGTAGTACAATCATATAGAGATACTTTAGAAAAAAATTATAATTTTAAGAAACAAAGTAGTTTGAGATTTTATATTAAGGATAAAAATAGACTCCATAT
Source organism: Leucaena leucocephala (assembly GCA_037074615.1). Taxonomy (NCBI): domain Eukaryota; kingdom Viridiplantae; phylum Streptophyta; class Magnoliopsida; order Fabales; family Fabaceae; genus Leucaena; species Leucaena leucocephala. The sequence continues at coordinate 20,915,728 of CM073523.1, read as the reverse complement.
CTAATTCTTATATTTAAGATCAAAATAAGTATTTTGTAATTATTTATACTTGCTTTTAATTTTTAACATGATACCTATCATTTTTCTCTTTTTAATAAATTCTTTGACTTTTTTATGTTAGTATAATTAGCTTCTATATACAGTGTTCTTTTTTTTCCGACAAAAGTTTCTATACAAAAAACACATATGTCTAAAATTAAAAATCGAATTTAATCTCTATAATGATTTTTCCTCTATTTAAATACCATGCACGTACCAATTTCATGGCTGACAAATAGGGAGATTAAAACAAACTGCATTGGGAATTTATTTAAAGGATAAGGTTATTTTATGCTTGTTAATTAAAATTTCAAATAACCATAGCTGCTTTAAAAGTATGGTGACATGTATTGTTGAAAAGTCACCTTGACTTGAAAAGAACATCATACAAGAGATATAAAACCAAAAACAAAATTATGGTTTTTTTGGGCTGCAAGGAAAAAAATTCATGAAACCAACGTCACAATCATTTTAATTTTAAAGGAGCCGTTGGATTTTAAAGGCTGCAAGGAAAAAAATATTAAATTTAATATCCCAAAATGAAAAAAATATTTTCTGATTTTGTGGAGTTCCCACATAGACTAACCTGAAATTCTATAAATAATTATTTTATATATTTAATCTTGTTGCACATAAACTATTAAGTATGTAAATATGTGAAATGAGATGTTGAGTAGAACAAAGCATATGAACGATGAGGTATTTTGGGAAGACAATTAACAATTTATGAAAAGGGGAAAAAAGGAGAAGGGGGGAGGTGGGGTCCATGAGGGGAGACAAAGGGTATCCCATGATTACTCTCCTCCTATTGCACCCACAATCAAACAACTCCTTTTTCTTTTCCTCTTTTTAGAGCTTTCCAAATTTAATTTAATTAATTTATTTATTAAAGGAAGAAAAGGGCAAAAGGGGGGGACCCACTGCCCATATGTATTGCCCTTGATGATTTGATATGGTATTGTGTGTTTTGGGGGAATAATTGATGATTTGGGGAAACATAATTATAAACTGCCAAGATTTGGAATGGATTAATGATCCCTTAGATTTTGGCTCATCACCCTCTTAGTACCATCACTAGTCTCACCCCACCTTATCTTAATCCCCGGGCCCCACCCCACCGGATTTCAACCTCTTTTTTCAATTTTTTTTAATCAAGTTCTTTAAATTTATTTCGTTAAAATTTTCAATTTTATTTTATAATATATCTTATTTTTTTAATATCTTCATTTAATCTAATTTTTGTGACAAAAAATTATACGCACGATAAAATATTATTAAAAAACTTGATGTAATAAATATAAAAAATTTAATATAAGTATGATCATTTTATAATTTATAAATTAAATATACCCCTTATCTTATATATCCATACTGTTAAAGACTTCATGGTGATATGAAAAGTTTCTTATAAATAAAATATCGTGAATTCAATCTCATTTATAATTTATAAAAGTAAATACTATTATATTGATTGATACTCTCCCATCCTTAATATAGGATATAATTAAGGAGTTAATATTGATGTTAGATATAAAATATATTTTTTTATATTTATTAAATTTTTTAAAATTATTTTATTAATACTTTTTTTGTAATAATCAAGTAAGAGATAGAGGTAAAATTAATAAAGATGATTATAGTATTTTTAAAAATAATACCATATTAGTTAATTCTATTAATCTAATTAAATTAATTAAATAAATTATATATTAAATAGTAGAAAATAATATGATTTTGTTAAGAAAATGGGAGAATAAATTCACACACACTGGTGCGTATTAATGTTATTCATGTGGCATGATGAATAATTGTTACCTGGTCCTTATCTTTAGAGAAAGGCTGGATAAAATATCCCATTCACATCATCCACCCATTTTTACTCTTCCCTGATTGAAGAAGTAAAACACACCTAATCAGTCCCATCTTCACTAGACGACAAAACAAGACGCACTGAAACTGGAGAAATGAGGGAGTTTGTGCTGAGTTAATGATGATGTTACTGGCGACATTCAAAAATTTTACTGGCATATGATGAAATTCTCAAGTTGCATGTGATTAATGCAACTAGGATATTGCCTATGTTTATATGGTGGTTGCAACGTCAGCTTCATGGTCTGGTTGGGTCTGAACATGTCTGTCACTTGCAGAAACCACTTCACACTCTCTTGGGCCTCCCTGCCTTCTTCCTGCTTCAATCCTAAATTTCAAACTTAACCGAATAAACTAATATTTTCTCTCATAACGATTTCACTCTGGTGGGGAATTGAGCAGTGTCAAAGACAAACCTTTCAATATTCATATCTTTATCCTTTCCCCTTTTATCATTATCATTTAGTGGTCAAATTGATCGATTCCATTGTCTGTACGAAAAAATTCTACATTTACAAGATTGCAGAAGAGACAATTTGCAAGAGCCAAGAGATTAAGGCGCAAAAGAAACAAAACTTGGCCTCCGTATGATTGCTAAAGCTTAAGGGATATTACCGCTCAAAATTTGAATTAATTGGCTGAGTTATTTTAATTTAATAAGTAATTTTGTATTTTAATTTTAAATATATAATCACGATAATTATTCGAAAAGAGTGAGATTGTACCATTGTAAAGTGACATTTTCACAAAATGGAACTAGTTAAAAAATTATCCTAATTATACTCAATAATACTCAATTTTGACTCAATTAAATAGTAATATAACAAGGAAGAAGAAAAAGCTCGAGGGATATAGCTTAAATCATTGAAATTCAACGGCATTTTTTAAAGAAATATATATATTATTAAAAAGGGGCATTGTTTACAGAAAGAGTTTTATATAATCTATTCGTTTTGTCAGCATATGGTCAAATCAGGACACCGCCATTATTCATGGTGATTTGATTTGGGTTTTCGCCTTGGTTTGCAATCTTGTTGATCTTCTAAGGGAAGGGAGAGAGAAACAAAACTACAGTTGGTAACGTGTCTTGTCTATGTATATGTGTTACGAGCAGGAGAAGGCAAGAATAGAAAGGCGAATAGAAATGTGTAATGGGTGTTGGGATTGAAATGGATTAAGTGAAAATTAGGAGTAAGAAACATGAAGATGAGTTATTAATTAAAATAAATAAATAATTCGCGTGCGCGGAGTGGGGTTGGGGAGGCAGGAGTGGCATGGCTTGACATCATCCCCTTATTGGGACAAAACATGTTCCTCACTCTCATGCTTAACCTCTCCAAAATCTTATCGTCTTGTTTACACCAACTCTCTCATGCTTAATAAAATTTTCTCAATTATTTCTCTCAAATAAAGAGTAGGTGTGCTGCCTATATGAAGAAAAAATAATACAAAACTATTTTGAATTGGTTCTAAAATAATATCTTAAAAAAGAATAAATGAAGTTCGAAAAGAACTATCATTTAACAAAAATTTAATTATTAATAGAATAAAATAATATTATAATCTATATAGTCGACACCACTTAATAAAATAAAATAAGTATTTTTATTGTGGATATTCTCCACACAGGCTTTATCTAGCATATCTGACGCCTCTCCATTAAATTTTTAAAAAAATAAAAACTTCTAAATTTGATGTTGTTTTTATACTATTTACTAGATACTATTATTAGTATCTAATTTCGAGGATTATAGCTATCATTTTTAGTATAGATGTCTCTTATAAGAATTGAGCTCGAAATATAGAGAAATCTAACTAGGTGTTATATTGTTAGATTAATTCTATGTCATCAACCTCCAAATTTGATATTGTGACATGGAATGATATCACTTTTCATGACCTCAGTAAATCATGCTATTAGCTTCTTACGATCTGTTTACATTAGATCATATGTTTCTCTTGTCCCACGACAACATTAAATTTGCATTCTACGACATACTTATGGTCGGAAAAAGACGTATTCAAATACAATAACCAAAGGCAAGCTTTTAATAACTGAACAGTTAATAACGAACAGTCATAACATATATAATTCCTACTTGCTCGCATATCTCTAATACAGATTACTGATATTAATCTTGTTTATTGCAACTGATGGATTTGTCATTAGCAGTGCTTGAATCCACTTCACATGAGTTGCTTTCAGTCTTCCATAATCCGTACATGGCACCAATTTCCCTCCACTCCCTCTGCTTCGACAGAGACCCATGTCTTGACAAATACCTCCAGCTCAATCCGCAGGTTCCTTAACGGCTACCCACCCAACATGTCAAATACTCAACTAAATATCAGACACATACCACTAAACTAACTTGATAACGAAACATATAATTACGAGAAACTGCAAAGCAAACCTCAGCCTGGGATTCAATGGCAAGCCTGAAAAAATCAACTGCTACAAAGTGCTTGCCCACTGATTCTGCCAATTTGATTTGTGCAATCCAATACGAGGGTGTCTCCAGCCCATCAAAACGACATTTGCTACAACGTAGTGCGCTGTAGAATGGTGTGGCTGACAAATTAGACTTGGTGGCAGTTCTCAAACGTGACACCACTGGAGTTTTTGGTTCCTCTGATGTTTTCTGTTTCTGTCGATTTAGGAATGCCTCACGTTTCTTATTCACTCTGGTGTCGTCGACATTTTCTCGGAATTCTTTCTCGTTGGCCTCTGTTCCAAGCTCTTTGGTGTTATGAACAACTGGAGCCGGAGTTGATTTGGGTTGCTTCTGGGCAACTGCATCTTTGGGTTTGTTCATACACTTATCTGTTAAAGGTCCTGTTGGGATGTTTGTGCTTCTGGCTGCACCGAAAACTCGCTTTTGCCTGAAAGTAAAAACCGAGGCATAGAAAACTATTTAAGGGACAAAGAAAGCTTAGTTTTGTGGAAATGGAAAAAGTGGTGGAATAAAAGTTCACCTGCTAATTTTGGAGGCTTGATTGAGCTTTGAGTTATTGGTTTTATCTGTTATTAGAAAGGAATACCTGCATTAACTGATTGATATGCAATGATGCAACAGAGAAGAGATCTGCAATTTTTCATGATAGAATGGGCATTAGTACCTGAAAAAGACAAGGTATTATGATCCATCATCTGCGGAAAGGAATTGGCAGAGAGGCCTGTGGTTGTAGGAGATTTAGAAGTTTCTGAGATTGTGAATTCGTAGAACGAGGTTTGGAGGTTGTAACCGTTAGAAAAAAAGAAGAGCGGGTACAGGTTTTCACCTGCTTTGTTTCTTAGAGCTACAAGGCTCTTACGGCCCGTTAAAAAAATAAAGGCCTCTCAAGTGGGCCAGAGATTCTACCTCTCAATTCTCATTGTTATTATTTTATCTAAATTAATTAATTAATAATCTAGTTCTAAAAGATCCTTTTGTTCTTATCGAAATATTTTTCTTAAAAAAAAGAATCATTATGTTAGATAAAAAAAAGTTTTTTTTTTGTTATTTTAACTAATGATATGGACTTTGCTAAATATTTTTAACCACAAAAGCAACACTCTTGAATTCACTAAATAGCCTAAAATATGTTTTCAAATGGTTCATTTTGATTTTTGGCTGTGAGAAAATATTTGGAGGACTGAATTGAGATACTTTATACTTAAAAATCAAAATTGATCTTAATTTTTTTTTTGTAGGGATCGAATTTAAAGAGTTTGTCTTTAGGAAGCTTGATTAAAAAGTATATGACCTGTTAGAGATTAAAACACGAATTTATTTAATTTTAATAAAATTAAATAAAATCGCAGCACACGTATAGAAAATTCCATTGGAGTATGCATCGGTTTAATCACTTTGCTGAGAAGAATGACATATTTTGGCACACCAATTGTGTGATGACGTGGAGAATATCTGAGTTGGTAATGATCGATCGGTTTAATAAAGCGAATAAATTAAATTAAATTAAATTAAATATGGTTCAACAAGTCAGATTTTAAAAAAGAGAAAGATTGCGTATTGTTCATGAAGAGAGCGACAATATATGCCTGTGTTTGTCCGTTTCTCCCTTTGAGCATTGATATATATTGAGGGATTTCCTTGGTCTCTCTCATTCAAATATTTTCTGAGCCAAAAAGAAAGAGAGGAGGAGAAATGGCGGGAGAAAGCGGAGGAAGAAACTTGGACGAAACCCCAACATGGGCCGTCGCTCTTGTTTGCTTTGTCTTGCTCTTCATATCCATCTTCATCGAACACATCTTCCATCTCATTGGAAAGGTACGTAATATATGATTCATTTCCTGAATAAAGTCTTGATATGAAAGGAACTGATTAATTTCTTGTTCGCACGAGAGCAGTGGCTGAAGAAGAAGCACAAGAGCGACCTACATGAGTCACTGGAGAAGATTAAATCAGGTTTGAGCATAAATTTAAGTAAGAAATGAAACGTCCAAGTCGTAAGCAAATAACCATATTTAACTGGTTTTTTTTTTTGGGGGGGGTGGGAGGTTGCAGAGCTTATGTTGCTGGGATTCATATCGTTGTTGCTAACGGTAGGAGAAGATCCAATATCAAGAATATGCGTATCAGAACATGTTGCAGGGACATGGCACCCTTGCAGTAAGAGACAAGAAGAGATGCTGCATGAAGTTGGCCGGACCGGCGATGTCAGTCCTCGACGTGTTTTAGCTGCCGGAGGAAGCGACAAATGCGATGATCAAGTTTGTGTACAACACAACCTTGTTGCTGCTATGCACATATGATTCATTCAATGATTTTCTGAGAAAACTAAGGAGATCGAGATACATGTGTAATTGTGTTGGAATGACATTAAAAAAAATGCAGGGTAAAGTGCCGCTGGTGTCACCGGAGGGTATTCATCAGCTCCATATATTTATATTCGTGTGGGCTGCTTTTCATGTCCTTTACTGCATGCTCACTCTGGCTCTGGGCAGATTGAAGGTAAGAAAGGCACCTACGTACTCTCATACTATGTTCTACCATTACCTCAAAGTCTCCGAGTCATTTGGTTTATTGTGGTTATACAAATAAATAGATGAGGAGTTGGAAGCGATGGGAAGAAGAAACAAGAACACCTGAGTACCAATCGTCACACGGTTAGATCTTCTTTATGTGTACGTGTATGAACAAATAATAAGAAAATATTTTGTATGTGTGTCATTCTTATATATATAAGTGCATGACAGATCCTGAGAGATTCAGATTTGCAAGAGAGACATCTTTTGGAAGAAGGCACCTGAGTTTCTGGACCCAAACTCCTGTTCTCATTTGGATTGTAATTGACCCAATATATATATATATATACTCTTACTGATTCATCTCCTTACGTACATGATCTTGAGCGTTAATTCACTGAACTCTTTCCATTCCAGGTTTGTTTTTTCAGGCAGTTTGGGAGGTCAGTTCCTAAAGTGGATTACTTGGCCTTGAGACATGGCTTTATTATGGTATTTTCCACCCAATTAGTGATTTTATTTCTCATGCATGCGAGCATGATTTGGAGGTTGACAATAAACGGTGATTGATTTAGGCACATTTGGCGCCTCAAAATCACGCGATGTTCGATTTTAGGGGATATATAATAAGATCATTGGAAGAGGATTTTACGTTCGTAGTGGGAATCAGGTTTGTGCTCTCTATTAGCCCTATCTGAAAATTTATATGTTTTGCAATTAACTGTTTTTGGCTTCTGATTTTCCAGTCCTCCATTCTGGTTTTTCGCCGTGTTCTTCCTTCTGTTTAACACTCACGGTAAGTTAATAAATAAATCATCGTACTCACAAAATACGCTCTGTTCTTCTCTGTTGGTGCATCTCTCAAAGAAAATATAAGAGATCAATAATCAATATATATTTTATTTTTGTGAATGGACAGGATGGTACTCTTACCTATGGTTCCCATTTATCCCTCTGATTGTAAGCACGAGTTCGTTGCTAATTCTTTTGGGTCCAAGCAGTAATAATGAATAATGAATAATGATAATAATCATATATTTGAACAACGTGCATATTCAGATCATTCTAGTGGTAGGGACGAAGCTGCAGGTGATAATAACAAAAATGGCTCAGGGCATTCAACAGAAAGGAGAAGTCGTGAAGGGAGAGCCTGTGGTAGAACCCGGAGATAACCTCTTCTGGTTTAAAAGACCTCGCCTCATTCTATATCTCATTAATTTTGTGCTCTTTCAGGTATATTCCCAAATAATCAGAGAGCTTGATGAAATTCTATTTATATAATCACAGTAACTTGGTTATGATCATGTGTTTGTTTTCCTGAAAACAGAACGCTTTCCAGCTTGCTTTCTTTGCATGGACCGTGGTTAGTCCTCAAGAATCAAAATGGCTATTCATTATTGCTTCTTCACCCTTTTGTTTGTGCAAAGGTTTGATGCATTAATTCATGTTATTGGTGCAGTGTCAATTCGGTGTCAAGTCTTGTTTCCATTCGGAAACGAAGGATGTGGTGATAAGAATCACGATGGGGTGAGTGATCAGCTTCGTTCATCATGTTATTTCCTCTCATTCACAATGAACTCTCTGCAGAATCCAAGTGAATACTTGTGGTGTGGTGCAGGGTGTTTGTTCAAATCCTGTGCAGCTACGTGACGCTTCCTCTCTACGCGCTCGTCACACAGGTATTAATGAATCAATAATCTGTAGAAATGATGAAATCAGAATTCACAAATGTAGTGATATATATATATATATATATATATATATATATATATATCACTGTTGAATTAATGAAACAGATGGGTTCGACGATGAGGCCGACGATATTCCACGAGAAAGTAGCAACGGCGATAAGGAGTTGGCATATGAATGCTAAGGAGCAAGTGAGACGGAACAGGGGATCGCCGGCGGTGACTCCATTTTTAGGCTACACGAGTCCCATCAGCTTGACACATCACCACCGCACCGACGGGGATTCCTCTTCTTCCTCGAAACATAACAAAAGTGAAGATGGTTCTTCATCGTATCGCCACGACCTGGAAATGGGTCACATGGGCCATGATAATAAGGGCGACGACTCAAAATGAGTACTCTGTCTCTAAGCTCTGTATTCCAAGCCGACATGAGATTCCTTCATTCATATAGGAAATGGATGCATTTCAGTCTCCGTTTGACCAGAGGCACTGCCCCGCGATCATTTCGAGGACGATGTTTTCATTAAATTCTTTTTGTTCCATTATTATGTAGGAAACTAAATCTCTCTCTCTAGTGTTGACCATATACGAGTAGTTGGGTTCTCCGTTTTGTGTTTATTCCCATTGTTCTTTTACGAAGTTAGCCCTGTATTTGCCTTTAAACTCGGCAAATAAACGGATTACGTGATTCTGCATGACTAAATACGAGCATTGTTGCACTTTCTGAGTGTGAGGTTCTCTATTTATATTTGATTCCTGTGGCAATCGCTCTCAAATTCATTTGTTAGTATGGAACATTTGACACTTGCAACCAGGATATCTATATTTAAGCAGATTTTCTAACATTTCCCGCAAGCTAATCCTAATCCATGAGTTAGCTAACGGATTGAATGGTATTTTAAATATTGTGGCTCAAATTTTATATTATTGATATATTTTCTAATAAATTAAGTTTTATATAATAAAAATTACATATAATGAAATGGATTTTTTTTAGCATCTATATGTTTAAAATATTTTATATTTATATCATTTAAATATAGATTTGTATTACAATAATTAATTTTTACCAATTCGACAACAAATTTTTTGCCAAAAGCCAAACTTTAGAGTTTGAGCCAAAATATCCCATTCTACGCAAGTCTTTTATTAGTCTTTGGTCGGCCGTCTCGTCGATAGCTGCTACCTAACCAGCTAGAGAAGCTGTCGGACTAGAAAGATTTTCTCTTTTGTAGCCATTCTTGATCTTCTCTGCTCGGCGACCATGGTGAGGGGTTCATCTCAATCTCAGTCTGCCAATTCCCAGACCACACGACCCGGAATCATGGCACCGCGTGGCTCCGCCGCTGCCACCGCCGGGATGCGCCGGCGTCGTCTTGGCGGTGGAGCCGGCGGAAACAGCTCCGCTTCTGTCGGAGGTGGCTCTGGCCCCGCCAACATGCTGAGATTCTACACCGACGATGCCCCTGGCTTGAAGATTTCGCCCACCGTCGTGCTCGTCATGAGCCTCTGCTTCATCGGTTTTGTCACCGCACTCCACGTCTTCGGCAAGCTTTATCGTGGAACTGCTGGCGCAGTTTGATTGAAAATCTGACAACGTGGTGTCTGATCCTTAGGTTTTGGGGTTCTGATCCGTGCCCAGAGCTTAATTTTCAGTTCTTGACTTGGTCATCGAAACCTGCGTTTTCTTCGTTTCTTTGTAAATTTTCCTGCCATCTAGCTGTCAAGCTTGTTAATGTTGGAACAGTTGGATCTCCTCACTGTTGAAGAAAGCCAGTTTTCTGCCATTCTGTGAAAATCGACCTGTGTGATCTTCGTTTTGTTGTACTAATAATGATTTTGGCATTAATTGCTGCGTGTTCTAGCCATATATCCTGCTGGCTTGGCTCTTCTTTTATTAGAAAGTTATGCCATTGAATTCAAAGTTTCAAAGCTTTCTGTTTTGCTGAAACCGGGGGGCATGGCTGAAATACTTACTAACGTGCTTCACAAAAAGTTTAAGAAAAAGAGGAGACGCTAAACCTTAATTTTGATAATTTTGTCTATCATTTGGAGTGTAACCGGCTATGAGGTTTGTGCTTGCTCTGAATGCATATATAAGCAAAATGATCAAGGGCTGAGTGGTGTTTTGGTAGCATTGAGAGTTAGCATAAATCTATTGTGTGCCGAGATTTTGATAGATAGCTTTTTAATGGAACATTCTCTTGCAAAGTTACCTTGTAATTTCACTTCTCTTTCAATATGTTTCATATTTGTGAAGTTCGATGATAATAGAAGAGGACAACTATGCTGCTTTGTTTTCTCTGTTCTGCCATGTTCTGTTTCTGGCTTTGCTATTTTTTGTTAAACTGAAGTTGGTATTAGTAAGATTGAAGCAATCAACTTGTCGTGTTTGACTGGATGTTTGACTGAAATTAGTATTAGTTTTGAGGATTATGCACTAGGTAATAGCATCTAGATAATGTGAATTATGAATGAGATAATGTGCAAACTATAAGAATGAGATACAACTTCAATTGACGAGTTTCCTAGTCTCCATCATGAACCTATGAATACTTTAACATGAGATTATATCCTCATGTTGCAAGCAGCGGAAGATAAATTTAAGTATGAATAAGGAAACGTAGAGTATCTTCCTGTGGAGGTCAATTTGTCAAGTTGTTCAAAATTGATGGTAGGATCTGGTGGATTCTCATTGAGGATGCCATCTTGAGACTGATTTCGACTATAGCAGTAATACGTGTCACTACTCGTCAACACCTTGCCAGTAAAATGATCAATTTTGTTCTCAATGTGAAGATCCCTGTTAAAAGAAATGAGATTCTCGTATTGACAATCTTCGTTAGATTTTGTACTAAAGGTGTCGAAGTAGTTACACGTTGAATTGAGGTTGTCGCTCTTGCTGCCTTTAAAGCTAACACTTGACTTGTTCTCTATGGGAAGTACAGGTTCGCCAACAAGAATAGAAGCTAAGATTCGATAGTCTCTGTACTGATAATTTGTGAAGATGTTAGCTTCAAGTTCTGTGTTTCCTGGGAATTGTTCGCAGCCTGGAAGCTTTGCCTGCAAGTGATGCTCCTGATTCACACCAGAATTCTTCCATGAGTAGCCTTTGTGTCGAACCCGGCATAGCACCCACTCATCCAGCTGTGACAAGAAGAGGCATAGAACCATAAGCTATTACTATTCAATTTTATTGATTTGCATTTTGCAAATTCCCTCCTCTTAGCTTTCAGAATTTGAAATTATCTTCCTAAAGTATCACCCTGCTGTCTCTTCTGTCTAGTTTCCCTTAAAGCTATTAAGTTAGATATCATTTCAACAATTTTCATTTGTCACGTGTTACATACTCAACCTGCAACAAAATTATACCAAATTTCACATTCCAAATTACTATAGCTGCATTTAAAAATATCAAACATGTCTACCAATTCAATAGACAACGAAATTTCAAAGAGGAAAACTTTAATTGTAAGCATCAGTAGCTTGACGGTAATTTTTGGATGAAAACATGTGTAAATGTTGATGAATGTTTCGAAGTTAAAGAAAGTATTATTACCTCTTATCTTTAATATAAACGTTAGTTTGATTTTTTTTATAGATTAAGAAAATTAAATAAATTAATTATACTTGAATTTAACCCTTAAAAGCAAATTTATATTATATATTCCTTAATCTACTCAAATTAATCAACTAGCTCTTATATTAGTTATAACTAACTAATTTATTTTGCTAGTTTGAGGGTTAGATTTAGTCCTAAATATAATATATTAATTTAATTTATATCTAATATTTATTATTTTTACTCAATTTATAAACTATTATATAATATTCATAAATATTTTGGGGAGTTCATATTACATTTATTATAATCAACTAGTTTATTTGACTTCTTTAATTTAATTAAATTAGTTAAATAACTCTTATATTAAGATAGGAGCCAGTAATATTTATTGGTGAAAGGGCGATTAAGGAACTTAACTCGCATGGAACCTTTAAACCTGGAAGGTTTGCTGGTAGTGTCAACCAATCTGTATTCATTCATAATCCAATCTGTCTTAGCCCCTCTGGGAGGGCGACCTGTGTAAAAGACCAGAGCTTTCTTCACTCCTATGCGCTTTGAACCACAAGAGCTTAGTATAGGCCTGTCTGTTCCAGTGGCCTTCCAATACCCTGAAGCTGCGGCTCTGTTTGGTCTTAATCCATTAGGGTACTTTCGGTCTCTGGGGCTAAAGAAATACCATTCATCCTCCCCAAACAATGCCTTCTCTGCACATATCAAAGCAAAAATATTCTAAGAAATGGTCATTTGAAAATACTAATTAAGCAAATACAACAAAGAGCTGGTGGTGATGAAGAAGAACAAACTGGGTAACTCCCATGGGTTATACTTGTACAGATCAATTTCTGCAATAATCAATGCTGGAAGTGGACGAGAGGTGATTTTGTTTTGTAAGTAATGAATGATGAGTTCTTCGTCAGAAGGATGGAATCTGAATCCAGGGGGAAACTTAGCACTGGTTTGGTATTCTCCTTCCATTATATTGATCAACAAGGTTCAAAGTCTCGTGATCAACAAGGATGGAACCTGAATCCAGGGTAGGTGTAAGTGGAAGAAAGGAATGAGCCATAAGCATTATATAAGGTTCAAAGTCTCATGATCACCATGCAAAGTTGGAACCAAGAAGACGGAGGAAACTCCTGCAGGTTTGGCTTTACTTAATGAATTGTCCTTTACCTACCTATTATTTCTCATCTTTAATATAAGAGCCAGTTAACTTTTTTAGGTAGATTAATAAAGCTAAATAAATCAGTCAATTTTAACAAAATCTAACTCGTTAAGATGAATTTATATTATATACCATCAGTCATACAAATTAATCAATTAACTCTTATATTAATTATAATTAACTAATTTATTTAGTTTCTTTAATCTATTCAAAAAAATTAATTAGCTTTTATATTAAGGAGGAGGAGTAACAACTTCTATCTGCTTAGTCTCTTCATGAGCAATAAGTAATTAGGAATTAAAAGTGATATTGATATTATCAATTTGGTATATACAAAGTAATTGTCACTTTCCCCCCGTATTCCAGCGCTCTCATTGGCCGAAAAGGAGGGGGGGGGGAACTCTGTCCAAAAGAAAACAGAAGGAATCAGAAATTTATGCAGAAAGTGTTTTAGCTTTTAGGTTCTGTTTTCATCCTTGTTGTGCAAGTTATAGAATCCTCCTCTATCTGAACTTATTTGAAATGCTATAATCCCACACAGTTTTATTTCAAATTTGAAAATTTATTGGTCACAAGAACGTCATATGTTTTCATATATAAAAATACTAATATTTTTAAGAATTTATATAAAGAATAACATTACTTCAGTTCCTGTTGACGAATATAATTTTTAAATAGGGATTTTTCATTTTAAAATATATGATATTACATGTTAAATTTGATATGTTTGGAAGTTCTTGTGCTGCTTTGATTACACGGGGAAGATGCTGTATTGCTGTTTGAGGGTTTAGCGGGTTCCAGAGCATAGGGTTGTGCGCCAAGAGCTCTGTACATGGAAAACTACGTTATTTGTCTGTTTAGAGGGACATGCATAGTAATGCCAAGCAAAAATATGAAAGCTGCAGTGTTTGGAATACCAATTCCCTTGGAACTTCCTCAATTTGATTCCTATGGCTATTCATTTAAGTATCAGTTTTATTATTTGTCCTTGTCCGCATCATCGTCTTTAATCAGTTATTAGCAGTTACGCTTGGTTACTCCAACACAAGACTCATCTTTCATACAGTAACTTCAGAACATCATGCACAGCTTCCACAGTTTGTGTTCATAATTTTTCTATGAAAATTATGTTAATAAGCACACGCCCGTAATTCATTCATTTGGGCTGATCTGGAATCTTGCTAATGCAAACGGAGGAATTATAAAACAAACTTGGAGAGCACTAACGTCAAGGTTTCAAACAAGGGTGACGGGATAAAACCCAGGTTTTGAGTTTGTTTGTGAGCAAAGAAAGCAGCTGTTTTTTGGAATTTATGAGTCAGAATTGGCAGACTTGATTTGAGAAAACATAGTTCTGATCAATTGAGGCTGTCATCTTCTGAAGATGAAGAAGACATGGAATCCGAGGAGGATTCTATGAGCGGATCATATATATGAAACCTTATCTGGTAACTCCGTTTTTACCCCTCCGACCAAAATTAAAGGGGAACTTTTCTATTTACGTACGTGAAAAGCGATGATAAAGGCACTCTCACTTCATGTTAATTTGTTGGGAGAGAATAAAATTGCAGGGATGGAGGACCACTCAAGAATTTCAAGCGTCACTTTATTTTTTTATTTTGTTTTTGGTATATAAAAAGTTTAGGTGGGTTCGACATCGGTCTCTCACGAAGACTAAGGTACAACCCTAGGACTCAAAAAATATTTACAGGAGATTTATGAAATTGTTTACCAAAGGAGCCCTCGTAACGGTAGCAGGAATCGAACACGCGTTCTTGTAGGATACAAGCCCGTTCCTTACCATCTGTGCTAACTTTCGTTGTCTCAAGCGTCACTTTATTAATTTTTTTTGTTACATAAATTTTTGGAAAGGGGTTGGGTTCATCCACGATCTAAGGGCAGGACGAAGTCGACTTTTCTCCTAGGCGATACTAATGTAGGGCAAGGCGAGCCGTCTATTACCCTCAGGCTTAAATCTAGGCATCTAGGAGTTAGGATGTCTCCCCAAGTGCCGCAACTAGAACCATAACAAAGTAGTACTCCCTAAAGATCGAACACCCTCCAAATGATCATATGTCTCATATCGTCGCCAGTTGAACCCACAGATGATGGGTTCACTTTATTTATTTTATTTTTTTTGTACAAATGAGGGCTATGCCCCCAAATCCAGTAAAAACTAATTCAGAAGGGGATTAGATCCCAAATACTTAGAAAGAACAATAGACTCTAAATGCGAAAGACAGGAGTACAATAATTCTATAGCCATTAACTTTTTTTTTTGTCAGAGCATCGGCAAGTTTGTTTAGATCTCTAGGGATAACTTGGAGTTTGATGTTCTATGATAGTTATAGAAATTTGTGTATCTATGTTATTAATAAATTATATTTATCAAAATTCGTTCTGTTCAACAAATCACTAATATTTTTATAATCAGATTTAAGAATAAGCTTCTTCAATCAATTTGAACTGTTTTTAGATCCAACAAAATAGAAAAGGCCCAATCCATGTCAAAAATATAGAGTGGATCAACTGATGATAACCGTCGGGGATGGGAGATCAAGTAGTTTTTCTGTTGAAATTGTCATTGTAATTGTAATTAATTAATTGGTATATATATGTCATTAGATAATCTTGATCAGAGGTGGGGATTAAGTGTAATTTAATAAAGAATTTGTTGGAATATTTAACCCCCAAATTTTCGGTTGGCTTAAAAAGGTATGAAGACGACCATTTGAAGCGTATAAGTAATTTTTTAAAATATTGATTTCTCATGGATTAAGACGTATTAATTAAGTAATTCATGCAAGCCAGTTGGCCAAAATGGAGATTCCGAGACATCATTATTTGTTAATTGTGTTTAGAAGTGTTTCATCCGCATTCTTGCCGAACCTTTTCATTTAAATACCATAATTTGGCAAAAAAAAAAATCATTATTTGATGCTTTAATTTTCTGATGTTACTGTCAAAGTTGTACCCTGATCTTTATTTCTTAGGTTTAGTAGTAATTCTATTTGCATGCTTTCTCCTTGTATTATGTAAAACTCTTAATTACTAAATATCATTTTGTCTTTTTATTAAAAAAGAATAAAAATAAAAAATAATATTATAATGGTAACTCTGAACGCTGGGGGGGTCAAAGTTCTTTTGAAATTCTCCCTTTAATTAACACTCCGTTTGGTTACATTTTCTGAAAATTATTCTTAGCTTGCAAAAATAATCTACATAATACTTGTCATCATAGTTTTAATGATTTTTTTTTATTAAAAATATGAAAGAAATTCGATAATCATAAGATGATTTTCTTAATTTTAATTAATTTTACGTACCAAACAACGTGGAGTGCTAAAAGGTGGAGGAGGGCTCATTTCTTGGTGGTCGCATCTTAGTGGTACGTACACAGTACAGCTTCATAGGTACCGTACCCTTTTATTTGCTTTCCACGTAATTCCCTCATCATTTCTACGTACCCATTATGTTTTGCGTGCATATGAGCCTCCCCTCATAATTTCTATATTCTGATTTTAAACTTACTTATTCCATTCCACATTTTCTTTGAAAAAAAAGTCTTAGGTAAAAAGTAAATTCGTTTTGGAAAATGACAGCTAGAGATCTAACCAAAAAAAATAAAATAAAGATACATCTAGTATTATAAACTAATTTTAAAAGAATAATTAACATTTTAAAATAATTACACCCGAATTAATTTTAAAGATACAACCAGCACCTTAAAGTATTTAAATTAGTATAATTATATTTTTTATTGACAAAAATATAAATTTATATCCGATAAATATTATATAAATTTTTTATTTTAACACATTATTATTTAAAATGTCACGTGCTTCATATTATTTAAAAAAATACTGAATAAATTTTAAAATTGATATTGTGTAAAATTCATATGTAAATATTGAGAAATTTCACAATTTATTTAGTATAATTTATTAAAATAATATTACACATATGATCTTTTAAATAATAATATGTTAAAATAAAAGTTAATGTGACGTGCATCAAATAAAAATTTATATTTTTATTAGTAAAAAGATAAAATTAAAATAATTTAAATATTTTAAAATATTAATTATACTTCTAAAATTAATTTAAAATATTTACTGTATCTATAAATATTTTAAAATATCAATTATACTTCTAAAATTCGAGTGCTGATGGCGCCTTTGTGAAAAAAACACCACAACCAACTGGGCTTTAAGACATTTTGGAAAACCGATATAGTAGGGTTTAAAGTCAACGTATGGTTGATGGCACATGACTTAATTAAATGCCTTTAGTTTTCAGTGTTGCCTGCTGAAAAGGGCAAACTGTTGCAAATTTGTAAATCACTTTGCAATCTTAGAAATTAGGAAACCGTGAAATTTCTTAGAAATCATGGTTAAACTTTGAGAAGCCAATTAAATTGCAGGTGAAGCTTTTGGCACACGATTTTCCTTAGGGTAATTTCCTTATCTTAATGTGATTTTATGGCACAAGGATATATCTCTGGGGCTATACATATATTCTGGAATGTTTTGAAGCCTCATTATATTTTAATGCCTTCTATAATAATATTTTATATTGTCATGTCATCTCCTTTTATTCCTCTTGGGAGAGGAGGAAAGGCCAGTGGCAAATAAGTTATAGAGAGAGAGACAGAGTCAATTTTTTGTGAGTGTGAAGCCAGAGTATCTTCAAGTAAATTTAGGCTTAAGCCTATTATTTGTTAGGCCGGATTAAAATCCTCTTAGCAAATATATTTTTTAATATTTAAATTTATATTTTATTTTTTATAAAGATAAGACTATTTATCATTTTAACTAATAGCTTATTGATGAGAATAAGTCGGTGTTTGCTACAATTGTGTTCCCGAGATTAGAAATTGTAATTGTGTTCCGGAGATTGTAGTGAGGAATTGTTGTATGTTAAATTGATGGGAAATCTCCATGATTAAAAAAGCATTGCCCTGATGCCTTTTGAGTGGAAGATAACAATGCTACGCATAAGTGGTTCAATACATTATAGTAATTTCTTCAAACTTCAAAGCAAATGTCAGATATGCTCATATAGTCTGTCTTGTGACTCACTTCTTTTATCTAGGTCTATATCTATCTATATATATATATATATATTACTCTTCCTCACATGCACACATCTTTATTCGCAAAAATTATTTTACATATCAGACTGTATCTCTCTCTATGTATATGGCCTCATATATAATTGGTAATTTATATATATTATGCCATTAGGTTGATGGAGTGAACCTAGTTAAGTAGTTGTACATAGCAGTAGTACAGTGTTTTTTCTCGATCGTTTCTACTTTCAAACAAGTTGAGGTATTTCGTGTATGACAATGATGTTTGATGTTTCCGACATTGGTTATTAATAATTCATCGAAATGAATAACATGATCAAGTCAATACATGCGATCAATGCTACTTTAAAATATGGGAAAATCCCAAAAAATAACTATTTAAATTTCAAAATTTCGTATACTACATTTTATTAGCTATTTATAATTTTTTTTTGTCAAAAATCTTGATTAAATTCAAATGGGTATTTTTTAGGATTTTTTCTTAAAATATTTATATTTATTATTTTTATTTAATTAATTTGTCTAATTTAAAAATTGATATATAATATAATAATATACATAAGTATTTTAGAAATATTATGTAACATATGCTATAGTTAAGTAATTATTTAGTTTTTTTAATCTTCATAAATAAGTTAATTGACTTTTACATTAAAGACTTGAAAAAATATTTTAGAAGATGGGAGGAGGTATCTGAAGATCTAGTCATTAATTATACGGCGGATAGTTACCGACGTTTGTCCATATATACCCACATATATATATATAGCTTAATTATCAAATTATTAATGAATGGTCTTAATTATGAAATTATTAATGAATGGTTTTTAATTTGCATCTGAGTCATCGTACGTAGAGTTTTCACAAGCGTTTTAATTAGTAGAAAGAAATTCAAAAGAAAAATGTCTATATCTGAAGAATTGGGAACCATAAACGCAAGATAATAAAGGAGTGGGGGCATATAATTGAATAGTAGCCACTGTTTTAGACGAGAAAATTCTAAATGTTTGAACTGATGACTTCCCAATATGTGCCATGTATGTATTTATTTATGGAAACTCAATCTTCAACCATCTGGGTACTTTGTACACAACGCGTACAGCACACTTCAACATCGATCTCTGATCCATCTTCTTCTGTCTTCATGATTTCCTTAATTAGTCAATGACGGGAGAGCAAAATAATTAAACATATTGCATAACGTTTATATATAATTACGGTCATTTTCTTTCAAATCATTCCTACGTGCACGATAATATTTAAGAGGACTGTTAATTGTTTTTTCAATACGTGTGTGTGTTCATGATAGGGAGGTAATTTTCAATTTGATATTGCAAAACGACAGCGATAGATTCGAATCAATATATATATGTATAGGAAGTCATATTCTCTCATAAGTTGTGAATAGTGGATTCCATATGCATAGGCTAGCTAGTTTAAATTAAACTCATTTCTTCAAACATTATACATGCAGAGTTCATAAAATACGATTACATTGTTGGTAGCTTGTAAATAATGTAATTTGCCAGATCTCATGCATATCTTGCAAGAGAGAGAAAGAGATAGGGGTTGGTGGCCCAGTTGATTTTTTTATCCAATCCTGGTGGGATCATGCATATATATATACATATATATAGAGACACATATATATGCAGGATTGTAGGAGAGAATTCCATATTAATGATTTGATTCATTGATATACAAAGATGATACATATTTTTTATCGGTAAAGTCTACGATTTTAATTAATAGTTAACGATTAATTTTTTTAAAACAAGTAAATATTATTAAAGTGTGTTTTATGTCTAAAAATAATATATTTTTTTATGTACATACCTAAATTTAAATTTAATATATTATATTTAAGGGATTCAGTTATTTAATAACTATACAAAACTATATAGGTTGGTAAATGTGGTACATATTATTCCTTGACAAGTGAGGAAAGGTGACCACAGATCCGTTAGCAAGAGTATCAGAAACAACAGACGTATGAGAGGCTTGGGTATCTATGGAGGCTATCCTTTTCCAGCAAAGAAAAATTCCTGAGGGTTTTCATTGCAAGTGGGATAAAGCCTATGGAAAATGAGGGTTTATCTATTATATATTAATTACTGGCTCCATAGCACATACAGTTGAAGCATTGTTTCGCAGCTGAATAAGGAGCGAGTCAACTCAGAGACGGTGGGTCATGTCTCGGTTAATGTGGAGGGTGGGAGAGAGAAGAATATGCAAAAGGAAGAGTTAGGTGTTAGGGAGGGTGGTGGACATATCAAGCGGTAGCAGTCATCTCTTGTCTTTGTATGATCAATCTCTCTCTCTCTCTCTCTGTCTCGTGTGTGGGCTCCCACTCCGACACAGCCAGGCCTCACGGGCTCCCTCTTCCCCTTCTCTCTCTGCATACTTTCATAATACAATCATCCCATAATCATTCCCTATTAGCTGTCTCTAAAGCTAACTCCCTTTTTACTCTCCTTTTCTTTTTTCCCTCCCTTTTCCATTCTTTTCTCTATCTCCCTCCAAAATAACAAGTGCCATATGCATAAATAATTCATCAAATTGAATTACACTTGCCAGCCAGTTGAAACCAATCAAGGCATGAGCTGGGTTTCTTTTGTAATTACCCCACCGGCCTGTTCATTTAACTAGCTTATTGAATAGAATTACAGTGTTATGTTACCACTGGGCCATATATATATATCCCCATTATATATGTCTCCACAGAGAGAGAGAGAGAGAGAAAGAAAGAGAAAGAGATAGAGACAGAATGGCCCAGCTGAGTCTACGGTTCACCGACTTCCACAGCAGCCGTGTTAGATAAGGAGAAGTGGGGAAGAAAGAGAGAGAGAGAGAGATTCTCTTCTCAGTTCTCTCAATGAAATTTTGGCTCTCAATTTCGTCATCATCAACCAAAGGCCTCGAGTCAATCCTCTTTTGCCCTCCTCGAGTTTCACATGTTAACCAACTTTTAATTTCTTCCGCCATTCATAATTCTCGATCCAAAAATATCTTTGCCCCTTCTTCAATTTCATTTCCCTGCACCAAACACCATCACTAGCAGCTCCACAGAGCTATTTCTTTTGTTTTAAATTATTTAGTGCTCGTCCCCTTCAGCCTTCCGAGCTTCAACAGCGCTGGTTTAGTTCACTGCATATGCATATTCCCACTTTGGCTCTTCAAAACATGATGCCTGCAGATTCCCTTTCTGTTCCTTCCACCGTTAACTCCTTTGTTGACCCAAACTCCAATCCTAACCCTAATTCAAATCCAGTCAAGAAAAGGAGAAATCTCCCCGGAACACCAGGTAAGTTCATCTCTTCGAATTTCTTATACATATGCATAAACCCTTTTAGGAGTTATTTTAATTTCACTTTGTACAAAAGCAGATCCGGATGCAGAAGTGATAGCACTATCGCCAAAGTCACTCATGGCGACAAATCGTTTCGTATGTGAAATCTGCAATAAGGGCTTCCAGAGGGACCAGAACTTGCAGCTGCACCGCCGTGGGCACAATCTTCCGTGGAAGCTCCGGCAGAGAACCCACAAAGAAGTGAGGAAGAAGGTGTATGTTTGCCCTGAGAAGACATGCGTGCACCACGATCCCTCCAGAGCACTAGGAGACCTCTCAGGGATCAAAAAACACTTCAGCAGAAAGCACAGCGAGAAAAAGTGGAAGTGTGAAAAATGCTCCAAGAAATACGCGGTTCAATCCGATTGGAAAGCCCATAGCAAGATTTGTGGCACTAGAGAGTACAAATGTGACTGTGGCACCATTTTCTCCAGGTATACTCCAAACCGAGAAACTCTCCTGAACTTGATGTTTATATGATTCGATTATTCTCAAAGAATTTAATGTGATATTAAATATGTCCATTGATTGAATTTAATGCTCATGCAGAATCGGAGGATTCGGGGAAATTACTTGTTTTAATGAAAAACACACGCGCACCCACACCAAGCACTATTTAGTTGTGACAAACAAGATTTAGTTGATAAAATTTGTTTACTAAGTGGGACAAAACAAGGTGTTGATTTTTACTAAGGTTAACGAGTTTTTTAAGAAGGGAAAATATAAGCACTTGAATTGTGAACTTTTCAGGTTCGGGACAAATAAAAAAAAAACACATTACATGCTGTCAGCATATATTAATATTAAATATTGTTTTGTTGTCCATGTATGCCACAAATCAGGAAGGACAGCTTCATAACTCACAGGGCTTTCTGTGACGCCTTGGCCGAAGAAAGTGCGAGAACAACAATAACAACTGTGCCTTCAGCTTTTACTAATCTGAGAAACGACCATTTGATGATGAGCATGAATAATCATCAAACACCACGAATAATCCCTGAGATATTTTTAGGGTTTCATACAGATCAATTTGTAGGTAATTCCGAAGGAGCATTGGGTAATTTTGGTCATCAGCTCAATCATCACCACCACCTCAACATTGGAAGCAACAATATGAATTCCCGGTTTCCGGATTTAGTCCAAGGCATGGACATGTTTGGGACATCAACCCATCATCATCATCAGACACAGTGGGGTAACGTTAACCGATTCCCAGAAGCGGATTCATCAATTACAACAAGTGCCAACAACGTTAACATGTGTTGTGTGTCTGGAATAGTGCCGCATGGACTGAAACAAGAACCAGAAGAAAACAAACTAGAGTTGTCGCATGGTATAGGAGCTTTGTACTCGTGTCATCAGTTTCAGAACCCGCAAGCAGCAGTAGGAGGAGCGAGTCACATGTCAGCCACTGCACTCTTACAGAAAGCAGCACAAATCGGATCTACAACCACTAATGTCGTCAACAACACATTCTCCTCCTTCAACTCTATTAACCACTTCGGATTAATGGGCTCGGCTGTTTTAAACTCCAACAACAACAACAACACTAACGTTGACGTTCACAAAATTTTCAAGCAAACGGATAACAAAAGAACCAATCTTGGAGGAGGGTTTGCGAGCGCCGTCGTCAAGGGTTTGCAATCAGGCTCGAATGAAGAGGAACTAGGTTTAACCAGAGACTTTCTGGGCGTTGGAGGGGACTCCATGAGCGGACCCTTTCTGGAGCAAGAGTTAGCCAAGTTCAATAATACAATAGGCTCAGCCTCGTCAGCTTCACCTTGGACCTGAGCCAGTACGGTGTGCATCATTGATCGTAATTAGTTACGAGACTTTCGACTAATTAATGAAGCAGCTTAGGGAAACTAGTTATGGTAGCTAAGTGATAGTTTGAGGCTGGAAGCAAGAGAAACAAGAGAAAATGTATATTTTTTTTAAGTATACCTTTATCAACTATTTCATCCTGAATTTTATCTCTATAAGTACGAACGACTCAGGTAATTAATTTTAGGAGGAATTACTATAATATTTTAAAAAAATAATTACCAAAAAATTTTAAATAGTATAAATTTATTATTAATTTTTATATTAAAAATTAGTATTATTAGTTTTTCAATTATTTATTTGTCAATTCTCTTAAATTTTGGAGATAGTTTGATCCAAAGCTCAATATGTTTACTCGAACTTGAAGGAGATGTAATGTAATAGAAGGTCTCGTGAGAGGTCAAGAGGTGGGGGCCATTTGCATGTTGGAAGGGACTAAACAATAAAAAAGGAAGAGTCCAAAATTGAGAATCTCAAAGGGGTAAATTTTGGGGGCCCTGCCTGCAAAAGCAGTAGTTTTTATTTTATTTTTTTGTTTTTCAAACATAGCTCTTGCTCTAACGGTGATCATGATATGGTTTTTCAAGATCGTACCTGACTAGTTATGAGGATTTAATGTGCATTCCTGTTTTTTTGTTTGTTCAGTGGCTTTGTCTAGTTCACATTCAACTGTGAGGACCGTGAACCACGATGGACCCTATCCTTTTTAATGATTTTAGTTTTAAATTGTTTTGACTTTTGTCGTACTGTTCAGTCTATTCTGCGGAGTCAGCAATATATCGACATGTTCACGTGCTAAATATTAAGATCATTATAAACTTTTCTTTTTTTTGGTAACGAAAGTATTGGTTAGTGCCTATACTTAATCGCGTTATAGTAATTTTTCATTCCTAATTATATATATATATACCCAAAAAATGAATTCAAAACTTAACAAATTGGGGAAAGAGAGAGAGAGAGACCACCAGAGCCATAATTACACTTGGATATTTAACAATAATTAGACTGCAAAATAAGCAATTTATCCACATCACAGTCAAACTTCAAAATGCATCGCGGCCATGGAATCCGACTGAGGACAAAATAAAATAGTGCAAAAAAAAAAAAAACGCTGAAACCCTTTAATTTGTGTGCTTTTCCACTTTCATATCATGGCTGCAGTAAAAAATGCCGCTCCGAGAAGATGAGTGACCCCAATAAGTTGTACGTCAAAACTCAAAGAACCCGCGGAAGTGTCATCCGAAACGGCGTCATCTTTATCATCATTATCCTTATCATCGCCACTCGCAGCATCTGATGAAGACGTCTTGTTTCTATCAGATTTGGGAGCATCCCCCTTGGCCGCAGAAAGAGCCGGCGCCTTGGCCTTTGGAAGGACAATGTCAAGTGGAATCAGAACCTTGTCCCCCTCATAAATGGCAAGCTTGCTGTCCGTATAGACAGTATTCGTAACGGAGCCATTAACGGCGCCGGTGGTCATGCTGACTTGGCTGCCACTGTAAGTGGTGACATTTAGCTGAAGCCTTGCGGGGTCGCCGCCGGCCTGCGTCTGAACGGGGGTTGGTGAGAGGGTCGAAGTTGGGGATGGAAATGAATGAAGAAATGGTGTGAAACTGTAGAAGCTCCACTTTTTGCCCGTCACTGAGAGAGTTCAAAAAGCCTTCTTTTAGTCTGGAGAAGGTGGCATCGTCGGGGGCGAAAATGGTCAACCCACCAGATCCTGACGTCAAGAGTTGAGAGTTTAGTTGGTTTATCAATTGAGTGGTTTTGAGCAGACGGATCAGGACGGAGAATTTCTTAGCCTTCCGGAGTATTTGGGCTATGTCAATGGTGGTACCTTTAGGTACAGCGACCGTGGGGGCCACATTGGGTGACGAGGGTACTAATGGGACGGTACTCGAGCCTGGCGCGGCAGCTGGTGAGGTGGTGGCAGGCGCAGAGGGCAGAGGCGGGGCCGGGAGGGACGTTGTGGGAGCCTGAAGTGGAGGCTGAACAGGTGAAAGCTGGGCTGAAGAGACGGTGGCGGTAATAATCAGCAGCAAAATTGAGGCGGGAAGTGGCGTTGCATCTTCATATTTTATGCAATAGTGATCAAGTACTGGTGTTTAACTTGAGTGCGTTTTGTAGTGTTTTTATGGAGGCAGGGGCAAAGTGATAGTTAATTAGGTACGAGGTTTAGCTATAGTTTCGAGAACAGATATCATAATCGTTGTAGGCGAGAGAAAGGTAAGGAAGGAGGATGGTGAATTGGATGCCCTGTAAGTGGTGAAAATTATATGAGTTGAAAGGTGGCAGAGATACATATAGCTGGAGTATTAACATAAATAATTAAAGAAGAGAGGGAAAGTAACCATGTTAGTTTCGGGTAAAGATGGAGGAACCGGCCGGGAATCCTACTTGTGACCCGCTACCCAATAATTATATGGTCATCATTCAATTATTATAAGTCCCTAAACTCCAGGAGATCATTGATTAGTCCATTTTGTACAGAATCATGTTCGATTTCATTTTATAATTAAAATGGTTCTATGCACTGGAGCACTTGCTATAAGAATTTAATATTATTGGCTAGTAATATTCTCTCTATCTCAAGGTTCCGCTGACATGTTTCATTCGTGATCTACTCCCCCATTTATTAATATTCAGTTAACTAATTTAAAAAAACTAAATAAATAATTTAATTATAATATATTTTAATATCATTATATTATATATCAATTTATAAGTTAGATAAATTAATTTATAAAAATAATAAATATAAATACTTTAAAATAATTTATTTAATTTTCATAATTTTTTGATTAATCATTTGGATTTTATATTATGGAACACAAGTACTAGAACAGATATATAACATAATAATTGGGTGAACAAAGTCTGAAAAAAAAGAAGAGGGAAATTAATTAAACTTGGAGAGGAAAGAAGGAAGGAAGGAGGTTACGACGTCATAATTTCAGTTATGAATAAAATGCATAAGAAAACACATCTTGGGGCGTTTTATTACTATATATGATTAGTTGGTTGGCAATTAATTTAGACACCTCCTACTCTATGCTGGTGGGTCCGTAATCCAGAAATCTATCATGCTACATATAGGGACCCGTGACTTGTATCGATGCATACATTACCAATAATAATAAACAATTATTTAAAATCAATATATATACACACAAAATATTTATATATCCAATCATAATACAATAATTTAACTTTAATTAGTAAAAAATTTATCTAAAATATTTTATTTTATTTTTTTAAAAAATTTATTAATTTGATTCATATGAGTTTTTATTTTTTTAAAATTAAAATATTTATTTTTTATCGAAATAAAATAAATCAAGAATCTTTTAAATGGGTCATCAGCTAAGTTTGTTATATTTTGATTAGGTAAAATTTAGCTAATATTTTCACTATTCTAGTATGTAAATATTTCTGTCTCTATATATATACTACACACTTAATTTTATCATCCATTTTAACTTTATTTTAAATTATTTAAATTTTAATAACTTAATCACTCTGATGATAAATATTTAGCTTCCTACCGAAATTTATATACTAGTATTATGAAAAACTAAACATCAGACCAAGGAATAGCATCAACAAATTAATAGCTTGCTCGACCGTTCGTGTTCACCTAAAATGAAGTTGCTGTTTATATATATATATATATATATGTGTGTGTGTGTGTGTGTATTGATAATTTTTATATTTAATTATAATTTCCTTTTTAATTATGAGCTATTCCATTGTTTTATAGATAAATAGAATATGTTATCACAATGATAATATATATGTTACTTAAATTATCTATTTATAAACCACTTTTCTATTATATATATAAACTCTTAAATTTTAAAATTATACATAAATTAGTCTTTCTAAATTCTTTTAAT
This sequence comes from Leucaena leucocephala, assembly GCA_037074615.1. NCBI lineage: Eukaryota > Viridiplantae > Streptophyta > Magnoliopsida > Fabales > Fabaceae > Leucaena > Leucaena leucocephala. Next base: position 20,888,269 of record CM073523.1, on the reverse strand, counting down.
CATGTAGAAACATGGCATATTAATTGTTAGTACTATTCTGAGATGCAGAATCTGAATTGGTCCATTGAACGAGAGCCAAATGTAGACAATTCACTTTCCTGAAGGAAAGAAAAGAACAGTGGAATATCTGAAGCACCTCCATTATTATTTATTCTACTGTGCGTAATCAACTTTAAACCTCGGCTGAAATCATTAAAAGTTGAAGCATTATCTGCATGAATTCAAGCTTTTCATAATTAACTTCGCTGCGCAAAAAGATTCTGTACGTTCAGTTTTTCATCGATGCATGCAGTCAAATTTTTAATCATGATCACTTGGAATCTGGCTAAAACGTTTGAGTAAGAATGGTTAATATAACTTTAGTATGAAACACTGTAAAACCTAATGGATCAAAGAAGATATTTGCCAGTAAAGCATTATTAGAATAAAAAACAGAATACAACTTTTCTATAGAATCATCAAGCGACAATATAGACAAACATGAAGATCTCATGCAAAACAATATTAAACCCTAATCCACTCTATTAATCACACCAGCATTACCACCTTCGGCATACTCCGATTCACACTTGTTGAACATTAAATTACTCAATATAATATAATATCTTATTATATGGCCAAGACTGTAACGAAAGCAACTCCAATGGTGGACGCTAGAGTTCCACACAAGCTGATTCTGATAGCGCCGGAGTTCACCTGAGTGGGAACAACCTGCTGCGACGATTGCGTGGAATCCGTGGTCGGCTTCTCCTTCTCCGGCTTAGGGGCTTTGGCAATGGAACTAGCTGCATCAATTTCTTTTGGGGGAGCTTCGGCTTTGGGCTTTGCCTTTGCTTTTGTCGGTGCAGGTGCCGGTGCCTTACCAACGGTAAAGAATTCCTGAGGAAGAAGAACCTTCCCTACCCTGTAAATATTCAGATGATTATCCGTATAGATGACTCCATTCATGGTGGTGTTAACGACGCCGGTAGAAATGTTGACGTTCCCGCCAAAACTGGTCACGTTTAGTTGTGCTTTACTTGGGTTAGCACTAGCCAGGGTACGAACTGGGTTGGTGATAGTGTCGAAGTTTGAGGTGGAGATATAATCAGGGAGAATGTGGAATTGCAGAAGCTCGAGCTTTTGCTTGTCGGAGAGGGTGTTGAGGAACCCAGGTTTGAGTTGTGAGAATGCACCATCGTCCGGTGCGAAAATCGTGATGCCACCGGATTTTGTAGTGGTCAGCTGTGAACTGATTTGGTTTACCAATTGGGTGGATTTTAGCAAACGAATAAAGACATTGTAGCCGTTGGCCTGACTCAGGATCCCGACGATGTCGACGGAAGGTGCCTGGGGTACCGCCGGAGTTGCCGCTGTAGGGGCGGCCGCAGGTGCTGCGGGTTTTGCTGGGGAGGCCGCCGGTGATTGAGCAAAAGTGGTGGTGGAACACAAGAAGGAAGAAATGAGAAGAACCAGTGAGAAATACGAGAGAGATTGCTTCATTGTCGTCGTGGTTGTGTGGAATATGGAAGATGGTTGAGATTGTAATTGCAGTGAGTGCTTGGTGAGTTGGAGTTCAGGAGGAGATGGAGGGGGTTTTTATTGAGAATGAATGATTGGTAGGTGAAAGGTTTAGTTGCAGAATCAGAGAGCAGATCAGAAATGGTATAATGAATATGTAGGAAGGTTAATTATTAAGGTGATGTAGCTGCGTCGATGAAGATTGAAAGGGGTGAGATGGAGAAATTGGCTCTCGAGACTGAGAACTATGAGATGTGTGATGAATGTGAGCAAATGAAAGGAAAAAAGGTACGTAATTAATTGTAAGCGTATGTTTCTTTTTCTGGCAACAACGTAAGGTGGTGTATCAATTAGAAAACGAGGGATGGATGGATGGAATGATAATTAGTATGGCAGTATAAGGTCTCATTAGATTTATCTAAGTCTTAGATTTAATTCTTAAAGAAGATACTTATATTGGGAGAAGTAGCTACAAACTCCAAAATTAGGATACCTGGTAATAGAATCCGATTAATATTATAAAAAAAAAAACAAACGGAAAGGATGCAGTATAGTATTTCAATTTTAAAAGTGGAAAAATAAAGTACCTTCCTCCATTTCTTAATATAAGATATACTTAACTAATTTGATTAGATTAAAAAAATTAATTAAGTTAGTATATTTTTTCTAAAATAACATAACTATCTTCCTTAATTTTCTCTCTCCCTATCTTACTTAATTATTGTTTAAGGAATATCAATAGGGATAATTTAAAAAAATAGATAAATATATAAAAGAGATCTTATATTTATGACCGAAATTAACTTCATAATTAGATCATATATTAAGGATAAGAGGTGTAATTAATTTAATTGGATGAGATAAGAGATCACTATATATGAGTCATATTCTGTAGAAATTAAAATGTTGTCTTTAGAACCTTCTACGTACCAAAATAAGAAAGCATCGTCCATATAGAACCAGCTGAAAGTCAAGTTGCAGGTTATTGACATATATATTATAAACCAGTTCTTGGATAAACTTTTTTAATTTGATTTCATAAGGAGAATGTCTTTAGAAGCCGATTAATGGTGATCATTTTGTCGTTTATCAGAATAATTGAGTCAAATACTCAGTAGCTTATGCCTTATATTGCTGACAAATAAATTCAGCTGAACCAAAAAATAAAATATTCTTGAAAAAATTGTCATAATAGGGTATCAATTAGGAACCTTGGAACCTTGAAGACTATATATGGGAGTATGCATGGGTATCCAAACATTAGATCTTATTGGGGTTTTTACCTTTTTTTTTTTTTTTGCCCATCCGGTTCACCGGAGTTTTGCCCCGACTACATCCGGATCCGACCCGCGTCGCGCACCTGGCTATGGTGGGTGAGTCTCCCAACGGGGATTTTCTGCGTACGCCAAGGCTCCAACTCGAGACCTCGCTTAAGCGATACCGAGCCGCTTATCACTCGGACCAACCCCGTTGGTGGGGGTTTTTACCTTTTAATCCTGTTGCAATTAACTATTCTTAGGATCAGTGGGTTTTTTTTTTTTTTTTGATACAAGAATTTTTAAAAAAAATTAGACTTACTCACTATCTCATTTGAGTGGGCCTACGTCATTGGGCCTTTGTTTTCTTTAGCTACAAAAATATATAATTTAAGAAGAAAGATCTACGTACTCAACCGCATAATTTTACCAATAAACTACTCATTTTATCGACAAAACGTTTTTTGATAAAAAATATGGATAAATTAAATTTCTGAAGGCTTGTTAAAGTCAAAACATGTCTCAAAACTTAGTTAACAAAAAATTCCAAACACAAATTTTAAATACTCACAATAATATTTCCGGAGGAAAGTCTTTTCTTTTTATTATGATGGTGGTTAATTACTTTGATGCCCTTATTAATTTATTTTTAATCGTGTGATCATATTTAGTTGAATTGGTATTATTTTATTTCTTGGATATCATTTAACATGTGGCTTAAAACAAATTTATAATAGGATAACATACAAAAATCTATCCTATTTCTTTTGGAAATTGGAAATTCTTTTTGGATGCACATTACAGGATAATATACAAAAATCTATCCTATTTAATTTCTGACTTCTTTTACTTTCATGTTCATATTTGCCACCTTTTTAATTTTCCTGTAATTACCTCTTGAAATTTAGATTGTGCCTAGTGTAGCCTTTCCCTGTGTTCCAACTATAAAGCTGGTAACTACCAGTATTAAGCAACAGCCAGTGTTTGATTCATACAATTTTGACACCATAAAATTATCGAAAACAAATAATAATCTTTTAGAAACAAAATAACAAAACCATACAATTTTTCATATCTTCCTCAGACGCCAACAAATGCGAAATATGATTGAAGAAAAAGAACACAAAAGCAAAACATTTAAAAGAAAGAAAGAAAACTTGCGCTTGCTTCAAAAATTCAGTTGCATGGAATGGATCTTCTTCATCAACACCATGTGGCTGCTCCCACAACCAAAGCCACTCCAAGAGACATCAGTGTGGCTCCTTGGCTCCTAAATACACCACCGGCTCCGGATTTTTTCTGACTCGTGTCATCGGCGCTATCATCATCATCTTCTGATGGCTTCTCCTTATCAGTTTTAGGCGTCTTTGCCAGGCTAGCCGGAGCCGCCGCCGGAGCAGACTTGGGCAAAACCAAGTCCATTGGAAGAAGAACCTTGTCCAAACGATATATTGCAAGCTGCCTATTGGAGTACACCACGCCTTTAATGGTTGCATTCACAACCCCGGTTGTTATATTCACGCTGTCCCCGAAGGATGTTACGTTGAGCTGGAGCCTCGCGGGATCATCAATACCGGCCAAGGTCTGAGCTGGGTTGTTCAGAGAATCAAAATTGTTGCTGGCAACGAAGACGGGAAGAATGTGGAACTGTAAGAGTTCGATCTTCTGGCCGTTGTTGAGCGAGTTCAGGAAGCCTGCTTTGAGTTCCGAGAAGGCGCCGTCGTCTGGAGCGAGAATGGTCAAGCCACCGGATTTTGCAGTTATGAGCTGTGAATTGACGTTGTTAACGATTTCTGTAGTTTTCAAGAGGCGGCCGAGAACAGTGAACACCTTGGCCTTCTTGAGGATTCTTGTGATGTCGTCGGGGGTACTGGAATCAGAGGAGGACTCTGGAGATTGAGGTAATGTGGGGACCAATGGCTTCGCCTGCGCTGGCGCCGGAGCCTTTGTGGCCGCCGGGGATGGTTTTTTCGGTGGGGGTTTAGGGGAAGAGGCAGGTGACTGGGCTAAAGTGGAGATGGAAGAGAGCAAAAGGATGAGTGAGAACGAGAAGAAAGCTTGGTGGATCTTCATCTTGTTGTTGATAGAAAATATTAATGGAAGAAATGAATATGATCGATCTGAATTGTTTTGTGTTGATGAGGAAGAGAGATATGCATGAAGGGTTTTATAGAGGCTGATAGGTAAAATGTTTAATTAGTTGAGAAGCTTACATATGGTTTGTGTTTGTTTTGTGAATGGGTGAGGTTTATATCTCATCCATCATGAAGATGAAGCATAATTGTATTATCCAGTTATTATCATGTTTAATTCTACCAATCATGTTTTACATCCAGATCTGTGTTTTGATTTTTCTCTTTCTCCATGCACGATGCAACCAAATTGATTAGTTGGGGTATGACTTTTAAATATAGGTTGATATTATCTTTTTTATTTTTTTTAAAAAAAATATTTCCCTTGTAAGCTTTGTATTTGTTGTTTCTTTTTTAAAATGCTTCATATTTTGAGGTTAAGACGATCAAGATGAAATTGAAAAGGCAGGCAAATTGTTGGTATCAATTTATTAGGTTGAAGAAATGGACATGATGTTCTCAGTTCTCAATCAGTAGGGTCCAAGAATTGGATTCATAGTTTTCTGGAAATGCACATGATCTTCCCATTACGTCGGGGATATATATATGTGTGTGTGTGTGTGTGTGGTTAGCTAGAGCGACAACGATAAACAATCTGCCACGTAGACGTCAGAAAGTAACATTCTGATTCTTTCCGAGAGCAAATTATTCAGACTTTCTTTGAAATAAAAGATCATATTATATTTTAGTTTTTGTTTCTGCCGATGTGATTATGGTACGTATTGCTGTTTTAATTGCATCCCCTTGGGTTGAATGTGTGTTTGGATTTACAGAAATCAGAGATATCAAAGGAAACTTAAAAATTTTCAACTGAATAAACTTATAACCAGAAGATGGCCAAAAAATACTTGTAACCAGTAAGCATTCTTGGAAAGGGGAGAGGGAGAATGACAGTTATGTTTTAAAAAAAATTAATTTAATAACAGTTAAATCTTATGGGTTATTTTTAATAATTTGCAACTATATATAATCCACATATTTGCAACTGCCCATATAACTTAGATATTTAATATTAATTAACAAAAAAATATATGACTTAAGGAAATAAGTAACATGAGCATGTGGCTATTTTTTTTTCTTGGACCTTGAGTATGTGGCTTTTAAAACTTTTATAATTTTCATAGAGTTTAGATATTTACATGCTCATTCTTTTTTAAAAAAAGTATATTAGTACCACGTAATAATTAACTTTACCAAAATAATTTATACATTTCTAAACATTCTATAATCAAAATAAAATATAAAATTTATAATGTTATGCATTATTTATAAATAATAAACAATATTTTTCTTATTACTTGGAATCATTTTTATTTCTTTTTACATTTTTCATTGGTCTCCATGAAATTTTTATCATTCCTTCAATATTATTCTACACATTTAAAGAAAACTTCAATACTAGAAAAATAAATAATTGAAGAGAGAAAAATTAATTAAGCCAGACAACCATAGTTTTATAAAATTTAGGGGCCAACAACAAAATACACAAAGATTTGCTTCGCGTATCTCTCAAATTATCCTTCTACGACAACACACTGAAAATCCAGGAAAAAGACATGAAGAACAAAATTAACGAGCTTTGCTCTGAAAAATGAAAATTCAAACCATTCACACTAATAGGTCGATTGCAACTTCACATCCTTGCTACTGCAACTAAAGCAGCAACTGCCAGAGACGCAAACGTTGTTCCTCGAATGCTTTTTAAACTGATTGCATTAGAGCTGTGCTTTGCTGCCCTGACCTGACCGTCATCATCAGAAGATGAGGCGTCCTTATCAGCTTTCGGGCCTTCAGCAGGCGCCGGCGCCGGCGGCTTAGGCTGAAAGAAGTCCAAAGGCAGAAGCACCTTATCCACTTGATATATGGCAAGTTGCTTATCAGAGTACACGACGCCAGTGACCGTCGTGTTAACCACCCCTGTTGAAATATTCACACTGTTTCCATATGCCGTGACGTTAAATTGCAGCCTGGTGGGGTTATCTCCGGCGAGTGTGCGAACTGGGTTGGTCAAAGAATCAAAATTTGAGCTCGAAACGTAATTGGGGAGGACATGGAACTGTAAAAGTTCGATCTTTTGATTGTCATCTAATGAATTAAGGAACCCTGCTTTGAGCTGTGAAAAAGCAGAATCAGCTGGCGCGAAAATGGTCAAGCCCCCAGATTTGGCGGTTATGAGCTGGGAATTGATTTGGTTGATAAGTTGGGTAGTTTTGAGGAGACGGATCAAGATGCTGAACGATTTGGCCTTCCTCAGAATTCTGATGATGTCGTCAGGTGAAGAATCAGAAGAATCTGAAGAAGGTGACTGTGGTAATGTGGGCACAGATGGTGATGGTGAAACAGGTTTTGCTGGCGATTTAGGTGATGAAGCAGGTGCTTGGGCTAATATGGGGGTTGAAAAGAAGGAGGAAATAAGAAGGAAGAGAAAGAAAGAGAAAGAAGCTTGATTCATCTTCACGTAGGCAAGTGAAAGCTCTGTTTTTCTGAAGATTGGGAGCGATTATTACTATCAAGATCTGTGATTGAAGTTGGAAGTGAGAAGGAGAAAGGCGAAGAGTGGCTTTTGTAGAGAGGGAACAAAAATAGGTGAAAGGTTTAGTTATGAAATCAAGGTGTGTGGTTGGGTTATTGTGAGGGTGTATCTTATTATTAGACATGGAGATTATTAAGATGGCGCATCAGGGTGATAGAAAGTGATTGAGGTTTTCAGGAGGAGATGGATATGGCTGCTAGCTAGTTTTGCTTGGAAATGCAGGGAAAATTGAGTGAGAACTCGATTGGGTGTGAGCTGATAAAATAACGTTGATTTCATTTTCAAGTTAAATCAATGTTACTGGGGCACTCAACTGAAAACAAAATTCTGGTAAGATTGAGCTAAGAATTTACTAATTTCAATTACTGTGATTAGAATTGGGACGGTTTATCTGAATTTGGTACTTGACTTGATTTTTTTTTTCTGGTACGTGTATCTTGTAGAGGCAAATCTTATCTAAGAATTATTGGGCACTGAATGTATGTTTGGTATTATGGTGGAATGGGAAAATTCTACTTCTCCACCATAGTGAGCTTACCCTTCATCTAAAAATAACTTTAGTATTGCTTCTAGATTGATGGGCTTATGGTCTAAAAACTAAAAGCAACTTATAGTTGCTTTTAACTTCTTCATTTTCACCTATGCTCCGTGAGTTCAATAGGTGAAAGAATAAGACATATGACTATTTAGAGCGTATTCGATCTTTAAGGAGTATTATTTTATTATGTTTCTAGTTACGGCGCTTGGGGAGGCATCCTAATTTTTAGATGCTTAGGTTTACGTCTGAGGGTAATAGACGGCTCGCCTTACCCGACATTAGTACCACTTAGGAGAAAAGAAGATTTTGCTCTGTCCTTAAATCGTGGTAAGCCCAACCTCTTTCTAAAAAATTATTTATAAAAAAAACTTCTTCATTTTCACTTCTTTTTTTTTATGTTTTGAGTTTTTATCCAAATAAATTTTTGTCAAATTTATTTTTTTATAAAAGCTAATTTAAACATAAATCATATTATATTATATCACTTTTATTCAATTTGACTTTTATAAAAAGAATATTAAAAAAATTACTTCTACTATCGTTAATATTTTTTTTGTTACAAATTTTTTAGAAAGGGATTGGGCTCATCTACGATCTAAGAGCAGCGCAAAATCTCCTTTCCTCTTAGGCTATACCAATGTTGGGTAGGGTGAGCCGTCTATTACCCTCAGGCGTAAATCTAGCCACCCAAGAACTAGGATACCTCCCCAAACGTCGCGACTAGAATCATAATAAAATAGTGCTCTCTAAGGATTAAACACACTCCAAATAATAGTATATTTTACCCTTTTACTAGTTAAATCTACATACGATAGGTCTATCGTTAATCTTTTTTTTTTTGTTGCCCACCCGGTTCACCGGAGCTTTGCCCCGACTACATCCGGATCCGACCCGCGTCACGCATCTGGCTATGGAGGGTAAGTCTCCCAGCGGGGATTTTATGCGTACGCTAAGACTCAAATTGAGATCTCATTTAAGTGATACTGAACTGCTTACTATTCGGATCAACCTCCGTTGGTGGTCTATCGTTAATCTAAACACACTCGCTGTTGTTGGTTGGGTTTTGTCTGTTGGGGCTTTTATTGCGGATCTATAACACCTTTCTAATTTCATCGGCCTTGCAAGTACGAGAGGGCCTCGAGTTCATATTTTCACTATTTAAGTCTTCCTAAACCCAAAACTGCAATATACGTTTTTTTGGTCCGGAAACATAGCAAATTCATAACTAACTTACAAAATTAACTCAGTGAAGGGAACTTAAAAAAAAGGGAGGATGGGCTTTATGAAACAGTGATTACTAAAGAAGGATATAATAAGAAACATCGAAGGAAAAAGATTATTCTTAAAACAGAATAATAGGATGTTTATAAAAGTTTAAAACTAGTTTGAGATTTAAGATTTGATAAGGTTATTCTTAAATATGAAACTAAGAATGTGGTTGATATGTTGATAAATATGAGCAGAGATAAATGCAGTTTATTACTATCACATATACATATATCCTCTTAAAGTTATCATGGGAACTGAAATTTTAACATAAATTTAGAGATCAGAATAAACTTACAGATATTTTAGCAAATGATGGTTTGACTACCGCATCAATATTATATTTTTGCCCTTCACATTTGAAGTATCTTCTTGTTACTGAGTGTTTGAGATATAATTCCCTTATAATTTAGTTTATTAGTGTTTTTGAGCATTTAATTCTCTCTTGTACAAAAAAAAGATCAAAGGAAAAATGTTTTATTAGAAGAGGTAAAACTTACCTTGGTGATCTCTATACTTTAGGAAGATTGGTCTCAAAACTATCAGTTAGGGGATACCATCTAATTTAAAAAAAAAGAAAAAGAAACATCTAAATCTTGTAAAGGTCCAATTGTGCATCGTTCTTCTTGTGACTAATATGAGGTCCAAATACCAGATGAGTTTTAGACAGTAGAAGGAGCTATTCATTCATAATATAGTAAATAATGTTCGAATTTTTATTAGAAGATGTGTCAACATTTAATATTCGATAATATTTCGAATAAAATTATCTTCAATAGGAAAATAACTATGTTTAGCAAAAAAAATATTGAGGTCGCCTTGCTTCAAGGCTCTGGTTGCTCTTATTTTCCATGGATTTTGATATGCAAAAATAATTAAGGATTTACAGAATTACTTAAAAGTAGAGTTGGTAAAACGGGCCCAGCATGCGGGTTGGGCCCGTTTTACCTTAAGGGGGGGCGGGCTCGGGCTGGCAAAATGCTAGCCCGTTTTTGGGCGGGCTGCACAGCCTGCCCCCCCCTCAGCCCTCCAAATTGGCGGTTTTTTTTAATATTATTATTTAACATTTATTTTACTTAAATGTTATTTTGAATACTCCTATTATCGAATATTAGTAAAGATAATTACTTATTTGTTACTATATGTTTACATATTATAATTGATTAATATTATGTTAATATTTATTTAGATTTATAATTATAAAATTTGAGATTTTTTTATAAAAAATAGAAATTTTTAAGAGTATAACATGAGTAATTTTTTTATTATACTAATATAACATTAGAAATTTTTTATTAGTATTTTAAAAATGTTAAAAATATTTTTTTTAAATTAAAAAAAAAGTGGTGGGCTGACGGGCCAGCCCGCCACTAAGGGGGCGGGCTCAGGCTGGCATTTTGCCAGCCCGTTTTAGAGTGGGCTACATAGCCCGCCCCGCATTTTGGCGGGTTGAGAGCGGGTTGGCCCGTTTTTAGCGGGCCAACCTGCATTTACAATTCTACTTAAAAGGCCTGTCAGTCTCAAGGTAGATAGATCAAACTATATATTTGCAAGTTTATATATACTTCTATATTGTTCCTGACCATAACTTGGTTGATTCTGACCGTATAACTGATAAAGAGAAGCTACCCATTCGTCCATCTGAATTGCTCTTGAGAAGTTCTTTGATCGCAACAGTAAATGGTATTCTCCAAATGCACAAAGTAAGAAACAGGAATTCTCACCACAAATTCACTTTGATTCACAAAAATTAAAAAGACAAGAAGGGATGTGGACAAACGAAATAAAAACAAAATTACTTTGATGGAAGCACTACAAATTACAAAAGGTCCATCATTCCCTTGTCACAACCAAAATGCTACTGCAGCAACTAAAATTATCACCAACATCCCATTCCTCTGTTTCAAACTCAGAGCCGCAGAGTCGTCCGCCTGAGGAGAAGGAGCCTCCGCAGATTTCTTCTCGGAAGTCTTAGCCTTGGCCGGAGCCGGTGCTGGTGGGGGAGGCTTGGGGACAAAGAAGTCGCGAGGAAGAAGCACCTGGTCCAGCTGATAAACAACAAGCTGATTATCAGAATAAACAGAACCACCCACAGTGGTGTTAACAATGCCCGTTGTCATGTTCACTTGGTTTCCAGAACTCGTCACGTTCAATGAGAACCTCTCAGGATCATCACCAGCTTGTGTTCTCACTGGGTTGCTCAGAGTATCAAAATTGGATATGGCGACAAATGTGGCAACAAGTGAAATTGAATGAGCTCGTTCTTCTGCTGGTCATTGAGGGAATTGAGGAATCCAGGTTTGAGGCTAGCAAAGGCATTGTCGGTGGGTGCAAAGAAGGTCATGCCATTGTTGGAGTTCAAGAGTTGGGAGTTTATCTGAGTATAGACTTGGGTGGTTTTGAGAAGACGAATGAGAGTGGTGAAGCCTCCCGCCTTCTTGAGGATCCTGATGATATCGGTGGGGGCTGAAGAGGGTGAAGGCGCGGTGGCCGGCGACTGAGCTGAAGTAGTGAGAACGGAATAGAAGAGGACCAGCAAAAGAAGCTTCATGATCACCATCTTTAGGAAAATGGAGGCGTGGTCCTTGAAGGAAGAGAAGTGAGAGGAGGGAATTTATGGAGGAATGAATGTGGATTATGTGAAGATTAGGTGAAAATGAAATGGTGAGCATGTCTGATTTTGTGAATGAATGAGGAGGAGACAGAAGGCAGGTGAATATTGCTTGGGAAGGAAGGAAGAAGAAGAAGAAATAAGTGAGAAAAGTGGGTGTGGGACAATAAAAAAAGGGAAGGGAATGATTGCGTAGGATTCACAAGTAACTCTATGGAAATAGAGAGAAATCAATTGGTTGGATGCCCCATTCTTAAGGAACAAGACCTTTATCTGCTATGAGCAAGTTCGATGATCATTATTTCTGAGTTGGCTTCTCCCCTACGATGCCTTCCCACTTCCTCTCTGAGGTGGAGGCTTTTCTATTTTGATCTCCCATGCAACTCTTATTGTTTGTGCATGACCATCAATCATTAGGCTTAGATTAGGATTTGAATCTTTTAATTGAGAGATCGTCACTTTAATTGATTATCAAATCTAGATTGCTGAGGTTTAATTCCTATCATTGCTTTTTATTCTTTCATAACAATTCTTTTCACAAGTCACTGTTTTCATAAGCTCCCACACGCCTCTCTCTTTCCACGAGAATCCTGTTTCTCATCATTGAGCTGCAATATTCCTAGAGGATATCAATCTGATGCTCAACAGAGCCTGCAGTGGTTAGGAATTACAGTTAGCAGAGCTTGTTTAGATTAGATTTTAGAAAATAAATTTAGATAAAAAACTATAGTTTTGGGTAAAAAAACTATTCTTCCAATCTAATATTAAAATTAAGATTTTAATTTCAAAATCACGATTTTGTGCATGTTTGGCTACCCAAAAAGAAAATCTGAAGATATAAATTATAGTTTTAAAATATGCTACCCAAACATGTAAAAAAAATGTTAAAAGTACTTTTCAGCACAAAACTATAGTTTTGGGAGCAAAACCATAGTTTTGACAAAAGTAAACTTTGCTTACTTTTGGAAGCACAGTATAAGTGTGGTTAGGTGATTATTATAATGTCAAATTTTTTTACCTAAAATACCCACCACAAAACATATCTTCTTTCCTCCCATTCAAAAAATTAGACGTCTTATATATATAAAGAATATAAATACATATCAATAATGATTAATTCAATAAATAAATTTGTCTTATATATATCATTTAATTATATATTACTTTATAAAAAATGTACATTATAAAATTTACCTGGATATAATTGTCATATTAACTTATATCTTATTATCTCTCATCTCTTTCTTGTTACTATTTTTTCTCATTCAACCCTCTCTTGTTAACTTATATTATATTTTTACTTTCTATATATATATATGTATGTATCTTAACTAATTTTACTTTCCTTTTTAATTACTTACATTAATTGAAATATATAAAATTAAATTTTTAATTATGTATAAGAAAAAAATATAAATATAATTTTTTAATTATTTATCATTAATTACTTTAGTAACATATATGTATGTATACATATTATTTATTATTTTAATATCAACAGAAAATATAAATTTAAAATTATATTATGTAATTATTATTTTATTTCGTATCATTTATAATAATTTACTTATAAAAAATTATTTTAATAACAGCCATCTAAACACTTATTTTTTAAAATTTATTTTTTCATACAAAATTTATTCTCCAAAATCACTTTATAATTAATTTGTTTTCAGAATCTATTCTTCAGAAGTTAAACTAAGCACACTTTTATAGGTTAAAAATCATTTTTAGATTTTAGACGAGTGTTTGACTATTTTGCTTTTGAAACCTTAATTTATACCAACATTATGGTTTTGAAAGTTCTCCTAAACATGCTCTTAAGCAGAAATTATCAAACCCCCTCCAAAAATTTTTGCAACAAAAAAAAATCCTTATGAAGGCTACTAAGCCTCTCCTGCACATATGGTAAAATACATTCTTCCCTAAACAGCCTTTTCTTATCAGCTGTTGGAAGGCTGGCAGCTAAAAAGCTACACTATGACCAAACTCGTTTTACAGATACTGGGCTGAAGAAAGTAAACTATGGCACCACAGAAAAAAATTCAACTTTCTAAAAAGTAGACGAATCAGGACAACTAAAGCATTGTTTCAAAATCAATCACTTGCAACTCACACAACCTTGATAAGCAGAACAAAAGATACTTCCTATCAGTATCTTTCAGACAGCACTAAAAGGTTAAAAATAGTATACCAAAACACAGACAAGTAAAACCAACAAGGAACACTGATGCCCCGCTCAGAACCTTGGTTTACTTTAGGAAGAAACATAGGATTAAGGGACAATTTTAATGTTAGTTATTTTCAATTTTATACTAAATTAGTTTTATTTCATGATATAGACGTAGGGAGTTATTTTCAGTTATCTGGCCAAACTATTTAAATGTATTACGTGTGGTCATTTGGGCGTGAATGAAAGTATTATTGATCAGTTAGCCTACATATCTTCCCCATCTAGAATTATAGATTCTATTTCTAGATTATCTTCCCCTCCTTTCCTATTTCTCTACCCTTTCTCTTCTCTTTCTTCCCCCCCCCCCTCCTATTTCTACTTCTATTTTCCAGATTCTCCTACTTCTAGGATTAGATTTTGATTCTAGAGATACTGTCACTTCCTTTCTACAATCCTATTATTTCTTCTATTTTATCTTCTTCTACCCAGATTCTAACATGCCTGCTCTTTATATGTCGATAGGTAAATTAACTTTCAGATAAATACCATATTTCCAATGTCAAAAGAAATAACCACTGCTGCTGGCTACCAAAACACCTCTGATTCAACGATATATGTCGTCACCAAGTGAATGGGCCTTCACTATAATGAAACAAGCTTTGAGTCATTCATAAGTATCCTTAGTCACTGAAAAAATGCATCTTGCCACATCGGAGCAATAATACAAGATTAGGCTCATTACACAATTAGATCCTCGACGAGCATGTGTTATTTTACATTTTCAGATCTTCCCAATTCCTGCTTGCATTTCTTTCTTAATGCATCCTCAGCGTTTAGTTTCTCAGGAACATAATCTGAAGAAGCAATAGCACCAGAGAAGGCAATCTGTATTAGTTCAAGGTAAACCTTTGAAAAAAAAATGCAATTTAATTAGGGCGTAAAAGAAAGCTAAGTTTCAGACATGACAGTCGATCTAAGGCTTAACATTAAAGAGTGGAACTTTAATTTCTTGTCATCAACTTTATAGAACGACCCAAGTTAGAATTGCCTAAGAAGATAGTACCTCTAAAGCTGGATTAAAGCCTTAAAGGATCTTGCTGGAACTCTACAAAGTTGAAATCTGACAGTCTTAATCGTAATTCATTTAAATATTAATTGGACATGTGAAAAATTCGCCTTGGGATATGCTTCAGCCTGATAGATTGTTTGTCCTGTTTGTTTTAAATTTTGGAAACAGTTTTCCTACTCAAGATAAATTCATTAGAAAGTTGGCTTTTATGCTTTCAAGACACGATTCATCTTAACAAATGCCCTGTTTCTTAGGCATAGAGTGTAAATAAAATACAAGGTGGCAGCATGGCTTCATGTATCCTTTCTATTCTGATCTTATAATATATGCCTGTTTAACAAACATCAAACTCACGATTTTAGAAGTATTTTTAGCTCAAATTTTAATTTTAAAAAAATAAAATAAATAGTCATATTTGTCTAAAAGTATTTTTAGACAAAACTAAAATTTTGGATAAGCTACTGAGACTAGCTTCTAGAATAGTAAAAGAACTTATGGACTATACAATTACTATTTTACCTTTATTTTTTCTTACAACCTTTCTCATTTCTCCTCTCTCTTCTCCACTCTTTCTCATCTCTCATCTCTCTTATTTTTAATAAAATCATACCCTGATAATTTTCTAATTACAAAAGTCCTTCTGATAATAATTATCCAAATACTTATTTATTCATAATCACTTTTTTTCCATAAGCTCTTCTCCAAACAAAAATTTTATAAGTCCTTTTTCAAATTCTTATCTAAATAAGCCATATATCTTATTTGAAAGATTCATAACTTTTGCAATCTTGCATTTATTCTAGGTGAATTTTGATGCAAAACGGAGTATGATATGATACATCTTGAATTTATATATTTTCTAGCATGAATTATAAGAATGACTTCAAAATCTCACAATTTTCCTTGTTAAGTGATCATTTTCAAAACAACTTGTGGTTCTTCCCAACAAATTTCAGTGCATCAATTTTCTCTCTTTTTCCTTTTTTGGTATTTTTACTTTGATTCCCGAAGCCTTCTATTTACCCTACCACATAGGATCAATGTCCGCCATGCTTATAAATTGTTGCTTTTTTCAGCTAAAAAATGCGGGCTGCTGGTTGGAGAGGAGGCGGCATCCCAAAGTGGAAAGTCTACATTCTTAAACTGCTTTGAAGTGGTTAATGGAGGTAGAAAAGGATTGATGTTCTATGATGTGGTTCATTAATGGAGGGTATTTCATGTTGAATTTTGTTCAAACGGTTGGCAGTGAAGTTCAAGATACATTAGATTATGTCTAATTGTGATGAAATTTTTTAGCTGATGTGAGCAAGGCATCATCTACTCAAACAATAATTGGATGCATGATGTGTATGTATGTGCCTTTGGTGTATTATTTACTTCCACCATTGTGTAACTCCCTGTAACATATCCCCCGTGCTTAGCTTAGCAAAGGTTATAATTTTAGTCGTTTTTTTTTCCTTATAACAATTTTTGTCCTTCTTTATTCTAGTTTCATTCACTAATTTTGTTGATATTGGATAATGATATTCGAGTTGCCTATGCTAATAATGTATAAAAAAAGACTTTTGTCTGTGTATAAAATATAAAATTTTTAGAGTTGCCTATATAATTATATAATAATATTTAATAATAATATATAATATTAAATATGTACAGTATGTTCCTCAATTATTAATAAATTTATAACACACAAGTTATAATATATTCAATAAGACAAGACATTGCAATTTGATTCTTTCCATATAATATTTCTATCATAACATATTAAGTATGGTAAATGATTTTGTTGATTTATATATTATATTAATATATATAATAATTATAAAATTAATGAGAAATAATGTTAAAATTTTATTAGATTTTCTAATTTTTTTAATTTTGTTATATATATAAATGAGGTAAAAGATTTTTTGATATTCATAAATTAAAAAATAATAATTTTGATATGAATATTATAAATAAAGAATAAATAAATTTAAATAAAGAGATAAGAGTATATTTATTAATTTTTAATTAACTTGTCTGTTTTTCCCTTCTGAATTAAATAAGAAATGTCATCTCTCATCCCCTACTTTCATACCTATAACATCCCTTACCCTTTCATACCCTCCCTTAAATTAAGTTAATCTACATTCTCCTCAGTTGAATCAAACAAAGCCGTAACAAATTTATTTTATAACATGAAGAAATAAAATATAATATTATAGATATAATAGTTTAAGTATAAAATATTAAATATCTATATTTATTATTTATTCAGTTATTTTTTATGTATTTAAAAAATGTCTCCATACTTAAAATAATTTATTATTTTAACAATTAAGGTATAACATAAATAATTTAAAAATTATATCCAAACAAAATACTCCCTCTGACCTTAAAAATAAGAGGTAGATAAAGAGTATATTTTAATCTTAAATATAAGACTCACAATCCACTTTGTCTCCTAAAATTATAATTTCCTTCCTAAAATATACATATGTAATTGCATATATTTATGGAGTTTTTATCAAAGGTAATTCAAATACACATGATTAAAGGGGATGTTTTAGAAAAAATTAACACAAAATCATTACAAACGACGAACTTAACCAATTTTTTTAATCTACCTAAATTAGTTAAATAATTTTTATATTAAAGGTCGGAGGTAGTACTAAAAGAAGACTAAAAAAAATTACTTCATTTTGCTCTATGCTAGCTGGTTATGAAGTTTGAGGATGTGGGTCTCTCTATTTTTTGTCAGCAAGAGATGAAGAATAAAAAAGAAATAAAGGGTGTGTGTTTGAGTGATGTGTAAAAATAGGTTTTATATTTATATATAAAAAGTTAGGTTAGACAATAAAATTAATTGGGTTTCTTGAATTTCCAAAAGAATATATATAGCTTGATTTATGAGAATCAAAAGGATTTTAAGATATTAGAATAAATATAAATATTTAAAACTTAAATCCTTTTCTCTATATATTTTCCTATAACTAAATTCTTTAAATTATTTTTAGATATTTAAAAAATAGTATACAGAGAAAATGAATGTAACAAATTAAATTTAATAATTAATAAATATTTTATATTTAGATAAATTAGAATTAATAGTCATTAGAATATTAGATTTATCTAAAAGTCTCACATAGATAAATGATACCGTCGTGGTTTATTGAAGAAAGTAACGTGTTTGGTATTTCTATAAAATATTCTGATCCAAAGGAATGAGTCTCTGACTCGCTAAATCAAATCAAACAATAGTTTTAAAATTTGAAATCAAATCCAAAAAATTAAAGAAATTAAAGTTTGGATGGATCAAATTAAAATCCTAATTTTTTAGGACGATGAAGAAGCTTAAGGATAGAACTAAAACACTGGCCGACAAGAGAGGCAACCCTTACCCCTCATGTAGATCTGTCATCCGCCTCCGATGATATATACACATATACATGAAAAATAGATATTAGATATATGATGTAGATATATGCAACATGACATATTTAATTAATTTTATTATATTAAATATATTAATTAAATTAGTTAATATGATAAAAAAAATTAAAATATTATAATTATTTTTCTCAATTCACACACTCATTATCTTACTTAATTATTATTAAAGGAGTATCAATAGGGATAATTTAAAAAAAAAATTAATGAATATAAAAAATATATCTTATATTTAGTATTAAGATCAAGTTCTTAATTAAGTCTTATATTAAGAACAAAAGAAATATATGAACAATTTCATCAATTTAAAACCCTCTTATTAAAAATTTTCTTGATGAGAAAGATGTTATTGATGGTTTATAGATTATATAAAGTATTGATAGTTCTTCCGCCTAATAAAATTTTAAATTGGGCACAGTTTTTCAATTTTGTTTATTTTTTATTCATAACTACTAATTTTTTTAATAATATTTATTATAATATTTTTTTAAAAAATTAATTTTTTAATCTTTTAACTATTAACTAACTTATAACTCAGCTCTTCAACTATAATTCGATATTAACTCAATCTTTAACTTTTGGGTTTCTATAACTCTGTATTTAAACTTTTTACTTTTTTTATTATTATTCTTTTTATTTATAAATAAATGATAAATCATCTTATGCGGCAAAAATTGCTTACAACTCAGCTCCATGTGGCAACAAATTGCTTCTAATTCGCCAACTCACCTCCAGGTCTATGGCCTCACATGCTCCCTCCAACTGCACACCCAACTCACCACCCGGGACAACTCTTTTTCCAGCTAAATCCCATCGTCTCTCTCCTCCCTCTCCAACATCCAAGCCTTAACTCCAAATCCCATCGTCTCACTGCTGGCTCCGCGAGTGCTTCATGATCCCCAAGCCCTTGACGATCCCCATTAGAACGCTCTCTGAGGGTTAATTTAAGAATGATTGATATATTGATTCTGCTTGAAATTTTTGCGGCTAAGAAGGGAAAAACCAGTTGAAACTAAAACCATAAAGCTCCAGAATATTATGAAAAGAGAATGAAGAATTAATCTTCAGCCAAGTTTTCAGATTCTCCAAAACTAGTACAAAGCTACGGAGTTTAGTCATGGCTTTTACTTTCACCAATATAATTTTTTAACTTGATTTAGCTTAAAAATTTCACTGTCAAGTATGTGAATGTTTAGACTTTCTCTTCGCTAGTTCCTTTTTTGATTCTCTTTGATAAGAAAAAAGCTATCTTGAACATATGGGTTTTTGCTTTCTTTTACTGATGATGATGGTTTCTTTACTTTGATTCGGGTTTTGCGAAGTTGATTTTAGCCATCTCCACAGAGAAAGATGGGAAGAGGGAAGATTGAGATCACGAGGATGAAGAGAACCACAGATTGCCATGTCACTTTCGGTAAACGCAGAAATGGCAGGAGAGGGAAAGCTTGGTGGTGGAAGAGGGAGGAGAGAGACGGTGCGATTTGGCTCGAGCAAGAGTGGTCCAAAGTGGCGAGTTGGCGAGTTGGAAGCAATTTGTTGCCACGTGGGGCTGACTTGTAAGTAATTTTTGTCATATAAAATGACTTATAATTTATTAATAAAAAATTAAGAAATTGACTCATAAATTAATTAAAAATATAAAAATTGATTCACATAAAGCTATAATTAAATGATTGTGTTATAAATGGGTTAATAGTTAAAAAGTTAAAAGATTAATTTTATCAATTTTTAAACACTTGTTGACAGTTAAATAAGTGCTGATAAAACAAACGATGGACGGTCAAGGACACTTATTTCAACATTTCTGACGCTCAAATTTGTTGAATTTTTTTTTTAAAACGATAATATTCTATTTATAGACAATTTTATTTATATCATTAATCATTTGTAACATAAATAAAGTCACGACATCATCGACATTCAAGAAAATCGATGATCATGGGCTTCAATATATGTAGACCCTTATTCACCTTGGCTAGAACTTACAGAATTAATTACAACCCAAAGCACATCAAAATTCCATGATGAAGAATACATCTTATTTCCCAACATCGACGCTATCAGATTCAATAGGCATCAGCAGCTCCTTCATTGACAGCAATCCCAGATGAGCCCCTGAACCTGCAATTCATGCATGAAGCTGAAAACAGAGAAGGAGTTCTGTACCTATCTTCCCCACCCATTACTGGCATTGGAACCCCTCTCTTCACTGGGCTCTCATAGTTTGGTCTGTAAGTCTTCCCCAATACTCCTTCCACCATATCCGTCAAGTTCTTAAACTTGAACTGTGTCTCCAGGTGAGCAAAAGCATCACCTTCCGGCAACTGATAATTGTGTACTCTGCTTTCTTCCTCGCCGATTGGTCTCACTTTAATGTCCATCTCCAACAATCCTGAAACTGTCACTCTCACGCTATTCAACTCATCGGTTCTTTCCACAATCACTTCTCTTTCTTCCTCATTCTCCCTCCATTCAGCTTCTCCGTCGGTCGGAATCGTCACTGCTTCACCATCCCGCTGAACCATAAGAGAATCCCTATTGTCATCCCACTGTGATACTCTGTTCGCTGCGATTACAAGAGTGTGAGTGTCGAACATGACAGCCAGGGCTTGGACCCATGTGAAGTCACGATTTCTTCCTTGTGGTCGAGTTCCGATGAAGTGAGCGTTGATTTGAAGGTTATCGTCGGAGACCACCGCGAAGTTTTCTGCTTTTGCTCCGTGGAAGTAGAACATCACGCCGTCACCGCCAACGAAGCGAGGATCGTAACAGAGTGCACCATACCCATCACAGTTGGCTCTTCTAACTGGTAACCAAAAACATCTCTCTATGAGTTCAAATCTCATCGTATAGTCATACGTAGTAGTTAGCTTGGTCGACACGTGATGAACACGTTATGTCTCCCAAGAGTTTTAGGACATGCAATGAAATAGGTATATAGAAGATGTGAACTTACACTTGCAAGTGGCTTCACACTTGCTGCTGCAGTCCAAGAAGCATCCCTTTTCCTTCCTGTTCCTCCTAGGCTTCCTTTCTTTACACTCTGATGGACATGCAAGGGTCTTGAAGTGACACGATCCCCTTGCTAAGCAGAAAGCTCGTTCTTGTCCCGACGGCAGAGGCGACAACGTCCTATAATGCGTTGAAGCGGCATCATGAGGAAACTTCTTGTTATTACCGTTACCTTTCCCTTGAGATTGGGCAACGGTGGCTTCCATAGCGACAACCAAGAATAAGAAGGCCACGAAAAAGATTGACTTTCTCGTAGCCATATTGGTTTGTCTATGCTATCAAGTTGAAGGCTTTGTTTCTTATCTCTGCTTTGATGGCTTTCTGTAAAAATTTCAATGGCAGAGGAGAGAGTGAGATGTGACCTGAAGGTTGCAAAAGAGAGTGTATTTATAGAGAAATTTGTGAGAAATTTGGCCCTAGAAGTTTGGCTTAAGCTATGCTGGTATCTTTCTTCTTTTAGTGAATCCAACAGGGGAGAAACAGCTCCATAAAAACGAAACTGGTACCTCAAACTCTTCCTAAAAAAAAAAAGCCTGTGATTGCTTGGCTTGAGGGAATTAGATAGACCACTTAATACAAAAAATAAAATGGCTAAAGTTGGAAGACCCCAGATGATGCTGGACCTGCATGTGATGTTCTGTTTTGGCAAACAAGATATCTCTACGGCGAGGCTCTGTTAATATAATATGTACATGAATATATTCAAAGACTTGTAGGTGAAGATTATTGGCTCAAATCACAGGACTTATAGCGAAAAAGTGTGTGTGTGTGTGATTTGAGCAAGTGGGGAATATTCAACTGATGGACATCCTATAGTTAGAGGAATGAACTATGCAGGGGTTAAATATATATACTTCTCCAATATTATTTATTGGTATTAAATTTTTAATATGCATACATAATTTTTACTATTGTTGTAGAGTTTATTCTCACTTAATATAATATATTAAATAAAAATAAAATTAAAAGTTATTAAATTTTAAGACATAATTAGTTATATTTAAAAGAAATTTTAGTTTAGATAAAATATACTTAAAATAATTTATAAATAGGATACATATATTAATAAAAAACAGTTTTGGGGAGCTTCTAAGTTACTCGTAGCGTTGGGGTTACGTAAAACTTTATGAAATCAAAGCTGGGTTGCGGCTTAAGCTTGGGTTAATAGGAAGTCTTTTGATGAGTAACGTGATGTGGCCGCTTCATTCATGGATCGTGTGTTCGGATGGCCTCCTTGCAGCTTCGCTCCTCTGACTAAGTCAACGGTCAGCCCCTCACTTGCTGCAGCATCAGCGGCCGACGTGGTTGACAAAGCCACTCATTATTCTTTATATGTATATACACATATGTATATATATATATATATAATTATTTGACTCAGTCAAATTACACCATTATTAAGTTTAATTTAGAATAACTTTTTGAGAGATATTTTTTATATTTATATATGAGATCATATATTAAAACAGTTAAAATCTCTTATTTATCTGATTAATCTAGTTTGTTGGGATACTCCTACGTGGGAGCTATAGAGAGAGACAGTTTTGGAACAAGTTAAGCATATATGACCCACGCTCGAGTTAAACAACGATTGACATTAGCGAACAAATGGCATCAAAAGCAAAAGACCTTTGCAGAATCAATATATAGTAACTTGTCATGCCCTGTAATGTTGTATCTGTATATAGCTAAGTTGAAAGGTACCACCTATCGTCCGTAAGTTCAACTGACGAAGGGGTAAGACATGCGATCATCTAGAGCGTGCTCAAACCCTAGGAAGTATTATTTTATTGTGATTCTAATTGCGACGTTTGGGAAAGCATTTTAACTCCTGGGTACGTAAGTTTACGCCTGAGGGTAATAAACGACTCACCCTACTTAATATTAGTATTGTCTAGGAGGAAAGGTGATTTTACGCTGCCCTTAGATTGTGAGTGAGTTTAACCCTCTTTAAAAATTTCTCGTAACAAACAAAAAAAAAGTTGAAAGGTACCCTACCTAATTAGTTAGTATTATAGGGCATCAGAAGTTTGTGTTCCATGCATGGCTTGTTATTCTTTCTCTTTTCCCCCTCCAAATATGTAGCTTTATTATAATAAAACTAATTATATTTTTTGATAAAAAAAAGGCTAAAAATGTGTGTTATTTTTTTTGTTATTATATATGTTTAAAAGATTACGAAATAAATAAGTTCAAATGAAAGATGTTAAACATTTTAAATTATAAAATGATCACAAATTCAATATATATATATGCACGTGTTTAATTAATCTTTCTTACTATCATGTGTGTTTAAAATCTTGCTAAACGCTGTAATTTTTTATGTTGAGGAGAGACATTGGGCAAATTTGTTATAAAAGATGATAAAGATACAAATTGAAGAATAGTGACAAGTAACAGTAATAAAAATTAGATTTTTCATATATATATATAAATTCAAATATTGAATGTTAACCAGTAAAATGGAATTAGGAATTAAATGAATAAGAATAATCTAACTGGAGTTATATATAATTAATTATACATCCCAGATGGGAAAGGGAAGGAAAGTACATACATGGCAGAATACAAAGAATAGTAATGTAGAGAGATCACAAAGCTATAAAATAACTTAACCGAATTGCCATAGATTAATTAAGTAACATTTGCTAGACCATTTATTGCCATTGCTTCTCTTTTGAGTAATAAAAAAACAATCCGAAATCAGGAGCATCATAAATTGATTTTTTTTAATTGGGGAGAAATTAGGTTTTACGAACAGTGACTTTACTTGCAGATTCAGAATGTGGGGTTTCTAGTTATAATGCAAAGTCATGTATTTATTTAATTTATCTAAATTAATTATATAATTTTTTTTAATAGAAATCAGACGATATCCCTTAACTTATAATTTATAGATTAATCCTACAAATCAATCATAAGGATAACTAATATAATTTTATTTTTTTAATAAAATATTTTTTTATACCCACAACTTGATTTAAATTAAAACATAATTTTTAAGAAACTCAAACTTTGTTGGTAATTAATTAAGCAACTCTAAGTAATAATTTCCGGACAAGGCTTTAAATTTAAAAATGTTTCCACCCTGTTTTTGGGTCAGTCAATATTTCCCACCTTTTTTTTCCCCCCAACAGTTTCCCATTTTTGCTTCCGTTGCTCTCAAATTGTCCAATCACTGAAATGCCCTCGAGTCCTTAGCGGAATTTCCACCCTTGTTCGATATTGATTTAGCCATCCAGCGCTAAGGCTTTGATCCTCTCATTTCTCTTTTTAATCATAATCTATGCATTCTATCTGGGGTTCTTCAATCCTGGTTGCTCATTTGTTTGCCTTATAAATCAGAGTTTCAATAGTGGGTTGGTTATGGGACTGCTTCGACATTTGCAGGGACTGTACTTTTCATTCCCGATTGAATTTTAAGGCCAGGACATAGAAATCTTGCTCCGAACCAGTGATTCGTGTAAGGGATTCCATCTTTGGAGCTGTGATGACTGGTTTCTTCCTGCTTGTTATTCTCGCCGGAATAAAAGGTGACTTCTTGAACATTAATCCATAAGATTTTCATCGACTTTTGTCATTTCAATCCCCAAAATTATTCTAGTATTTATATTTTGATTCGTTATTTATTCGTGGGATTATTCCTCTCTTTTCCCCGCAATTTTTGCCTGTTCCGGATCATGCAAAAGGTCAACGAAGAGCCGGTGGAAGCTTGGGGGCTGAGCCTGCAACGTTTGTATTAAACTGGAGTTATCACAATGTTGGATGCGAATCGTAGCGGGTTTAATATCTCAAACCGCTCTCTTCACCTAGCTGAATGG
Source organism: Leucaena leucocephala (assembly GCA_037074615.1). Taxonomy (NCBI): domain Eukaryota; kingdom Viridiplantae; phylum Streptophyta; class Magnoliopsida; order Fabales; family Fabaceae; genus Leucaena; species Leucaena leucocephala. Next base: position 20,862,926 of record CM073523.1, on the reverse strand, counting down.
CATCCTTTTCAATAAACCCGTTGAATAGGGCCTGAAGCCCCTTTCCTTCTTCTGAAATCAGGTGATTATCTTTCTATTAAAGAGTAAAGACAAAGTACAATCTTCTTTTGAGCGCAATGAAATCCTTGAAATCAAATTTAGCTTTCATCTGTTTCATGGGACTCTTGCTTTGAAAATCTTTACAGGATCAGCCGGAATCTTATTTAGTTATTGTTGACAGCAAAACGTGTTCTTTTACAGATTTTCAATTAATAAAGTTTGATCAGCTGAGAATACATCGACGGCTTACAGTTCTAACCTCCAGATTTTCAATAGGAGTTTTTCTTTTGCTAAGATGGATTGTTGTAATTGTTTCGGGTTCATCCGAAAATCTAAACAGCCGAGTGCTATGTTCGGTATCAATAATAATCTCTCTCAGGAGCTGTTGTCGGATGAAGACATGGAAGATGACGATGGCTCATATGATGGTGAAGTTACTAACATCAGCAGTGGCGATGATAGTGAAGTGCAAATTCGTCCCAACCGGTCTGAAGATATTTTGAAATTGAGAGCAGAGAATGACATGATTTGTAGGCAATTTCCTGTTAAGGAAACTCACAAAGTTGTTCGCACAGAGGTGATTGTGGGAGTAGTTTTTTGGATTTAAATCGAAGGGTGCTCTGATTATAGTGAAATATGAAAGACTACTTGGATATTGGTATTTGAATTATCTTGTGTTCAGCATTGGCATAAACTGTTCTAGCATGTTTTAAGTACTATTCCAGACCAGAAGAACCTCCGCCCAATATTGTATGGTATCAATAACCACTAGCGGCAAGGCTTATTTTGTTGCTATAAATGATATTCTATTTCTCAATGATGATCTCATTTATTTATATTGGTGGTGGTGGTGAGTTTTATCGATGGAGATATGAAATTCTAAATGTGGAAGTTTGGTAGCTTTTAGATTCTGTTGTTTAACATTTTGGTGGAATGACTAAAATTTTTTGAACTTTGAAAAGTTTTTAAGATTTCTCTCTGTTTTGTTACTAATTGTCGAATTCTCTGTAGCTTCATCTGCAACCATAACTTTTCACTATTCGGTCCAGTATATTAATCTTGAACTTCTATTCATTCCCTGATGTCAGTATCTGACAACACTGTTTGAACTGTGTCTGACTTCTGAATGGTTTTTGCACTGTTTGGCCTGCATTCGGGTAATTTCATATCGGTTCTTTTAGAAACTTGATTTTATTTGTAATCTGTTTCAGGATGAAAACGGAAACAAGATGATAAATGAGTATGTTCGTGAACATAAGATAGGTTCTGGTAGCTATGGGAAAGTGGTGAGCATGATACTCTAGTAACATGGTGTCTTTTTATTCTCAGTGATTTATTTACTCCTAAGCCCCTTTCCCCTTCATTCATGACAGGTTTTATATCAAAGTTCTGTTGATGGTAAGCACTATGCAATCAAGGTAAGGACTGTTTATGTTGAGGCTGTGGATTGCTGTGGTAGCAAATAGGCCATTGGTTTCATTTCATGGGCTGCAATGAGTAGTCGCTGTTCATTATAAAATAGGAAAATGGGACCTAGATAATCAGTTTAGCAGCTAGCTTGGCAGAGGGAGGCCTTAGACTTTCAATTATCAGGAGACTGAAAAGATCATCTGTTCAATCATATGATTATATGGTTCAAAAAATAATAAAGAGAAAATAGAGGTGAAATAAATATCACGCTATTTCTCATCTTTCAAAAACTCACTGGCTCATGCATGTACAATGATTTTGCTAAGGGAAGGGTGCAACAGATCAATTTTTGAGCTTAAATCTTATGAACTGCAGGTCTTTCACAAATCTCATTTACTGAAGGTTCGAGTTGCACACTCAGAGACTGCCATGACAGATGTTCTGCGTGAGGTATCTTTTAATTCCATATCTTTGGCTTTTTGGCAATTTTTGTTGAGGTGCGGATTTTCAATTTGCAAAGCTTGATCATACATTTTGCTTATACCCAGTAGCTACTGCTTGATATGACCATTTAACTTCTGATGGCATTATATGGAAACTTCTACTCAATTTGCAAGTTGTTGGTGTACTATTCACTAATCTTATTGTGGGATATACTTTTATCTGTGATTATTTTTGTACAGTAGCATGCATACATAGGTCATTTTAAGAGAATAAAAACTTTTGTTATCCAAGTGTTTTGCATGCCTTTTAGCTTTGTAGTTTTACATTTATGACACGAGCACTTTCTTTTCAGGTACTCATCATGAAAATGCTGGAACATCCTAATATAGTCAATCTCATTGAGGTGATTGATGACCCAGAGTCAGATCACTTTTACATGGGTACTCATGACTAGTTTGTTCATTTGGTTTTGTTATTTAATTATTGAACAGATCTGCTTAGGCTTTTGATTGTGTTTGAGCCTCAAATTTGAATAATTAAGAATCTTGTTGAAGTCCATTGCTTGACTACCAGTTTTCTCTTGTACAGGACTTGAATATGTGGAAGGCAAATGGGTCTGTGAGGGTACAGGACCTCTTTGTGGCTTAGGTGAAGAGACTACTAGGAGATACTTGCGTGACATTGTTTCAGGATTAATGTATCTACATGCTCATGTAATCTTTCAACCAACCTTTTTGGGCTATTGCTGATTTTGAACCCCCAAAAAAAATAAAAAATGAAAATGAAAAAGAAGAAAACTTACCCACACGCATTAGGGCCTCAATCTCACACTCAATGTCATGGCTTCCATTTAGTTCCAAATAATTTAATTGGAGGATTAAATGTCATCATTTGCATGTATGATTTAGCTTCTCCTGTCACGATTATATGTATTGATTGTAACTTTTGCCTATCCTCTTAGCTATGTTCTAAGTTTATGTGCGTTGAATTTTTTAGTCAGAATAACCACCTTCTGGCTCTATCATTCTGTAATATCCTTCACATTTTTGTGAATAGGTTATTGAAATAGCCATACTTGATATGATAGGAATTCCTGTCTGAGGTCTTAGGTTAATGTGCTGGATGCTTATCATTATAGTTTTGTTTTCTTGTTTATGTGAAGACATTAATACAAATGCTTGAGGCTAAAGTGTAAGAATTGTTTTCATAATTGTAAAAAACACACTACTAGATTTTATCCTGAAGAGCATGATGTTAGCTAGTGATAAAAAGTAATCTCCATTGTTATATGCATTGAAATGGGTTGACCATGTGATAATGGTAATTCATTCACGGTTTCTTTGAATGGCAGAATATTGTGCATGGGGATATTAAACCTGATAATCTGTTGGTTACTCGCCATGGTATGGTGAAGATAGGGGATTTCAGTGTCAGCCAGGCATTTGAGGTATTATTATTACTGACCTTAATTGTAATTATGGCCCACTTTATTATGCGTGTGAAAATTCAAATATTCAAAGTTGGATCTATTTACAGCATACATCTCTTTGCCCCTTCACCCCATTAATTGCCATAAATCGATGAAGTCGTTTTTGTTTTCTTTTTACCCATTACATAACTGGGAGTGGGAGGTTAGATTGTGACTTTTCCATAAAAGGCTGAATCAGTATATGACCTAAATCATTTTTTTCATTCGATGCCCATATGCATGTACCCTATGCACAATGTTCTGAGGGAGATATTTTATTGTTTGTTTAAGGTGATATTACATGGATGCTAGGATATGTCGCAGCAATGAATATGGAGCCTGTAATTGGTTTCGTTTTGCAGGATGATAATGATGAACTTCATCGGTCCCCTGGCACTCCTGTTTTCACTGCACCAGAATGTTGTTTGGGTTAGAATTATCTTTCCAAACTTGCAGACTGCTTTACTCGTTTATTGTGTTGACTCCATGAAAGTATATGTTCTCATTGCAGATTTTTCTGTTCATGTTCTTTAGGTGTTCCCTATCATGGTAAAGCTGCAGACACATGGGCAGTAGGAGTTACTTTGTACTGTATGATACTGGGTGAATATCCATTTCTTGGTGATACTCTTCCAGATACTTACGATAAAGTAAGAAATTCATGTGCGCTCGCGCACTCACATCCCCCTTGAATGTTTTACATATCTTCCATGTGACATGCTTTCAGTCAGTGATAAATGCTCAGCATATTGTTTTCTTCCGTTTTCAGATAGTCAATAACCCTTTAGTCCTACCAGATAATTTGAACCCGCAATTGAAGAACTTGCTAGTAGGGCTACTTTGCAAAGGTACTGATCATTTACGGAAATGTTATTCTCCATTCCTCTGTCGCTATCTTTTGAAACTTCTTCATGGTTATTTTTCCGGTGAGGCTGTCATCTTTTGGTTCTATTGCGTTTTTGGCAGATCCAAAACTAAGGTTGACGTTAAGTGATGTTGCAAAGCATAGCTGGGTTATAGAAGACGATGGGCCAATTCCTGAGTACTTGTGTTTCTGCAAACGCAAGAACTTGAAGAGGGAAGACTTAGATAGGAGCAATATACTCGCTTGACCCCTCCAGGGTTATATTAGGTTGGTTTTAAATTAATTATTGTGGAAGAAGGCCAGATATATTCTCCCATTTTGATCCCCTGTCCTGGGGAATTGTAGAAAGTAATGGGTCGGAGAAAGTGATTCCCTTGTTTTGGTTTGTGGAAGAGTTTGGCATGTAGGAATTTGTGAATTTCCGATGCTTGGTCACAAAGGTCTTGTATCCCTTAGGTGTCCAGCGTAACTAATACTATCCGGCATGGAGAGTTTTGTTTCATGCCATACTTTAATCCGATTGTTTAACTTTGGTCTAGATTATAAAAAAATATACGGTGTTCTGTCCCTGTATTTTTGTATTTTTACCGGCCCTGTAAAATCCTCTGTTTTTTCGGTTTTTGGTGTTTAAGATGATGTTGGCAAGAAACTGTATTTTTGTTTCTTACAATATAAAATGTTTGTGACACCACAATATGGAGTGGGGAGCGAATTCGCGCATTAAAATCTCCAAAATTACAGAATTGTAATGTGAGGTGATGTTCTTTAAGCTTTATGGTCTTTTGATGACAAGATAGGAGAGTGTACTTGTAAAGAGGATTAGGCGTGAAGGTGCAACAGAAAAAGGGAATGGGAAGAAATGATGACGATGATGGCATAAAGTGGCTTTCGGGGGCATCAGTTGTGAAGTGTTGTCATGTTGGTAAAGCGTTGTTGATAGCCAATACCAGACCAACCGGTGACACATTTTGGTGGCATTATCGTCACCATTGCCATAAATATTAATCATTAGCCACCCAAGCTTGTTTTCCCCATCATTGCCAACTACTTTTAACTAACTTGTTGACATAAACAGTAAAACCATAGTTTGGCTGTTCTACGGCAGCTTCCTCCATCTCTGCGATAATGAATACCGTCAGTGGTAGTTGCCGTCGCTATCTTCTGTGGAGGGTGATCTGTGAAATCTTTTCAGTAAAAATTCTAAACAGATGTTTCTTTTCATCTAATTTGAGAGAAAGAGTGCAATTATGTTGATGAGAAGTTCCCAAGTGTTGAAATATGAATATTTTCATTTTTTAAGTAGATTGATTCTATACTGCAAATTTTCAACAGGAAGTTTTCTCCAGACTGTGGTGTTGGAAGAGAATCAAATACTCCACTAATTTTTATTTAACTAATTTAATTAAATTAAAAAAATTATTTAAATTAGTTAATATAATATTTTTTTAAATATTCTAATAATTTTTCTTAACTTTCTCTTCCTCTTACTTGGTTAAGGAAATATCAATAAAAATAATTTTAAAAAAAATTAATAAATATAAAAAATATATCTAAGGCTAAAATAAATGTTCGACTAAATTTTATATTAATGACTAGAAGGGAGGAGTAGAAGAGAGAAAAGATGAAGGGGAAATGGCATATATGTCCCATGTAAAGAATTCAATTGCAGATAAGTCCCGAGAAATGGCATGACTGTGAAGTTCTATGGGACCTAAGATTAATTTTTTTTAATTGTGAAAATATATAATTGTCCCTGTGAATTAAAAAACACAATAAAGAGCAGAAGTGACTTGGTGCGCTGGTGTGGAAAGAAGAGGAGAAGTATGACGAGGAAGATAATGTACGAGGGTCTGCAAAGTCTTATCGCAGCTAGGTTTTCTCATCATCGTAGCTGGAGGTCGAGGAATGTTTATTGTATTTGTCGTCTTTTTCGGTTATAATATGAGAAAGTGAAGTCATTTGCTGTCAAAACCAGTGAAGTTCTTTCCTTGTCATCGTGCTGATACTTACGATATTGTGTGACTGAAGTGTGATCTATGAAAGGTGACCCATATAAGTGCAAACATTGTGTTGATAGTATGATGTTTTGATCATCTTAGTTGTTGTTTCACTATGTTTATTTAAGGTTTTAAAACTTCTGATCGATTTTTAGAAATTTGTAGTGTGTTTACTTGAGTGTAGTAAGAATAAATGAACATTATAAAGGTTGCTGTAAAGTATAAATGCCAGAGCATGTTCTATTATAGGAGGGGAACATGAGTTGTTATTATAGCACGAGATATTTGTTAATATGAGTAGTTCAGTTATTAATAATGTGTCTGGTGCAGGTTGTCATTACTGATGGAGAGTTTGTCTGAAAAGCATCTATTTTGTTATGTTCATATGGGAGGATAATTTGAAAATAATGGAGAAGGTCATACATATGTTGGTAGTGAAGTGAGAACAATCTCTATGAAGGAAGGCACAACATATGATGAGTTCAAAATATTAGTAGTATTACTTGTTGGAAAAGGAAGAGATAAAACTGTGATAAAATTCACGGTTAGATTTGATCAACATACATTTGTTGACATGTTTAATGATGAAGGAGTTGAGTATTTAATAATGTTCAATGGAAAAAGTGGTCATGTGTATATAGGAGAGAATGCAAATAATGAGTATACACAACTTGGTATGGATGATATAATAGAGGACCAAGATGTGTAAGTTATATGTTGTGCTGATTTCATAATGTTGTCCTGTTATATGTTACAATATAAGTTGTCATATCAGTTGTAGTAAATTATCATTTCTTGTAGATTTGATGAATTGTTTGGAAGTAGGAATATATGCTCGATGTCTCTATCTGCCTTGAAAAATGAGACTGAAGTGTTGCTATTACTGTTTTGTGCTAACAAAATAATTATAACAGCTATATCTGAAATTAATTCTACTAAGTAAAAGGATTTGATTATTGGAGAAGGTCAAACATTTTCAAATGCGGGGTCTCTTCAGAAAATACTATACAAGAACAACATCGCGCACAATTTTTCATAGAAATTTATCAAAAACAATAAACAAAAGATCATTATGAAGTGCAAGGTTGATAGATGCCCATGGTACATGGGTGCATATTATATGGGTGCATCTCAAGATTCTGAATTCTTAAGTATAAGAACATTCACAAGTCAGCACATCCATAATGCGTAAGAAAATCTAGTTGTATCTCACTATGGAAACTCAAGTTTAACATCATCTCTCATGATTGATGCTCTGATGATAAATATCAATAAGAATATAAAGGAAATCAGCAAGAACTTGTACAGAGATTATAGTGTGCGATTGAACTATACTTAAACGTATAGGGGTAGAGAACAAGCCTTAAGGAAAATACATGGCACTGCAAAAGATTCTTACAAGATTATTCCTTAGATATGTGAGAGGCTTATTGAAACTGATCCAAGCATGGTTGTTAGATGGGAAGGTTCAGAGTCTAACAGATTTGAGAGGGTATTCATTATGTATGGATGGTCAATTAACAGTTTTTTTCCAAGGGTACAGACTAATATTGTATATAGATGGATGTCATCTAAGTGATCCATACAGGGGAACAATGCTTATAGCCAATATATATAATATGGATAATGAATTATTTCTGTTGGCATATGCTATTGTCAATGGCAAGATAAATGATTAGTGGACTTGGTTTCTTCAAAATGTTAAAGACATCACAATATCTATGGAGATTACAATTGTGTTAGATCAGAACAATACAATTATTACTACTGTTCTGACAGTTTTTTCTAGTGATATGCATGTTTATTGCTACCTGCATGTCAAAGAAAACTACAGTGCTACGTTCCTAAAAATTATCAGAGGTAGGGGATAAGTATCAGGGGTCTGAAAGGAGGACGTACTAAACTTTCTGGATAAAATTGCATATGTAAGGCTTGAGGGAGATTTTAATGTCGCAATTGGGAATTTAAAAGCGTTCTGTCTACAGCTGGTGCAATGGGTTGAGACCTAAGGGCATGTAGAATGATGGGCTATGAGCAAGTTTCCATTCAAATGATGGAATAATATTACAACTAATCTTGCAGAGTAATTCAATGTATAAATTTTGCAAGAGAAGAGGCATAATATGTCTGTTCTAATAATTAAGCATAAGAGAAGTTAGCCCAGAAGTTACTTAGAAGCAAAATATCAATGGTAAATTGGAAGAATGGTGTTGGGCCCAATATTGAGGCAAAATTGATGCAGCAAGTTGCACTGACCACAAATATGCATGCCTAATATTGGGGGAAAGACGTAGTCCAGATTGAGACTTAGGGTCCCCATGGAGTAATTAAACTTACTGTTGAGATGGAAGCATGTACATGCACTTGTTTAACTTGGTAAAACTACCTTGTGTACACGTAAGTGCTACAATCAAGATGTATGTAGCTCACCACGAGTTATTTATCTGTACAAAAACCCTATAAAACATGGAACAAAATTCAGGCACTCAAATATGATTGGGAAAAATTAGACTTTCAGCAGGTAACAAAATTGAAATAGTTACTCTTGCCGCTCAGTATCATCACATTGACTTATGCACATATGAAACATAGCTTCTTTGTCCAATTTATTTTTCCTCTTCTTGCTCACCCTAGACTTTGTCTCCACGAAGTAGGGAGATCTAACATATTTTTCCCCCTTTTTGATCATCTCAATTGTGTTTTCCCCTACTGTTCATTCCCTTCTTTTTGTATTTCATAGTTCTATCCACCTTCCTGTTCACCTTTATCTCTGCCTTCCTCTTCACATTCGTGTCCACCTTTAGCTTCACCGTCATCAGTTCCTTCATTATCCTCTCTGCCTTCTTTCACCTATCAATCATCGTGTCCACCTTCCTCTTCCCTTACGAGGCTACTCTCAAGCGCCAATAGTTCCTTCCCCACCATGGTCATCAATATAGTGTAAGTTCTCTTTATAAACTGAAACAAAAAACAACCAATGACTTAAATTGTACTAAATTAACAAAAGTAAACATTATCCTATATACCAGGTGAGTAAGATCAACTTCTAGATTGAACGTTCTAGCTGTAGGGCCGTCCTCGCTAGTCTTACTATGCAGAAGACCTTGTTTGCTATCCTTCTCCAACCTTGTTCTTTCTTGAACCTCCTCCTCATTCTAGTGAGTAATAGCATCCCGACGTTAGAGTCTTTTTGATGACTCGACGGAAATATTTGCAGACAATAAATCTGCTTATCACGTTATTAAGAAGTTAAAAACATATCATAACACAATCAGAATTAATTGTTTTCAGAAACATAATAAATGTTACCCACACCACTTACTATAAGGAAGTACAAGCAACCTCCTATAATCTTCCTCCTATCGGCATCCCCTTTCCTCAACTCTTCGTGGTACTCTTTAATAGAGTTCAACATTTTATTAAGAACAAATGAGCACCAATCATACTCATCGAATGCATCCTTTGTCGAAGCCATCACCTTTAAGACCTCGTCGCTTACATATACACAAGAGCTAGAATCTAAGAGGATTCCTAGGGTACATGACGAAGGGGAACTCAAAATTAGCATTGCCGTTATCATCAACCAACCACCCTGTTATTTGCGTGTATAGAACCTTACTATACACCATTTTCATATCCTTGAAGCTTTGATCATTAGTGGTCATTTATTTAATTTCAGTCCTATCACATGGCAAGCACATTATCTTCTTCACATCTGTTGGCTAGATTTCATAGGTCTTGCATCTAATGGAAATTTTTTTGTCGACGGGTCAAAAGTACGTATAAATTTCTCACATAAATCTCGCTAAATTTGTGGGCAGCTTATGTGTACTAACTTATCAAACCCAATAGTCCGCAGCTCCTCCATGGTTTTCTTTCTACTCTTTAACTTCTTGCAAATATCCATGAACTGCTTAGGTGCACATCTTGTGTAGAAGGACACAACATATTTCTTGCCTTTATCTAGACCTCTTAATTCTTTCACCCTCCTTCTGTATTAAGCTTTCTCATCCTCTTGTAAATTATTCCAAGCTTTGCTAAATGACACACCAGCCTATTCTAACGACTTCTTCTTCCCTGGGTTTGTATTCTTATACTTTTCAATGAACAGTGTGTATCTAGAGAAGTCAAAACTCCTTAGTCTGACTTCATTTTTTATAATATTCGACATCTTTTTATCCTGCAATAACAACTACTTTCATCAATAAATGGAATTAATACTCAATCTTTGAATGCATATGAAATTTAAATGTTCAGGTGTGTGCTTTAAGGTACTTCATGAAAAGAACAAGAAAAAATATTTCTATTCCATATCAAATTCACAAAGAAATAGGCTAGTTGCATTTTGTATTAGAAGTCAGCATTATGGTAGATAAATATGTACTTACATAACATTGTTAACATATACACCTTTGAATCTAAATCTTCATATCAAATTAGCATTACATCGTTAGCTATTATATTATTTGTCAGATTTATGTTAGTAAAATTTTCAGTAGTGATTAACCATGTAACTTGACATCAATCCTACTTAAATGCTCACCATGGACGAGTTGAACAAGGTCTTATAGCTGACAATAATAAATTTCATGAATTAAACTGGAACATAAAATATTAACAAATTATTCATTTCCTCTATCATTATGAAGGTAATGCGCGAAAAATTAAAATCCTTCATTAATAGGAGACCCACAAACTAGCCAAGAATCAAATGAACAAAATATTCGATTTTGCTGAAAGGGGTAAAGCTAGTGAATGAAAACAACGCTCAAGATGAGATAGGTAGATTAGGGTTATCACATACCACATAAGATCGCAAAGCCCCTTGCAAGTGATGGTATATTATTTGAGGAAGGATATAGATCCCTCGTTCCCTCCAGTTTTTCCTGCCAGAGAAAGGGGAATATTATCGGAGGAGGATAACTTACAGAGGGTACAAATACAAAGAAGAAAATATCGTACATGATGTGGGTCATCTAAAAGTGAAGAATTTGGAGTTCTGGAAAACAAATTAATAGAGAAATGAATAAATAACTCTGAGTTTTTGTTCTGTCAGCTAAAAAGGATGGTTATTCTAACTTACAAATTAGGAAGAATAAACTAAAAACAGATGAATTTGGAGATTGTGTGCAAAGAAAAGGAAGAACTGGAACAAATTTATCCTTAAGAAGGCCAAATCTTTCTTCAGGAGGGTGAAGTCAGTTCAAATAACTAAGATCGACCATGCTAAAGAAAAATAACAATAAAACAACCCATAATCACAAAATCCCAAAGTGAATCGCAAGATTTATGATAAGAATTCACTCAGAACATTCATACTAAGGTCCACATTACAAACTAAGAACTCTTCGAAGCATGGAAGAATAAAAGTCTGTCCACTTAAATAAGATAAAAGGCAAAGTACCTTGGCAGGAAGAAGCAGCAGAGCCACAGGGAGGAGAGGTGCTCCGGTGACTAGTAGATTACGGGTTGGGATTTGTGAATAGAGACGATGAAGGGAGAATGAATGATGTTTGCAGGCTACGATCTAGAAATGGCACTGGGGCTTGGGTTTCGGGTGGGGTGACAGGGGATAGGTTTTTGTGTTCATTAAACCACAAGAGCAATTATATTTTTTTATAATTAAAAATAATAATTTCATATTCCATAAGACTTCATAGTCTATCTTTTTTTAAGATTTTTCTATAAACTGATTACTGGCTTGGGACTTAGATGTGAATTTTCTAAAGATCAATGAGCATTTTTGGGAGGGGAAAGCACTAAAAGGACCACGTGAGAGAAGATTGTGTCAGAATAAAACCCCACTTGGATTTTCTGACTCCTGCACAGAATTAGAGGCGCTTCCTTCCTACTTGGCCTGTTTGAAAATAGGAAAAACCATAGTTTTAAAAATTCTGTTAGGCAAAATTTTAGTTTGAAAATTTTTTAAAACAAACAGTCATATTTGTCCATAGTGCTTTTGGGTAAAACCATAATTTTGAATAAGCTACTGAAACCAGCTTTTGGAACAGTAAAAGAGCTTATGGACTATCCAATTACTATATTACCCCTATTTTTTCTTATAGCCTTTCTCCTCTCTCTCCTCTCTCCCCTCTTTCCTCTCTCCTCTCTCATACTTTTAATCAAATCATACCCTTTTTAGTAATTTACCAATATAAAAAGTCATTCTAAAAATAACTATCCAAACACTTATTTATTCAGAACCATTTTTTTTCTATAAACTCTTCTCTAAAAGCCCTTTTCCATAAGCTGTCCAAAAGCCCATTTTTTTATAAGCCCGTTTCTAAAATCTTATCCAAACACACGTTAAATCTCATAAAGTTTCAACAAATATATATAAGTCACACCATTATGATTTAATATATAAGTCACACCATTAGTAAATTAAACAATATTTCCTCTCACAATAATTATTTATTATTACAATCTATACAAACATACCATTAAATTTTCTTTATATCCATCTTTATCATAGTCACTAATACATTTAACTAAACACACTTAATAAAATAAAACATATTACTATGTCCTTATCATCTTTGTTATTATATATTATATCTAATTTTTATTATTTGAATTTAATTTTATAATTCTACCTAAAAACTAGTTCAAATTAATATATATTCATTTAAAAGGTTCTACTGTTTTTATTTGGCTTATATAATGCATGAAAAATATAATTTAGTATAATTAGTAGATATTATCTTTAATTTTTAATATAAATCTAATTTATAGCATTTAATATAATTATATTATAAATTAGATTTTATATTAAAGATGAAGGTATGTATTTAGTTAAATTATATAATCTATATAAAAAAAAGTGTAACCTAAGTATATATTAGTGCTACTCTTAAATAAAAATTATAAATAGAGGGATTTATGTCATATCGAATCACATGTAAAAGGAGCAGTCTCATTTTAACTAAATTATATATCATTAAAAAGTAATTAATGTACGTATTATTTTAAAGAAAGAAAAGAATTATGGTGACCATGTTGTTGTGTAAAAAGAGTATTGGGAAGGGGGAAAAGAAAAGGCAGACTTTTCGAAGTGGGCAAAAGACATAAGTACACAAGGAGTGTGAAGTGAAGGCCTTAATCTTTTTTATTTATTGTCATAGTTTCATTGTTTTTTTTTTTTAAAAAATAAGGTCACATGAGGGAGGTTCTGAAATAAATTTAAATAAAGAAAACTATTATATTCTCTTCCACCGATTCCGCTTTTCTATAAACCCGTATGGTCGGATTTTTTGTCACGCCACTTTCTCTTTATTACTTTTTTTTGTTTTAAATATAAAATTTAGATAAAAAATTATTTTAATATTAAATATAAGATTATAACTCATTTTATTTTTTAAAATTATAATTTTTTTTAAAATATTTTTATATAATTATACATATTATAGAAATTTTTATTAAAGGTAGTTCAAATATATATAATTAAAAAAATATTTTAGAAAAATTAACATATAATAATTATAAATAATTAATTTAAATATTTTTTAAATTTAAATTAATTAATTAATTTAATAAATATTATATTAATGATAGGACGTAGTATTAAAACATGTCTCATCTTTTCTGTTTAACTAGTAATTCTCAATTAATTTATAATTAAATTATATACTCCTTTTATTTACATGTGGGACAATTTACAAAGGAGGCGGAGGCGGAGGCGGAGGCACAGAGAGGGGTGGCCAGGCCATGCCACATGAAATTTTAATTTTTATTAATATTATAAAAATATTATCTATATGTGTTTTAATTTTATTATTGTAAAAATGTCAAAGTTGATACATTTCATTCTACTATTATCATTTAAAACCACATATAAAACAGTGAGTAGAGATGTTCACAGGAAGAATCGAGATTGAAACATCCCCGTCCTGTGTCTTGTCCTGAGGAATGACACGGGATGGGTTTCTCATCTCGTGTCCCATCCCGATGATGGACACGGGACGTGTTTCTCGTACTGTATCCCATCTCGTCCTAATCTTGTCCCAATTATTCAGGATGGGATAGAAATTTCCTATATATTTGGATAATATATGTATATATGTTAATTCTTGCAATTATGTGTTAAGAGAAGCTAGTGGTTGAGTGGTGTTAGAGACAATTATGAAAGGGAAGGGTCAAGGTTCGAATCTGAGAACCTAAATTTTTTTTCAACCCATTGAGTGAAAAGACCAATCTGCCATGGTCTTTCTCAACATTCAGATCTTATGTTGCTGGGGAGCTTTGCGTCACACATCTGTAGTTCCTTTGCTTTGCAACTTCGTCCTCTTTCATCCATGTTGTCGTTGGCTGCTGTGTTGAGACTGTTGGAGAAGGAAATTGGAAAAGGAGGGGAAAAGCTTATATGTAAAAGTGACTTTCAGCCAAGGTGAGTCTCTCCCGTCGTCTCCATTCTTCGTCTTGTTCGATCTCTGAGTTTGGATGTTGGGTTTGAGTAGAAATTAAGTCTTTGATAGGAAAAATGTTTGATTAAGAAAGTGATTATCGGTTGAATTGGAGAATCTGAAATGTTTGATTGCTGATTGAGGAATTGATTGTTCCATCTGAATCTTGTACATGCATGGGTATTGAGCCGAATTGGAGAATTTGAATTTTGGATTAAGATTTTGAAACTGAATATGGTTGCAATACATGCGCGGGTATTTAAATCTAAGGTAAAAGCTATGGTTCTGGTTTTGTACTTCAAGTGTTATGAAATAAAAAAAATGGAGATGATAATATAATAGGATCGTACTGGCAGAGAAGGATTTGAAGTATGAGTATGGGACTGGTGGAAGGGAACTAGCCGTGTAGTGCTGCTGAGTTGAAGGGCTAGTGAAGCTAAAGACTGAATCCTTGAAGTGAGCGAGGGAAATTAGGGCTAGCTAGTCACTCACGTCGACATATTTTGTATTTAAAATAAATAAATACTATCGGGATAGGACGTCCCAAAGGTCTGGCAAAGACCCATCCCGTCCCGACCATTTCCCTATTCCGACTTGATGAATTCTTATCCTGATCCTTCATAGGACTCGGGATCAAGTCGAAATAACCCGGGACAAGACATGTTGCCCACCCCTAATAGTGAGTTAAGAAGGTGCTAGTGGAGAGGATAAAATTCTAACTCAAAATGTAAAGAGTTGCTTGTAGTTAATGAAAGTGTTTTTTTTTCCTATGTATAATTATATTTCTATTGAAGATAAATCATATTTAAAGTATTGTTAAGTATTAAACGCAAACATTTCCCTTATAAAAAATTTAAAATTTAAGTCCTCACATAAAGAGATATTAGTCTCTTCTATTAAAGTTAACCTTATTGATAGTTAACGAACATTTCAATACGAATAAGTGTCATGAGAGGCATGTTTTCTTGTGGTTTGAGAAGTTTTCAAGAAGAATCATCGTATAATTGTAAACAATCTACAAAATAGTAAGGACAATAAAGTTTGGTAGAGTTTAACAAATGAAATACGTCACTTATAAGTAACGTCCACTTAAAATCAAGAGGTATTCGAGTTTTGGGAAAATCTCTTTGGATAAAGTGGCATCGAATTCCAATCTCATGACCATTCCCAATATAAAGTTGATAATGATGGTTTTCATTTGATTGGATTTAATATTCTTAATTGTCATGAGACGGCCTTATAGTTTAATTTCTGCACATATATTAAATATCTTCCAAGTTTTCTTTTTCTTTTATATAAAAAACCTTATCGAAATTTAAATTCAAAATATTTGACAGTATTTGTAATCACGTCTTGCATGCATGTTCGTCTCTTACAAATTAAATATTATATTTTTTCCCAGAAAAATTAAATATTAGATTGAATTATATTAATTTACATTGTGGGTAATATTTATTTCTTTTGAATTTAAAATTATTTAATCATATTTCAATTTACATTGAACATCAAAATTATTCCGCACATCAACGGTTTACACTGATTCTATTTTTCTTTATATCAATATAATAAGTAGGATATAATTAATATAGGATTAGTCTAATAATATAAAATTTTACTAAATTTTTCTAAATTTTAAATTTAATTTTTAAAAGATATATTTTTATTATAAGGGATAGTCATAAATATTGAAATTAGGATACTTGGGGATAGGGTGAAAATAGAAGATATTATTTTTGCTGGGCTAAGAAATAAAATAAGGGGGAAATCAGGAGTAAACACAAATAGAGGGCCACATGTGCAACATAAGCATATTTTGTCAGTTTTATGAGTCTTCCAAGTCTCTCCCACTACTAACGTCCGAGTTACCTTACCCCGTCTCCTCCTTCAATCTAGTCGCCGATTCCTGGCAACATGCTTTGACGGCACGGAAATCCCGTCGAATCATGCGGCGGCTCAATATTTGACATCCCGACCTTCATTGAACTTGCCGGTACGGTTGTGTTCATATTTGTACTCATCCCCGTTTCTCGAGACTCAAATTTTTATTAATTTTCTGTTCATTTCATATTTTAAAGTTTGGATCCCATTTCGTTTTTTATTTATTGAATTGAATCGGATCATGGCCAAACCTCGTAGTCAAATATGTTCTATTTATATTTCGCCTTTTTAAGTAAAGTTTCCTTTTTTGGTTCAGTAATTGATGTTCGCTTCGTTTTCTCGCGAATTTACAGATAATTCTTTCTCCATGGCTGAAAACCAGATAAGGTAAATTTCTGGATGCTCTCACTAGTTTTCTGGCATCGCTAGAATTTCAAATGGTCATTGCTGATTCATTTGATGCTGCACTCATTTCATTTGATCTACAAATTGGGAGAAGTTTTGTAATGGGTTGGTTTTAAGTATAAGCTATTAAGTAATTACAGATTTCTAACCAAAATTTTCAAACTGATGGACAGAATACACAGATATAGTTTGGTTGCGTACTGATACTGGAATTTATTTTTTGGGCATAGGAGGCATATTAAGGAATTGTGACATAATATTGGTGTATGCTTCTGCAGTTGAAGGTGACTTCTCTTCTGATATTACGAAAGAAATATGTTTGAATTGATTATGTTATGATACATAATATTGGTGTATGCTTCTGCAGTTGAAGGTGACTTCTCTTCTGATATGATTATGTTGTGATACATCAAATAAATTTCTAGAGATGACGAAAGAGATATGTTTGAATTGTTCGATGAAGGAAGATGAAAGGAAAGAGGATAACTTCTTGAAAATGAATTCAAGGGACAGCGTGAATGTGGGTGGTTCTAGATTTAAACCAAGTGATTCGCTTCTCCCTGGTCTTTTTGATGATGTTGCTCTAAATTGTTTAGCATGGGTTAGTAGATCAGATTATGCTTCACTATCTTGTATAAATAAAAGGTACAATAAGCTGATTAAGGGTGGGTATTTATATGGATTGAGGAAACACTTGGGAATTGAGGAGAAGGAGCATTGGGTTTACTTGGTTTGTGATCCTAGAGGGTGGGAGGCATTTGACACCACCAAAAAGGAATGGATGGCATTACCTAAGATGCCTTGTGATGAATGTTTTAACCATGCAGACAAGGAGTCATTGGCTGTGGACTGCGAACTGTTGGTTTTTGGTAGGGAGTTGCTGGATTTTGCTATTTGGAAGTATAACCTGATTTGCCAGAGTTGGGTAAAGTGTCAGGGGATGAACCGGCCTCGTTGTTTGTTTGGTTCTGGTAGTCTTGGTTCAATTGCTATTGTTGCAGGCGGAAGTGATAAAAAAGGAAATGTTCTAAAATCAGCTGAGTTGTATGATTCTGCTTCAGGTGTATGGGAGCTGTTACCTAATATGCATACACCACGAAGACTTTGCTCTGGCTTTTTTATGGATGGGAAATTCTATGTGATTGGTGGAATGTCGAGTCCTGCTGTTTCATTAACTTGTGGAGAGGAGTATGATCTGGAGAAAAGAACTTGGCGCAAAATAGAGGGCATGTACCCCTATGTAAACAGGGCTGCTCAGGCGCCACCACTTGTGGCAGTTGTAGATAATCAGTTATACGCAGTTGAGCATGTAACCAACATGGTGAAGAAATATGACAAGGAGAAGAATACCTGGAATGAATTGGGAAGGCTTCCGGTCCGGGCAGATTCTTCAAATGGCTGGGGCCTAGCATTCAAGGCTTGTGGTGAGCAGATTCTGGTTGTGGGTGGTCAAAGAGGTCCAGAAGGCGAAGCTGTTGTTCTGAACTCGTGGTGTCCTAAGTCAGGGGCTAAAAATGGAACCTTAGATTGGCAGGTTCTTGGCGTGAAAGAGCATGTTGGAGTGTTTGTGTACAATTGTGCTGTTATGGGATGTTGATATACATAGATTGACTCGACAGAAGCTATTGGTATCTGCAATCTGACTTAGCCTTGGAGGGTGCTTCCATGTGCATTCGTTTCATTTATCAAGTTGAATTGTTGCTGGGGGTTGGGGTTTATTTAGTGGAGAATTTGGTTTTTTATTTGTAACATGGCTTTAATTGGATGTGTTTCTCAGTCTCAATCCATCTTTCAATTAAATTTCTTCTGAGATCGCTGAGTAGGTTTACATCTACATCTCCTGTCATCTTTTTCTTTTTCTCCTCGGTCGTAGCCATATATGTAAACCAATAATTCATGGAGTTTTGCTGTTTAATGATTTGATGCTCATTGTTTCTGGCTTCATTCCTATAATCTCTCAAAAATTCATGTCCAGTAGTCTTGTCTTGAAAATTATTTATTTGGCGGGATCCTAAAGTTCATAGTCCAAATTGAAGGAGCCATGTGACTGGGGTTTGAAGCTTCAGTTATCTGGTGCTTAATTGCTGCAACTTAACTCTTTATTGGCATATGTTAAGCTACGCGAAATCATCCTTCATATATGGCTCAAAATTTTGCATGCATTGGTGAAAAAGGGTAAATCTGGCTTAGTTGAGGTGACTAGCTTGCTAGTATTCTATATAATTTTTATGGGAATGAGGTCCCCTCAGGTTTATGATGTGTTTAAAAGCCTTGTCTATGACTGTCTTGTGTAGTGTATGCTAGACCAATAATCTGGCTTAGAAGTTCCTTCTGTTTCTTAATACGAAACATTAACAGTGACCACTATTTGACAGGCCTCCCATTTCCTCTTTTACTGCCATTGTGAGTTTGATTATAGGAATTGACATTCTTGGTACCTGTTCTTCATCTGTGACTTTGTATCAGAATTTTTTGGAGGCAATCCCATTCGAACTTTGGTTCACTATGTTGTAAGGAACTATCCTATTTTATGAGACCCAACACCTGTTAGCAAAGATTATAGTATTGTAATTTCAAAATTCTCTTTCTTTCCATTTTTTCCTGTCCAAGTGACTGGGCCAGTTGGATGCCATTCTTTAAATGTTGGCCTTTTTTTTATGGGTATAAGAAAATTGTAGCCCAAACGAACATTCACTAACTCGAAATCTAATTTGGCTAAATAGTTGCAAGAACTAACTAACGGGGGTTGGTCCGAGTGATAAGCGGCTCAGTATCGCTTAAGAGAGGTTTCGAGTTCGAGCCTTAGCGTACACAGAAAATTCCCGTTGGGAGACTCACCCACTATAGACAGGTGCGCGACGCGAGTCTGATCCAGATATAGTCAGGGCAAAACTCTGGTGAATCAGGTGGGCAACAAAAAAAAAAGTTGCAAGAACTATAAACAGGGATAACATGCCTGTTAAGCACTTGATTTAAATAAAACCCAGACTATATACCACTTGAACTAAGAAGAAATCGACTATACATATAACTACACTCTTTGTGAGGAGGATTGAGTTATAAATTACTATTTTAATTTTTAATAGATGACCTATTTAACTAATTTGATTAGATTAAAGGAGTTAGTTAATATAACATATTTTCTTTAAAACACCCTAATCATCTTTCCTAACTTTCTCCCTTACCCTCTCACTTGATTATTATTGAGGGAACATCAATAGGGATAATTTAGGAAAATATTGATAAATATAGAAAATATGTATTATATTTAGGATTAAAATTAACTCTATAATTATGTCATATATTAAAGAACGGATGAATATTTTTCTTTCTATTTTTGACAGTTATAGATGTAAATAGAGTGAATAAGATTGAAAATAGTCAGAAGTCTGAAACTCTTATCCTCAAGGGAAGAAACTTGTATCAAGGAAAGAACGATGAGCTTGACCTAAAAGGATGAATGAAAGAACATATTACAACTAAGTACCTGTCTGTAACAAAATCTGAACCTAACATGACCGTATGATGTCCTTCTCGTGGTTACAAAAGTCCAAGCCATCAAGCTGGATGGAACTCGTTTTGGGATTTTCCTTTTTCCATTTGACTATTTTGATTGTACAATGGTGATGAATCCTCTTGAGGATAAGAGCCCCAGCCATTGAACAAGTTGTGGATTGAGTTGGCATTTTCCACACTGAATTATTACCTCCTCAAATTAAGAGCTTGTCGGAGGCGAGTCACACAATAAACCTAAGCTTCCTAAATGGCATTTAAGAGAAAGTGAGCGCCGGCTCCCACCACCCTCACTTATTTAGAATTTTTGGTACATTAATTGGAAGATTTGTGAAGGACAATGAGAAGGGGGCCAAAGGGGATGTTACTGCTCCTTCAACCCTACCGGAATACGAGTTATGCAGGGAATTGGATTGGGACGTTATTTTCCACCTTGTATGCTATATCTTGCATTGCATGGGGGCTATTACTGTCATTATCAGAATTATCCACTCGTGAGATACTCCTCTAATCCTCCTGATGAGCTGATCTTAGTCGATATATAAGACATATCCCCTATATTTATCAACTTTTTCTTAAATTATTCTTATTGATACCCCTCAATAATAATCAAGTAAGAAAAAAAGAAAGGGATTAAGGTATTTTAGAAAAAATATGTTATATTAACTAACTTAACTAACTTATTTAATATAATCAAATTAGTTAAATAGGTCATATATTAAAGATTGAAGGAGTATAGTGTATAACTAAAAGAAGTTGTTCCTAGTAGAAGGAGGCTTAAAAACAAGATCCCGAGTTCAAGTTCATATAAATACATAAAATATCTTTAAAAGAGTTATTTCTAATTACCTTTAACAATACTAAAAAATAATCAGTCAAATATTCATATGAAAAAAAAGAAGAGATATAACGTACAGAATGATCCACTTGTTCCTCCACGAGTTGCTGCACTTTCCACTGATCCATTGAGACCTTACGATTCATCAATGCAACAATTGAAACTACTCAACTTTGGTTAATTATTGATAAAGTAATGCTAAATTAAGCTCTCTCTTTTGCACTTTGCTTTGTAACAGCTCACATGATGAAAGCCTAAGTGCGCCTGATCCCTAACTCTTAATCTCCTTCTCTCTTTCTTTTGTATTCTTCCACCCACAAGTTGACATTTGTCTTTTCTTTGTAATGTTAGGCAAAATATCTACAAAGGGATTTGTTTCTAATATATAAAAAAGAATAGAATCAGTTACACTTTATACCATATGATGCACCCACCTTGGGAGTGCATATAAAAGCTTATTCGATCCTTAAAATATACACATCTATTGCTGTTTGCTTGCATAACCTAGTTTCCATATACTCCCTCCTCCATTGGAACAATATTTCTAATCGGGATGGTCAAATCTCTTTTGTCTGAAATTCTAAACTAATCTTTTTATTCTTATCTCTACTAAATTTCTCCTCCATCTCTCTCTCTCTTATACTTTTTTTATAAATAAAAGTATAATTAAAAAAAATATATAAATCTTAAACATTTATTATCTTAAACTAATAATTCGAACATCATAATTTTAGTGATTGGTTCTTATAAAAGGGACTGGAGAAAATATTTTTGTCTAAATCATTAAATTAAGTTTTGTCTTTCCTAACAAGATATTTTGCATGCCAATAGTTTGATTTAAACTCAGAACATCATGTTTAAGGGATATAAATATTATAATATTTTAAGAAATAACTGATATTTAAAGTCATATTAAACTTTGACTTATTTAAATTTAATTTTTTAAAAATATGTCAAGACCTGAGGTTTTAGTGATTTCTGAAGCTAAACTGTTTTGGCTGTATTTAAGTAGCCATTGTGTCCTCGTCGTTCACAAGAAATTAAGAGAATGAACATGGGAATGTATAGGGATTAAGACAAGAGAAAGGATGTAAGTCGTGAAGTTTCTTGCATTAAAGGCTTTTGGAACACGTATGCATGTTGCTATATGATGGTGATGAACGACGGTTGATCCGTGAGATGAGAATAATAATAAATCGTAGTAATGACGGCATGACAGGTCATCCCAAGTTAGGCTGTTACTTCCTTATCGTATGCCGTGTAATTCGTAACCAGGAGGGATATATTCGAATCGGTGAGTGTGACTCGTTTTGTCCAAGTCACGACCCCCACCCCTCAAAAACCAGTTCACCCTGAATCCATATCCAATTTCTTATTTTTAGTCCATGTTTTAGACATCAACAATAATCTAAATAAAAATACCTATATCACTCGAATATAATTATCACAAAAAAGGAGAAGCAAGAATCCAAATCTGTCTCCATAATTCTATATTAATTTAATTTAAATAAAAATTGATAGTTTTAACTCAATTATGACTTAATATTTAAATTTTAATTTAATATAAATTAATTTTTATAATTTTAACTTATTTATAACTCAACTTCTAAATTTTAACTTAATATTATTCAGTCTCTATAATTTAATAATTTAAATATATTAGTCTTAATATTTTAAAAAATAAAATTATATATTTTATATGAAATTTAAGAACTAAATTTTTAAATAATTAAAATTATATGAGCTGAGTTATAATAAGTTAAAATTCAGGGATCTAGTTACATTGAGTCTGAGTTTAAAAATTAAATTATAACCAAAATAAAACTATATAGACTAAAAATTTTTCCCCTTAATTTAATATTAAGTAGTGTTTGGCGAACAAAATATTAATTAGGGGCTGTGAATAGTTGAATACATTAAAAAGAATAATTACTTTATAAAATTTTATTATTTGATTACATCTTATTGTTAACCATGATCTTCTGTTTTTTTTTTTTGCCTTGATTGTTAACCTTGATCTTATATTCTTGCTTTTATCTCTATTTTTTGTGGTTCCTTGTTGTTTTTATTGATAATTTTGTTTTTGGTGTTGATCTTATGCATTTTGTGCATCTCATTTTGAAATTATACTATTTAATGAAATTTAGAAGTCCCCACTTTCTTTCCTTCCAGAAATTGACCTGTGAAATGCGTACGTGATGTCTCTATCTCGCATAATTAAAGCGTTTGTTTGCCATGTAATTTTTTGGGGGCTTTTGGAGACGGAGAAAGTTGAATTCTTTTCTTCCTCACTTCGAGGCCACCAGCTAAGTCTAATGAGCATCTCTCCTGAAAAGCAAAGGCAAAGGTTTTGATTAAATTTTCCAAATAGTCATACGATGATATCGCTACTTGCAATCCTTACCCCAAAAACCCGTTATTAAATGCTTTAACTCACATTTGTACGGAAGCTAAACCAAAAAAGCAGAGGAGGAATAAAAAGGTTCATCTTTTCTCACAATTCAAGTATCTTGTGTTTGCAACATTGCTGGTTAAAAAAGCTGCTTCCACGTACTTTCTTAATTTTTTAATATAAAAATTAGTTAATTTTTTTATAAATTAAATAAATTAATTAATTATTTAAGAGGAGCGAGTATTTATTTTTCTTTGTTCCTGGTCATCAGATAACTTACTATAATCTAAGGTTCACGCGTTGGGATTTGGTGTATTATTGGGGTTTGAGGCGTCTTCTACAGATGTCCGTTTCAAGTTAAACGAATTGACCGGAAAACTACATGCACTTACTGCTGCTTTTGGGGGGATTTGAGAAAACTAGCATTAAAAGTGAGAAAGTGCAGAGGATGAAGCAAAGAACAAATTGCTGGATAAAGGCGCAGTTAAATCATGCTTAATCATACTTCATAGTTCATTATTTAAAATTTTCGTGGAATATAAGCACCTTTTGGATTTGGCGCTGGCATTTTTCTTTATCTTTTCTTAAAGGTGTGGAATTGATTTCCCATTTTCTTTTCACCTTTTCTCTGTTCCACAAGGGTGTTTGGTTGATGCCATGAATTAATCCTGCATAATCATACTTGAAAGTGTATTATTGAAGATTATATAATAAGCATCAATCATGTGAGGTTGGCACGTTGTTTTAACCTTCCTTTTCAGAAAGACCAGAAATGGATTTGAGCCACTCTTTTTTTATCGCTTTCCTCTGTTGGTTCGTTCAGCTGGCAGGTTGGCATTTGCTCCTTTAGCGGGCTCTTGAAATTGAAAGTGCCTTACTGTGTAATGTAACTATGGTGGCTGGATCGTCGCCACGTTGATCACATTCATAATCCCTTCGTACCTGCCGTGACAACGAGTCCACAAAAGCTTCTGATGTTGTTCTTCACACTAAAAACTTGATCTCCCAAATATAAAACTCCCCTTGGAGATACAATTTTCACCCAATAATTCAGGAAAAAGACAAATTACTGTAGAAGGTGGGAATATTTACTACCTTGCTGTTCCGAGATACTATTCCTATTACAGAGTCCGCGCGCAGGGTGACACTGAAATGCATGTGGAAGTTTAGGAGTACTACGCCAAGCTCACCGCTAAGCTGTGTCATTACATAGATGTGAAAGCTTGGTATTGTGCTTAACCAATACGACTCGCTTTCTTCCTTCTCAAGAACCTATTTTAACTCTCTCCTCCTCCTCCGTCTTTCTCGTTTGTTAGTTTGTTTGTTGTGTGTCTGAACTTACGCACTAAAGAATAAGCAATTGGTAGAAGTAAGGTTGGTGCCTGCGAAGCCGAAAGGTGCGAACTTTATATGCTATTTCGGTTACTCTGGGGATTCCGAATCGTGGGCCTGATTTAACTCCACAAAATGAGTTCTGAGGAAAAGGCTGTGAGTGAAGGACATCACGCTGCGTCGTGCCTAAGAACGGTTTCTCTTTCAGTGCCTAAGGTAAATTGTGGTTTTTCAATTGCTTCTTCTGTTAATATTCAGCCAGCGATTTTGAGCTTGGGTCTGCTCTGTTTCAAGGACTCTCGTCTCTGTCTTGGTTTTCAAGCTCCCTTCTTCTTCCACCCTTCTCTTCTGGTTTATCTATAAGTATTTTTTCAGCTTTTCAGTGTTTTTATTTGGATGATGAACTTTTAGCCGGGAACTATCATTTTTGTTATTTTTTGGCATCTGCAAATGTTTGTTTGAACGAATTCTATCACGGGCCTCGTGAACTATCTCTGTTGTTATTGCCTCCGAACTTCGACCATGCAGTTTGAAACTTTCTCTTCAAGTCGATTTTACTGCTCAAACCCTTTTTAAGAACATTCTGTGTGGAAAACTTGAGCAAGGTTCCCTCCAAGCTTCAACTTCTCGTATTTCATTAAGTCCTTGGATCCCAGACATCCAGAAAACTTGAATAATGGACAAACTTGATTAATTTATTGCTGAATTTGATCTCTGGTGGTTTGTAACGCACTCGTTAACTATGTTTGCTGTTTATCTTTACTTTCTTGAAGTAGGTGCTAAAATAATCTCAAGATTCAATGATTTTCTAACTGTTGATCTTTCCTGAATAGGCATACCTTGCAGTCTTGTCTATTTCTCATCTCAGAACTAAAAAAGAAAAGTGTTCAAAGAATCAATTTACTTGTTCTTTAAATTTTTAAATGTTTTTTCTCAATGGTGATGATACACAATGTGCTGGTCTGAAAGTTATCAAATTCATTGTTTGTGTGTACAGGTTGATGATCCAATGGGAATGTATGAGGAATCAACTCGTGTCCGTCACTGGAAGCGACAAAATCTTCTTCTAGAAATACCCCCAAGAACATCAGAGGAGCATTCTCAAGATTTTGTTGGAATTAAGATGCCAATGACTCCAAGTCCCACTCCCACTCCCAAGAGAGTGAATTTTCTTATGACTTCACGCTCTGTTGATGCGCCGGTTCATAATTCTCCTGGGCCTTCCGCATCAAGAGGCAAATCATCCATTAAAAATATCTTACCAAAGTTTAACTTCAAGCATAAGACATCATCAGATATGGAAAAGGCTTTTACTGCAGCTCCAGAAAGTTCTTCAGTCCATCGAGAAAAGCTTTCAATTGCGAGTTCATTGTCCCTTACTAAGATATTTACACCTAGAATTAAGAGAACGTCATCTTTACCAATAAATGAAATTCATTCAAACTCAGAATCTGTTCATGCTGAAAGTGTCGGCGGATCTCTATATGTAAGATATCAATCAGTTTTGTCTTGAAAATTGATAAAGACTCCTTTTGTGTATGATCAATAGTCGTCTAAGTTTTTCATTAGGTAATGAGTAGAACATTAAATTTGACTTTTTAGCTGGGTTTGTTCAAGTCCAGGTGTGTGTCATTAAAGTTTTCAAGTACAATTTTTAGATTATATATAAACACATGCACACCAGGAATATTAGATTTTAGAACTTCTAATGTTTACGGATTAACTGTGTGCCTGATGCATTCTTAACCCCCTTAGTATCTCATGGGAAATTTATGTTGCTGTTGACTTTTGCATTATGAATTTGGATCTGTTTTGCTCTAAGTTATCAGTTCCTTTTGCAGAGTACGAAGGAGCAGGGGCAGATAGCCCGCTCTCAGTCGGTGCCTGTCACTGGTCTAGATAAGGGCATAAGGATAATGGATTCGTTTTACCGTGTTATTCCTTCCACTCCTCATGTAAAGGGAAAAAAAGAATTGTTGACCACATCCCCATCCAAGGATGCTGGTATGTCATTATAAGCATTTGCGCCTCCTCTTGTGAAAATCGATACAATTTTGCATGTCTTTTTAATAAGATTCCCTGATTATCCCAATAGTTTCTTTCCTTTCTTGGCTTAGAAACCAATGATCCTGTCAAGCAAATGATGTCTTTTTTGGCACTTGAAACTTGCTTATGCCTTTTCTCTCTGTTCAACCTCTTTTCATTGACTTTCATGTGACGTTTCATATATAATGTAATATGTCCTTTTGATGTACTAATCATCTCAAATCCTACAAGAAGTTATTAAATAGTCTTCAATGTCATTCTTGGTTGGTTCAGAAAACAACGATGAAGATGATGATGAAGGTGAAGATATAGCTGAAGAAGACGCGGTTTGTAGGATTTGTTTGGTTGATCTATGTGAAGGAGGCGAAACCTTCAAGATGGAATGCAGCTGCAAAGGTGAACTTGCTCTGGCACACCAAGAATGCGCCATTAAATGGTTTAGTATCAAGGGTAACAAGACCTGTGACGTGTGCAAGGAGGAGGTGCGGAACCTACCTGTCACACTCTTAAGGATCCAAAATGTTATAAATCAGAATATGGCTAATAGGTCTCAGCTGGCAGATGCGAGTGCATACAGGCATGTGAACAGTTGTTTTTGTTCGAAAGAGATCAATTTAACGAATTGGCTAATAGTTAGAGTCACGCTTTAATGTTGTCTACTCAATTTTGTAGGGTTTGGCAGGAAGTTCCTGTGCTTGTAATTGTGAGCATGCTGGCTTATTTCTGTTTTCTTGAGCAGCTATTGGTAAGAATAACGATCCTCCGATTTCTTTCGAAGTCATAACTTTATATAGACTGAGTAATTTGATTGATTCTGCAGGTTGGAAGAATGGGTAATGGTGCAATTGCCATATCTCTTCCATTCTCATGTGTACTGGGTCTGCTCTCCTCCATGACTTCATCAACCATGGGTAGGTTTGTAACGATTCTTTAGAAATATTTGCAAAATACATTCTCGTAGTTATGCTACATTTCTTACTTTTTTAGCTTCATCTATGATGCTTAGTGGGTTATGAAATATTGTTACTGACTTATGTAAAGCCCTAACCTTTTGATTTTTTGTGCAGTGCATAGTAGGTTCATCTGGTTTTATGCATCCGCCCAATTTGCTCTCATGGTTCTTTTCGCACATATATTTTACTCACTGGTAATGGTTTTCTGTATCTAGCACATTCTTGCTACCTTACCTTTAATGTTTCACTTGAAACTGATATGGAAAAAATGGCATATGAAATGGTGAAATGAATCATAATGGTAACCACATTATTGTCATAAATGAGGAGTTTGACTTATTGGATCTGAACCTTAGGCTGGTTGAGTTATGTGTTGCACGTGTTAGATTTATGGTGAATTAGATATATATTAGGTTTGTCTTCTGATCAAAATAGCTTAAGCTAATTTGATAGGATTTCCCTTAACATTATATACTTTCAGTTCTTTTTTTAATTTAGTGCACGGGTGATTATTTTTCAATATATTGTAATAGCACGCTGACCTGCACTTGCTTTTGTTTGCTGCAGGTTCATATGCAGGCAGTTTTGGCGATCCTTCTTGCAACATTTGCAGGGTTTGGTATAGTGATGAGCGGGAGCTCTGTTCTCGTTGAGATTGTTCGATGGAGAAGAAGATGGCTGGCAGCATCAGAGCAGCATCATGCTCCTCATGGTGCAATGCAAGCACATTCAGGCCCTCCCGGCAACGGCGGTCAAACAGCGGCGCTCAGTCAACAAAACTCGGTTTAGAGCTGAATTGGTGTGTTTGTTTTTTTGGCTTCATTTGATACGCATATACTGTATAGGAGAATTAAAATCTGGAGGAGTGTCACTCACTGTACAGCTTATATAATAACTTGTCTTCCTATAGAATGTGTGGCTTTTAGTATTTGCTAAGCCTGAAGGCTTCTTGTGGCCTTCTGTTTCTGTAATGTCTGCTGAGAGACAATGATTAAGGGAATCAAACTTTTCAAGTTTTGTTGGACATTATTGTTATTATTGCTAAGCTTCTTGGCTGCTGATGGGCCAACAACAGAATATATTGCAGTAGTTTACATGCATCTTTTTATGCCTTCTTGCATCTCTCTTGTTTTTTTTTTTTTTTTATGTTTCCCTAAAAACCAACCTGTATCTCAGGTGGCACGTTGGAGATATTTAGTTTAACTTTTAAAAAATAGATAATAGAAAAAATTGATTATAAAATAATTTTAAAGAAATAAATGTTTGAATAGCTGTTATAAAAATATTTTTTTATAGATAAATTATTAAAAAAAATAAATTAAAATGATAATTATATAAATTGATAAGATAATAAAAATATAAGAGGGGTAAAATTAATATTTTACATGTTTATACTTAAAAAAACTGGTGAGAGATATTTATTGAAAATTATAGTTCCAAGTGTCTAAATTATAATTTTCTCCTATAATTATTTTTATAAATATAAGATGTGTTTGATTACTTTTGAGTTTAGATCAAAAAATACTTTTTTTTTTATATTTTTGCGTCTAACTAAACACACACCCCGAATAATAAATGGGGGCTGCTTTTGACTAAACAACCTACTTAATTGGGTACTATTTTTTTTTTATTTCTTGGTCATTTCTGAGATAATAAATGAATATGATAGGTCAAACAAATAATAAATCAACAATATTTAGATATTTTTTATTTTCCTTTTTTTCTCTCTTTAAAATATTAATTTTTCTGGAAAACAATTTAAAATACATTTTTATCAAACACGTCGAGAATCAATATTTAGAAAGTACAGTTAAATCTCATAAATTGATGTTGATAGGGTGAGGAACCTCGTTCCCACATCCACAAAATTTCTCGAGTTTCATGTGAATCTGATGGTTTCAATTACAAAGAGTATTCAGTTCAAAAAAAAAAAAACAAAAGAAAGAGTATCATTTCTTTTCTGGCCAAGAAAAAAAAACGAGAATGCATTAGTTAAGTTCGGTAAAGATGCCGGAATATCTCATTCTTGTTCCTTGGCAGATTCCTTCGGTTTGGAATCTTCATTTCTTGAAAAATATAGGGTCAGTTCACTAAAAATTAAATCACAATTTTTAAAAAAAAAATCTAATGACCTAATTATAAAATTTTAAACAGAAAAAATAAATTAAAACTGACTAAAATAAATATCATCAATATCAATCATAAAATTAATATCAAATTAACTACTTACAGTATAATAATAGTAATATTTATTCATCATATTAAAGATATTTCTATTAAAAATTATTTAAATATACATAATAAAATAGTAATATTTAAAAAAATAATACATAATCATTATAAATAAATAATTTAATTATTTTTTTAATTTATTAAAATTAATTAAATAAATTTTATATTAATGGCTTAAATTTCTGGTTTCACCACTTACTATATCATACTGAAATAATAACTTATAAACTGTATAATTTGCGTTGAATTTCATGTGAAATATAGGGTCAGCATCTAACTATGGATTAAATATAATATTTAAACCATTTGAAGAGAATCAAAGACATGTTTGCTTTATCACATTTTTTTATGAATATATTAATTATGAATGAAGGGTTTAAATAAAGAAGGTTGACTTTTGCCCAAAAAGAGTTGGACAGATAAAGAAACACGACTTAAAATAATTTTCCAGAAAAAATTGGAAATATATATTAACAAAAAAAAAAACACCCGAAAATCCTAGCTAGTGAAAAATCTGTTGAAACATGATACTCATACTACTATAACTTGTGAAATAACATTAAACATTTTTACCTATTTATTCAGAAAGAAATTAATGACTGAAGAGGGTTGAATTTATACATTTAGAATTTTAGATTCTCTGTATTTGGATTTATTACATACATGCTTGTCTTAACCACCATTAAGTTAAGGACTTTCAAAAAATCAAAACATCGTACGAGGGCCACACGTCCCCATGTGCACTGCATTTTGCGAAGGATAATATTTGGCAAAGAAATTAAGAGTTGCTAAGGAACATATTTTTGTCATCTTCCACCTTCGTTTTCGCTTCTGTGATATATAATTATATATAGGACCACAGTTGTGTTTTTTTTCCCGGAGAGTGCTGCAAATGCTTATAATCAGAGGCTACTGAGTTTTCTTCAACCATCGGTTCTTCCCCACCATATCCTTCCCTTTCAGAAATCGTTTGCTCCTCCAGGTACTGTAACTCTACAAAAGCACTCCTGAAGGAGTTTTGTTTTCCCTTTGGTCCCTTTAATCTGTTAAATTTCAATTAGACGGAGCTCTGCGTTGCTGCTGTTGTTAACCGGTGTTTTTGCTCGCTTTCTAATATTTTTTTAACATGTTATTTGCTGGCTTGTGGAGTTGAATTAGTAGTACAATATTGACTTTTTCAAGACTGGAAATTTATGAATTGGGGGAGTAGTTGATTTTGAAATTCTACACTCCAAATTAATTGAAAATTCATTTATTCGCATATTTTCAAATCTCACCTTAATAAAAACTCCAGTTTTCTTTGGAAGACGACGACCCGTTGGTTTTTATATTCATCGTTGACTGCGTTTAATTTTAATTTTTTTAACCAACGAATGAGAGATGCTGTAGGCATTATAAGTAGGAATTGCTGCTTGCTCATAAGTTGATTTGAATTCCGCTGTGTGATTAAGGTGAGGTGTTGGGCCTGAAAAAATGGCTACTGGGGCTGTGCCTGCTTCATTTTCTGCGCTCAAGAGCAGAGATTCCAGTTTGGGATTTGGGAGAAGTATGGATTTTGTGAGAGTTTCGGATTTGCAGAGAATAAAATCTGGGAGGACAAAGGTTTCAGTTATAAGCAACTCATCAGGTCCTGGCCGGGATATTGCTGAGCTTCAACCTGCATCAGAAGGAAGCCCTCTTTTAGGTATAATTTCCATTTTGCATTTCTCTTTTTTCTCAGTGAAGGCAATTCCATTTCCATGAATGCTTCTATTGCCTTTACCTTTGTAGCTGCACTCTGATTGTCTTTACAAAACTTAAATGCTGTTTTTGAATTTTATCTTGTAATCTTTTGGTTTTCAAAGATACACGCCTGAACTATTTATATTGAATCTTACCTATACATAAGTAAGTTTCTGAAAGTTTTTTACTTGTTCCTCGCGTGTTTTTGACTAACTGGAGACTAGAGTTAGTTGGACCATTGATTGTGAATTCTTTTAAAGATGGAATAAAATAATAAAGGATGCCCTCCAAAACTTTTCCTTGCCATCCAAAACCTCAATTTCAAGTCCCAGGATAAAGGATGGAATGGCTTGCACTTTTATATTCTCATGTACTCTGTTTTTGGGTTTATATCATAAAGATAATATTGGAAAAATAATTTATAGTTCCTTCCATTCCTTTAACAACTCTCTCCCTTTTTTCATTCCAAACAATGAAAGGGCACATAGCTTTCCATTCTACTTGATTCCATTATCTTCCATTCCATCCTCATTCCACTCTCATGAACTCCCATAAATGACCTCGAGAAATATACTCAAATGATGATGAATCCTTTGCATGGTTGATGTCTTCAGATAAAAGTGGCAGTTGCAAACTGATTTTATGATTTCTGTCAAGCTTAACTTTAAATTAATCACTTTATTGTTTTTAATAATACGGTGGTTATTTTAATTTGAGTGCTATTACCTAAACTCAAAACAAATGAGCCTCACTATCATACTACTTTTACATCATGCCTAAAAATTATTACTTGTTTATTTTCTCCTGATGCATGGATTATTGTAGTTCCTAGGCAAAAGTACAGCGAATCAGTACACAAGACAGTAAGGAGGAAAACAAGGACGGTGATGGTTGGTAATGTGGCTATTGGTAGTGACCATCCAATAAGAATTCAGACAATGACAACCAATGACACTAAGGATGTTGCCGGAACAGTTGAAGAGGTTGTCCAACTGCTTTTAGCACAAATGTATCTTTAATTTAAGTTGCTTACTCTCCCCACCCCCTCTCCATTCCTCTATCTTCACTTTAAATGAGACTGACGGAAGTTGTAATTTAATGTATTTATATACAATCTATTGTTAGGTGATGAGAATTGCAGACAAAGGAGCTGAGATTGTGCGGATAACAGTTCAAGGGAAGAAAGAAGCAGATGCTTGCTTTGAGATTAAGAACTCCCTTGTGAAGAAAAAGTAAGTATGAATTGATGTGAGCTATATTGAACTTCATGTCACAATTAGTCCATATTATCTTATATGTTTAAATGTGTCCTTATCCATCTACGTCCAGTTACAACATACCTTTGGTGGCTGATATTCATTTTGCCCCGTCTGTTGCTTTGCGAGTTGCTGAATGCTTTGACAAGATTCGTGTCAACCCTGGAAATTTTGGTA
Source organism: Leucaena leucocephala (assembly GCA_037074615.1). Lineage (NCBI taxonomy): Eukaryota > Viridiplantae > Streptophyta > Magnoliopsida > Fabales > Fabaceae > Leucaena > Leucaena leucocephala. The sequence continues at coordinate 20,829,557 of CM073523.1, read as the reverse complement.
TGCATCTCTTTCTTTATACACTATCTTTTTCTTTCTTCTCAAATTTTCTGAGAATTTAGAGTCGACACATATTCTAATTCCAAGATGGTGGTCTCCTGCAGCTGATAGACGAGCTCAATTTGAGCAACTAGAGTACACAGAAGATGACTATCAGAAAGAACTTGAGCATATTGAACAGGTGAACCCATCCATCTGTTCTTTTTCAATTTGATACTCTTCTGGATTTGTACGCTTCTTTGAGATTTACATGTGCAATGATTGATGTATTCTAAGTGTTAATTGTCAGGTTTTCACTCCATTGGTTGAGAAATGTAAGAAATATGGGAGAGGAATGCGCATTGGGACAAACCATGGCAGTCTTTCAGATCGTATAATGAGTTATTATGGAGATTCTCCTAGGGGAATGGTGAGCAATGAACAGTTCTTTATTTCCCAAACAACCCCCCCCCCCTACACACACACAAAAGAAAAAACAACAAGAAGAAGAAGAAGATTACAGAATTGTCCATCTTAATAAGCATACATTGGACAGGTTGAATCTGCTTTTGAATTTGCAAGGATATGCCGGAAGTTGGACTTCCACAATTTTGTCTTCTCTATGAAAGCAAGCAACCCAGTTGTGATGGTCCAGGCTTACCGTTTACTTGTAGCTGAAATGTATGTCAATGGTTGGGATTATCCATTACACTTGGGAGTAACTGAAGCTGGAGAAGGTGAAGATGGGCGTATGAAGTCTGCAATTGGTATTGGAACACTTCTTCAGGTATTCATATAAGAAGCTGCACCTTAAATGGATATTTATGCGTATGAAGCTATGTCTTCACAAGCCCTGTTATAACTGTAAATGCAGGACGGTTTGGGTGATACGATTAGGGTTTCTCTCACAGAACCACCTGAAGAGGAGATAGATCCCTGTAAAAGGTTGGCTAACATTGGTATGAGAGCTGCTGAACTCCAGCAACGGGTGGTATGTCTCAAAATAATGACTCTGATATAAACATGCCTAAGTTTCCTAACTCTAAATTTTGACATATCATAAAAGCTAATGAACTTTTAACGGCACTACTCTATCAGGCACCTTTTGAAGAAAAGCACAGACATTATTTTGACTTCCAACGCCGTTCTGGTGAATTGCCGGCACAAAAAGAGGTCAGATTATAAACTCTATCTTAGTTGTTCTTACGCGCTGCCCATACATTAGAAGAGATAATTAACTGTTAATATTAATACAGGGCGAGGAGGTGGATTACAGAGGTGTCCTGCACCGGGATGGTTCTGTTCTCATGTCAGTCACCTTAGATCAATTAAAGGTAACATTTGAACCATGCTTCCTTTGTCCTCTTTTCTGTTCTATTTTTTGTCCTGCTGGATGTTTCTTATTTTGGTAATCTTGGTCTATATTTTGTTATTTGAACCATGATTCCTGCAGGTCCCTGAGCTTCTCTACAGGTCCCTTGCAGCCAAACTCATTGTTGGGATGCCATTTAAGGTATTTTTCTCTTATTTATTGGATGATTATGTTGTTTCAACCCTTCTCAATTCACAGGAGAAGTTGTTTACATGGTTCTATATCTTTAGGATCTGGCTACAGTAGATTCAATCTTATTGCGGAAACTTCCTCCAGTTGATGATGCTGATGCTGTAAGGACCTTCATCTAGGCAAATGTGCATCATTATAATCTAAGTGGAAACAATTTCTTGTTCTGATTCATTTTGATATTCCTTTTTGTGATCAGAGGCTAGCTCTGAAACGGCTGATAGATATAAGCATGGGAGTGATAACTCCTTTGTCAGAGCAGCTAACAAAGCCATTACCTAATGCCATGGTTTTGGTAAACCTTAAGGAACTATCTACTGGTGCTTACAAGCTCTTGCCACAAGGTGCCACTCATCTTGAGATTCTCTTTTAGGTTAATACAAATTACATTGACCACCTTTTTTGTTAAATTGTTTTTTTATATGGCTATCTGACTGGGTCAGATTCGACTATTGTCATGTCTAACTGGGGGTAACTCTCCCAAAAGCCTTTTTTATTGAAATTTTAAAGCAAGATAACATTAAATTGGGGTCCATGTCATTTGTTCAATATGTAGACATATTTTCCCTGCCCACTTGAAAGTAAGTATAATATCATGTCAATTGATGTCCTGTCAGGAACAAGATTGGTTGTATCAGTACGCGGTGATGAGCCTGATGAGGAACTGGAAATCCTCAAAAATGTTGATGCTACTATGATTCTCCATGACCTACCTTATACTGAAGACAAAGTTAGCAGGGTGCATGCAGCAAGGAGGTGAGAATGTTTCAATATAGCAGCTTTTTATTATTTATTTGCCCTCTGATATGCTTATTCTATAAACTTCAACTTCACCGGCATATAGATATCATCTAATCCGATATTTTGCTTTGCCATCAGGTTATTTGAGTACCTATCAGACAATGCTTTGAATTTCCCAGTCATTCATCACATTCAGTTCCCAAATGGAATTCACAGGTATTTTTAATTTACTGTGCTTGTTGGTGAAGAATTCCCAAAAAAATAATGCAGTCATGACGAAACCTAATTTGCTGCTACTCACAGTGATGACTTGGTGATTGGTGCTGGTACCAATGCTGGAGCACTTCTGGTTGATGGGCTTGGGGACGGTGTTCTTTTAGAGGCCTCGGCTAAAGATTTTGATTTTCTGAGGAATACATCTTTCAACTTGCTCCAAGGATGCAGAATGAGGAATACAAAAACAGTAAGTTGGTTTACCCATGGCAACAAAGAAGACTTAGACTTAGACTGGACTCATGAAACAGTCCTGATCCTTATTTATATGCCTAAATTATGCTGCAGGAGTATGTATCATGCCCATCCTGTGGTAGAACTTTGTTTGACCTTCAAGAAATAAGTGCACAAATACGAGAGAAGACATCGCACTTGCCTGGTGTTTCGGTAATCTCTCATTACTTTCTTTTCCCCGCTAAAATACTGCTTTTTGGATAATTTATAACCTGCAATGTGCTATAGTTATTCTGTTCAAAATAGCATTAGCAGAATTCAAATCACTCTTCGTTTCTACTATAATGATTGTCTTCTGCATCAGATTGCTATCATGGGTTGCATTGTAAATGGACCCGGCGAGATGGCTGATGCAGACTTTGGGTATGTAGGAGGTGCTCCAGGAAAGATCGACCTTTACGTTGGGAAGGTAATATCCCCTGTAACTGTAATATGTTCAGTTCATCATGATCAATCTTCTCTCTCTCTCTCTGTTCTTTCCTGCATGAAATGAAATTGATGATGAGTCGAATGGCGTTACAGACGGTGGTGAAGCGTGGAATAGAAATGGAGCATGCAACCGATGCATTGATTGATCTGATAAAGGAACGTGGACGTTGGGTAGATCCTCCTACAGAGGATTAAGATCACCAGAGCTGTTGTGTCCGTGAACAATGTGAGAAGCAGAATAAGGAACTTGCTTTGTCTTCCCTGCCAGTGAGAGCTAAACACTCAACAACATTCAGCAATTAAGCATGGGAAAACTTTGTTCATATACGGACCACAGTCTCTTATTCTAGAAAAAGAATAAATAATTGATAGAATTCCTTTGAATAATGCGAATTACGCTACCTTAATATAGCATTAGCCTTATCTGTGTGCCCTCGAATTACGCTACCTTAATATAGCATTAGCCTTATCTTTGTTCTTATAATTTTGGATTAGCTTTTGGAGAATAGATTATAGGAAGAATAGATTTTGGAGAATAGATTCTGGGAATAATAGATTCTGAAGAATAGATTTTGGGAAGAATAGATTTTGTGAAAAAGTAATTTTAAAATTTGAAGATGTTTGGATGATTAGTAACATAATAACTTTTTCATTGGCAATTTACAAAAAGGATAAAAATAAATATAATAATTATATAAGATATAAATTATATTTATAATTTTTTATTTATAAAAAAATAATACATATAAATAAGATAAAAATTTACAATATTCAAGGTTTGCCTAATTCGCAAGATGTGACCTCAATTAATTATTGTAGATAATTAATAGTCCTAATTTGAAAATTCAAAGATTCAACTGAGAAGAAAAGACATTTTTGTCTCCGCTTAGAACAAATTCTGAGACAACCAACAAAGGTTAATCTAACTAATGACATCATCAATTTAAATTTTACTGCTGATATGAGAATCTAGTTTATGGGCTTTCTATCTTGAAAGTATGACTTAGTCTGGTGAGACATCGGAGACTTAACTCATCCAAATTGTCATGTACAAAAAAAAAATGAATTATGAGACATTATCCTATACCAGATCAAATGCAAGCAAAACTGAACTAATGCAGAAGATGAAACTTGGGAGGCAATCTTTATTAAGCATCAAGCAGAATTCTAAACAAAAGAAAAGGGTAGGGTCTAACAAAACAAAACAAGAGTCGATTATTTGCCTCCTACATCCAGCAGCCCGTCTTAGAGCTTTCATTTCTTGCCGATTATTGCTCTTATTTGTTTCTCTCCCAATTTCATTCTATCACCATCCTTCTGAATTCACGTAAATAGGATATCATTTAAAGCCCTCATAATTCATCTTTCACGTCGCTGCTGCTACTCTGGCTCTCCTTCGCGCCTGGCCTCTCAGGTGTGGAGTTGAGGCTGGTTTCTCGAGCTTGAATGGGATTGATGCATGTTTTCTGAGGAATTTATAAAAGGCCACCACTGTACGATCTGCATCAACAGTAACCTGCATACAATGAACCATATTCATATTAATGTATCTAGTAATAATGCATACAAAGATCCGAGGTAGCTCAATGCGGAAAATTGGTATTAGAGTCTGATTTTTCACTAACAGGATCAGAAGTCTTGTTCCCTGCTGGGAAGAACAGAAGAGTAGGGAATCCATCAGCCTGTAAAATGAACATAAAAAATTGCTGATCAATATATTCTCATCTCTTATCTTCTTTTTAAAACTGAAAAAGCAACACTTTAAGTTGCAACCCAATCCGTTTTAGTATATAAAAACAGCAGTACGTAGTTTAAGCTAGCAGCGATTGTGAAAATTGGGGCCTACGTTTGCCCTTGGGTGCTCATTTGTTGTTCCATCCATCTTGGCTATGACTAGAGACTCGATGCCACGCAGATGTTTTGCCAGTTTGTTGTATGTTGGTTCCAGTGCTTGGCAATGGCCACACCAGGGTGCATAAACCTAGCATTTTAAGAATCACAAAATTGAGTAAAGGAAGCTGCCCAGTTAAATAAAATAAACATTAATTTGATAACTAGTGGGTTAGAATAGTACCTCAAGGAGGACATCCTTTGACTCATCCAAGACAATTTCATCAAAATTATCCCCAACAACTACTTTTACATCACCATCATTCTGCGATCAAGTTAAGAAAACAATATGTCGGATAAAGATCTTACTAGAACGTCTCTGATAGCAGGAAAGCAACATAACTTACACTGTCAGGGACAGGATCAGACTTATAAACAGGTTTTAACTTGCCTTCAAGGAAATCTTCCCCAAATGCCTGAGATAACATAAAGGCAAGATCTTTAGATACAATTATGCTTCTGCAGCTCGCGAGAAATATTAGAAAACACTCAAAGCACATTTCACATTACGTAGTAGAATGAACCTAAGGCGATAGGCAGGGATGAGGTGGGGAGAGGGAGATGGGAAGAAGTACCTTGATTTTGTCTCTGGTCACCTCTCCATCAAGCACAAATTTCTTTCCATCATCATTTCCAGTATACCCAAGTACCTTCGTTGGAAAAACACAGGTTCAATGAATTGGTTTACACTCAAATATAAGGCCATAATTTTGCAATGTTATGACTCATCCATTGTGATGAAATTCAACATAACCAAATAGAGAGAATAAAAGATTACTTTGGGAGCATTTCCAGTGATACCGAAATAATCTGCAACAGGCTTTCCAGCATCTTTATTATCCATTTCCACATGTACAAAGATTAGCTGCAATAGATAATCCATAAGGACAAGGTTATAGAGTGACATACTTGAACAAGATACATACATGGCAACTTAACCCCATGCTCTATTGACCATATTTCATTTCCCCCATACAGTCCTAATCTACATCATGAATGGGAGGATTCTGATCATAATTCATTTGCATGGTTTCTGAAATAAAAAATCTGAACAATTTTGCTTCTAGAGTACCATAGCACAATGAGAAAAAATTAAACACCAGTAGATGATGTACCTTTCCCTTGAAAAACTTCGCTGCTTCTTGGAATACTGGGACATACTTCTCTGAATCATTTGAAGTTGCAAACAGCAACAACTAAAACAAAGTTACAAACACATAGCAATTCAAAAGATCATAATGATCTCATTTCCTAAGAATGTCTCTACCTTGATGGACAAATTAAAAAGATAAAAGAAGAAGAAAGTTCATTACATTCACCAATTACCTGTTTCTTGATTGAATTTTCAAAAATTGAGGGGGCATTTTCTCTCGTAAAAGTTGTGACCAAAGGAAGTTTGTTGGCCAATACAAAGTCCAATATGTTAGATTTTACAAATTCACCATCTGCAGTTTGAGATGAAAATATATCAGTTCTCCCTGACCAGAGAAAACTTAAGAAGTTAATGCAAAAGAGAACTAGAAAGAAAACAAACCAAAATGGGTTAACTTCTCCTCCTCTTTCTTGAGAAGGACCAAAGCAGGGCGTTTAACATTTGGATCTATATGGAAAAGCTTGGCCACATCAGGATTCACGGCTTGATAAAAATTTACATCATCCTCAAGTCTTGAAGCAGCAGCTAGCTCCTCACTCTCAGAACCCTTCATAACATGGCAGTGAAAATGAATCATGAGCCTCATGACTGTCAGAATTTTCCCATAAATGGACTTCAGATATTTATGTCTTTGCATTCAACAAATTTTAGGCTCTTTTTGTTTTTTGCTAACAAAACTTTTAGGCTAAATTAGAGACTAGAGAGGCATTGGTCTGAATAATGGAACAGTTTAATCCAAGAGATCAACAACAGATGCTGATGATCAAGTTGGTAATCAACAACGTGTCTTGACTATATACTGGGGATTGAAGTGAAAACAAATTAAAATCACCTTACGTGATGAATATTTAATATTTAATCAAGGACTTCGAGAATTCTTAAAATAGCAATTAGAATCACAATACATATAAATAAAAGGATCCCATAACTTATCCTGATAACATAAAGAATATTGTCGATGGCAATTGTCAATGTCCAACAAAATAAAGCAAAAACAAAGACGGGAGAACAGATAAGAATCAAGTCTGCACAAGAAATAATGAATACTTACAGCTAAGGAGTTGAGGAAGCCCAAAACAACTTTGCTTTCAGAGGTCAGTATGCGTTCAGCATCATCCAATGTTGTTATGTTGTATATACCAGGTCCTATTTTCTTCCTAATCCAGGTCACTATGGCATCTCTGAATTGTAATTAATAAGTCAGATCCGAAAACAGTAGAAGATGTTTATAACACACTTCATAACTGGGGTCATAGTTGATATAATTGAAAGTGCAGGGAGTTGACTGAGAAGGAATGACAATTAACAACTTATATAGAAATGATGCATTTCTTTTCCAATAAGTTAACAATGTTCACTCTATCCATTAATCTGAATCTCACTCTCACTAATCACACCCTAACGCTTTCTCAAATGATTTAAAATTGGTGAACTCATGATTTTCTTTTCTTTCTTTCTTTCTTTCTTTCTTTCTTTCTTTAAGAAAAGGTCTGGTAGGTCTATTTTCATTCAAATGTTCGAAGAGTGTGGAAACGAATTACGTCTGGTACCACGACATGTAGATAAGGACAGTTAACATTCATCACCGGTGACAGAACTGACTGTGAAAGAAACCAAATGAAGAAAAAGAGAGAATTAAATCCAATGGATCATACTTACTTGGTTCTCTGACCAGTATAAGGCTTGTGAAACCCATCGATGAAAAAGTAGACAGTGGGGAATCCCTGAATATCGTACTCATGTGCTAATTCATTCTCCTCAGTTGCATCTACTTTCGCCAAAACCACATTCTCAGACTTCAACTCTGTCGCCGCCGCGGCGTATTCTGGCGCCAAAGCCTGGCAATGGCCTCACCAGGGGGCGTAGAATTCCACCATTACAAACCGATTATTCTCCACCACGTCACTAAAATTTCTCTCCTTCAAAACGACGACGTCCTTATCATCCACCTCTGGTTGTTTGTAAGCCTCTTGATTGGCCCCCGACTCGTCGTAGCTAGAGAAGTCACCGAAGTCATCGTCGTAGGAATCATCATCAATATCGTCGGAATGGGCCGGATCCGGGTAGTGGTGATGTGAAGAAGAGCTGTCATCAGTTTCTTCGAGAAAGCTTAGATCTTCGTCATCGTCATTTTCGACGGTCTTGCATGAAGACAGAGCGAACAATGAGATGAGGAGAAGAGTAGTGAGCGAAACGACAACGACGTGCCGTCGACTGGGCATTTTGAAGGGTTTAAGATCACCGGAGACGTAGAGGAAGGAGGGAGATCGGTCTGTGACTGAGAGGGGTGAGAGTTTGACTAGAACAGATCAATGCTGTCTGACCTTCGCACGACGCCGTTAAATTCGGTAGATTAGAATCTTTACAGTTGGCTCAAAGTTGTTTGTCTTTGACTAATTGTAACTTTGTAATATCAATCACAATTATAATTTTTTTCCAGCCACTTTGTTATTACATAACTTACAATCTTACATTGTGTAAATATTTTATTACGAAAACATGTTTTAAAACACTTCTGAAAAATAACTTTTAAAAAAAAATTAGACAGATTTTATATAATTTTTTTTTAAAAAAACTTATAAAAAAATTTATATGAAATTAATAGAAAAATATAAAATAAAATAATAATTACATAAAGTAAAATTTTTATTTTTATTTTTATTTTGTAATATTAAAATAATAAATAATATATATTTTATTTATTAGGTAAATAAGAATAAGTAAGTAAATAAGTGAATTAATTTATTTATTATTAATTATTTAATATTGATGATTTATATGTAATTATTTTGTAAAGCGCCGTACTTATTTTTCTAACCGTGCCCTAAAGTATTCCTTTCACTGTACTGATTTAATCTCTACTCAATTAATTTCTAACAAACCTTAGTCATACTATTCTCTTTTCTTTCTCCTTCTCCTTCTTGTACTTATTACAAACACAAGTCAATACTTTTGATCTACTCATAATGCCACTATAGCAACTATTAAATGTTCATCCCAGGGGGATAAGCTTCCCCACAACATTTTTTGTTAGGATAAACAAATTTAAAATCGTGAAAAACCAACTATATGGCAACTCTCAGTAAATGAAAAAAATTTATGCTTCATAAACTGATGCCTTATATTATTATTTAAAAATTATTAAAAATATAAAAATATTTTTTCACGGATTTTAAACTTATTTTTTTTATTATGGCCTCATATTTTTCAACTTCAACCAAAATAAAAATTTAAAAAAAATCACCAAAAAATCATAAACGATGGCTTCAATAGAGAAAAAAATTTCCTTTAGTATAAAAAAAAAAATCCTTCAATCATATATAGTCCTTCATTACGGTAATCCAATCAGAAAGAGAAACATCCATAGCTAAACTATTCCATATGATTAATCAAGAGAATCATGCAAAAATTTGAAATGAAGCGATACAGTCAAGTTCATTAACAGTTATCAAAGCATTTGTATAAATTAATTTACATAACATGAATGTATTAGAAGGAAAAAAATAGACAAATAATTATGAGAACGTTGCTGCAGACACCGAAAGCGTAATAAGAAGAGGAAGATCAGAGTTCCACAACGACAGGGAGGGAGGAAGTGTCAGTGACGATAATGGATCCACACAAGTGCAGGCGCGGGGATAATTCATTCAAAACAAGGAAAAGTATAAAAATAAAATAAATTTTTTTATAGATGTCTATCAAATGTGAGCAATATGAAATGGAGGAACTATCCACGGGAAGAAGAGTCCAATTGCAGTGATGGAGAGAGAGAGAGAGGAGAAGACGAGTTGCCTTGGCTGACGACTAGAGAGAGAGTAGAGGAGAGATCTGCACTTGCGGAAGCTGCCTTGGCCGACGACTAGAGAGACAGATAGGAGATGAGAGATATGCACTTGCGGAAGCTACCTTGGCGACGACTAGAGAGAGAAAAGAGATGAGAGATATGCACTAACGGCAGCTGCCTTGGCATACGACTAGAGAGAGAGGAGAGGAGAGATCTGCACTTGCGGAAGCTGCCTTGGCCGACGACTAGAGAGAGAGAGAGAGGAGAAGAGAGATCTGCAACTTTGCAGAAGCTATGGCGGAAGGTAAATGACGCTGGGATAAACACGGGCGGAAGAGTAATGGGGAAAGGTAGGATGGGACAGAGCATGTACCTCGGGCAGGGGGTGAGGAGAGAGATTAAAAAAATATAAAAAAAATTAATATTTTAATATTTTTTACTATTTCACGAGTTATTTTTAAAAATTTATTTAAAATTATAATTTAACCTATAAATAGAATTATTTATTTTAAATTTTTTTAAATTAAAATTTAAATTAATTTTTTTTTTAAATTTTAGTTTTATAATTCTGACCCATAATATATTTTTTTATTTTTTATATAAATTTTTTAATTAATAAAATTAAATTATAATCAAATATAATTTTTTAAAATAAATTTAAAAAATATATTTTTTAATATATTTAAATTAATCAATTAATTATTATATTAATTATAATTAATTTATTTATGTAGTTTAATCTATTTAAAAAAAATTTATATTATTATATGAGACATTAATTTCTGGCCAAAAAATATAATTAATTAAATAATGTAGATTGATGGCAAAAACATAGTGTACATCGATTAACTATTTGGGCTTCCCTTCCAGAGTCCAGTATTTGGAGGCCCGATTTTCCAGTCAAGTATCTCAAGGCCCAATATTCCAGTCCAGTAAATAAAATTCGTTCTGCTGCCTCCGCACTTCTTCCTTTTTCTTCTGCAGCGAGCTGCCATTGAAAAACTTGGTCATTTTTTTCTTCTCGCGAATCTTTTGCAGGAAAACTATACAATGATCAGCATTCTTGCTCAGGTACTTCTTATTGTATGATGAACTATAAGGATTCTGTGTTTTTCCCCTTTTACCGACATTGGTGTACTTAATTTCCCCTTTTCATTTCTTTTCCCACAATTACGAAATACAAAGGAGCGGTTTCTCGGGGCTACACTGGGAGTCCTTTTTGCAGGGGCGATTGTGTTTGAAGAACGCAGACAAATATATAATTCCATTTCCAATATTCAATCTCAGTCTCCTCACCAAGCTCAGGTAAACCCAATGTCTTTCTTTTCTCTTTTGACGCTTGTTTAAATTCGATTCTACCAAGACACACGGTTACGACTAGCTATAAGTCCTTCATTTGTATTAATTTTGTTGTCAAATAGAAATCCAATTGAGATGGATGAGATGATTCTCTGCTTTATCTAGATGAATGGTTCCTGCCTGAAATTTTTTGAGGTGTAGATTTTTTATTACTTCGAAGATGGCATAGATTTACGGGCAATGTTGCTTGAAAAATTGCGTAAATTTCTGGAAAATGATGACCATAACCACAGCTTGAATCTTAAGCTGCTCGTGCAAAAGAAAGAACTCTTGAATTTTGTTATATTCCCATTCTTTTGGGTATTGCTTGCATAGTGGTCTTTTGTGTGTGCCTTCGATCATATCTCTTCATAATAAACTCTAAAAATACGATTCACTGATAGAATCATACCTAATTAATGGAAAGGTAAGCTCAAAATTTTCATTGCCATATGTTGGAGATGATGTGAGTACATAATACATTGGATTGTCACAATGCCTGGGAGAGATTGGTAGTTCACAAGAAGATAATAAAGCAGGAATCTTTTTTTCTAATCTTAATCGGTTTCTGGTTGAGTATTATCACATTCAAAAATGAAATCGTTTATGTTAAGCGCATTACTTGAGTCTATGTCTGATGAATAACGAGAAACACATTGAGAGCATTTCTGTCATTTTCATATTAGCACAAAATGTAATAGATTTTGGGTTGGTGGTGCAACATGTGTTGGCATTACCTTTGTTGCTTAAGATGGGACGTTGAGTAGTATTATTTGCTTCAACCTGCATGAAAATGTACGTGGACTTTAGCGTAGAGTTGTACTCTTAGTTGTTACAATGTCCGCCTTATCCTTAAAAGCCCAAAACAGAGAATTGGACTATCACCTTATTGCCCTATGTTGAATTTTGTGGGAAGTACTACAGTGAGATTTACCATTTATGATGCCGAATTGCAGTTGATCAAACGTTAAGTTGAATTTTTGTGGTATCATCTTGGTCAAAGCTGGATATATGCATTGTATGGTAGCACTATCAGCACGTCTTGGCTGTGTGTTTGCACTTTGCCTATGTTGACAACCTTACAACTATGATTCAAATTTGATTAAACCAAACTGGCTTTTAGAGTTCCCCCTTCTATACCCGTTCAAACGATAAAATACCATGTCTGCCTTTATTCTTAATTCTTGTAGAGGAAGGGTATCTTTCTGATTCATAGAGCGCAGGCCTGAGGAACATAACATTAACAAATAAAGGACACTTTAAATGTTTTTTACATTTAAATTCCTGATTTGCTCAGCAATTTTTACAGTGTAACCTTTTGTCTTTGTTGCTCCGCCAGGTTAGAGAACCCATATTTGGGAAGAAATCGCGTTCAGAATTGGCACACTCTTGGAACAAAACTGTGGACCAGACTTTTGGACCGTTGATAAAGACTCTCAGTTCACGTGGATGGTAGAAGTGTTTGATGAGTGCTGTCTACACAAATATTTCAACTTCTGTGTGATATTTGAACATAAAATTCTTTGGTCTTGTCTTTGCCTCCCTGATGTCCTGAATTGTTGAACGGATATCCCTTAAAATGTTTCATGTGTACTCATATGGTGCTTGAATATATGCAACAAGACGCCCCTTTTTTCAGTGAAATTTGCTTACATTGTGTGAATGCCTGGAGAGACCTTTTTTAGCAGGCGCCTGTTGTCAACGAAATGCACATATTGGTCGGCACTCTGTTAATATAAAGCGTCATCTGCCATTTCTTACAGACAGATCGTTACTTAAGTTTATAAGAGATTAAAGTCACGTGAAAGACTTCATATTCGAGTAAGATTTCAGAAATTGCGAACACGTATAGGGCAATTTATACTCAATAGAGATATAACGGACCAGAAAAGAATTCACCTCACTGTTTCTGTTTTCGGTTCGCTTGCCTTACAAATATAAATTCTATCACAGTATAACTAGTCAAATTGTGAACTCCGAGGCTAAAATAACAGTAAGAATTTGCTTTTTCCCCTTATCCCCCCCCCCCCAACATCCCCTTTCTCTCTGTTTTTTCAATATAATTTTGGTGGCGAAAATTAAGACACTTTGGCTGATAATTTCCACAGAAAATCATGTTTGTACACTGAGATGCCTGCCATGCAGGGTATTCGACTATGATATGTCATGATGCTGATGATGATAAAGAGAGTTATCGAGTTTTGGCATTCTGGGATTATATTTATTTAACCGACTATCAAGCTATTCATATTTCATAGGGTTCGCGTCGCCGATTCCTGTGTTGATGGTCTCCCCAATATGAGTATGAAACGCTTAAATATCCTAACATATAAGTCATGACCTGAAGGATCTGAATTTGGTTGTTGATCTTCAAATCTACACGGACACATCAAAATGAAACAAATGGCAGTGGTGATATTTTAAAGACATTCAAATAAATCACTATCATACATAACCATAGATACACATACACAGTCTAACCATCACCTTGGAATTAGAGAGGAGCAGAGCATTAATAGTAAGTAAGGGATAAGAAAGTGAGATGCAGGGACTATATTCCCTGTTCTAAGCTGAGATTTCTAAGTAAAATACAGAAAAACACCTCAAGCTTGAGGCTGCACCGTATTGGCTCGACTCATGTTGGCTTGACTCTTGGCCCTTGCATAGTAGACACCCATTGCAACAAGCACCACAAAAGCAACGCCAAACACAATGCCAACAATCCCTCTTGCTCCCAGTTGTTTCCCGCCTTTCTGGGAATTCAAGGTTTTGCTTTCATATAACTGAGTGACTTCCACTTGAGCAGCTTCCGGCAGCGGCGAGCATTTGAATGCAGAACACGCGTCTCCGGCCTCAGGCTTTCTTGTATTTGGATGAAAGAAGTTATATGCTGAAGGTGGTAAAGCCACGGGGCTCTCATTAACAAGCCCATGGGGAGCTCTTTCTTGGGACGCAGCAATGGACACAAGGGTCAGGGACAAGAGGAAGAGCAAAGAGAAGCCAATTGGACTCATGCTTGTTTCTTTGTTTTCTGTGTTAGACACTTCAAAAACAGAGATTGAAGAAGCTTTGGGATGAAAACTCATCACGGGCTTCACTGACTTTTATAAGGTCCGAGTAAGTGGTTGTTACTGGGAATTCAATTTTTGCGTGGGAAAAAGCAGTCTACTCAAAGGGGAACTGAGTTATGATTTCTTTCTTTCTTTCTTTATTTTTTTCCCCAATGCTACCCCAAATATGGAAGTGCTTTATCCAAAGTCTGGTAAAAAGTTAATTTAAAACCATTATAAATTTAAATATTAATGCTGGGTGATCTGTAAATGTTCTTTGAGTCTGGATACATGCTTTAAATGAACTCTAGAGGCCTAAACTATTTTTTTATAAAAAAAATGTTGAACTGTTTTAATTCCCAAACCACCCTCCCGCTTAAGGGCTACCAATCAAATACTGAATAGGTTGTTCAAGCCCTAAAGAAGGCAATGAAGTACACTAGTTGGGCATATTTTGGTAAATTGGGTGGCGTAGACGAGCTGGCTCTGAGAATGATGTTGGCATGGGAGTGGCTTCTCATGTAATTGAGTGCCATACTCAAACACAGAGGAAGAACAGGAGGGGACAAACAAAACTGTAAGAAAATTAATTAAGCAATCCACAGTGAAAAAAGGCAGGGATCCTCCACTCAGAGAAACCCATCATTATTTGTACACATGCATGAGCATATTATGAAAAAGGGTGTAGTTGAGGATAAAACAGAGTGATTGTAGTGAATATTGAAGAAGTAATGAGGAATGATGAAGAGAATACATAATGAATGAGAAGGGGATTAATTGTCTTTGGGGGAAAGCAGAGAAGTGGTTGAAGAATGGAGCGGGGGGTTTGGCTTAGCTTAGAGGGTCAGCAAAGGGCAGAGAAAGAGAGAGGTGAGTCATAATAATGGGAGTGTCCCTCTTGTGATTGGGCTGTGCCCCTTCCTCATATTATTATTGCGAATGCACGAAGCGCATGCAAGTAGAGCTCATGGGGATGCCTCTTCTTGTTTTGCTTGCCGCCCAAACACAATGTGTGATGCCTCCTCCTTTCTCGTGCATTGCTTTAAGGAGCATTAGATCATACTTTTATACCGGTTGGTCCGAGTGATAAGCGGTTCGGTATCGCTTAAGCGAGGTCTCGAGTTTGAGTTTTGGCGTATGTAGAAAATTCCCGTTGGGAGACTCACCCACCATAGTTAGGTGTGCGACATAGGTTAGATCTGGATGTAGTAGAGGCAAAGCTCCGATGAACTAGGTGGGCAACCAAAAAAAAAATCATACCTTTATGATTTGGGCCTTGTCATGCATTGGGTTACAAATAAAATTTTCCCTTGGATCAGGCCCTCTATTTTCCCTTGGGTTACAAATAGAATTGGGCCTTGTCATGCATTGGGTTACAAATAATAGTACTTCTATGAAATTCCCTTTCTTAATACTAATTTTTTTTGCGTTGACTATTAAATGAGGTAAATTATTTGTCTCGTGATCATTTTAGTCATCACACATTTTTTTCTCTTTTCCGTACACGACATTGATATGGCTTGATCTGGTAGAATAACACAAATTTGAGATTCTTATATGTAAATAACTTACTGCTTTGGTCACAAAGCATGTTTTCCCTAATATTTTTTATTAAGTGGACTCTAGATTCCCCCCTGTTTCTAGAGACTTCTAAATGAGAACTGACTATAAAACATCGTTCCATGGCCGAAATTCCATCAAACATGCCCTTTAGCTCTCATACTTAACCCACGAGTATGTGATCCTGCAACCTGTATATACAAGACAGGCAAATTGAATTACTCAGCTCCAGCCAGAAGATAATTCCAAGATGATCCTTGACTTGAATATATATTCAGATTCCCCCGTTGAAAACAGCTGAATAAGCGACAAGCCTTGGAATTTTCTCATCCTTCATTCTGACGACACAATTCAAAGACATGGGCAGATTCAAACTCAATTATATGACGAAGCCGAGTGTGGGTGAGGGAGAGAGAGAATTGTGTGATAAACATAAACCTAAAAGTAGAGTCCAATCTTAAACGACTAGTTTGCGACGAGAAGAGAGATGTCAATTTCCCTGATAGCTTTGTACCACATTACTTCACTTGACCTTCAATCAACGTTTTTTGAAGTGATCAGATTCATTAAGAGAGAGAGAGAGAGTGCCTTATCCTTATCCACTTAACATGGGACTCATAACACTGTAAAGCAAGAATGCCTTGAAATGTTTCACTTAAAAAAGGCCACGAATATTCATGAAACGAAAACCTGTCAGATTAAAGTAAAACCAATAGGATTGTGACATATCTGAGGGGCATGTGCCCGGGGCCCACGGTACCTCAAGGTTCAATAATGGAAGCCTAATGGTCGCTACCCAACAGCTAAACTTTACCAAACAGGCTATTCACAATGGAGTGATGGGACACGCATGCACTAAGACACAAGATCTGCTAAACATCATTGATCAACTCCCTAATGACAGATATATACTACTCAAATTAATTAGGAGCCCCAAGGCTGTTGTGTAACGTGTGTGGCTTGGCGTTTTCCTTCATTACTTTAATTTGATAGTTACCTTCCACCGAGGATAAAAGATAGAGAAAGAGAAAAGAATCCAAAGATGGGGTCACATCCCAAATCACACAATAATGAGAGAGGACTAGTGGCATTGAATTTTGAGGCTATTGTGAATTGGAATAATGGAAGAAGCTTCAAGTTACTTGCACTGTAGGCACATGTACCTCCGTCTTCACGTTGTGACTTAATCCACGAGTAAAAAGGACACCAACCATGATGTTGTATTCTTGTCCATTCCAAAGGAAAGGACACTTCCTCTGTCATTATTGTCATGAACGCTCTTACATACCTAACTAATTGTACTCCACGAGACAAAGCATCACCAAACTTCGATAAATTACTAAGCTTTATTTTCAACACTACTAAGTAAGTATTTTATTTTAATCAAATATATCTCTACTCTTATAAAATTTAATGAATAAATTCTTATTTTCTTAATATTTAAATTTATATATTTTTTTTATCAGATGAGACTGTTTATTATCTTAATCAATAGCTAGCTTCTTGGTGGTACTAGCAAGTGGATAAATGGTTCTCTCTCTTCTTGGTTCTGATAGTGGATAAGGCTGCTTTCTTCTACTTATCTGTCGGTTCCTCCATATTCATTCGGAGAAGGGTCTGGGATGTTTTGTTTCGGAACTAAAATTTGACCATAGATTCAACTACATGAATTGATGCAACTCGTAGAAAGTAGAAAACAAACAGGGATTGCCAAGTTTAACATGGAAAAAGATGGATACATGTTAACTTACACCAGGAAGAAGTAGAAAAGGAAAATAAATTACTAGGGAGTAGCATTCGCACACGTAATAAACCCGAGGAATTAATACATGAAGATATATAGGAAAAGGATAGATAGAGTCTGATTCTTCCCAAAGTCTTAATTATAAATTTCTTTTTGCAAAATTAGAGAAGGCCAAATATAAAACATGGGGTTCTGGTTAGAAACGCAAAAGAGGGCCGCAGATAAAAATAGTCATTTTTTTCATGGAAAACACCATAGCCTTAAGCGTTGCTCCTGAAAGAGCCAAGAGCTTTTATGGCCGTAGCTCTCAGAATGTGTTGGTGGTAGATTGCAGCCGCCGCAGCTCCAATTATTGGTCCAACCCAGAATATCCACTGAAACCAACAAAATTAAGCACACATATATATAAACTTAGCTTGCTCTTTAATTTCCCTTAGAAATAAAAGGAATAATTAATAGTTAGAACAATTACATGATCATCCCAGATCTTGCCATCGTTGTAGATAACAGCAGCGCCGAAACTTCTTGCAGGGTTGATTCCAGTACCGGTAACCGGGATGGTAGCCAAGTGAACCATGAACACGGCGAACCCAATGGGAAGTGGTGCCAAAACCTTTCATTTTTTAACATCAAAATCGATCAAAACAGAAGTTAATTAAACCAAGAAATTAAAGTGAAAGAGATGAAGAGTTGCATACAGGAACGTGGGAATCTCTGGCGTTCCTCTTGGGATCAGTTGCAGAGAAGACAGTGTAGACGAGAACGAAGGTTCCGATTATCTCAGCACCCAAAGCCGTGCCCGTGCTGTAACCATCGTGTACGAAGTTGGCTCCGCCTCCATACCTGTTGTAGTAAGATTTCTGGAAGGCCTTGGCCAGTCCAGTCCCGCAGATAGCTCCGGCCATTTGTGCTAAGATATACAACACCGCCCTTATCAGCGACACCTTTCTTCCGAGGAACAGCCCGAATGTCACCGCCGGGTTAATATGCCCTCCTGAAACATTAGTAAGAATACAGTGTTATATATACATATTTATATGTATATATTGAGGGGTCAAACGCAAGATTTATCAGTGGATGGTCTTACCAGAGATACCGGCGGTGCAGTAAACGAGAATGAAGATCATGCCACCGAAGGCCCAGGCGATACCAAGGACGCCGACTCCTCCGCACTGGGCGTCAGGGGTGGTGCCGGAAGTTTGTTGGCTGTATCCGATAATGGTCAGCACAGTTATGTATAGGAAGAGAAGGGTTGCCACGAACTCCGCTATGACGGCTCTGTACAATGACCACTTGGTTAGCTCCTCCGGGTCAATCAACGGCTCCGGAGGCGGGTCCTGGTAGTCTTTCGCCGTCATCTCTCTTTGCTCCGCAACTTCAATGTCTTTCCCCATTGTTGTTTGAACTACGTACACTAGGCCAGCGCTGGTTGTGCGTGTTCGTTCGCTTGATTGAAGGATGAATGGTGAAGAAGGGGTATTTAAGGGAGGAGAGAAGGAGACAGTGTGTAGGAAAATGGGACGATTTATTAATGAATTTTTATTTTGCATCTATGCCAAGAGGACGACATGATTAAGATTAACGTAATTTTTTTGCTCCATATTAGCGTGATTTCGCTTGCAATGGGCCCCACTCGGCCCCTCAACGGTTCTCAATCTCATCACTAATCCAACATGGTCCTACATATGACCTAAAAACGTTGGTATAACTCAAGCAGCAACATATGAACGTTTTAATGCTCATGAATCACAAAAAGGTAAGAAACACACCACAAAAAAATTGACTTTGGGTGGTGACAAAAGTCACCGCCGAAAGTCTTAAAGTATAAAGACTTTTAGCGGCGATATTTTATCGCCGCTGAGTCGTCGCCTATGAGACTGTCGCCTATGAACATTGGCGGCGACAATTTAATGTCGCCGCTGAAAGGCAACATTCTGCGGCGACAAAATTGTCGCCGCTGAAAGTCTAATAGGCGGCGACAAAATTGTCGCCGCTGAATCAACTTTCAGATTTAATATTATTGTCCCTCCCGTTGAAACATATAATTTAATAATAAAAATAAAAAAGTAATAAATAACGAAATAAACCAAAATATAATATCATTGATGAATAATTCAAATCATCCTATAGAATATCAAATTATTTCAATTATTTAAGCATATTTAAAAAGAAAATAAAATTGTTTAGTTTATACATAAACATTGTATAGAAAGGTCAATACTAGGAGTAGAAAAAGTGGACGATTATGGTTGTCTTCTCTGCATCAAAGTAGCAAATTGAGCTTGTATCATTTGATCTATTAATCTCTGCTCGAATTGAAAACGCTCTTCTTCCATCTTCGCATGCTCTGTTGCACGTTCTTCTTCCATTTTTGCAAGCTCTGCCTCCTGCAATCTCGGCTATTTGTGTTGTGATGTCACAGAAAAACTTTTTCCACCTCAACTTCTCTTTAATACTGACATATCCTACAAAAATATAAATATGGGCCTCTCAAGGAATTAGGAGCTTGTTCATTAATCTAAACAATTAATCTACTCTCACAGTGTCCTATAATCACTTGAACTCGGTGTGTGTGTGTGTGAATGCATTCTGGCTGTTTAGTTATCACCCGTATTAGGTGATTTTTAAACTTTAGTTGGCCTAAAAAAACAACTGTTTACTTTCTTACTGAGGATTTATATTGATTGTTAAAATGAAGTTGCCATACCAAAACAGGGACAAGGTAACGTATCGTTTTCCACATTCCTATTAGAAAACACTTTCTATAGATGTTCCAACCCATTATGGTCCTCTAAAAAGCATAACACATGGTTACTATTTATTATTACCTTGCCAACTGCTCCAAGAACAATAGTAGCATCGGAGCAACCATAGACAGTAGTATATCTCACAGGTGCTAAAATGTAAATAGCCGACTCATGGTAATTTAGAACCTGCAATGACCAAACTTATTGCTTATAACTCTTCCAATGAAAGTGTTGATAGTCAATATAAAAATTGAATAGCGGAATTATATATTTGAACCAGCAGAGAAGTGGCTGACTCTGGGCTTTTTGGCCACTTCTAAAAAAAAAGATGACAATACATTTGATGTATAACGCCAATCATAAATTAGTTCCAGAAATCACAATCTATAGTAAAGACCATCGCACATGCCAACATTAAGCATATCTCTGCTTTATGCATAATTTTTCCAAATGCTAGCTCTTAAATCCTCACAAGAATAAAATTTACTTGAATAGATGACTGACCATAAAATAAATCATAAATTTCTTATGGCTCTAAAGCATTCATGGCCAAAGATTCAACCTGAAATCTTCCTCAAATTACAAATTTATCAACTTGAATGGACTTAGGAAAATACATTTGTTAATAATATTAAACTGTTATAATACCCAGCTTTCATTTTATTCAATAACTATCAATACTCTGTTCCGAAATCCATGTCAGCTAAAATACAAGTCACAGCTCTTTCATGCATATGAACATGACGATGCAATTAGAATCATAAACCTTAAACTGAACCAAGTTTCATAACTAGTTTGGACCCGAGCATGCACATATGCAGACAGTCTACCAGTTTCGATTTCCAAAATTTCAAACAGAAAACTGCATATGAATAAAACCTATGAGCAAACATCAGTCATACCATTAGAAACCACAACCAAGTTTTAAGTTCCAAGCCCAAGTCAGTTAAAAGCAGATGCTCATGAACAGAAATTTCAATCAAAGTTGACTATATGAGAAAGAAGAATGTGAAATGTTACATAGCCTTCCTAAGATATGAAATACTCAAAGATAACACACCTAGAAGGCCAGCAATTCAGTCGAAGTAAAATACTATGGAAGAAGAAAATCAGGATAAGAAACAAACCTTAACAGATGAACCTTTAATATCAGATGCATTCTTAGAGTATGATGATTTAGAGATCCCTTCAATGAAACATGGACCTCTAGTACTTGGTGAGGCCTTAACCGGGGCAGTACATGCATCAACCATAGCAACATCCTGATCAGATACGCTGGCAGGTCCATTTCTTTTAAGTGAAGCCCTTTCGGAAATATTTTCTAAAGAAGAAGCAATATTTTGCAGAAGCCACTCATGAACTTGTGTAGCAGGAACGGGAACAGCTGGCATGTCAGGATCCGAGTTAGCAAAAAAGGGAGATGATTGGCTCAAAGTGTTTCCTTCAGATTCCTTGTCACCGAACTGAATTAGAAACCCAAGGTGCTCAAATCTATCCATAGTTAAAACCTAAATCAACGGGATCAAATAAGCAATAGGACTAAGAACTAACACTATTGCTAAATGAGGTCTACAATCAAAGACAAGACTCATACTTCTCAAAATAAGTTTTCCTCAAAATAAGTTTTTTTAAATTTTTGTTAAAAAAAACTCATCTCAAAATAACTACCGTATGGAAATTTTGTTTACTCACTTCAGCACTTTTATTTTGCAAACACCATACAACTTTCTAATAGGCTCCTATGCTTAAAGATCGTATCAATCAGCCTATTTTTTTTCAGGGGCAGAAAAACCTAATAACTCGATGGCGTTAAGAGAAATTGAGATTGTCAAACGTTGGGCGATGTGGGCGATGACTCAACAGCAACATGGTATAAACGGCAAAGCTGCTTCAGAAAACGAATGGCCAGATGCGTTCGGAGTAGTACAAGGTTGGTGAAAGGGGGGCAAAATTGGAAAGGAATAATGAAGAACGTGGAATATGACGGTCCAGGAACGAGGTAAAATCCTAATCCTAAATTAATATACAACTCTATTCCCTACGAGTTCAACTAACAAAATAGTTAGGCGTATAATTATTTGTAACATTCTAACCTTAAAAAATATTATTTTATTGTGATTATAATTGCGGTATTTAAAGAAATATCATAACTCTTAGATACTTAAATTTACGCATGAGAATAATAGACAGTTCGCTTTACCTGGCATTAGTATCGTCTAAGAGGAAGAAAAATTTCGCCCTCCTCTTAAATTATAAGTGAACCCAACTCTTTTCAAACAAAAGTTAGATAAAAAAAAATATACAACTCTCCTCATTTCAGTACTTTTATTTATCAAGGCATATCCGACTCCACTTTATTTTACCGGCGCACGGCACCATCCAATATCACAATCTCCCAAACGTGACAAAAGGAAAACAAAACTTAGTCAAGTATCATCGGGCCAACCACAAGTTTGGCGGACAACAGAAGCTCCCATCCCGAGTGATAGGAACTAGAATATTAAGGGGTAACTATATCTCATGAGAATGTATTATCATGTAACAATATTGTAATTATGCTTTAAGTTGTGGGAAGTAAAATGTGGCTTTTCAAGAAGTGATTCACCAGTGCCCTCCAAATCCAATCTGAATAACCCCCTATTCAAGTTTGTAAATGACCGATCAAAAGAAATATGGGGATGCAGTATATAATAACCAACTCCCCAAACATTTAACACAAGATTAGGAACCAAAAGAATAAACAAACTGGAATTTAGCTAGGTGTAGTGAAAAATGACTGTTAAAATTGAAAGAAAAACGGCCAACGATTTCTAGTGCAGTGACTTCTTCACACTAGGATAGATTCCTCCAGACAAACATCATCCTATAAACTTAACCTCGATATTTGTCATCACATAAAACGTTCTATTATATTCTCAAAGCACGAAATGGATACAAAGTATACCGCTCAACATTCAAGATTCAACACTGCCAAAAACTACCATTTCTTATAGAGAACTTGTAAAAGCACAAGGTTAATCCAATGCTCCAATCTTTGCACTATTCGAAGATGTCATTCACCTTTAAATGCCAATTCTTCCAATAATTTTTCATCCAAATGGCACACCCAACCCAACCAAAATTGGGGCAGATTTAGGCCACCCGGTGAAAGCCTTGTTATTGTGCATTAACTATCCGGAATGAACAATGCACAATGAGCGTAGATAGTACTACAAGAATAGCAAAAACAAAATTGTTTACCTGTAAAATTATGGTCATTTACGATATAATTAACTACACATTTCCCCCTCATGAGGAGGACTAACGGGGGAAATGAATCTGATTTCTGAAAAGAACCTACAACAAACTTTGAGTTATGTAACACAATCAGAGTCATAAATCGTACTACTGAGACAGAAGACAGCGTATAATTCTATCCGAATAGATCAAACACACAATGGCGACTAACAAAGGCAATACTCTGATCACGAAAAGAAACAAAATTGCATCAAAGTAGATTATCATCCTTGTAAAATTGTACGAAACCTGGTCTAGCTTAGCTCATAAATCTCTCCAGATCATCTAAATAGCCCAAAATATTTAATTTAACACAAACTTCAAAAGTTCCTCGAAAATTATGGGGAGACAATTACTAATAAAACCAAAATTAAAAGGAAGACCTCAGTCCAGAGGGACTTCAACATCCCCATCAGTGATCTCCTGCTGCAAATCCTTCGGGTCTTTCCCGTCCACCGTGCAGCCAACGGAGACGCATGTGCCCAGGATCTCCTTCACGGTCCCGCTGAGGTCCTTGGCCATCGACCTGGGCCTCATAGTTCGGGCGATCTCGATCACATCGTCGAGGGATATATTACCATTGTGCTTGATGTTCTTGGTCTTCTTGCGGTCTCGTTCGGGTTCTTTCAAGGCCTTGATAACTAAAGCAGCCGCAGAGGGCACCACCGAAACCTTCGCCTGACGGTTTTGGACAGTAAGCTTAACGGTGACCCTCAATCCCTTCCAGTCCTTGGCAGTCTCTTTGGCAATATCTTCTCCGATCTTTTTGGGGGACAACCCGAGTGGACCGATCTTGGGAGCGAGTGAACTCGCGGCACCGACCTCACCGCCAGTGACTCGGACAAAGACGTCGACAACTTGTGAGGGGTCGAACTTCGGCGGCATTGTCGCAGATTGGAAAGAGCTAGGAATTCAGTCCTCAACCCTCAAAGCAGAGAAGAAGGGGAGATATATTAGCTAGGGTTTTGAGAACCCCGTTGAGCGGAAAAGCCCGTCTTAACATTTTTTTCCAAAATTCCAATAACAATTTGGTCAAAGGCCCAATCCATTAGCCCATGAATTTTTTTTCATATGAGCGGGCATGAGAAGAACATAACTAATAACTTGGGCACTTATAGTACGTGGGTTCAACTGATAAAGAGATGAGATATGCGATCATTTGAAACGTGTTCGATCTTTGAAAAATATTACTTTATTATAGTTCCAGTTGTGGCACTTGAGGAGGCATTCTAACTCTTAGGTACCTAGGTTTAAACTTAAGGGTAATAGAAGACTCACCCTGTCTGACATTGATATCTCCTAGGAGGAAGAGAGACTTCTCTCCGCCCTTGAATCGTGGATGAACCCAATCCCTTTCTAAAAATTTTTGTATAAAAAAAAACTAATAACTTGGGCCCATTCTTTATGAGTTTCAAAACACTTAGGCCAGTTTGGATGGAAATAATTTTAGAAATAAGAAAGGTAATGTCTTTATAACAAAAAAAGAAAAAAAAAAGATAATGTCTAATGTCTCACATCCAAAATAGATTATATCAACATAGAATTAATTTAATGGTGTAAGTTTTCGTTAAATTTTTTTGATTTTAAATTTGATTTATAAAAAAATATTTATATTAAGAAGAACCATTACGAATATCTCGTGTTTCGATCAATAAATGTAGAACATTCCACCTCTTCAACATCTATTCCATTCGGTCTCGGCGGATTTCTGATTTCTCATGGAAGTTGGAATGAGGATCGCTAATGATATAGTTTTTAGTGCTTGAATCGCAGGGAGTTGCAAGATTATATAGAGTTAATTATTTGATTATGGATTTTGCTAAATAGCAATCCTTTGATTGATTCGAGGTGGCCTTCATGTGGTAACAGAGATTTTTTTTTGTCTGTACAATCTTTTTTTTAAAAGAGTTAGATTCACCTACAATATAAAGTTAGAGCAAAATTTATCTTTCTCCTAAATGATACTAATGTCGGGTAAGGTGAACTCTCTATTATTCTCATACGAAAACTTAAGTACTTAAAAAGTAGAATGCCTCTCTAAGTATTGTGACTGAAATTATAACAAAATAATATTCTTTAAAATTTAAATATATTTTAAATAAGTGTATGTCTCACTCTTTTATTAGTTACAAGATGGGAATGTGGTAATAGAGTTGATGACAAAACAAGAGAGAGAGAGAGAGTAAGAAGCAACTTGTGAACAGGAAAGAACAAAAGAGTAAGGACAAATGAAGAAGCAAATGGAGGAAGAAGCTAAGCAACGTTGAATAATTGATATGGACACCCACAATACAAGTCTGATCCACGCAAATCAAAGCATAACAATTACCTCATTTATTATGTCTTAAATTGAAATATTTTCTCAATTTTATCCTTGTGGACTAAAAAAAAAAATCTTCAATACTTTTTAGGTTTGGCCCCTACTTCCCTCGTAAACGCCGATGGAGAGAGATATATGCGTACGTTCCCTGTCAATAATCAGCCACTTCCCTCCCCTCCATCCCCAAGAACCCTAAAAACACACCTCTACTCTTCTGAACCCCACAGGCAACTCATTAATTTGTCGTGTATTATTTGTCTTGAAAAATGTTGCATCAAATCTTATCCACAAGGAACTATATTCATGATACGGATGGCTAGCTGTCCCTATACATAACACGGTCCATGCGTTAAACCTCGCACATGCATGCATAGTTATTACATTTATATATATAATCTTCCCTAGCAGGCTTAGAACTTAGAAGGGCATAATATCCAATCCAAATACGGATGTAATAGTGACTAGCTGAGAGTCATTTTTTTATTTTTAAATATAATTAAGTAGGGTCTAAAATATCATAATTTCTGAGGGAATATATACAGATACTTCTGAAAAACAGTGTAGACAGGACAATTTCAGAATACGAGTGGAAACAATGTATTCGGCAGCCTTATCCAAATCCAGATGCAACATACACCTCCTTTCTAATTTATTCATATTTAATTAGGGATTTTGTTTTGTTATTTTTTAAAAAGCAAGCCTGACTTTATAAAAGCAAATAAAAGCCAGGGTCTGGGGGATGGCCAAAACTAACTGGTACAAGAAGGAAGAGAACCGAGAAACTACTCAAGCAGCGCTATATATATATAGAGAGAGAGAGATCTGAAACTAATAAGTTTGACTGCAAATGGCCAACCGTAATAACTACCTGGGGAGGCCAAGCTATCGATTTCTCTCCAAACCCACAGACATCTCAGATTCTGGCTTTGAGTTCCACGAGTTCGACCTCTACAGCTCCAATGAGACCCGAGTTCAGGGCTGTGGCATGCCCGACAAGCCATCATGTTGCTCGAATCTAGCCCTGGGGCGATCAGATTCTTCATCATCGTCTCTGCCAATCAACATTCCAGACTGGTCCAAGATCCTGGGAAACCAGTACGGGCAAAGTCGTGGCCGGAGGGTCGAGGTTGATGACGTAGGCGTGGTGGTGCCTCCACATGAGTTTCTAGCCAAAACCAGGATGGCTTCCATGTCGGTGCAGGAAGGAATTGGGAGGACTCTCAAAGGCCGAGATCTGAGTAGGGTCCGAAATTCCGTATGGGCCAAGACTGGGTTCCAAGACTAGCTCTACATATATATATATATATATATATATATATTATCATATACTTTTTCTGGTCTTTTGATGTTTTTAAGGGAGTGCTTTATATGATACGGGGCCATTGGAAGAGGCCTGGTTAGTTAGTTCAGTAGTGATTTTGATGAACTTGGGTGCAGAAGAGGTTTTGTCTCGAAAGAGAAAGAAGAATGGTGGAGAGGATAAGGGAGGTTTCTATATCAACACTTGTCGTTTTGCTCTGCCGTATTCTTCTTTGTGCAAATTAAAAACATATGCTACTTTCCATTACGGGTGAATTATTTTATTCCTTTACTTCCTGTTAATGAATATATAATAATCATCACTCACGTACGCCCCCAGTATAATACAGCCTATCTGCACTTGTTGTTATCCTTCAGACATTCACTCTTTGCTTTTTGATGAGATAATGCTGTGATATATTTCATCATATATAATTGTTCTTAACTATTCAGATTAACACGTAATTAAAGTGACTATGTCTTTAGTTCAAAGGGAAAGAAGGAAGACTAAAGTGAAAGTCTTGTTAATAGGTAGGTTGGAAAGAATCATATGCGCATGCCGCATGGTCCCGCCATATATTTTTTTTTTTACAAATTTTTTTAGAAAGGAGTTGGACTCACTCACGATTTAAAGGTAAGGCGAAATCTCTCTTCCTCATAGGCGATACTAATATTGGGCAGGGCAAGCCGTCGATTATCCTCAAGCGTAAACCTAGGCACCCAAGAGCTATGATATCTCCCCAAACGTTGCGATTAGAATCACAATAAAGTGATACTCTCTAAAAATTGAATAAGCTCCAAATGGTCACATGGTCCCCCCCACATATATATATATATTTTGTACAAAAATTTTTGAAAAAGAGTTGGGCTCACCCACAATCCAAGGGTATGGCGAAATCTCCCTTCCTCCTAGGTGATACTAATGTCGGGTAAGGCGAACAGTCTATTATCTTCAGGCGTAAACCTAGATACCCAAGAGCTAGGATGCCTCATCAAGCATCGCGACTGGAACCACAATAAAGTGGTACTCCTTAGAGTTCGAACACACTCTAAATAGTCACATGTCTCACCCTTTCGCTAATTAAACCCACATATAATGGGTATATATATATATATATGGTGAAGTTCTTTCCCTTGTGGCTTTGGGTAGTAACCCCTGTGTTTTACATGGCCCAAGTTTTTTTTTTGTTGCCCACTCGGTTTACCGGAGTTTTGCCCCGACTATATCTGGATCCGACCCGCGTCGCGCACCTGGCTATGGTGGGTGAGTCTCCTAACGGGGATTTTCTGCGTACGCCAAGGCTCGAACTCGAGACCTTGCTTAAGTGATACCGAGCCGCTTACTACTCGGACCAACCTGTTGGTACGTGGCCCAAGTTAATTGTTTTTTTTTTTTGGTTGCCCACCCGGTTCACCAGAGCTTTGCCCCGACTATATGTGTTGTTATCTACATGTGTTGCAATGTTGGGTTTCGTTCTTGGTTTTTTTAGCTAGCCAACATAAATATTAGGGTTCGATAATTATATTTTTGTGGAAGCATGGGCTGTATACTATTAATTACTGATACTAACTCACTACTATTTATAAGTCGGTCCTGTTTGTGTGCTCATCGAAATGACGAACATTTTAAATTTATTAGATCTAGATCGTCTAAATTTAATTTAAATGTTCATATCTAATGAGCACTTGGTCATCAAATTAAACAGACGCATTAATACTTGAAGACAGGAACATTCATGGGGCGACATGACTAAAAATGCACATAACACGAGCACATGGATTGGAAAGACAAGCTTTAAGCTTGCATAATGTAGAGTCACAAATCCGTTTTACATGTTGGAATCTCTGCCTCACAACCACCAAGGATCTCTCCCCATCATCAAAATGAACTATCAAAACGTTCGCGATATTTTGCCGGGTCTGGTTTGTGGGCCCGGAATAAAAATTGCAGGACCCAAATTATACTACGCCCCTCTTCCACCTTTTATTGGCCAATAACATGTTTGTTTTTTAAAGGAAAATGAATCTAGTATAGGAGACTAGATTTAAAGTTTCTATAAGTAAGGTTCAGCTGGTGAATGGGTGAGACATATGACTATTTGGAACGTGTTTAATTATTGGGGAGCACCACTTTGTTGCGGTTCCAGTCGCGGCATTTGGGGAGATATCTTAACTCTTGGGTGCCTAGATTTATGTCTGAGGATAATAGATTACTCGCTCTACTCGATATTGGTATAGTCTAGGAGAAAGGGAGACTTTATCCTGCCCTTAGATCGTGGGTGAATCCACCCCTTTTCAAAAAATTATTTATAAAAAAAAAGTTTCTATAAGTAAAACCCACGAAGCGAAACTTCTTCACCCTAAGAAGCTAGTCTATATCTTTAATCAATCAATTATTAACAAGTCTATACATTTTAACAAACCTCATAATGGTTCTTGAAAATTATGATACAACGCCATTTATTTTTTGGTCTTAACTCATTCTGTTAAACTTAATCTATGTTGGTATCTTATCTGTTTTAATTGATATTTTTTTTTGGTTGCCCACCCGGTTCACCGGAGCTTTGCCCCGACTACATCCGGATCCGACCCGCGTCGCGCACCTGGCTATGGTGGGTGAGTCTCCCAACGGGGATTTTCTACATTCGCCAAGGCTCGAACTCGAGACCTCGCTTAAGCGATACCGAGTCGCTTACCACTCGGACTAACCCCGTTGGTGTTTTAATTGATATAATTTCAGTATGTAAGAAACGGAGGGTGTTGGCAAATAAATAAATAAATGATCTTAAATAACCCATTGGGCTAGAGATAGGCCTGCTTCTGGATAATGGCAAAGCCTAAAGCTTAGAGAGATCCACAAAAGGAGCCCACTCGAGTAAATTTTAAATTTTCTTGATTAAAAAATACTTCTTCCATTAGCATATGATAAAAATAGAATTCCATACACTGTTATTTACTGATTTTATTGCATTTAGTATTTTTTTTCCTTTTCTACATTATTTTTCCTTTTCTTCTATTATTCAGACAATTTTTTTTAGCTCCTTTGCTCTTAATGTAATAAGAATTGAACCTTAAATTTGTATCCATATCCTGCTTTATTTTTAGTTAATTCATAGCTAGAAAAACTAGCTTTATATAGTTAATTTTTTTTATATTATTTATTATATCATATTATTAAATATTTAATTTTAAAATTTAAAAAAATTTAACAGAGTCTTAGATCAATTTTTTTTTAACTGAAGACCAATTCAATATTATTAATTTTACTTAATGTTACAACTTCATCCATTCTTACTATCTAAATAAGCTTCACACGTTTTGGTAAAAAAAAAAAAATCAGTTTCACACAAGGCCGAAAATAATGTTGGGTTGACTCCAAAAAGAAAGCAATAAATAAGTTTCTAA
The DNA here is from genome assembly GCA_037074615.1 of Leucaena leucocephala. Taxonomy (NCBI): domain Eukaryota; kingdom Viridiplantae; phylum Streptophyta; class Magnoliopsida; order Fabales; family Fabaceae; genus Leucaena; species Leucaena leucocephala. Next base: position 20,798,777 of record CM073523.1, on the reverse strand, counting down.
TATAATAATATTCCCCAAAGAGAAAACTCCACAAACTAATAAAAACAATTAGAAAAATTAATCCTCCCTCCCACTTCATCTTCCTCTCAGGCCACCTTTTCTTCCCCTGGGGCCGCTGTTAATGCAGCTGTCTCATTTTCTCTCCTTCAACTTCTCCATTTCTGCTCCTCATAAACCATTCAAACTTTTGATTTTGCCTGTGCTGATTCTTCGGCTGCACCACAAAGAAGAAAAGTTCGGACCTTTACTGCCCCGCTCGGACGAACCGGCTGATCCGATCTGGCTCCGGCTACCATTTCCCTGAGCGAGCTACTTGCTTGAGGAAGAGAAAGTGCGGAGCAGAAATGTACAAGAACCAGCTTCAAGAGCTGGCCCAAAGGAGCTGCTTCAACCTCCCTTCCTACACGTGCATTCGGGAAGGTCCCGATCATGCGCCGAGGTTCAAGGCCACTGTTAACTTTAACGGCGAGATCTTCGAGAGCCATCATTACTGCTCCACCCTCCGGCAAGCCGAGCACTCTGCCGCTGAGGTTGCTCTCAGTTCCCTCTCCAGTCGTGCCCCGTCACACTCCCTTGCTGCTAGGATTTTGGTCAGTTTTTAATTCTCTCATTTTCTCGCTATCAATGGCTTCTTTACTTTCAGTTTTGCTTTTCTCGGCTACTTCAATCATTTTGTCCTCGCTTAGTGTGGTTATTTAACTTTACAAGCGAAAGTTTTGGAAGAAACTAAATGCTCTTTGTTAACATTCACGATGAATCAAGCTTGTTTAAAGGGACTCGTTGAGCTTAAGCGTGTGCTATACTGCGTCGTGTTTTATAGTCCCCTTATGCCCTTTTCCCTCGGCGTTGGTTGGCGGTAGTTTCACGGTCATGCTCGGCGACGGCTGGAAATAATCGAAATGCCCCTAGTCTTCTGTGATTCTGTTTCACAGGAAGTGGGATTTTCTAACTAGTTTCTTGTAACTCTGAGACACTTAGCTTATGGTGCATCTTTTGAAGAAGAGTCATCAGCATATATCTCAGTAGTAGGAATTTCTCACAGAAAACAATCCTATTTCTGCAAGTAAGCAATCGTTTCTAATGTATTTGAATCTAGAATTCTAGATGTTGATTGATCTTCCTAATGTGTAAAGCCAAATGCACTTATCCATCCAGGGTGATGTCATATGATGATTCATGATCATCAAGATATCAAGTATAAGTCAGAGGAATATCAATAGCTACATTAAATTGTTGTAGTACTTTCATAGCATAACTTGTCAATAAGAAAATTAAGAAAACTTAATAACCTTGGGAAATAACTGTAGTTCTTATCTATGCCTAATTATTGATCACTGGTCCTAGCCGAATTTATTGATCTCTGTTGGTTATAACTAGAAACATGTTCCCCCGTTTTGTTTGAAATCTATACTGCTGTTTCTAAATTGGAAGATGGTTTTGAACCTAAGATTTCTGGTGAAAATAAGATTTGTTTCTTAAAAGGGATTGACCTTTCTATCTCTAGTGTAACTTGTGAAATGTTTGACCACTGTCAACTTTTAGTTCAGATTCCTTAGTGCTTTCTCAATCCCTTTTAATGTAAACTTATCTTTATTAAAGCAAAAGAGGAAAGACCAATATCTCTTAGACTTAATCACTAAACAGCTTCTGTAAGTTCATCTACATTTTTTGCAAGTCTTTGAATTTTCCCGTCTCTTCTAAAGGCTAATGCAGAATGTGTGGGAACCACGGCATATGGTTTAGGGTTCCATTTTTTTCTACTATGTTTACGCTGACCTTTCTTCTTCCCTCCCAATCATATATTTTATTTTATGCCTGTTCTTGGAGTATATAGATTCAAAATATTTTCTTAATGTAGTGTTGGCTTCTGGTCCTTTGTTATGTATCCACAATGCTCAGTGTGTCTTTGTTGGTGGTTCTTCTTCATTATACTTACCACAAGCAATTTTTCAGGATGAGACAGGAGTCTACAAGAATCTCTTGCAGGAAATTGCACAGAGGGTTGGGGCTCCATTGCCTCAATATACAACATTTAGGTCAGGATTAGGACATTTCCCTGTTTTTGCTGGTACTGTAGAACTTGCAGGAATAAAATTTACAGGTGAACCTGCCAATAATAAGAAACAAGCAGAGAAAAATGCAGCAATGGCGGCTTGGTCATCTCTAAAACAGTGTAAGTTTCCGGCTAACTTTTGTATATCATAATAATTTCTTTCATGTGAATATATATATACAGAACTCTATATCAATTTGCCCTACGGTGAATAATTTTGAGCTGCTCCTGCAACAATTTGAATGGCTGTCTTCATCTTCCTAGTATTTGATCTAACATCGCCCACAGAAATGAATCAATGATTAGATATTGACTAACTTATTTTCCATTCTTGCTAGTGGCTAGAGAAACTGCAAGCTCCTCTTCTGAACCTGAGAATAGTGATGAACTAGAACAGATCACAATAGCAAGGGCCTTGCTAAACTACCGTTTGTCAAATCCTAATTCTCCAATTACATTTCCAAGGAAGTTTCAGATTCAAAATCCCAGGCCAACCAAAGCCCAACCTCCACCGGCTACTACATCGAAGATTCTTCCTTTGATTTGCCTGAAGACAGCACATCGAAACAGGCATGGGTTTACAATGATGAATGGAAATCCTAAAAGCAGGCCTCCACTTGCAGCAGCAGCAGCCAATGACGATTCCATGGCACCACCACAGTTATCCACATCAGAAAACCGAGGTTCCCGACCCTTGAAGTTCCCTGCGGTGGGTGCAGCACCTTATGTTCCCATACGACAGATGAGATCACCTTGCCAGGGTATTGCACCTCCGGTGTCTATAAGGACCGTAATCCCTGTATTTGCTGCACCGCCACTTCCTCCACCAGCCACACGGTACCATCAAGGGATGCAGCCCCTTCGCGAACAAGCTGCACCTACCGTCAATATTAGGCAGGCTGTTCCAGTATATGCTGCTCCACCAGTTCCAAAAGATGGACATGGCGCCATCCAGAAGAAAGATTTACAAACTCCAGTTGAAATTGGAGAGAAAGATAGAGAGCCAGAATATGAGACGGTGCAGACCTTGAAGCAGTTGACAATCTGAAAGGTAATAAAATCCATGGAGCAGGTCTTGCGTCCTTGAGGGTTTTGCCATGCTTATGGAGAGCTTGCTTTTCGTTTTTTCTTGTAATAGAAGGGATGTTATACATTTACAGCATACCTTATTCCATTTTGTCGTGTTAAATTAACATCATGACTCCAATCTATGAAATTGAAGAGCAGTTTAGTATATAATGTGATTTATTTGTCGCAATTTTGTGATAGCAACTGAGGTTGCTTTTGGAGAATGAATCCCACAATTTGACGCTAGCATTTCTTTTGTACTTTTTTTAGTCATGAAAAATATTTACATTAATTATATTCATATTAATTATTGAAATTTGTACTTGCATGCATCTTTTTAAGATCACTAAATTATCTTATTAATTTTAAATCACTGACAATTTGCAAATTCTTAAAAAGAAATTCACATTAATTATTGAAATATAATTACTGCTATAAAAAATAACTATTCATTGCATGTATTAAATTACAAGGTTTCAAAATGATCTCATTAACATAGTTCATAAAAAAATCTCATCAATATTTATTAGGGTAAAGTAGTATCCAATATCTTGATCTTATTTCTTAAATACGATTAATATCTTAATTTTATATGTGATTCAATTTTATCTATAATCTTTTAATTTGGTGCAATTTTACCCATAATCTTTTAAATTTGGTACAATTCTTGGTACTTGAGAAATAAGATTATGGATGAAATTACACCAAATTAAAAGATTATGGGTGAAATTATACTAGATTAAAAAAATTATAGGTAAAATTGTATCTGAGAAATAAGATCAGGATATTAGGTGCACTCTAATAAGATTAGGATATTAGCCGTATTTAAAAAATAAGATCAGGATATTAGGTGCACCCTATTTATTAATATTAACATTTACATGCCTCACAAGAAAATGATTTACCATTCATTGACTGGTCGCAGTTATGTCCTGTACTGGATATTAGCTCTTTCTAAGTTTTTAGTTATGGAAAAGATTCACATCAATTATATTCATATTAATCACTAAAATTTATAAAATATGTGACATGCTCTCCACAAAGGATAACTTTACCCAGAGTTTCCACAGAAAATGCCATCCACCAAAAGTATACATGTATATATTGATCCAAATCTGCCATTCCCCATGCGTATGCATCGCATGCATAAATGAAAACGTAACAATGTACGCAGAATCGAAAGGCAACCAGCCAACCAAGCTCTAAAAACAACATGAGGTGCAAAATGTACAAGGCAATATATGTTATACAAGTTGCCACACTTTACAAGTTTTACAGATTTGTGAGTGTCATTGTTATTTGTTTTATTGGGATGCCATGGACCAGAAGTTGAGGATAAATGATGGGACAGTGGTAAACCAACAAATGAAAGCCATGCCTGTAGCAGTTTCAAACTGTACACAGTGATTCCTTGAACAACTATCAAGATCATTATCAATAAGCACCGTGATTCCTGCTGATGCACATGCTGCGGCAAATATAAGTGTGGAAGTTACCTGCATTATACACACAGGCTATAGCTCTTCTCAAATCAACAGGATAATACAACACAAGTCTTACAAAATTTCTTACCCCATCGCCAATTGTAAACAGAGTGACGACTCGGTAGTTCTGCAACGACCGCCTCACTAAGAGAGCATACACATCAACAATAGCTAGTGAGAAGCTCCACAGACTCTGTAAGCCCGCAGCAGCAACAAGGTAGCTGGGAGAAAATAGGAGAATCAATATGAATGATGCCATACAAATGTTGCAATTTATCTTTAATGGCATGCTTTTACTAAACAGTAGGGACAAATCATTTACGGCAAAGGTAAGTAAGAACTAAGAACGAAGAACAAAGCCAAACTTTATTCAATCCGATGTCAGAGAAAAGTATTACTGTAAGGAAAAAAAAGGTACATGTCACAGCTGTCCAAAATCAAAATGGCAGAAGATTAAAGTATGGAGGAAAATTTGATCCGCTTTCACTACTTATGATCCAAAAATAAAACCAAAAGCCCAAAAACATTGATCGAGTTTGAAAAGAGCCTGATGTAACAGAGTAACTCAACAACTAGAACAAAAAAGGTTTGCATTTTAATTCAATTTCATTTGTTTGTAAACTTCATTAGTGATATCTCAGGCGCATTAGCCACATATTTGGACTAGGTACCAAGATCTTCTCATTTCATTCTCAGACTGCTTATATGACATTGTCATGATTTCAAATACTCTATGACATAAGGAGAGGGAATATTCATTATGTTTACTAACCAAAACACACCGCCTAATAAAGTCCATCCAAGTGTATGAAGCTATCATAACAAAACTTGAAGAGCCCAACTGCATATGAGACATTGTGATGGACAACAGAAGTGGTATTGTAATGAGTCAACTGAAGCACACAACTACCTTCATAATTCTTTTTTTTAGCGCTTGAGCATTCATTCAATTCAAGAGTGTTAAAACATCTTAGTTAAAGAGACCACTAAAGTTGCAAAACAATAGGTGTACTTCCAACAAGGAATCAAGCAGAGTCAAGTGAGTCCAACTAGCAGAGTGCCCAAATAAATGCAAGGCTATATCGAAGTAAATCATTTAATCCAAGAAATTAGATAATTCAGAATGTTATTCAAACGTTAGACTAGTTCCATTCCAGCTCAACAGGCAGCTGTTTTACTTTCTTAATTGTGCCATATCCATCTCTATCAGACCTTATTACTCACCTTCTTAAGATTACCCTACTATTTCCAATCCCATTGCTGAGAAGCAATTCTCTAAAACATCACTACTTCTTATTAATCATGCATCATCATTACTTTGTTTGATCTAGCTATCTAAGAAAAGGAGATATGAAGAATGACCGGCCGATTGACTGAAATTATTATGCTGCATACACTATAGCAGGCATCCAATACGAAAATCTTGTTTCCTTCCTGCGTGTTTATCTATAATCAAACATGCCTATAAGCATAGTTCTCGAAGCTTCATGATTGAGAAAAAAATTAATTTCTTTATGCTGTTTGGGTAAAACTACAGTTCGAGATTTCTTTTGTTGTGATAAACCAAATTTGAACTCTAAAACCAAATAGCGGACGCCTAGAAGAAGATTTAGCTCAATCAACGAGCAAGCAGATCAAAACTATTTCCCTTCCGTGCGGTCAGCTATCATAGTCAAAGAACCATAAGATCAAGAAATAAATAACGCTAGAGAAAGTTTACCAGAAAGCAGTGACGGAAGGGAAATCACTGGTGGAAGACATAATTGACAGTGCTGCAGCAGCGAAAATAAACTGAGAGATTCGCAAGGATAGCCCACCCGGTGTGCCTGGCATACCTTGGATATCCTTCATCCTGACTCTGGGAGCGTTACCACCTTCGCCTTCAGTTGCGGGAACCTCTTCAACGGGATGAACCGAAGCATGGCTCACACTCATCTCTCCTCCGCCAACTTTAATTCATAACTCTCTCGCAGTCACAAAATCTCTCAAATGTACCAAATACGATAAGAATCATGAAAGGCAATAAATAACCAATCTATTGCCGATGATCTAAGAATTAGTTCCTCTGTCGAATGTCAGAAAAATAGACAGTAATATCATAAAACAGGATTCCAAGCTAGAATGGTAAAAATGTTGACTATATAGGCATAGAAAATAAGCTTTAATTTCGTTTTTTAAGCGAATTGTCAATCTCAAGTCAAAACTAGCAAGCGAAACAGAATCAAGGCCTCCAGTAATTCAGATTATTTTTCTTCAATATAGAGTCATACCAGAATTTGGAGAGAAGGGTAACTCCCGACAATCTGCAATCGAGATCCGTCTCGTAAAGAAGAGAAATTAGGAAAAAGATTTGGACCCAATTCAACTTTTGAATCTGCAGTACGCTTTCAGCTGGTGGGAGATGGTCTTTCGATTAGATTAACTGAAGCAGAAGAACCGTTTTTACCGAGTAATTGGATCCTTACACGCGCTCAAATCTAGGCACGGTTGTTCATTTTCCCGGTGAATTAGGTCCTTACACGCGCTCCATTTACGATAGGGTGGTAAAGCTTTATGTTGGGATAAAAAAAAAACCCTTAGTATAAAAATTAGATTTTATATTGAGAATAATAATTAGTATATTGATAATGGGAAAAACTTTAAAATTATATTGTTAAAAAATAACTTACAAATTATCAACGGCCCATAAAAATTTTAAATTATGAAAAGTAATTTTTTTTTAAAAAATTAAAATATTATAATACTCAATTTAGTTAAAAATAGATTTAAGTTAATCCCACTCAATATTATTCAATCTATAATCTTAAATTTAATTTTTAAAAAATTTTAAATCCCGTAATTAGTTTGTAATTCTATTAGTTGATTATATGATATTTAAATTTTTTTATCATAATAATTATAATTTATTTTAATTTTTAAAAGATTTTGAACTAATAATTAATTAATAATTTTATTAACTAATTTTATAATATTTTAAATTTTTAACAATAATAATTCATAATAATTATAAAAAAATTAATTAATTATAATATATTTTTTTTGAAAGAAATATATAATTTACAACAAAAAAATGTAATCAATTAATTTAATTGTTTAAGCTTATTATTTGCTTAGGCTAATAATTAATGAATGCAAATCCAAAATTTATAAAATATTCTAACATTATTCTCATTATCTACTAATAAATATAAACATGTAATCAATTCACTAATTTAATTGTTACTTATATTTTAATATCAATTTTTTAAAATTTTAATTATGTCTTTTTTTTACCAGAATTATATCAATGTTTCATAAAGTCTAACTCAATATTTATCACATCAAGAGTTTATGTGTGTGTGTGTGTGTTTAATTTGATTTCATGACCTTGTTTTAGTAAAAGGCCCCAATGCACGAGACTAGAGCATGATTTATAACAAGTTGCATGCTTTTTTAACCAAAAACAATATGGAATATTTTTTTAATTGTGTATGGAGGACAGGTATACCTAATTCTCAAATTTTTAACTTTTGAATTAGATCCGTTGCTTCGTAGTAAAATTTATCAATTTCAGAAGGTGAATTTAAAATTTTGAATGCTGTTCATAGCATACTAATTAACGGTAAATAACAATCGTTCAATCCTGAAAGAACTCCAAAAGAAATCCCGGAACAATGTAGTGTTGTAGACCACGTATGTAACCCAGGAAAAACAGAGAAACGAAGAAGACCACGTGCATCCATTATGTGACGAGAGATGGTTTGTTGGGGCACTCCTGGAGTACATCGTTTGTAGTTTCGTACCTTATAGATCCTCCCCTCCATTTGTGATTAGAAGCTCCGATTATTTTTATCGTTCATCACGGCCTCGCATCTTTTTGGATCTCTTTCCCACCATATTAGGGTTTATAGCCATTACAGCGCCCTCCAGGGTTCGTGTGTCCCTTCCTATCTCCAATCCTCTGGTTTTCTGTTCCCCTGACTTGACCTAAATTTGCCGCTTTTTCAAGGGTTTACTCACCAGGGGAGCTACCGCTTCCCCCGCTGCTCAATTTATTTCCTTTCAATATTTTCCGTTGACATGTTTTGGAAGCTCGCTTCTTCTGTCCCCTCTCCTGTAAGTTATTCTGCTCTTAATTTGAGCTTCATTACCTTGCTAATTCACTGTCGGAGGTTGATTTTACCTAATTTAAACCGTAGTTCAGTCTTGTCTTCCCCCACCCCTATACATTCAAGCATCTGTTAGTCATCCTCTTCAAACGGCTTTTATTCACCTATTTTAAATTTATATCAAACGTTATTCCACTATGCTAACCTGATTATCATAGTATCATTTCACGGATCGACCTTGACTGTCGTGGGTTTTCATGCTTTTTCTTTGGTGTGCCCCACTTCTCTTTCTGCCTCAGTCATCTTTTTTGGATGAATCTGCTTGATTTTCTCACTATATTGGGATGATCTCAATTAGAAGCCATTGATGCTTCTTGGCAAGTTACTGAATACTTTCTGTTATTAACATCTTTTCAAGCACTTCTCAGCCAAGACAGCATTCATCTACTCCAAAGGTTCCTTTTTATTGGATATTCCGGTGGCCAAACTATTTAATGTAGAAATCGCGACATTTACTCCAAATAAATACACTAATTTATTATATATTGATTTGAATTTGAAGGCAGTTTGTAACAACATGCTTTTCCTTAAACTACGGGTCACTGATATTAGAGAGTGAAAGTTTCCAATTAAAGGTCTTTCTGTAGATGACCAGTTTACAGAGTGTGCCTTGTTGATGGTCAAAGCTCCAACAGGATTAAAGCTCAAAGAGCTTATCTACCTACTTCCTATGTCCTCTTTTTGTGATTCCTGAAGTACATTTTGTGTTTCTGGTGCCCTACAGGTGGAGGCAATATTAGACCAGGAGAATTTCACTTTGGAAGAGCTTCTGGATGAAGAGGAAGTAATTCAAGAATGCAAGGCCTTAAACAGTCGCCTCATTAACTTGTATGCTGTGCACATTTTCTCTATCTGCACAAATACGACTTGCATTTTCCATACTCTGTTAATCCAAAATGTAATTACATAATACACAAACTGGACATGTGATAATAAAGATGATTCCATTAAAGGTTATGTTTTTCCCCCCTCTAGTCTGAGGGACAGAGGTCAGGTTGAGCAATTGCTACGCTACGTTGTAGAAGAACCACCAGAAGATGCTGAAAGCAAGCGGGCCCTCAAGTATGAAGTCTTCTGAACTGAAAGTTGGTTGAATCTTTTATTTTGATGTTTCAAATTATATTTCTCCCCATTTTGATTTGATATGTGATTTGTCATTTAGGTTTCCTTTCATTGCCTGTGAGATTTTTACTTGTGAAATTGATGTTATTTTGAAGACCTTGGTGGAGGAAGAAGAGGTATATACTTATTTGATTGATGATAAAATTTTTGTAAGCTTGAAGTTGTCTAATAATGGTATATATTTAAATATTTTTTATTCAATTTCCTGTAACAGTTAATGAACTTACTATTCTCCTTCCTGGAGCCGAACCGTCCTCATAGCACCTTGCTGGCTGGGTACTTTAGCAAGGTACTCTTGATGGTGCTGAAAGTTGTTTGCGTGACATTTTATCACCATAGCTCTTCTTAACTTATTAAAGATAAAACCTCCAGATTGATGCTCCTTTCTATGTATTTTTCCAGGTTGTTGTTTGCCTAATGATTAGGAAGACTCTACCTCTTATGAATTATGTTCAAGTAAGTAAATAAGCATGCTTTTGTTGTAGGATTTGATAATTTTATTTTATGTTTACTATTTTAAGGAGAGAACTAAAGCTCTGGGTATAGATGTGCATTGCCTTCTTGGCACTTTTTCTTGAAATAATCTTCGGTCAATATCAGACAACCAATTAAGCTGTCCGATATGTGGTATTCTTGTGAATTTACTTTTTTTGTTCACGCTTCGATATACTTTCTGCAGGCCCATCAGCATGTTTTTCAGCAACTAGTTGATTTGATAGGAATTACATCCATTATGGAGGTAAGCTTTTCTTTCAGTGGTCGTTATAGCGATGCTGTGATCTTGCTAAGTTGTTAAATGGATTCTGAAACAAGTTATCTACACAGGTTTTGGTTCGATTAGTAGGCGCTGATGACCATGTGTATCCCAACTTTATAGATGTGATACAATGGTTGGTTGAGAGCAACCTGCTAGAGATTATCATTGATAAATTAAGCCCATCTGTAAGTGAAGATTCTCTCTGGTTTTATATTAATCTACTGGTCTAGCTAGGTTTGGTTTATTAGTTATATGTTGTCCTAATTGGTTCACATGAAAGACTTGTAGGAACAAAACAAGGTTCTATAGGGAGTCCATCTGTTCAAAATCTTCCTGAGAAAATAGAAAAAATGATCAGTTTATAATTCTCTGTCATTCAGTTTAATGGATCATCCAATTGGAAATGTGTACAGAATGTATGTTTTAGAGGTAGATTCATTAAGCATATACAAATAGTATACTGCATCATCACCTTCTTCTTGGGGGAAATAAGAAGATTAAGCAACTAATGGATATGGGCAAACCTACAACTATTATTGGCCAAGGAAAATGGTAAAAATAAGATGTCCTATGGCCAGAAAAACGGGCGCTCTAAATTCTGCGGTGTTTTTTGTTGTAATCTGTGTAACAATTTTTCAATGAACCAGAGTCCTCCTGAAGTTCATGCTAATGTAGCTGAAACATTGTGTACAATAACTCGAAATGCTTCATCTGCTCTAGCAACTAAACTTTCAAGCCCAAGGTCTGTAGTGCAAGGCTATAGTCTATTGTTTAATAATTTAATATTTAATATGGATTAATTATTAATTTGTTGTTAACATGCAGTTTTGTGGCAAGAATTTTGGATCATGCTTTGGAATATTCACAATCAAAGTCTAGCCTCATTTCCTCTCTCTCTGTGTGTATTTCTTTGCTGGATTCCAAAAGATCTGCAAGCTCTTCTCCCCTTTTTCATTCTTTCCGAAGTCAGTGCATGTATGAGGCTCCAGTTCCTGTTAACCCAGAGACTATTGGTGCAATGCTTCAGAAAATTGGTAATGTTTAATTCATGTTTCTTCTGGGTTATGCCCATGTTGTTGAGCATTTAAACGGGCACAACTTCTTGTTAATTTGACTGATTTCCTTATTAAGCCTACAAACATATTTCCTAATTTCTCATGTTCAATGCTTCCCTACAAGATTTTTGGTCCAGATTTGGTTCAAAGGAGAATTAATCAAAATGCTCCTTGGCTCTGGTTTGGTGCAATTATCGGTGTACTACAAGGGTCACTTGCGAGGGGAGTATTTATGTGTAATTATAATAATAGAGTTAGTAGGAGTCTGTTAGAGGTTGTTAGTGCTTTAGGTCTATAAATAATGGGTTGAGATAGTATTGAGATGCGTTAGTTTAGAATTAATTATTAATTAATTAATATTATGTTTTGTTAATTATTTAATTAATTATCTAAAATTAGATGCGTTAGTTTAGAATTAATTATTAATTAATTAATATTATGTTTTGTTAATTATTTAATTAATTATCTAAAATTAAGTTTGGATATTATTTAAGATCAAATTTGAATATTAAATTATCATATCTTAGAAGAATAAATTTGAGATATTAGGATTATGATAGATTCTAGGTTTAGCCTATTTCCCTATACAAAGGCCTATTTGTATTCTCATTCATTCAAGGATTAATAATATTTTGAGGTTTTATTTTCCCTCTACTTTTAATCTTTCAAATCTCCAAATCTTCACATGATATCAGAGCAGGAATATTAAATCTTGGTTAAGATCTTGATGAAGAAGAAGAAGAAAAAGGTCTTCAAGTGTGTAAACCCAAGTAAGTTATAATGGAAAAGGATAATTTGGGTTTCTTTTCACAAAATTTCATAGGTTATGGGATTAGTTCATCTACCTCAAGTGAGGTTAGATTAGTGTGTAAACCTAAGTGGGTTACCATGATTGTATGAGCAAGTTGCTCTATGATGGAAGAGAATAACTTGGGTCTCCCCACAAAATCTCATAGGTTATAGGATTAGTTCATTTTCCTCAAGTGAGGTTAGATTAGTGTGTAAACCTAAGTGGATTACTATGATTGTATGAGCATATTGCTCTTGAATAATATATATGATTCTTCATCAAGTTCCTCTCTTGCAAATGTTCTTGTCAGGAATCCTAGCTTGAGGGGGAGTGTTGAGAAGTACAAGTATTCAAATTATAGATCGGCTAGTTTAGAATTAATTATTAATTAATTAATATTATGTTTTGTTAATTATTTAATTAATTATCTAAAATTAAGTTTGGATATTATTTAAGATCAAATTTGAATATTAAATTATCATATCTTAGAAGAATAAATCTGAGATATTAGGATTATGATAGATTCCTAATTTAGCGTATTAGATTATATTTTTGCCTATACAAAGGTCTATTTGTATTCTCATTCATTCAATGATTAATAATATTTTGAAACTTTATTTTTCCTCTAATTTCAATCCTTCAAATCTCCAATTCTTCACAGATAGTTTGAAAACATGGCTTATGAGTAATGAAGATTTGAGTCTCTGTCTCTCTCCATATTCCTTCTGTTTTCCTCTCTTCCTCCCTCTTTCCCACCTTTTCATACAATTTGAAGCATGACATGGCCACCATTTCTTCAGTGCAAAATCTCACTGTTTTCTCTGCAGGTGACTTGCTTAAGCTTTTGCATGTATCATCCGATGAAAATGTATTGCCTACAACGTATGGAGAATTGAGGCCTCCACTTGGGAAGCATCGATTAAAGGTTAGAAGTTTAGTTTCATTGTAAATTTGTTATGTGTGGCTGTCTTTGGTAAATCATGTTGCAGTTTGATTGCCTTTAATGTATGTTGTAATTTAATCATTTCATATTCCCGCTCAAGGACAGTTTAACAAGGTTAATATATATATGTTCTGTTTCTGACTTATCTATGATTTATTTCAGATAGTTGAGTTTATTGCTGTACTTTTGGAAGCTGGGAATGAATTGGCTGAAGTAGAATTGGTCAACTCAGGAATCATTCAACGAGTTATTGATCTTTTCTTTGAGTAAGTAACTAATGCTATTGGTTTTGATAAAGTTGCCAATGCCTAGCAAAATCTTGATTTCTTTTGTGTAGAAATTTCTGAACTTGACTGATGACACGGTTCTCACTTGTCTTATTTTTGTTTTTCTAATACAGATATCCATTCAATAACTCATTACACCATCATGTAGAAAGTATAATACTGTCATGTTTGGAGAGCAAAACTGATGTCGTTGTCGCTTATCTTCTTCAAGAATGTGATATAATTGGAAAAGTTCTCCGAGCAGATAAAAATCCTGTTTTTTATAGTGATGGCGACCAGGTAAGCAGATGATATCAAAGTGATGGATGGGATGTCATTTCTTGGCCATTTAATGCCCAACCTTGCACACTGTTGGCCATTGAGTCAATCGATAGATCTTTAATTAGGGATGCAAAGAACCATTATTGGCTTATAAGATATTCAATAGTACATGTGAAATTAATCATTGTAATTTGCATCATATTCTATTTTTGTTTAACAAAAACATATTTAAGCTGGAGTAACATAATTGGATGTAATTCATAATATTTTACATTTCAGTTATTGTACTCACAATAACCTCTTTTAATTGAAGTCTTGAGTGATCTTGCAGCCAACAGTAGCTGCTGCTGGCAAACAGACACCACGGGCAGGAAACATTGGACATATCACTCGATTTGCCAACAAACTTGTTAACCTGGCTCCTAACCAAAGCCGCATACAGGCCTTTCTTCAGGTTAGTAATATATTCTTTAACTTTTGATTCAGAATTTTGGTCATGTTCTCTAATTTTGATGACAAGCAGCAACGGAAAATTTTCCACTTGTGTAAATGTGCAGGATCCATAAAATATGACTCTTCATCAAATTTTATATTTTGATTTAAAACATGTGTAGCCTTAACTTTTTGCATTTCATATTACCTCTAACGATCTTCCACTAAAGCCCATTTTCTTCTATATCAGGGATTTGAGATTTGTGGCTTGTGAGTTGATGTTTTTCAATGTTAAGTAAACTAGACTTAACCCGAAAACTATGTTATGAGTTTGCAGTTACATGGTGAATACTTTACAAGGATTGAGATAGGGTCAAACTTTTGTTAAATAGAATTCAACTTGATTTCTTTAATTTTTGTGCAGGAAAACAACGAGTGGAATGAATGGCAAGCTACAGTTCTACAAGAGTGTAATGTGGTTGAGAATGTTCATCGTTGGGCTTGTGGGTAAACCCTAGTCTCATTTGTTTGTCACAAATGCTTTGCAAAAAGCCTTGCTGGCAAGGCCAAGATTATTTTTTTGAAGTGTAATATCTGTTAAATTTTTCCGTGGTTGTATAAATTAAATAAATTAAAGTAGGCAAGACCCAATACCCTTGTATAAGTAATGAAGACCAAAAGTGAGATTTTCTCTAGCTTAAAGTTCAGGGAAGTTATCTACACATACTGTTGAGGTGGGTTATGCATTAATTTAGCATAGGAAAAACTATATTACAGTGATTAGTGTTATATATAACTTTTCTCAACATATTTTGGATAGGGCTGTAATAGTTAATATTTATGTGGCGCTTGTTTACTTATTATTTTTTATGGATTGGTGCAAATGATCTTTAATTGTGCCTTCTATCTGTGTTATATGCTCCCTTTTAAGTTGCGAATCCTCTCTCATTTGGCATCATCTTCTTTTTCCTTTTTGTGTGCAGACGACCCACTGTATTACAAGATAGGATGAGGGATAGTGATAATGATGACCTTCATAATAGAGACTACGATGTTGCAGCATTAGCCAATAATCTGAGCCAAGCTTTTAAATACAAAATTTATGGAAATGAGGATAATGAAGAGGTGTGTAGTTTGCTGCCTCCTCTCCCCATCTCTGGGCATGCATGTTTACATTTGTGTGCATGTATGTGCGTTCATGAATCCTCCCATTTTTTTTTCAGATTTTTCCTTCTGGGCTGGGCATTATTAATTGGTGGGCTGTATGAATAGGAAAACCTATATTGTGGTTTAATATATTGATCGTCTTTGTTTCAGGACCATGGAGGGCATGGTCGAGATGATGAGGTAAATGCTTTGATTATTAGTCATTAAAGTAATTGTTTTTTGGCTGATCTTGCCATTTTTAGGGAAAACAAGTGCCAGCTTGGCTAAAATAAAATGTCAACCTCCTTTGAAAATTGGGCGACTAAAGCTCTATATGGCCTGCTATCCATGCAACTGACAAGCACATTGCTGACTTGTGCTGTGATTTGTAATTTACCATTTGAGCGTTAGTTGCCCTTCCTTTGAATGAGTCCCATAATAAACCACGCTATCTTGTGGTCTTCTACTATTTTCTTAAGATACGCTGATGCATGCATAAATTTGTTGCACAAAATGCAGGATGTCTACTTTGATGATGATTCTGCTGAAGTAGTCATATCATCTCTAAGACTTGGTGATGATCAAGGAAGGTCAGTCTCTAATATGCATATGACTTGTTATTTGTGTTGAGAGTAGTTTGATCTAGTTAAGGATTAATTCACCAGTACCATGTCTACTGTTTTGAGTTCATATCTTTCTAGGTTTTCTTGTATGCTTCATCTTCATCTTGTCATCCCTTCTTTCCTTAATTTATTATGCTCTTCCCAAGACAATGAGAAAGAATAGTGGAGGGTGAAGTCACATAATCTTGAGAAAGAGCCATCCTTTGAATGCAACTAGAGAAGAAGGAAATGCAGATTTTATACGGAAGACAGTATATTCTATTAGCCTTTTTTGTTTGTCTAAGGTGGTGTTTGAAAACACCAGAATCAATTAAAAAAGCTCTTGGGAACTTTATGAGACAAAACGCCTCTCACATATTTACCTCATACCGCGCAAAATCACTTAAAATAAGCTAATTTAAACACCCACTAAGTGTTTATAAACCAATCATCAAGCACACGATGATAATGCGTCCACTCTACCATTTTGGGTTTATGGATGTTTAAACACGCACTTGCATTCAACAATTTGTGACATTGGGTTGAGTTCTATTGTTTTATGATGCTCTATTTTCCTCCAATCATTTTTCTGGATAATTATCAGCAATGAAGCTTAGGATCTCTGATAGTGTTTTTCTATAAATCTTCATTTTGATATGGAAATAAGAGGGCGACTTGTTTTTTTTATATGCAGTAGCCTTTTTACAAACTCCAACTGGTTTGCATTCCAAGATGACAGAAATGGTAATGCACCTGAGGGAACATCATCTGAGATGATGGATGAGATTAGCTTGAATGGAGCTACAAATGGTGGAAACAACAGTAGTGATGATGAGGTAGTGGTAGGGGAGGAAGAGGAATTGGCTGAAAGCAGAAATACCACAAATGACTCCTCTAACATGAGTACGAACTTCTTCAGTGGATCAAGCGACGGCAAATCAATGAATGGTGGCACTCTAAACTCGGAAAATGAGAAGGCAGGTGCTGCACATGATATGGGATTTTTCAGGTTTGAGGCATCTGAAAACGAGGACCTTTTTGGGGATAGGCCATTACCTGACTGGGTGGGATGGGCTGAACCATCAGATATGAAAGTTTCTGGTTCAAGCACAAATCCCTTTGTTGATCATGATGATTCTGATAGCAATCTATTCACTAAATCTCAATTAGGCACCCCCAGTTCTTGTTCACCTTCAAATGGGGAATTCCCACCTGCAAATGGTTTGCCAACCCGGGGAGGGGACTCGAGTCAAAGATCAGCGGCAGTACCCTCCCTTTTTGAAGGGGATGTTGAATTTGTTGGCGTGGAATTGGAAGGTACTGAGAAAGCTATGGAACAGGCTCTCAAAGAAGGAATAGTCGGGGAAGCAGGACCATTGAAAAGAAATGTTGTTCCGAAAGTGCCAGAAAAGGACTCCGAAGAGGGTGGACCCGGAATGAAGGAATTCAACGACGCAAATTACTGGAGGGTTGATCAAGAGGTTGCTGTTCTGGAGTGAGAGGTAAATCTTGTTTCTGTTGTATGAATAGTTGGACCGTGGCTAATGCAACCTCATTCTAGGTTCGCAAGGGCCTATGCAGCAAATTTATGTGTACAGTGTATTTTCGTTTCGATTAATGTGTCTATTCTTGCCGTCCGTTAGATATTAAGCTTTGTTCATTGTTTCAAGTTTTGCCTACTGTACGTGATTTATGGGTAGCTCCCTCATTTATGGAAATTTATTTAGGGTCCTTGGTCTGGTCCGTTAAAATCTCGCGGGTTTCTGCTCCTGCGTCGATTATATATATGCTTTGATTGGAAGAATACAACGAGTGAATCCAACTAACATGGAGACTTGAAACCATCCAAAAACATCTTTAAAACTCCGGTAAATTAAATTGGGTTGGTAATTAAAAAAAATAAACATCTTTACAGCTTCGTCATTGCGTTACCAAGAAGCTAAAAGCCTATATTATCATATCGATAACTTAGTACTCCTCTCTCCATTCCATTTATTTTTATTAGAAAAAATTAACTGAATCATGTAAATAAAAAAAATTGGTTAAAATTAGTTAATATGTATAATTAAACAAGGGAAAAATAGAAAATTAACAAAAAATTCTTTTGACAATTTTTAATTAAACCTCTTATAAATAAAAATAAGTCATACCTTACTTATTTTGAGAGGGCAGCTACTAATCTTAAAATACCCTAAGACGAAGGAAGAGAGGGAGGAGAGTGATAGTCAAATGTTCAAAAACCGACCATCAAAACGGCGACTCAGTTGGGGCGCTGCTTGCACGTGACTTCTTGTTGGTGGTCCCACACCCCCCCACGTGTGACTTTTGCTTGGTCTGCCAAATGGCAAGACCGTCTGTGTCTCCAACGTCTCCCCATAGACTTTTTTTTTTAATTGTTCAAATAGTTCACTAAAATTTTATTCCGATTATATCCAGATTCGACTCGCGTCGCGCACATAGCTAAAGTGAGTGAGTCTTTCAACAAAGATTTTCTACATACACTAACACTCGAACTCAAAAGTTTATTTAAGCTATACCAAGCCGCTTACCATTTAACCAGTTGGTCCCCGTAGACTTTTTATCTTCATGCAACGTAGCCCCTCAAATATCTCAAACCTTTTCTTGGGAACTCGTCACCATTCCACACTATTCATCCATAGTCATGTTTTCTGGTTTTCAGATCCCAACCTCTTAAAATACCCTCTTCTCTAGGGCGTTGTTGCTTATTATTTTTTTTTGGTACACTCTTCTCTTGGACCTCTTAAAATAATGCTTAGTATTATATCTTTACACGTTCCTTATAATAATATATCCTCTCTTCTGTGATTTACTTCATTCGAGGTCCAGGCTTAGTTGAATGTTGAAGGGGAACATTATTTACTACTCATTTTGATCCTTAATATGAGAGTTAGTTGACTAATTTAAATAAATTAAAGAAATTAGATAAATAAGTTAATTATAATTAATATAAGAACTAGTTAGCTAATTTAAATAGGTCAATAAGCATATAATATAAGTTTATCTTAAGGAGTTGACTAATTGATATAAGAACTAGTTGACTAATTTAGATAAATTAAAGATTAATACTTTTATCTAAAATGAATTCATTCTGAGTCTTCCTTAATTTATTTCAAAAAGTCAATTAACTCTTATACTAAAAACTAAATAGAAAGTATATATGACAGACTGAACAATGACAGAGAAGGCACCCGTCTTAAAAAATGTTCTGATACTTAAGAGGTAGGAAATATAGCTACCGTTATTCTACGACTAAGAGGGTTCACTTTCTTCTACAACTGATCATGCTCTTCTAGTACCGAAAAGGTGCTTCGAGTTTCAAGTCAAACTACGAGCTATCGCCAGCCTTCTTTGTTTTTACTAAATGCTTCCTAGTTTATGATTCATAATTTTCTCATGTTAATTTCCATAATTCGTTATCTTAGGAAGCTGGACGGGACAAGGTTTCAGAACACCCACGAAATAGATCAACCAAGTTCAGCAGGGTCAGCAAAGTGAGCAACCAGAACTATAAATAAATAGTCAAAAGTTACGATATTTTCAATCAAATTCATCCTTGTACAATCTTCTGAACATATATGGTTTTGATGGCATGGGCTGGTCATAGGATTGGAGATGTGAAAGTTATAGTCAACTTTCACAGAGCAAGTGACGGACACACAGCAGTAGAGAGGTCAATGTTGAAAAGTAAAAGGGGGCTTCGCAGAAACGAAAATCTTGGCTAATGATGATATGATAATGATTATAACATAGCAAACAATAGTTTACATGAGATGGGACCATCATTTGTTGGGACATGTGGACCTTTAGAAGAAAACGAAGATGCCCATGTTGATAACAGATTCAGTCCATATTCTAGGCCCTTCAACTTCTCCTTGATTTCATTTGATGCATCTATTCCATTTCAATATGTGTAAAACAGATTGAGTCACATACAAAAACAATTGCAATATTCATTCTACAAATATTAAAGTCCTCCCTTCAATCCTTAATATAAGAGTTAGTTCTAATTTGGGTAGATTGAAAAGTATATAATATGAATTCGTTTTCAAGATTTTGATTTAGTCATAATTAACTGATCTATTTAGTTTCTTTAATCAACCCAAATTAGTTAACAAATTTGACTACATAAGGTCCAAGGGGCCACTTGGGATATGAAGGTATAGAAAGCTCTCACCTTTAACTGTTAAAACTCTTTGCTGCCTGAATCGGTCAGAATTGTTAATCTTTTTGCTGTTTTCATGAAGTCACTGCAGAGAGATCCCAGAGAAACATAAACACAATAAATACATATGACTGAACAATACAAGATTATAGACATTCACGACAGAACCAGGTTTTAAGTCCTCAATGAAGATAAGATGTTGAGAGCGAGCAAAAGAAACGGTTACCTAAAGGGTTCTAGTCCAGTTTGCTTAACAGCACCAGATGCATCATAGTAGATTACATGGCGCAACATTGTAGATCTTTCAATTCCAAACATGTTGGCCAGTCTTCTGTAGAGTTCTTCATAAGAACCGAGACACGAGAGGTCAAGGGTTCGTCCCACGTCCTCGGATTCCATGAAAACCTTGCAATGACCGTTATTGAAGCCTAGTTGCCAAGAATACTCAACACTATTAGAAGATTTCCCAGGTGAGAACTGCTGAGAAAGACCAGATTGTGAATCACCCAATTTCAGCTTTGCCTTGTCTCTATTTTCATCTGGCAAATCTTTTTCTGTAACATTCTGAGACAACTTATCGCTAGAACAGCTTCGAGAAATTTGTTGCTCAGTGAGTATTGGTTGACCAAAAAGCAAGAACCGGTGCCTCTTCACATTATCAGATTTCTCCAAACTCTTGCAAGAATTTCCCATGGTTAGCAAGCAAGACAAGCTTTCACTGTTCTCGCCGTTGTTTGCCTTCTTGCCATTGGACATCCCAGGATGTATATCAAGCTGCTGGATGTTAGTTGGAAGCAACCCCAACTGTAGTTTATTATTGTTAAGGTGGAGATCTGAAAGAGATATTCCAAATTGAGCATGCCTGGCTCCCTGTATGCCTGCAGGAGCATTATCAGATAGACAACACAAGGGGCTGCTCAGCCCAAGGGGGTTGCCTGAAAACGTCGGTATCGGAAATTGACCGTCAAGGGGGAAGTCCGAGTGCTGTGGAAGCCGCAGCTTCTTCCTCGGCGTAGAAAAAGGCGTGAAATGAACGACCGGCATGTTTGATACCAATTCTACCAACCATGGGCTAACACGCTTCACATTCTGCAGCAGATCTGGTTCATCCCAAGTAACCTGTAACAAACATATCATGATCAATCAATCAAGATTGCATGACAAAGTAACTCTACCAGAATAATTTGAATTAAAATCCAGAGTGAACGCGATCAAAATCTATAGAGCAAGCACCTCCTTCTCCCCAAAAGAGAGGCTAGTTCATATTTACATGTACAAAGTAGGACTAAGGGTATGAAAGAATTACATTACCAAATATCAAATGTAATCAACCGTAGGAATTAACATAAACTGTAGTTTTAGAATTCACAATTGCACGTGCATTATAGAAATTCAAAGAAAGTGAAGGTGTGTTGTGGCAGGGGAGGCTTCAGGCGTTATAACTTCCACATAGATCTACAGAACTAGCATGCTTAGACAAGTTGATTCTTTGAAAAACTAAACTACCAGAAACCAAAGAACAGTTCAAGAAAGAAGCATGAAGAATGAGCCCTTTAAACCTCATATCAACAAGCAGGATTGTAGTTAAAAATAGAAAGGAAGGAACATAATAAAGTACCTGAAGAAGTCGCCAGGGGGAGTTGGGCCAACGCCCGGGATCGACAACCTGAACAGAAGCAATGGTCCCCATGAACCAGCTGATTCTAGAAGAATCCTCGGTCTCAAAGGGCATCTTGAACCTCATGCCACAGTACCATTGAGTTCTCATTGCAGCCTTGACAGATGCAGCTTTAATACAAAACTCTGGAGTGCTAGCTCGAGGATAATAAACTACTTCAAATGCCTGACCACTAGCAGCCAGTGTCATAGCTTCCATCACAGATTCAGGCCTCACTTTTGCTCTTACAGGGCTTGAATTCCCACAAGCATTAGGCAGTAATTTGTAGTCCTCTCTCAAGAAATAAGAGAAGCCCCCACAAGGCCCCACACCAGTTCCGCCGGCAACACCGCGCCAGCCGGCTGATGGGGTTTGCATCCTGCTGCCAAAACCGCCACGTTTTGCTCGGCGAATTCCGACACAGAGTTCACTGTTTTCGGCCCTCAAGAAAACAATAGAATCCCCAGCAACGAGTTTCTTTTGGTTCACGAAAGTGCTCCACCCAGTGGTTAGTAAGTGCCGACGAGGTGTTCCCCGGTATATATGTCTGAATTTCCAGGTTTCGCCATGAACGTCCTTGGCAGCAACGGTTTGAACGGGTGGCTCGGCGGTGTAATCCAGCAGTGGGAAGATAGTTTCTGCGCAGTACCTTGGAACAGAGAAGCCCCCACCATTGTTCGCATCAGATTGGGTTAATGTCTTGGCAAAAGATGCCGATTTTTCTGAATTATCCGATCCATTACCGTCCGTAACCCCGTCGTCGTTGTAATCGAGCTCGGAATTTCTCAAAGGAACCAACCTTATATTGGCAAAAACTTCATCAGTTTCTGGGTCGGCCAAGAATTTCACCGATACCACGCGACAAAGAATAAACGGTGGAATCCTTAAGGAAGGGGGGAAATTAAGGTTGGCCTGAGCGTGCTCGGCGTGGCCCTGAGGAAAGTAAAAGACTTTGGAGTTCACCGGAGGCATTTGAACCATACCTCCGGCGCACGCGTGCCAGATTTGCGGATCCAAGCTCTTCTCAACTTCCTTCATTAATGATATTAGTTCTTAAAATGGATACTTGGAGATTACCGGAAGAGAGTAATAGACCAAACAGTGTTAGCAGCCTTCTTTCCTGTTTTTGGTGAGAGAATTAAAGGCTAGTAAGGTTCTGTGATTCTCTCAGTAAATGCTGTGAGGGGGAGAGTCAAAAGGATCCAAAATGCGTTGAACAATTAGAAACTAATAATAAATTAAGCCGCTTCTTTTAATTTTGAGGAATAATTAAAACCAAGGGGAAAGAGAGCAAAGGGAGATTTTTCACCTTTTTGAGCGCCGCAAAGGAGAAACCTCGGTCGACTCCACGCTTCAATCAAAACCTTCCCTCCAACAAAAGAAACCAACCTCTTCTGCTCCCTTATTTCAGAAACCTTCATTCCATGCATGCCATTAGCAGTAAATTGTCCGAGACGATGAAGAAAAAGAATCGGAGACAACCATCCAGACACTTCTTACAAACACTGCTCAGAATAAAGCAAAATTTAGAAGCTGAATCTAAAGCTCATCGTCGTGAACACAAAAGACGAAGAAAGGAAAAAGGCCTCAGCTTCCTCCCCTGATGATGGTGTTCCATGTTGGTTCCAGATCTCGAAGAATCTCCCTTCTACTCTCTCCCACACCTAACAATACAAACACAGCCGAGTGCTCAACAGAAGAAATATACGAACACGAATTAATTAATAATATATAATAAAAAAAGGGAAGGAATTTTACGGGCTCTGACGAAGATGGCAGTAGTAATTAACAATAAGTGAGGTGAGGGTATAATATAATGTCAGAAAATATCTCGAGGATCAAACTTTAAACTCGGTAATTCTGGTGTCTCTCAGGAAGCAGAGGTACGAACGGTAATTATAGCACTGCCCACCGATGACAGAACATCCTCCCACTACTGTACTCCATTCATAAGTTGACAAAGCAACGCATCATACATGTTTGTTTCCGAACGCCGAATAGCACCAAAAGCAATTAAAAGCAGCTGGTATTCTTGTTGTTATTATTATTAATTATAATTAGGATTTTATTTTGTGCTGCACGGTAGTGGTACAGAGAGAGAGAGAAAGAGGGGAACGGAGGGAGAAAGGAGTCCGGGCCATCGTGAGGAAGCACGCGCCAGAAGGAGCGTGAAGAAGATTTGGCAGAGAAGTGGGGGCCCGCGATTTTTTGGTCGGACGAAGCGTAGGAAAAAGCGGTCGTCGTGGGAATGGTTTCCCTTGGGAGGACTCAACCCTCGTCACTTGTCACTCTTTCACTACTGTTATTTGTTTCTTTATTTATTTATATAGTATGGAATCTTTAATCTAAAAGTTAATTCACTTTTTAAAAGAGATAATTAAAGTTAGATTAATTAATTCATTATAAATAATATAAAAAATACTATAGTTAATTGATATAGGTAAAATAAAAAGTATCACTATAGTTCTTATTATAAATTTATTTTAACTAATTCTTACATACTAAATAATAATAGATATCATTAAATATGATTTAAATTTAATATTATTATTTCTCTACATTTATATATCATTCATATCTTTCTCATTTTTTCTCTTTTTTTAATAAAAATTAAATAAGAGTAAAATTAAAAAACAATCATTAATAATTTCCCTATATACTTATATTTAAGCTAAAAAATTCTTTTCAAGTAAACTTATAATGAAGATCAGAGCGTTTATTAATATAAATTTATATTTATACTTATAAGAGTAAAATTAAAAAACAATCATTAATAATTTCCCTATATACTTATATTTAAGCTAAAAAAATTCTTTTCAAGTAAACTTATAATGAAGACCAGAGCGTTTATTAATATAAATTTATATTGAGAATTTGATTTATCATAATTAATTAATTTAATTTATTTTTTTTAATCTATTTAAAAAAATTAAATATTATATTAAGGTTTAAATTAAGCTCAAGATCTAATATCACAGACGACAAGATATAAAGCACAAAAATGCCATTTTGAAATTACTACTGTACTTGTAAGTTGTAACTATGAAAGAATGGGCTACATTACTTAGGAATCTTAACATGGAAAAACAATAAATCAATTAAAAGTATGGTTGAAAAGGTGAAGATATCTATTGGGAAGTATGAAAGAGGAATGAGAGAAATGGGGTTTTGAATGGGTAAAGAGGGAGGGGAGGGGAGGGGATCCATTTGGAGGGAAAGAAAAGAGTGGAGGAGTGTGTAAATTTGGTGATAAGAATGAATAATCCCAATACGACGCCACCTTAATCGATGCAAATATTTTGGTCATGGGGAGAAGAGGGAAGAGACATGGGAAGTTGATGATGGATGGATGGATGTTGTCTTCTTCAACGCTACACCTAATTTCTGTAGGGCCTTCCATTTCTTGACATTAACATACCCTCCTCTTTCATCAACTCATCACCCGCCACCTCATTTTCCCATGTCTCCAAAACAATACTCCTCCCATCCTATTAACATGTTTTATCATAACTATAAATAAATAAATTTTATTCACTCCATCTTTAAATTTTATAATTTTATCTTTATTTAATAATATTTTATTTTAAGAATATAAAGTTAATACAATAATAAATAAAAAATAAAATTATATATTTATATAAAAAATTTCTCTCTTTAAAAAAATATCTTCTTTCTTAAGAATATAAAGTTAATACAATAATAAATAAAAAATAAAATTATATATTTATATAAAAAATTTCTCTCTTTAAAAAAATATCTTCTTTCTACTTTATAAATAGAATTAAAAGAATAAATTTTTATTACTAGTATTATTATTTACCATGCCCTTCTCCTTTCAATCAGGTTATTGAACATTTGATCACCTAAATATTATGCATATGATGCGTTATTAGATGTATTCAATTTACTGCTACCTCTTGTCGTAATTATAAGAGTTAGATAAAAAATTTATTTTAATTTTAAATATAAGACTCTAATATATTTTTCTCTTAAATTTATGATAATCCATGCAAAGTATCCCTATATACTTGTACATATATTAAGTAGTCTTCATCAAGAGGTAGCTCTAAGCACATGATAGTAGAACGTATTTTAAGAAAATCAATATATAATCATTATAAATAATTGACTTAATTAATTTTTTTAATTTAATTAAATTAATTAAATAGATCTTATATTAGAGATCGAGAGAGTATTTTATATATTTTAATTACTCTAATTGGCAACAAAATTATTGTAAAATGGGATGTGATGTGGTGAGTAATATAATAGCCATGAATTCAAACCCTCCCGATATATTTTAAAAAACTTAAAGATCATTGGAAGGTGGATTGAGCTAATAATATGAACACGAATGAAGTAATGAAAATCTCTCCTTCGTCTCTAAATAGCTACCTACTCTTTTTTTTTTTAAAAAAAATCCCGTCCTTAAATATAATATGTAGGTAGTTCAGAATTTCACGATATGTAAAAAAATTAAAAAAGAAATTAAAAAAAAACTCGTCTCTCATAATTTATCCCCACCCCTTAATAAATAAAAAATATACGCTTATTTAATTTGGGGTAAATATGAAAAAAAAAATCAGACAAAAACAATCTCCTAGGCTGGTGTGTTTTTCCTTTCTGAAATTACTTATAACTATATTTAAGGATGTAGGGAGTTATAAACTGGGCCATTAAAAAATTAATTAAAGATAGACAGTTTGTAGTAATTTATTTAGTCAGAATTATTTATGATAATCTGTTATTGTCTTCGACAACTAAATCTATCTACTCTATTATATAATATATTTTTTTAAAAAAAATCAAAAAAGGAAATTAGTTTGGGGGGCGTGAGACAAAAGCTTACAGAAACCAAGTATTGGAGGAATCCACAAAAAAGCCATGAATACGAACACAACACAACGCATGCATTATTATATTTAACAAAACAACTACACGAAAACAAAAGGAATAGTGGTTTATCCATCAGCCACAGAAACCAAAAGTGGTTTTGGACAAATACTTGGATTGGTTGGTTCTGAATCAACAATCATATGCCGACACACCCCACAGGATGAAATCATTCCTAGACACACCCACGCACTCCAATTAAAATCTCTGCTTGCTTTGCTCTTTCTAATTAATCACAAAATAATAATTAATAAAGAAATTCCCTAATTGATTAATTAATTAATCAATTATGCATATGGAATAGACCCAGGAAAGCACCAACCTTATCTGGTGCTCAAAGGCCATAGCTTTAACAGATGTCACATGTAATAGTTAATACTAATAGCTAGGTAGGGCCGTCTTGTGGGTAGGAAATGCAAATATATTGCCTTCTCTTCTAATCTAATCCAACCAACCACATAAAATTTCTTTTTTCTCCTTATAAAATTATAAATTTAAATCCAATGATTAATATAATATGATAATTTTATTGATAAGTAATATATAAATATTTTTATAAATGTTCTTTTAACTCTCAATGGTAAACTCCTAGATCTAACTCATTTAAATTTATTTTTGTTTTAACAAAAAGAAAATCATCTTCCTCACATGGATCCAAAGGAGTCAATTGGCGTTGATGATGAAGACGGGGTAGTGAATGGGACCCACGAATTGACAAGTCAACAGACACAACATGGTCACGGCCAAAGCAAATTAAAATTAGGGACTAAATAAAAGGAGGTCGCTTTCGTGGGAGAAAGATAATTTTTTGAAGGGGTTGGGTTGAAGGATGCGGATGCATGTCATTCTCAACCTCAACAGGAGAGAAGTGGGAAGGGGTTAGACAGCTAGAGACAATGGGAAGAGGTGAGGCCGAGCTGAGCTGGCAGGGATGGAGGCTTGGACGCGTGTCAATACGAGAGTGGCCCATCTTTGATGTTCCTTGTTGGAAAGAGGGTCCCATAACATGTTTAAGGTGGGGGATGGGGTCACACTCAGGAATCTCTGTCGTTCTGCTCTCTCTCTCTCTCTCTGGCGCACTCAAACGAGCCTAAGTTGGCTTTCATGGCTGCCTTTGCTCCACCCCCACCTCCACGTGTCCTCAATATCTTCATAATTTTGAGAATCTAGAGTATAATTTGGCTTGGAGAATCTAAGAATCACTTGATATTAGAAAGTTCTGTAACGAATTTAGAGTTCTCCAAGTATAATTTTTAGAGAAGATAACTTTATAAAGAGTGACAATTATGAATCTTAAAACTAGATAATTAGTAATAGTATCTAATAAATGTAATTGGTATAGACCCATAGGTGTAACTAAGAGCTGCTCAAACCCGGAATCTCATCTGATACCGTTGTCACGAGAGCGGCTTGCTGTTGACGTTTTTCCTGTTATTAATGGGCAGTTTTAGTAGTAAAAGAAAATTGGGCTGTTTTTGTTAATGGAATAATTAACGTTTTCATGCTTTGCTGGAAGTTTAAGAAAACAGTTAATGAAGTAATTAATGTAATTTTGACCTGCCATCCCATCCAAACAGAAGGAAAAAAAATCAGGATGATGTTTGGCGAAGGTGTAGTTAAAGGGAGAGGAAGGGGATTGAAAGAGAAGGAGAAGTACGTACAAGGTAAACCTAACATTTACAGTGAGAATTGAATTTGGGAACCAAGTGTCTGGCTCAGAAATAGCTAGTTGCCCTTTTTAAAATGAGCAACATAAATGGGAAATCATATAGGTACGCCTCAACGAACATCACCGTGCTCTCTCCCATGTAGCATAGGTAGGCTGCTCTAAGTGTCAAGTTGGAATGTTGGTGTCCTAAAAGCAGACTTGGTTATGGAGCTCTCACGTCACTCTATCTCTATTTCATTCCCAACCCCACCTAACCCCTCTTAGCCCTTAAGGCTTACCCCTCTTGTTCCTAGAGCGGTCCCTCTATTCTTTTGAATTCACGGCCATGGCCATACCCACAAATACAAAAGGAAAAATAAAGTTGAAGTGATTTAGATTTTGAGAGCTTATAAAGTTCTTACATAGATACAGATTATCTATCAACAAAATCTTCATATTAACCATAATATTAAAACTTACGATTTTATAGGTTATAAACAAATTTTTTACCAACTAAATCAATGGGGAAAAACAAAGTTGAATCCACATCTTTATCAATTATTTACTAGTACAGTAGGAGGAAAAAAAAGAGATAAGAAATACAATAGCACTGTACAGCTCTTTTTGTTGTTGAAATATTTGGCTCTATAGGATGTGATGCAATATGATAAATGTCCAGTTGAAGTTGGTTGTCTGGTTTTTAGGTTAGTAGGATGATGGGAAAAATGGAGGAATAATAGAAAAAGCAAAGCCGACAAGAATGGCTAAAAAGCATTGAGATCTTCACAATATGGATATTGGGTAAGCCATGGAAATGTTCAAATTTAAGCACTTATACTCCATCTTCTTCTACTTGTGTCTAAAAATTGACCCCTTGTTTTCGGAATGCGTAACAGGCAGTAATACTACTGTGCTAGTGCTGCTGCCACCTTTTACATTCCACTGACTTACATGATTCTGAAAAAGAAAATGAAGCTAAGCAACGCAACGTTATAATAATGAAAAAGAGGGCGAGAAAAATGAACAAGGAGGCACCTGTTTTGGACTACACTCAATAAAAACGACATGATATTATCCTAAAGGAGATTTCCAGGAAGGTTAATTCGATGACAAGCCCAAACTAGAAGCCCTAGCCTCTGGCATGGTTGAGTTTCTCATCTCTATGACCTTCTTGTGAGAGTTGGAATGAAGAGATGGTACAAAAGTGGGACTAGCCGCTGGGCGGTATTCCGGGAACAGGCGACCTGACCGGTATCGAACCCCACACGCATTACAGAGAGTCTTTGGACCCGTAGGTCCCTCCCTCCACTGTGGGGTCTTCGTCGTCTCACAATGCATGCATTTTCTCGTGGCAGCTGAATCTCCTAATGATGATTTGTTCGTCTTGACAACACTTGAAAACATGGAAACATCCTTCTTCCTCTGATTCCTTTTCACCCCGTTTAATAACTGTCCTGTGGCGGCTCTCTTTCGAGATTTTTGCAAAGCTCTTGATGTAGAGGTGAACGGGATTGACAATAGAGAGGCGAAGCTGAAGAGACGCCGGCGCCGGCGCCGGCGCCTCCCTCGAGGGCGCTTCCCCGGGATGACGGGTAGATCGAAGTTGGAACTCTCCCCAGAGGAAGATGCGGTGCTTTCAAATACAGAAACCGGGCTGTAGGTTCGAAACTGGGGCTGATCCTTCTTGTTGAGGTAGACGTTAGGCTTAGCAGCCTCTGCCATTTGTTTTACATGGGAAATCTCCTTACACTGCAATATCAAATGATCATCCACACAACAAAAGGAGGAATTAAAATGGATCAGATATAAGAGCAATGGGCCTAATTTATCAGAGAAAATAGTGTATCAATTCTTTATAGTGCATAAAGTTTCAAGTAATCTTCACCAAGAAAAGAAAATTTTCAGGAACCTTGGTAATTCCTTCCAAATATTTACATGCATTCAATATACAACAGAACCAATCATATTAAGTTATGCAACCTGAGTTTGTGATTCATCATGGTAGTTCTTGCCTCCTAAGCATGTGTGACGTGACTCCATACTATCTAGTCAAACTTATTATTTCTCTGTTTTCTCCTCGTGCTTCATTTGCCACTAAGAAACATTAACATGTGATTTTCCCTTGTAATAGGGGAAGCTAGAGAGTGAATCATGAGAGTGGTTCGTGGATATGGTTTTTTCTTGTAAAGATAGCAGGGCAGAGGTTATAGAACTAATTAGGACAGGTTCATCTAGCATTGAGGTTTTTGGAGCCTTTGATCATCAATTCCTCTGTCTTGAGGTGGTAGATGATGAAAGGAGATAGTTTTTAGGATAATATAACTTCTAGTCCCTAAAATTACTTTCAATTATCGATTTAGTTCCTAAACTTTGTTATAATTTAAAAGAATTGTAGGGACAAAGTTATACTGAATCATAGTTTAAAGACTAAATTGATAACTGAAGAAAAGTTCAATGACAAAAACTTATACTTTCCCTAGTTTTATTTGTTGCTTCTTGTAAATTTTTCTTTTTTTTTTGTACAAAAAAGTTTAGGTAGATTCAGCAACAGTCTCCCAGGGCACAACCCTAAAACTCAAAGAATACTTACAAGAGATTTACGAGATCGCCTACCAAAGAACCCTCATAATAATAGAGAAAATCAAATTTGTGTCCTTATGGGATACAAGCCCGTTCCTTAACATCTGCGCCAACTCTAATTTCTTTTGAATTAATATAGTGACACATTTCCATTTGAAAAAAAAAAAAAATTAACGTGTGATTAGCCTCAGCCCTGCTAAATCAACCTTCTCAGCAAAAGCACCATCTAAATCCACACATACAAGTGGGCTTTGAGAAAGGGAAGGTAATCTTATAATCTAATAATCTATGGTGACTTCTATTACTGCCGCCTCACTCAAGGGCCTAGTTGAAAACTAAATTCCGTACTGAAAATACAAAAAAAAAACTCACTTAAAATGATTCTCTAGTATTATCTAAATCTCAATTCAAAAATAAATTTTACTAACACAGCAGCACTAGCATTCATCACATTAGAGAAATGCTTTGAGCAACAACTATTTCTGTATTTAAATTATTAATAGACAACAGTTTCCTTAAGCATATCATCAGATATGTAAAACATTCAAAATAGTGCAGAAATCTTTATCACTGAAGGTTTGATTAACTAATTCATTTTGTTTTAATCAAACAGACAATGCGGCAGTTGGTGGTAACTGAACAATAAGAACATGGCTTAAATCATCCCAACAGTGTCATTACATCCAAGTGCACTGCATTGAAGTAAGCTATTATTACTGAGGGCAGAAAACTCACAGTAGAGAAAGTCCTCCCAAGGTGTAAATTGTCATTTTGAGTTTTTCCACACAATTCAGACGATGCCACTGAGAACACATCAAAAGATGGCTCTTCCATGCGTTTAAATTGAGCATCCCAATCTTCTTCTTCTGCTGCAATGTTAGCTTCCACATCCTCCAGCGGGAAATCAAAGAACTTTATGACATCATCAAAGATTCCATCCGATAGACCATTGAAACTCTTGTCCAAAAACAAAGGATCCTTCATATTTGTAATGTCCTGTTTCAGAACATTATATTAAATTATTTATACAAGACAGAGTTTGTTATTATTTGCTCACGTACTGAAAGAAATTAGAATATACTTCAATGAAAAAGAAACAGGAAAAGGGAAACTATCATTAATATGGTAAATTGTAAGTACACAAGAAATAATGATAGAATTTAAGGAAAGAAATGCCCCGTACAATTTAGATTAACTGCTAGTTAGTTGCAAGTTAAAATAATCTCTTTTAACAGCGTACGTTATATGGTTTCTAAAGCCAAAAAAGTCCACCCTAAACATTATCTCCATGCCCATTTATATAGAGTAGCTAAAATTTAATTACCTCCAAAAAAGAAAAAGAAAAATCTCAACTATGGGTTGTTGAGAATACTAGAAGCAGTAAGTTTTACAGGATTTGGAAACTAGAAACAAATAAGGCTCATATACTATTCAAAGCAAACGTCTTTTCAAGGTTTCTGATAATGAACAACGAACCACTTCTTCGTGCTTTTATAATCCTTTTCCTTTCTAAAGAATGAACACCACAAACGCAAATTTCCTTGAAACACTAACTGACACATCCAAGGGACCGTTTGGTTGCTGAGAAAATGTAGCACAGGTGCTCAAATCCATATGCAGAACACTACATTATTTGCAAATATAACAGACTATATTCTGTGCTCCTTACAAGCAGGAAAACTATAGGAAAAATCTTTACTTTCTTTTTTTTCATTGTTTTGTTCTTCGCCTACTGGTCCATTTCTGAAAATCATACGAGATAAAACGAAAAATGCAAGCTAGGAACCAAGGCAAAAGTAAAAACCATCAGAATATCTTGAATGTCACAAGAGAATACTGAGGGATAAATCATGTTCCAAAATGAAATGAAAATCAAAATCAAACGCAAGAAAGAAGAACAGGGAGGAGCTTAGAATGGGATTAGGACCTCTGACGTGGCTGCTTGAGGGATTAAAAGGTGATAGAGAAACACGTTGGTGGGAGAGGAGAGACGGCAATGGAAGTGTCAGAAAATGGTGTCACAGAAAGCAGAAGACACATTAGCACCGCATGGAGACAGCGGAGGAGAGGAGAAAGTCTGAGCCTGAAGATGAAAATGGCAGAAGAATGAGATTCCTTTGAATCTTTGTGTCTGATTTTGGCAAAGTAGGTTTTATTTTGTACGGCAGAGGCGATAGAATGCTCAAAGTGAAGCCCTCGTTTTCGCTGTGTGTCTCAGAGAGAGAGAGAGAGAGAGAGAGAGGGTTTTATCTCCTTCCCGGTTAAAATGATTCTTCCTCCATATCTACTCCATCTCTTTCCTGCATTTTTGCTTTTTTTTTTTTTTGGGAAGTTTTTACTGAACAATGGTTTTTCCTTTTCGGCTATTTAAAAATGCCATGCACAACTTTCCACAGAGAATGAATTTCACAGGAAAATTCAATTATTAACTTTGGTTTGGAGCTTTCAGTGATTGATTGATTTGCTTACAGCTATTCTTTGCTGGAAATTAATAAAAGGGGTGGTGAAATTGCTGCTGTGAAAGGTGGGGGATACGTATCACCAAGCCAATTAAATTAAAATTTAAAAATTTGTTAAAAGGAGAAAAAATTGAGACGTTTGGTCAAATGAGGTGGCAATGTCAATGGAGGCATAAGATGTGGATCTGCGGGAATTATTTTAAGGCATAAATAATAAGTGGATCTCCTAAAAATCAATATTTATATCAATTATTTATATATTACACAGATTTGAATCGTTTGATGGAGCGATCACCGACGATCTTCACGGACCAATGACAATTATTACATTTTTATTGGTCCTCTTGTCTTTTCGGCTCAAATGCATATGGGCCAGCGCAATTAATAATCCTTATGATAAATTTAACGTGGGGGCCACTCTGAGGAATTATACAATTTTTCTTTATTTTTTTATTATTCTTAAATCATGATTTAATTAAGTCATAAATTTTTATAAAAGAAATATAATCACGAACAAAAAAAAATTGTAAGGACATAAGTTTCGCTTTTAATATAAAAACTATTTAAATTTTTTTAATTTATTAAAAAAAATTAATTAATTAATTAATTATGAATAAATTGAATGTCTTAAAATAAATTTATATCATATATTTTTTAATTTATATAAATTAATTAACTAATTTTTAAATTAGTTATAAAATATAATCCCGAAAAAAAATTGTAAGGACATAAGTTTCGCTTTTAATATAAGAACTATTTTTTTTAATTTATTAAAAAAATAAATAAATAAGTTAATTATGAATAAATTTAACATTTTAAAATAAATTTATCATATATATTTTAATTTATATAAATTAATTAACTAATTCTTAAATTAGTTATAATTAATTTTTTTTTAATTTATTAAAAAAATTAATGAACTTTTATATTAAAAACGAAAAGTAATATAATTTTTTTACCATTTTCTATCTCATTGCATGTTACAATTTTCTTATAATTTTTTTTAATGATTCCATTCGTAGTTGTCTGAGATTTTCTTTAAATTATTGGGTTGTTTGAACGGAAATAAATCACATCAATATTTTGAACCAAATACTATCGAAAAAATATATATTTTGAACCAAGTAACCTTAAAGGTTAACAACCCCCACAAAATATCAATCAATCTGAGCAACTGGCAATTCCCTGAGAAAGAAAAGACCTCACCTGGTACTTAGGAGGATGTGAAGAAGTTTTAAAGAATTGATGGGAATAAATAATTAGAATCATTTATTTGTGACCAAAATCAAGATTAAGGGCTTATTTGAGAAATCTCTGAACTATAGTTTCAGAGCCATTTTTATATTAAACATTTCACACATATTTACTTAAATTCATTTGTGTAAAGCATTGGTCAAACGAAAAAAGATATGCGTATTAGAATGTATTTCCATTCCAACTTTTACAGGCTGTCTGGCACAAGCGTTTTGACCAAGAGCAATGAACCCCATAACAGTAAGAAAAATTCAGGCGCCGAAAAGGGACACAAGCTTGCTCAGCCCAACAGTAAAAGACTAAAGTAATTGACTGCAAAATTGGAAGTGGAATATTTTTGAAGAGTAGAATATACTTAAACTAAATCAAAAAGCATGCATGTAAACAGCAATAGAACCTCAAGAATTCAGCTTTCCGTGATCAGACAGAATTACAAAACACTGTATTTGCCTTTTCACTCTTAATCACTCAAATTATAATTTAAAAGGCTTTCAAAGCTTAACCTTCAAGTTCAACGTTCTCCTTCTCACATTTACAATAACAAGGCACAAGAAAAGGAGGAATGCCAAAGGGATTGCTATCGTCCAGAGATTCAAGCCGTAGACACTACTTGCTATCTTATTCCATCTCTCCTGAAATTCAATACATAAACCAGTTATCAACACAAAGATGCTAAACGCATGTTATGATAAGTCTTCCATATGCCAAACAATGAAAGAACCAGTACACCAGAATAGAACACCGTTTGACTCTTTTGTCCCCAGCAGATAAGAGACTCGAAACTCTGAACACCTTAGATCAATAATTGAACAGTCATACCTCATTCAGTCTCTGCTGCATAGTTTTGTTTTGTTTGGAGAAAAGGTCTTTTGCATATTCATAAAGCTCTAAGTCAAGGTCATTAAGATACTGTATACGTTGGAAAACAGCCTCGGGAATCCGCAGTCGTGCCTGGAGATCATACAAATCATTAGAAAAGGGATTGCAGAACAGAACAAGCTGGCAACAGACAGTATACATGATAATTATTATTAATCTATAACACATAATTAAGGCCCGAGGCAAGTCTTGAGATGGATAAACAGTTCGTAGGATTACTATGAAGTTTTTCTTAGACAACTGAAAAGGCTCTAATGTAGCAAAATTTGATTTCTTTTAAAATTTTCCCCTAATTAATGGTCGGCATTCCTCCTTATGAGTCCCAAATTTCTCTCTCATACTTTATTTGGTGAGGCATATTTTAGGAGATGCATTCTACCAAGAAGCAAGAAACAGTTTCTTCTCATTTAGAGGGGGGGGGGGTCGGAATGCCCAGAAGACCCAGCCAAAAGTAACTTGCCTCTTTGGAGAAGTTCACAGGAGAAATCTTCTTTAAAGAATTGATGCGTCGTCGTGTCTGGACCTTCCGTAAATTATAAATACAGCTCTTATAAGCTTCTGTAAGCTTTTCCACAGTCATCTAAAATGAATGAAAAATCAACGTAATAGTAAAAAATATAAGAAACAGATACTATATGATAAGTTTATATAAGATATCATATCATACCAAACAAAAAGCCTTACATTTGATTTCATTGATTCTCTGTTTTCGCTAGAATCAGTCTCATTTGTTCCCTTGTCTGACGTGCTACTCTGTCTTGCAGTAAGAGATGTTGTAAGAAAGGTTTTCTGACTCAATCTTTAATCTCATAATACTTCATCAAGGGGATGCTTCTTACCTGATGTTCACGGTTATCAGGTTCTGAATCTGAAAACGAACTCTGTTCTGCATTTCCAGAACATCATCAACCAAATAGAAATGCCAAAACCAAGATAATAACTAAAGCTCAAAGCAAAAGATCATTTTTGACACACCCAAAAGACCTCCTGACAACATATATGGGCAGGTACAGGAGAGATTATTAGCTTTAGAATTATGCTCCACATACTGCCATGTTATCCGACTGATAAAAAAGCTCAAGCAAAACAATGAATGTTTCCATCACACTAACCGATGTTATCAGCGTTATTCAGGTTAGAATTTGGTGCTTTAATCTGTGATATAACCTGAGCACCAATGACATTGGCAAACATAGTTGCAGATTCTTTATGCTCCTCAGTAAGACCAATATATAACATGTCATCCAACCTCTTCTGCAAGATTTATAATCATATGCTACAATAGTATTAGTAAAGGGAAGTAAATAATTATATGATGCAGTTGGCTGAAGAAAAAAAGAATTCAATAGCTGTGACTTCCCAAGTTTATTTCATACCTTTGCAACTCCAAGAACATATTTGCCAAGACTCTTGTGCTTCTGTACACAGTGGCGCACTTCATGTGATTCTGGTTGGTAAGAATTGTTTGTCAAACCTGCAACCTGTTAATTGAATAGCCAACTCTTCGTTAAATATAGCAGACAACAATGCTACGAAAATTCTGCAAAAACAAAGAATTGTGTGTTTGGATTGTATTTAAGAGACTAAACCCACAGGCTATATTACTAAATTATGCACTTGCTGTACCTGCAGCACTAACTAAGTACTGTGCTAGTTAAAAATGAGGTGCTATCACTTACAATATTCAGATGTATAAGACACTATCCAATTAAAAATCATAATGTATGGCATGCAAGAGAACAAACTGAGAGTTGATAATCAGGCAACAATAATGGTAAGTTCTGCTGCTGAAAAAATCTCATCTTTCTGTAGTAATGGCATCTGAAGAGAAGCTCAGATTCCATGTCATGTAATTTCAGTCACATCATAACTTCAGAAAACAGTGAAAATATAGGGCAGTTATACAAATTTAATAGAAGTATAAAAGTTTCCACAGTTCAAAAAAGCACACTGGCCTGGAATGTTGCTCCATTGTGTACAATTTCCTCAGCCACTGGATGATTGATGTATTCATGTAATGGCATTGCAAAATCTTCCATGTCATAGGAATCATTACTCTCAGTTATTTGCTGCCCCCTACCATACCTCGCATCTCTCTGTCCATTGAAGTTGCAAAATCAATCATAAAAATGTCACAGGAAAGTAAGACAGAACATTTTTATTAGATAATGGACATCTACTATAATACTCCTCCGGTCCTTAATATAATATTTATTTAACTAATTTGATTAAAGTAAAGAAGTTAGTTAATATGACATGTCTTTTATAAAATATACTAACCATCTTTATTAATTACCTCCCTCTTTCTCTTAATTGATTATTGTTGAGGGAGTATCAATTTGGGAAGAAAATAACAAATTTGGGAAATAGGTCTTATATTTAGGATCAAGATCAATTTTCCAATTAGATCATATATTAAGGACCTGAGGAGTATTTCATTAAATGTTACTAATAAGAAATCAATAAATGAATTTGAAAAATTTAGAAGCATGGAAAGAAAATGCAAACGTTGGGAACATATAGCTATAACTGAAACAAGAAATATACCCTAGCAAATAGGTCTTCCCTCATCCATAGGACCAGATACTTCCATGGCCAGATATCAAGTGTGCTTGTTCCTTTAGTCTTGCCACGCAAGCGTCTCGTCATATCTATCGCAGATGTCAAGTTTGGATGCACTAGAAATCTAGCTGCAACCTCTATTGAAAATTCATATGTACTAAAGACACGATCAACTGGATTCCTAAGTATGGTAACCACAGAAGTTCTTTCCTTCGGAAATTTGGATGTCAAGCTATAGTCGTCATGTGTAGCTAACAGCCTACACTTGGATTTTCTGAAAATTTATGAAATAGGAGGGGGGAAAAGGATCAGGAACACATTATTTTTGGGTCAATAGTCATATTTTAAAAAAATATTTTACTCAAGATTGTTTAAATAAATAACATTTCAGAAGTGCTTTGCTCTAAATGCTATGATAAAACTGCCAACTATCTCTCACAAATTGTTGAGTATTAAAAATATTGTTGTGGATTGCACATCATTTAGTCTCACACATCGTGAATATGTGATTGTCTGTTAAAGGAATACTCGTCTTTCTAATAAACAGGATGAACTCATAATTCATTATATACCTTTTACGAATGTCAGCTAAGTATTGTAAGTAAACAAGAGTCATTCTTTGATAAATGATCACTATGAGTCAGACTCAATAGAATTTGATCAATCATTTTCTCTGTGCAGAAGTTTGGAAAAAATAATTGTAAGCAACCGGGTTTACAAAGACAGGTTATAAGGTTTGATAAACTAGAAGAGAATAATGTAGTCCAGTACATGACAGAAAGAATTCAGAAGGCACCTTGGATCAAAGTGCAACTTATCATAAGAACGAGGACATTCCAGAGAGTTGGGATACAACTTTCTCAAGAAACTGCGTAAATAATATACCAGCAGAAGCATTGGTTAATGACTCTGACAAAATGCAAGCTTGAAAGTTTTCATAGTAAATTTACCAATGAAAATATGTGCGCCCTCCTGTTCTGGGGACATGTAGGAAGAACAGTAAATCCTTTAGAGTGTGTTTATCCTGTCTGTTTTCCTTATCAAGAGAAGAGGAAGCCCAACTTCTAACAACTCTTTCACAATGTCCAAAATCAGTTTCTGCAAAAGAGGCATTCACTGGCACAAAATAAAAAAGCAAAGTTTAAGCCAAATTATGATATTAAGTAAAAATAAGAAAGGAATACATAGGTAGAGAGTAGCGAGACTAAATGGAAAAATGATATACCTAACCCGACAAGGACCAACAACACATAAAATTTTAGAGCACGATCCATCTACAAAATGACTACTCAGGAGCCGAGAGCCAAGGAAGAAGAAACCTGATGCAGAACTAGTAGTATTAACTGAGAGAAAAAGAAACAAATAAAATTGAATTATAATGCCCCTGACTAATATTTTATTACTTTGGCTGAAGAACAGACTAAACTTTACTCTTCCACCAAGATATAGCCAAAATAATTCCAATTAACAACAAAATAGCAAAACACAACCCGAAAATGAGCAATCTATGTTGGCAAGAAACAGATGAAGAATAAAACGGATTAAAACCAATAAGAAAACTTCAGACTTACAAGCACGCAAATGGATTAGGAAAAGGTTATTACTTATTACAGGAGGCAACAACAAAACCTCAACGACAAGAACAGAGCAAGAATCCAAGCAACAATGAGCGAGGAAATATATGAATAGAGAAGCTAATGAACCTGCTGGTATTGAAATCGGGGATCTCGTGCTCATAAATTCCCAAATGTATGTTGGGACTCCATTGGACAGAACCCAAAATAAACTTGGACCCACCCAAAAGCCTTTCAGTTGACCCCGAACGTTCCCCTTCTAATACTTTCCCGGGAAAAGGAAAAAAGAACCTAGATTTTTTTAGCCCTTCTTCCTCGGGAAATCACGCCTCTCACCCTGAAGACCATCTCGTGCTCCATTCGGCGCCTCAATAACGCAGAAGTGGAGGTTAACATCGAAGTAGACGACGGGGACAACGGTAAAATAGAGAACAAAGAATACGTGCGTAATGTACGGTTCGAAGCCAGATATTGATTTTGGGATGTCACGGAGTTGTCACTGGAAACAAAACTCCAGCGCAATTATAAAAAAATTGTGAAATCATTAAATCAAACATATTTTTCTGAGCATTGAATTTGAAAATTTATACAAAATTTCAACAACCTTAATTGTCCAAAAAAATAACTTGAACAAAAATGCCCTTATTCAATCGGGAACATCGCATTGTTATTAGTGATCTTGAAAGGTCAAGGTCAGGAAACAAAAATCTTGAAAGATGAATCATAATCATAAATACTAAACAATTGATCTGTTAATTTTAAAATAAAATAAAATTATAATGTGTTTTTTATTTCCATTATGATCAAATTATTTGCTTTTTAATTTTAATAAATTTTACAACTCATCTTTGAGATTTACAATCTAATTGTCTGTTATTTTTAATTTATCTTTCAATTTTATAACTAAGCTATCTTGTGTATGAGCAACCATTTATATCCTTCAGTGCCTTTTTTGAAAATAAAAAAAATCTTAATACTTGTAGGTCATTTTGAAAATTTTTAGTCCCTATCCGTTATTATTTTCATTGGAGGGACTACTATAATATAATTTTACTTGTTGTATTTGACAAACTAAGGCTATCTTTGGTTTAACTAAAAGGAGAGTAGGTTAAATTAATTTAAAAAAGAATAGGGGAGGATAAATGAGATAAGTAGGAGAGGGGAGGAGATATTTTTTATTTAGTTCAAGAGGTGGGGTGAGAGAAGTTTATTATAAATTATCAAATATATCCTTATTATTTTATCTGTACACTTTCATAAAATAACACAAAGATTACAATTTAGAATAAAGACCCTATTTCTCTTCTTCTCAATCCGTGCACACAGAGCTCACTTGCCGACATCACCTTCTTTCTTTTTTCTCTTCTCGAACTCGTGGCTTGCTGGTTAAAGCAAATTGTTTTTAACTTGGTAGGTTCATGGGTTTGATTAGGGGTGGTAATGCGGGCCAACCCGCCGAAAACGGGTTGGCCCGCCGCAGGTTGGGGGGAAGCGGGCCGGTTGGGAAAACCCCAACCCGAGACCGCCATGGCCCGCCAGTTTTTTTTTTTTTTTTTTTAATTTTTTATATATAGTTTTTTAATTTTTTTTCAATTTTTTTTTTAAAAAAAAATTACATATGTCAATATTAATTAGATTCGAATCATGTCTTAAGTCGTCAAAATATTTATTTAGTCAATTTTGTCACTATCTATAGATAAATCTATCACAAAGAAAATTATAATAAAATAAAATAAATATATATAAAGAAAGAAATGACTCACTGAGATAAAGTTAATATAAATTAAGTATAATATCTCTTGTTTAACTAAGGCTCTCAAATTAGTAAAGTATAAATGTGTAATATAAATAATAAAAAAAATAAAAAAAAAAAGCGGGCTAACCCGCCAACCCGGCGGGTTAGCCCGCCGCGGGTGCGGGCTTGGCGGGTGCGGGTCAAAAAGACCCCCATCAAAGTGGGTTGCAATTTTTGCAACCCAACCCGCCAGTTTTTGGCGGGTTGGCGGCTCAACCCAAATTACCAGCCCTAGGTTCGATTTAGCATTCCACACCTTCTTTCTTCTTCTTTTCTTTTAGATCTTCGGTGTATTGGAAGTGGGCAAGGATCATCCAGGAGGCAGAGACGGATGCGGAGACATGTGCTGTGATCATCGCCACTGTGCGTCGTCGTCGTTAGGCGTTATTTTGCCAGGCATCCTCAAGTCAATGAAAAATAGGGATAGCACTGAAATATACAATAATTATAGATGGTAATTTTATCAAAGAAATTTCACCCCTCTAAAAAATCCTAATTTTAGAGGGGTGAGAGAGTGGAGGAGGGAGAAGAGACAAAAAAATTCTCCTCCCCTTCCCTCTATTCTTTAAACTAAACAAACATTTCTCTTCCCCTTCTCTATTCTTTTCTCCAAAAATATTCAACCTAACAATGCGTGCAAACTGCAAATGGAGGATGTTGAAAACGGGGACGTTTGAATGACTGATGTGCCCTCCACCAAAATGAGCAGACCCGGCAAGTGGGAACCGTTTTCAAGTTGCAACGTATATAGTGCGATGCACGTGGATCCTCCTGTTCTCAATCTACTCATTTCACTTTTCTAAATACAACATATATTTTATATATTTATAAATATTTTTTAAAATTATTTATATTAACTCACTCAATAATAACTAAATAAAAAAAACGTAGAAATTGAGTTAAAGAATAGAGTTATATAAAATTTTATTTTTTATATATATCTAATATCTTAATATTATTTATAATACAATTTTACTTATGATCTTTTTAATTTAGTACAATTGTTAGTACTTAAAAAATAAGATTAAAGATAAAATTATACCAAATTAAAAATATTATGGATAAAATTATATCAATTTAAAAGGATTATGGGTAAAATTATATCACAAATCAGATTAAAATACTGCAC
Organism: Leucaena leucocephala; assembly: GCA_037074615.1. Lineage (NCBI taxonomy): Eukaryota > Viridiplantae > Streptophyta > Magnoliopsida > Fabales > Fabaceae > Leucaena > Leucaena leucocephala. Next base: position 20,756,016 of record CM073523.1, on the reverse strand, counting down.
ACATATGAAAAATAAGATCAAGATATTATGTATTATATAACCCTAAAGAAGATAATTATAATGTTTTTAAAAAATTATCTTATATTAATTAATTTTTTTAATTTAATTAAATAGGAGGGGTATTTTATGTTTTTTAATTTGTCCCCTTAGCTTAAAGTCACCCACTGTTTTCGTTCGATACTGTGGATTTTGTCCATTTGTTAAGCTTTTCAGTGGTTCAAGAGCCAATGCATTTTCGATGGCAAATTTTGAAAATGAAGGTATTACAGTTTCATCATGAGAGCCATATTTTCTGCTGGATGACATATATAGTTGTTAATGGAAATGCATTGACTTACACCAGAGAACTTATTATCAATACAAAACTTGATTTACACTCTTCATTTTCATGAGAATGGCCCTGAAGAAGACTGGGTGAAACGTGAATTATATAAGAAATTATTTTTCCTAAACAAGAGAATCCTTGATAGGTTTCTTAAGCTCAGTACTTTCCTTATCTTGATGGCCAGTGTTCTTTCCAGCCAAGAGTGGCGCGCTATGATCTCTGTCTTTAACCTGTGAAGGAGAATCATATCATAATCATAAGTAAATCAATAAATTTCAGAGCCGAGAAAACATCAAAGGAATAAAGTAAAACAAAGATGAGGAAGAAACCTGAGATGCTATTGAGAGATCGCCTGACTGTTTCTTCTTGTTCTCCTGAGTGCAGAAATAAGAATACAGGCCCATCCCAAAGATGGCGACGAGTATTCCAATAATGTTCCTCTCAGTGAAGGGATCATGGAGCAATGTGTAGCCAAATGCAAGAACAAGGCAGGTCTTGAGATGGCCTAGGACTTGATAAGTTACCGGAGATGTTTTCCCAATCACTAGAAATGTGCTGAAGTTAACAGAAACAGCTATCAAGCAGGACAAGATGATGAATGCCTTCAGCCCCCAAAAACAGAAAACAAATTTATATTAGAATATATTAAGCAAGTCTCACATTGATTAGTTGAACATTGAATTAAATGTATATAAAGTTTAGGTAAGTTCTATCAGTTAACTTAAGTCATTATGATAGAAAGATAAACCTCAACCTACACATATATCCAAAAGTCAATAATTTACTCTACTGCAAAGTAATTAAGGATTGAGATCTGGTATTACCAAGACTATAGGAGAGTATTTGTAGGAGAAGACGTTCTGTTTGGTGAGCATCTGATCTACAAAAGGGCCTGAAACGAGAAGAATTGCTGCTTGGAATGGAGCAGATTGATAGAGAAGCTGGGTGGAAGACACATTAAGCTTCTTCTGTATTGTGTTGGTAAGCTGAATTTTTGCACATGGTTAAGAATAAACATTCTTCTGCGCTTTATAAGCTAAAGTCTGAGACATATCATAGTTAATTAAGCAAAAGTAATTAATTAAAGAGGAAATATTGATTAAAGGATACAATTTGGCCAACACAGGTGGTGACGATAGCTAGAAGGGAAAGAACTGTTCCAACTAAATTGAGTTGAAGGTCCGTGATGGAAGCAATGCCAACTCCAACCAGTAAGAGGAAAAGAGAGAGCTTTATTTTCTGGCTGCAACGGGGTTTTAGAGTCAGCATAATATGACCATAAAAGGATCATTAAAGCACTATATCAGAGTATTCTCATGACTTGTTACCTGAACTGCTTCTTGAGGAAAACAGTTTCTAGCAGTACGGTGAATGGTATGATTGCAAGCTTTGTCATCTGAAAAAGGAGCATTCCCCAAAGGTAATATCATTTCAACTGAAGCGATCATTTCATATTTGGTTCTTGGAACTTCAATGAATTAATATTAAAACAGGGGAAGTGAACCTGATAGAAGCCAATGGAATTGAAACCGAGGCTCAAGTTAAGAAATCCTATGGAGACGCCATTTAGAAAGCCAAAAAGAGTAACGGTCTTCATGTCAATGGGCTTGTTCTCGAAGAAGTTGAGACGCTGAGCCACATGAAGGGTACAAAATGTGACCATCAGATGCCAACTAGTAAGGGTTGTGGCTGAACAAGTAACAACCAAAAAACGTTAACCAGAGAAATACAAGCAAATAGAACCACAACGAAACATGTGGAGAGTAACAAATAAATAATACCAAAAGGGAATCCGAGATTGCTCATGAGAGCTTTGTTGCAGATGACAATGGATACAGAGGAGGCAACAGAGAGAAAGAGGGCACCAAGAACACCCAATTGGAAGCTCGACATCTCTCCCATCTTCCAATTACCCAAAACTAAACTCAGTGATTCACTGAAAAATGTCAAATCCCATGCATATAATGTGAAGAATACAATATGCTAAAAGGAGGAATAAATGAAGATTACCTTATTTATTTTTACAGAGAGATAAGAAGATGGAGAAATAGGAGCCCTGAAAATGAAGATAAGAGAAACAGAGTTCAACAGATATGACAGAATAAAGAGAAGGAGAAGTGAGATGAACGGATAAATATGAAACCTTTGAAAATATAGAGAAGGGGGTTGGAAGGTGAAAGGGCTCCTATGACTCCATGAAACATAGAGATAATAGAAGGCGTTTGGGAGGTTTAAGGTACAAAGTGGAAATAGAAGAGGAGGCGAGGCTTGTCTGTGAATGAATGCAGCTTTTGTTGGTCCTTTTTATGTTGCAACTTGCTTCTTTGTTTGTTGAGCTCCCTGGGTTTGCTGGCTGCTGCCTAACGCTGTTAATTTACTTGGGCGGATCATATGGCGGGAGCTTTTGTTATCACTTCCAGAAGCTACTTAACGGCCATCTCAAGCAACCTATTCAACCCATTCTCTTCCACTGAAAACCCCTTCTCATCTCACAGTACCTTCTGCCTTATTTTCGAAGTTCTCATCTTAATTTAATATTGGATAATTCAATAAGCTAATACATGCCTACATTGATAAATAATTTTCAGTATGAATAATTTATTTTTTCCAAATGTCAAAAAGAGTAATTTCTCTCGCCTCATAGCTTAGTGTCATAAATGGGTTCATTCCGTTTATAATCTCATGTCATTAATGTTTAATACTCTAATTAAAAAATAATAATAGTTTATATTTTTTAAATATCCTAAATCAACCCCTAATTATTGAATAAGTTGGACTATGATCATATTGTTTTAGCTTCTTTTAGGGGTTGAACATTGATGAAAAGTGGATTGAAAAAGATTTTATTAATGACATGAAGTCACTTCATAATAAGCTGTTGAAATGACAGAAACTTGAGATTTGGATTTCATTTGAAGTAAACCTACCGAGAGATTGTTTTTGACTGTGCTGAAGGAAAGGAATGGGCGACACAGTCAGGAAAACAGGTGAGAGGTTAAAATCAAAGACGGCGATGACGGTGATGAAGGCGCATCGTCCAAGTTCGTTCTTTACTTCTTTTGGGCGAATTCAGTTTCATTACCAAACACTATTTTTGAGTTCTGAATGCAGACTTGCTTCCAAGAATTATAATACTAAACAAACGAGTCTTGGCCAGCCAGCAAGATAGGAAGGTGAGTGAGTGAGACTAAACATTTTCTTTTTTGATGCCATATATGTATCTGCAAATTCAAGCAAATCATTCCCATCCTATTCATTGTTTGGTAGACACCTTTAATCTCACTCCTAAATAATTCTCTTTATATACATATATATATATATATATATATATATATATATTTGTGAATCCCATATGAGCTCATATATGTTCCTGCAAGAGAAAAGAATGCCAAAACTTCCTCAACCAGAAAGGCCAACTGGCATGTCCATATGGGTGGTTGGTTTTGCACTTTCTTGGGATTTATTCGTATGTTGAATAAAGTTATCATGATAATTAACTTTCTTTTTATTCGTCTTAGAATTAATTTATTAAAACCATTAGCAATTTATATACATGTTTCTTTTCTTTCTTTTTTGGTACACTTCAAATTTCAACAATGCAGTTTTATTATAGCCTTATAGGTACATTTCAACCATGTAGTTTTGACTTATTTAGAATTTTGCTTGTGAAACCCGTATACAATTTTGTTTTTGTTAGAATTACATCAAATATCAATAAATCCATCTATCTAATTAGAATTATAAATAACAATATTGTCTTTATATCAATATCAATAATGCAATTATATTCTCTTTTATAGAACAATCTGTGTTCGATGATCTCATTTAGGGAAATCGTCATACCAATGTATTTCTTTGTATATCTTCAAGTACTTCACTTAACAACAGGATCAACAGCCCAAACTAAGAGGATGACCCAAAAAGAAAGAAAGAAAGAATACTTGATCAAAACAAAATAATGATAATATTCAGAACTTGAAGCAGCGTTGAGGTAGACCAGTGTTGTGATCTACACTCACACTCTCAGTGGCATTGTCACATCTAAGCACATCTTGACCTAACTTGGCTCCAGCAGCTTCAAGAGCCTTGAGAGAAAGTGCCTGATTGAAGAGGTTCAAAGATGGTAGCTTTGAAGCAGGAAGCAACTTCATTCCTGGCAGCAAATTTATGAAGTCTTCCGTCAGCAATGGAACCTCAAAGTTCTGTTTCTTGTGGTTAACCACATTGTCTTTTGCTCTAATATGAGCCGCTGGTTCCATATGGTTGGTTGAAAAGCTTGCTCGGTTTGGGAAATTTGGGTACAAACTGACATAACCTCTAAGGTAATCATGTCTATAAGGAACTTCTTCGAAGAAGCTGCCCAACCACTTGTTCTAGACTTTGGAATTTGAACCGGATTTTCCTTCGGATTCTCAGTGAACCTCATGTTCATGTACACGTAGAATTCTCTCCAATGCTTTGGGAAGGACACTGCAACCCAACTACATGGTAACTGGTGTAGGTAAGGCGTGTTTGGATGGATTCTCTTGAAGAATTCAGTGGCATTCCATTTTGGTCTTTCTTTCACAACTTCAATCAGTTTTGGGGTGTAAAGGGATATTGAAGATAGCTCTGGGAGAGAAACTTGAGGCTCATAGTGGTAAGCTAAGAGTGCATATTTGATCAATAGGTAATAGTAAGGAGATACTTCTGTATCATCCTCAAGCAGAAGACCGAAATCATCATCCGAAGACGGATAACAACTTTCGCTAACAGCTCTGATTAGTCCTCCTTGGATAATTCTTCTTCTGAGTGTTTTTGTCCCATGAGGCCATTCAAAAGAACTCACTATTCGTATAGTTGCCTCATCCACTTTACTGTCCATGTTGAAGGTGATAGGAACTTGGTCCCCGACATAGTAAGCATTGCTCAAAGATTTTAGAAGCCTTGCTAGTGAATTGGTTCTGTTTTGTGTGATGATATTGACTAAGGTTTTCATCTTATTCCAATCTGCATGAGACAATTATGTCAGGTGATTAATTGTTAAAAAACTATAAGCAAAATCATCGATGATTATATGAGATCTCTTACTTGGTAATGCAGTTGAGCGTAGATCAGCCATCCAAAGAATTTTTGAAACTGAAGCTCTTGGTAAAAGAACTAGGGTGGTAGCATTTGAATTAGCCTCTAAGGCCATATTCAAAGCTTTTCTTACGTTAGGATCAATGTCAGATACAGTAATAACTACACTTGGATTCTGAATTTTGATTAACCCCTTCATACTAGAGTACACAGCTTGTATCATTGGTACTTCTGAGTTTGATATACCAGAAAGCGCTCCAATCGACAAATCAAAAATCTTAAACCGACGCTCTTTACAAACAACCGTAGGTCACTTTAGAGCTGTTGCAGCTTCTTCACAAGGGCAGAAATTGCCTCCAGAGACAACAATGTAAGCCTTTTTGCCAATGGTGGACCTGAACTTGTCAAGAAGAGGCTCGAGTACTTTAACTTCATCGACCTAGTGAGCGTAGAAGAGGTCATCAATTTTTTGAGGGTACATTGCAGCCCACTGAGTTACATAACTAGTGTATAGTGCTTTCCTGCATTGGTTATCTCTGACTTGAACAATGTCCTTGAAGATAACTGTAGTTTAACATAAGCAAGCATATGTTCACTATCACCCCAAGTTTCCTTGTCTTTAGGATCAACTGGAAGAACAAATGAGCCACCATTTCTGTACTTCTGAAGCTGATAGCCGCATTCAAAACCCAAATCCTAAAATTAATTTCTCAGACACAATAATTGGGTTGTCTCCTCTGTTTCTTCATTAGGCAACGTCAAATGTTGTCCCAAAACAACAATACTAGTACTAATTTTGTTATTGTGAACAAATCCAACCTGCCCATTTCAACAATTAAACAAATGATTGATCCAATCCGGTGCAAAATCTTTATTAGTCAAATTCTTGATCTACAAAAGCAAATTTGAAGTTCTGGATCTAGTGTCAGAGAACCTAACAGCAATAACTAATTGCAGCCTATCCGCTTTTGGCCTAGTCAAATTGATACTTGTTTGACTAATCTTCAAATCCAAGTTTCTATTTTTAGTGCGTTTCTCAAGCTAGAGTATAACTCCGCCTACGCATGTAGCCGGTCCCAAGCCCGGGTAAAGGAGGAGGGTTGTGTTAGGCCCCGACAGCCAACGTAAAACCTGTCGAATCTTATGAACATGGACATACGAAGAAATTGCGCTATTACTAGGTCGTTGCCCTTAAGTAACGCGCTGTATGGCTCGAGTACAGTGAGAAGTGAGCAAGGGCCGCTGCATCGTCGCCCGGATGTAGTGTTAAATGAGCAAGGGCTACCGCTCTCTTACGGACGGAGGCGGCTAAAGAAGCTAGTTCAGGAGAGAAAGATCAGATTTGGCACTTGGAATATTGGAACTATGAACGGAAAAGCATGGGAGGTGGTGGGCGTAATGGTAAAGCGAAAGATTAACATCTTGTGCCTTCAGGAAACTAAATGGGTAGGAGAAAAATCTCGGGAAATCAATGAGTTCAAATTTTGGTACACAGGTAAAACAGGTACGAGGAATGGGGTTGGTATCATTGTGGATAAAGAGTGGAAGAAGAATGTGGTGGATGTTAGAAGGATTGAGGACATAATTATATCTTTAAGAATACTTGTTGGAAGGGATACAATCAACGTTATTAGTGCCTATGCACCTCAAGTGGGAACAGAAGCACATCTTAAGGAAAAGTTTTGGGAAGATTTAGAGGGGTTGATTCAAAGCATACCACATACTGAGAAGATTTTTATTGGTGGGGACCTTAATGGTCATGTTGGTAAGGAGACGGGGGAATATGCGGGGCCTCATGGTGGTTTTGGTTTTGGAGAGATTAATAATGAAGGACGATCTATTCTAGAGTTTTCCTTAGCTTACAATCTTAAGATTGTTAACACGTGTTTTAAAAAGCGGGAGGAACACTTGATCACTTACAAGAGTGGGGTCCACAGGTCACAGATTGATTTCTTTTTGGTAAGGAGTCATGACAGAGGACTTTGTACAAATTGTAAAGTGATTCCAGGGGACGGAGTGACAACCCAGCACAGGTTAATGGCCCTTGACGTGCGTATTAAGTGCAGTAAGGAAAAGAGCCAACGTGTTTTAAATACAAGAGTCAAGTGGTGGCAGTTAAAGGGGGAGAAGAGGGAAACTTTTAAAAGAACTATGTTAAATGAAGGGGTTTGGGAGGCGCAGGAAAATGCTAATATCATGTGGAAGGAAATGGCTGACAAGGTACAAACGGTTGCTAAAGTAATTTTGGGAGAAGCTAAAGGTTTTGGTCGACTAGATAAGGAGACTTGGTGGTGGAACAAAGACGTACAAGAGAAAGTTAAGAACAAGAGAGACTGTTTCAAGGCTATACACTTATGCGATAATACTGAAAATTGGGAAAAATATCGTTTAGCTAAGAAGGAAACGAAGAAGGCGGTGAGTGTAGCTCGTTCTAAAGCTTTTGAGAAATTTTATAAGGAGTTAGGGACAAAGTCGGGAGAACGAAAGATTTATAAGATTGCAAGAGACAGTGAAAGGAAATCGAGGGATTTGGATCAAGTACGATGTATTAAAGATGAAGAAGGCAAGGTTTTGGTTGCAGATGGTGATATTAAAGAACGGTGGGAGATTTATTTTTACAAATTGTTTAATGACGAGGGAGGAGGGTCGAGTTATGAGTTAGGAGATTTAACACGAGAAGTTGAACCAAATTTGGCATTTTACCGTAGGATCCGTGTTGGCGAGGTTAAAGAGGCGCTTAAGAAAATGGAAAATAATAAAGCGGTTGGACCTGACAGGATTCCTATTGAAGTTTGGAAGTGTTTAGGCGAAACGGGGGTGGTGTGGCTTGCTAAACTTTTTAATGTGATTTTAAGTTCTAAGAAAATGCCTGATGATTGGAGGAAAAGTACTTTAGTTCCTATCTATAAAAATAAAGGGGATATTCAAAATTGTGCAAATTATAGAGGGATAAAGCTTATGAGTCACACTATGAAGTTATGGGAAAAGGTAATTGAACACAGGTTGAGATTAGAGACTGATATTACGGAGAATCAGTGTGGTTTCATGCCAGGTAGGTCTACAATGGAGGAGATTTATTTATTAAGGGGGTTAATGGAAAAGTATCGGACCAAAAGAAGAGACTTGCATTTGGTCTTCATTGATTAAGAAAAAGCGTATGATCGAGTGCCAAGGGAGGTGCTTTGGAAAGCTTTGGAAAAGAAAGGTGTACGGATAGCATATATCAAAGCAATAAAAGATATGTATGAAGGGTAACTACTACTGTAAGAACGTCTGGGGGAGAAATAAAGGATTTTCCCATAAAGATTGGTCTACATCAGGGATCATCTTTGAGTCCTTATTTATTTAATCTGGTAGTGGATGTTCTAACTAAGCCTATTCAAGACGAAATCCCTAAGTGCATGCTTTTTGCGGACGATATAGTTCTTATGGCGGAGTCAAGAGAAGAGATCAATTTTAAACTTGAGTTATGGAGAAGTACTTTAGAGTCGAAGGGTTTTCGTCTGAGTAGAAGTAAGACTGAATACATGCATTGTAATTTTTCTAAGAGGCAAGTTAGAAGTAATTTGGAGGTCAGATTAGGAGATCAAGTTATTCCACAAATAGATAAGTTCAAATATTTGGGATCAATTATACAGAAAGATGGTGAAATTTTGGAGGATGTTAATCATAGAATCCAGGCTGGGTGGTTTAAATGGAGAAAGGCTACTGGGGTTATATGTGATCGGAAAGTACCAGATAAATTAAAAGGAAAGTTTTATCGTACTGCTATAAGACCAGCAATGCTTTATGGAAGTGAATGTTGGGCTTTAAAAGGACAACAAGAGCATAAAGTTGGGGTAGCCGAAATGAGGATGTTGAGATGGATGTGTGGGAATACAAGAAAAGATAAGATTCGTAATGAACAAATACGGGGAAGAGTTGGAGTGGCACCTATTGCGGAGAAAATAGTGGAGAACCGTCTTAGGTGGTTTGGACACGTACAAAGAAGGCCAAGGGATGCGCGGGTGAGGAGGGTGGATCAAATAGTATGGAGTCCGGTTAAAAGGAGTAGAGGAAGGCCAAAGAGAACGCTCAACGAGGTCATTGAGCGGGATCTCCTGGTCAATAACCTATCCAAGGATTTAATTTTTGACAGAGCACAATGGCGTCGTATGATCTATGTAGCCGACCCCATTTAATGGGAAAAGGCTTTGTTGTTGTTGTGTCTCAAGCTAGAGTATCTTCTTCAAATGGTATTTATTGTGAAGAATTTTATACCAAGAATATACACAAGAAAATATTTATTTATTACTTATCCGGTCCTTAGTATAAGGCTTAATTTGTAATTTAGATAGGAGGGATACTATTTTTAATTCTATATAATTGCTATTCATATTTTGATAGATAAATAGATAATTCTCATCTAAAATAAAAATATGATTTAACTATAACTTTTAACAAAAAAACAAAGGTTAAAAAGCAGTTGTGCTGATTTTTCAGAAGTAATTGCACACATACCTGAGGTGTAGATCTTCCCCAGTTCCGAAGGTAAAAGGCGTCTCAATGAAAAGAGTTTTGACAAGATCAGCAGATAAAAACCACGAACTAGATAAGAAATCCACCTGCACAACTTTATCAACCGTGATATCATATGCAGGATCTGGCAAATATAGTCCTGCTTCTTTCGACCGAAATTTTCTGTCACTAAGAAAAGTGAAATCTTTCTGTCTAAAAGGCAATATCCTTCCTATGCTTCCCAGAACAGAATTCTTGTACTTGTCTGTCCCAGCCACGTGCGCCATAATCTGCAACATCTTCTTCCCAGGAATCATGTCGTCGTCTACAATATACAATATATCAGCTTCAGTCTGCAAAGCTATCTGGTACTTGAAATCCTAAGTGGAGCTTATGAAGCTGATTCTTGAATCATTATAGCTATCTACAATCCTCTTGAGGGATGCCTCATTAGGGCTGCCAAATGAAAGAACCCAAACTTGATGGAATGGAAGCGTCTGTTGAAGCAAAGAATCAAGTTGTGAACAAAGTGTTTTTCTTTTGAAGCTATCCAATATGACAGTGATTTTAGGTCTGTTTATCAGACTCCATCGTGATTTCATTGCCATGAGCTGAGCAAGAGTCCCTGAACCAATGTTTTTTCTTTGGAACTCCAACACCTCATTGTAAAGCTCTCTCTTCAACTTAATCATCTGAGCATCATTGGATTTCTTCTGCATGAAGTCAATCTTCTCGTTCTCACAAACTTGAGATGGAGTAATTGGTTGAATCTCCTTGCTGACAAACATGCGGCGTGATCATAAGTTGCTTCCAATGTTGCGCGATTCGAGTAGCCCAAATGAAGTCTGGTATGGTACGTAAATCAATAGGAGGACTCATGTAATACAAAAGAAACGTTGCATTAACTGCGAAGAAAAATTGAAGACATGTGAGAGTAGCAACAAGCTTAGCAGAGCCAATTTTTTGGAGCTTTCATTTTGGCCTTTGTTTCAACGTTCTCATTTATCATCCCTTCCAAGTAATCACCACTTCTCACTTTTCTTCCAAAACTCATTCTGTTGTAAGTTGGATATCAGATTCAATGTTCAACCTGTAGAAGAAGAATATATGATGCAGAAGGTTTAAATGTACAAGAAATGGAGGAGCTACGTACCCCATGAAAAATGCAGCAAAGGTCACATGGAGCAAACTAATATAAGAAGAATTTGGAAGCAAACACGTTACGTTGATTGAGTAGAATTGCTTCTTGTATTATTTTTTTAATCCTTAAGACACATAAGCAAGCCGGTTTTGATGCCGCAGAGAAGGGCTACCCCTGCGTTTTTGGCAACACCCTCCTTAATTACTCATCTCTATATGTACCGTTTTTAACTGACTTTCTCCTTTTTTCTGAGTTTCTTCCCAAAGATTTTCAGTTTCAGTTATTGATAACCCTCAAAAGAATGAGACCCATTAACCCTGTAACTCACACTGCACTTTCCACACTCTGCATTTTTGCAGAGCTTTCTTGTTTATTTTAAACAAGCTAGGACTTAAGTGAGCTTACACTAGACCTGTGATGATGAACATTACAATCCACTGCTGATTTTCTGTGATTGGTTACGATTGCATTTACGTACTGGAGAAAAGGAACATTGAGTGTAAAATAGTAAAAAAAAAAACTAATATATATATTAGAATATGTATGACTTTTGGGAGGAAGATGCGTAAATGGGAAGAGGCCGAACTTAGGCGAGTAGAACACAAGAAACCCAAAGCTGGATCCACTCAAACAACAGAGAATTCGAATGAATATTGATCGCTTAGGCTAGAAATAAGGTATTGACATCTATTAAAGGGTCAGTTTTCACTTTTGATTTATCCTCTTTTTCCGGGGACTTGCGTTGCAGAAGGAAATAAAGAATAAATGTGTGCGTGTACACCCTACCCAGCAATTAATATTCAGGAGTTAGTTGGGGAATTATATTGATCATAAATATATTATATTAATTTATTTTATATTTAATATTTATTATATTTTTAAATTAATTTATTTAATTTATAAACTAATATATAATCTAATTATATATATGGGTACAATGGAGAGGTCATTTAAATTTAATATAATTAATTAATTTATTTAACTTCTTTAATATGCCAAGATTAATTAATTATATCTTATATTAATAACCGAAAAAAGGTATTATATAAAGTTAGACTAGGTATCTAATTTATGAGTTAATGTATAAATTTATTCTTTAAGTTTTCACTTAGGAGTAATGTTACTATGAAATTTTTTTTGGGTTTAAAGTTGTTGTGAATGTGTTAAAATAGAACAATGTTATTTCTAAACTATTAAAAATGTTAATATTTAGTATCAATTTTTTAATGTACGACCTTAACTTTTTAACAAGGTGAGACAATATTGTTATATTTTTTAAAATTTTTAGGATAACATTAAACCTAAAAAAAAAATTTTAAGACAACATTATATTACTCCTTCGCGAAAACTTCCGTAACAACTTTACAAATTTAACCCTTAATTTCATGAGCCGCTCAGGATGTGATGGTAATCAACTCTGAAGATGGATCACACGGCATGAAGCTTGGAAAAAATCAAATAAGCTTGAACGAAGAGGTGGATTCATTCAGTGAATGATATTTTACTCGTTTGAAATTGATTGATGGTTGGTTGGTTGTTCATGAAATACGAGTGGCTCTAGGAAGTAGAAAACACTTATCCTAATTCGTTGTTGTTGATGCTTTTGTTCAGTTTATTTAAGAATGCTCTGTTTGAGAAGAGTGGTCAGGCTTTCATAACTAGATTACAGTTAATTGTACGTGTATTTTACGATAACATGGAACACTAGAAGGAAATTGTGGGTCATAATCTAGGATCATATTATTATAATAATAAGTCCCTTAAACGTCAAACCGACAACATTTTCTACCACATATGTTCCCATCCATTAGTTGTCTTATCTTAATCACCTTAAGATCTCATACGTAGGGGTGCCCTTGTTAAGCTTCTCATTTTCCCAGCTTCGCTTTGGAGCAACTCCTTCATGGCGTGGGAAATATTCCTATATCAGCGAACAAACCAAATCTAGATGAGTCTTAGAGGTTCATTAAGAATAATGCTTAATTAATACTCGTAATTACTTAATATTAGTACCTCCATCTTCTTGACAAGCTCTATTGCAGATGGTGCAGAGACAATTATGTGACGTGCATTAGGGCTAATGAAGCCTTCCTCCACTGCTTTGTCAACGAATGATAACAAGGAATTGTAGTATCCGTCCACGTTCAACAATCCCACCTTTTAAAACATCGTTACTTTGGTTCAGTCGTTCGCAATCTTATCTTACTAGATAGAGTCAACTAATCGCATCGCAATTCTCATAAAATAATAGATAATTAATTCTACAAAACTTACTGGTTTATCATGGATTCCAAGTTGAGCCCAAGTTATTACCTCCAGAAGCTCCTCCAGTGTCCCATAGCCACCTTCATCGTCATCACTCACCATACTTTAAAACAGAGTCCAAGGCAATTCCCTTCTATATTACTCTTTAAGTCTATTTAAACTAATGCTTATATTAATTATAATTAATTAATTAATTTAATTATATTAATCTATTTTAAAAAATTAATTAGTTTTTATATTAATCTAATGATTTTGTCTGCATTTTGTGATTAAGTCTTGATTAAGCTCATCGCACCTCGTCACAAAAGAGAATTTGGATTTTGCCTATGAAATAAGGCTCAAGTTTCCAGGAACCGTAAAATAAGGACCAAGAAGTAAGATTAAGTCCTCCTTAATTGAGAATTTGTCAAACATGCATAGGCCACTAAATCTAGGTAAGAGTCTTAAATAACGCGCTATTTTTATAAACTTTATTTATATAATTTTTTTTGTCTTTAAAGAAGGTACACTCTACTCCCTAAAAAAAGAAATAGAAAGAAATTGCAAACTTTACAAGCATCCCATCTGCTGTGTGTAATGTACGGTTTTGTTCCCGTGAAACATCCGCCTATTCAGAATTTTTTCATACAAAAAAAAAAAAAAAAAAAAAACTAGATGCACAACCGTCATGCATAACCCATCTTACAAGCTAATTAATTCTCCGATAATTAATATAAAAATTAGTTATTTTTTATAAATTAAATAAATTAATTAATTATAATTAATACTATCTCTAGTTAATTAATTTGGGTAGATTAAATAGTATAATATAAATTTATTTTGAAAAGTTAAATTTAACAATAATTAATTATTTTATTTAATTTTTTCAATTTTTTTAAAAAATTAAAAATTATTTAAAAGTGTGATTATTTTTTAAATTACGTGGGAAACACAGCTACAAACTAGTTCACAGTAATTCACGTTGAAAACGTCCTATCCTTGATATGAACATAATACGGCATAAACATGGGTCAACTCTCCATGTGACGCTAAGGTTGTAGTCACAAACAAAAGTAGGGTTTATTTATTATTTGATTTTTTGGTGATTAAATTATTTATATAATTTTTTTTTGTGACAAAATAAAAGTAAGTGAAGACTGAATAAAAGTAGTAAAGAGGGAGGGAATGATAGGAACCTGGTAAGGCGATGAAGGCATCAGAGTGCCTGGCCATCTCGGCTTTTCTTTGATGCATGTCTGCAACAGCCTTCACTTCTCCCACAGTTTCTCCAGTGATCTGCGAATTCTGGAGCAAGTGAATCCAAAGTGTCCCCCCCACACAACACAATGATGCGTTTTGCAGGCGAATCACGCATCTCTATAATAACTACAATCCCCTCGAAACAAATAAAAGTTGCTCTCTCACGCACACTATACAACAATAATAAAGCTTGCTTCTTTATGGATAAAACTAGTCATGCCTTAAAGAATCTAAAGTTGGCATAATGCAACTGTTCAGAGCACGACAAAATTGGTTCTTCCCCGAAGCACCCCAGATTGCCAGGTAGTGTCTTGGATAACTTCTTCCCACTCAGATGCCCCCTTGCCACGTGTCACTCTCACTCTTCTATTGGGATAACAAACCTAAGGCCCTCGTTCACTCTCTCCTTCAAATCACCCCCCTCCCCTTCCTTCCAATTGCAATGCAAAGCATATTGAGTTAGAAAGGGAAAAGATATCATCTCATAATTGTCTCTGTCTCTATACCTCTCTCCTCTCTCTCTCTCTCTAAAATGCTTCCAAAACATTTTAACATTACCTCTCTAGGCATGAGTGTCTTGGGAATAACTCTGCAGGACAATAGCATGACAGAGATTAGTTTTAGTTTAGTTTAAGATGATCATATGTAACAACTATGAACAAGATATATCCTTGTTACTTACCCTATCACATGGCGTCCACCATTATAAACAGCTTGGGAAATCAGCCCCATTAAACCAATGCTGCCTCCTCCATAGACCAGATCAATATTCCTCGACACCTTCAACAAACCAAAAACAGAGCATCTAAACAACATGTAATCCATGAAAAGAGGGGATTAAAACAGAGAGAGTAAGGGTGAGAGTGAGATGATGATGATGATTCAAAGAATAACTCTTTTCCCACTTTCTCTGAAATGTGTTGTGTTTGATGGAAACTCAGAACCCAATACAGAAAACAGAGAAGGAGGGAAAAGACGAGAGAGAGAGAGAGAGAGAGAGAAGCATTATTACCAACTCTCTTCCGAGCTCAATTGCAGCATCCCTGTAACTGCTTTTCTTGCCAGGGCTGCTGCCACAGAAAACACAAATCCTCTTGAATTTGGATTTTTTCATCTCAGTTTCCGTATCCATCTCTCTCTCTCTCTCAACAACTTGAGAATCAGTGAGATAGGTTCATGGGGTTTGAACTATGGGGGATTGCCTATATATAACGGTAGGAGAGAGGCATACACTTGCACACGCAAGACTGCATATTTTTAGAGTCCTTCCTTCCCATCACGGACGACGCTGACTCGCCCAACTTGTATTGTATATGTACAACACTTCGTCCAGTGATATGTGTGTTTCTACTTTCCCATGGTCCCTTGTCCATTACACACCCACCCAACAAAAAAAAAAAAAAACGGGGGTAGCTTGTGGTCCTATTCCCACATAATTACATGTTTATCTCTATTTCAGTAAAACCCCTCGTTCTTTTCCAATTATAAACCACGATAATTTCCAAAATGTTTTTTTATAGTTGTGCCCTTTGATCTGTTCTGGTTAGAGATGTAAGGCACAGGAATTGACCCACTGTTGCAAAATTTCAACTTTGTCAATGAATTGCTTATAACCAGTTTGGCACACACTATTTCTGATGTGCTTGTGAAACCGTTTTTTTTTTGTTGCGATAGACTAATCATCTCGAGATATACAGAGATTATTAAAGTAAATTTTACTCCTCCTAACAATTATTTTATATACATGTCTTTATTTAAATATAATATATTATATTTAAGAGATCCTACTATTTATTAGTTATGCTAGACTATATTTAGAAGACACAATTATGAAACCCCTTAGCATATAGTATCTTCATAATATACAGCTCTCCTTCAAAATGGATGATCCTGATTAAGCTTTCCTGAGAAAATTTGGTTAAATATAAAAAAAAGCTACAAAGGAGCAGAGTTCATGAACTGTTTGTGATATGTTTCTTTTTTGTTAGAGGGGTACAAGGTTTTGCATGAAAGCCGCATATAGAGGAGGAATGGAGACCCGCGACCCACAATATATGCACCCTCAACTGCCATCCTTCACTCGACAATGTTTGATGCAGGCATAGGAAACATTCATTACATTTTCTGTCCCTATACACCTAAACATATATACTCAGTTTTTTCAGTCAGCTACTAAACTAATTGCCCAGTTATTATTAGAGATACCTAATAAACTATTACGAGTTTTAGTCCTCAAGGCAATGATTTGGGACTTGTAAATGGCAGATAAAATAACCACGTGGATTAGAGATATTGAAATGTTGGTGGATTTAGTCCGTGCAATGATAGATGTTGAAATGAGCTTATAAGAAAAGAGAATAAATGGGGAATGAATACATCACTGACACCCATACCTTTCCTTTGCATTAGCAAGGAAGATGATGGAAAAGAGCATGTGCGCCCCTCGGCCATTATTTGATTGACAAAGTTATGGAGAGAGAGAGAGACATAGCACTTTGGTCATTTTGGAAAGTGTCTTCTCTCAGCCTCCAATCACAGGTTGACGCCTACGCCTACGCCTCCTCACATTGGCTTCCCCAAATCTGGGAAAGTTTGATCTGTCATGAACTCATTCTATCACCTTCTTCTTCCCCTGCTTTCTCATCAATTACCCACCAATCTTTTTTCAATTGTTGGCCCAAAGCATTGCACTCTTTCTTATCTTTTTCACTCAACCGCTAATGTTCCTTGGTTGTCACTTTTTCGTGTTCTCCTATGTGTGTTGTTAACAGAGGTGGTAATCATGGCTTATCATCATTAGTCAAATCTTGGTTGTTGAGTTGTGTTTATCACTGGTTAACGTTTCCTTGGTGCAGGGATAAGGCAGAGGAAAAAGGGATGGTTCCCCTTTTCTTTGTCCTGGAGTTGCAAAAAATGAAACGACACTTTTTTTTTACTGTTGGACAACGATAGGAGAACTTTATATAAAGATCGTCCATTTATAAATTGTTGTTTTGCAGATCTTAACCTCAATGAATCGTAAATTCATGCCAATATTAATCAGAATCAGACAACTGCCAGAGAGATCGTTCTCATGCTAGTCTTTTTAGACTCCGTTACTACAAGAGTAGATAAAATTAAACCATGAGATTACTTGTGTATTGGAGACCATAACTTTATAGCTGTCTGAGACACACCGCAACTGTAATCACTCTGTTTGAAAACAACGTTGTTAAGTCACAAGGTATCATGAGAGATTTAAAACTAGGATTAAAATCTAATTTTGTCATTTTGTGTACAAGTTGTGGATGTCTAAAAAAATTTCTTAGATCAATATGATCCCATAAGTACTAAAAAATGAGTGATGCAATTTTTCCACAAGATTTTTCGTATAAAAAGTGAATATCGGAGAGTTTTTCTTAGATTAATATTGTCATAGAGATCTAAAAAATATGTAATGGCGCCCCGAGTAATTAGGGTTAGAAATAGGCTAAACCTACCTATTTTGTAACAAGTCAATTTGAATTTATTCTAAGTTTTTTTTAACTTAAGCTTGGTGTGTACAAAAGTTTAACCTAGCCTAAAGTCTATTAAAATGACATATTTTTTAAAATTTTAGGCAGACTGAAAACAAGCCTATACTAAAAAAATAGGCATAAGTCTTCAAATAGATCAAAAACAAGTCACCTTTAAATAACACCAATTTTTTACACAATTTTACATAATATTATAAATTTATATCGGGTTGGCTTAATAGGCTATTTAGTTTGTTAAGCAAAACATGACTTCAAAAAATATAGGTTTACTCCTATTTCAAAATAGGCAAGCTAGACAATAGGCTATTAGCAGGCTACCTGACCTATTTTTACCTCTATTAGTTACTAAAAATATTAACGGTCAACGTTAATTTTAATAATAAATATTAGTTATTTTATCAGTTATAATAACTTTAATTATATTTTAATACTTTTAGAATAATATTGATAAAAAAAATTTAGATACCTCAGATGTAAAAACTTTTTAGAAATAAATTGTACCTAAAACCCATATGGAAAAGGATTTGTTTAACAATCTAAAACTACCATATTTTAGATTGATACACACACACACACGCTCGTAGCTGGGTAGAGTTATGAAGTGTGAGTTTTCATGAATACTTTTTGAGCACCGTCTCAAAAGAGGGAGGGAGTGTGACTGCTTTCTTGACCCCACACATAGCCTTATTCTGGCGTGGTCACTTATCATTCACATTCGTCTACCAAAGTGGCCACCTTTTCATTTTAATAATAAATTCTTACTGTATGTCAGTGAAAGCGTTGCCAAAAAGCATTACAACCTTAATAATATCACTATTATTGTGTAACTATGTGTCCGTTTAAATAGACTCTTAAAAAAAATTATAAAAAAAAATTAGACAATTTTTAGAAAAAAATTTACGGAAAAGAATTTATAAAAAAAATAGTTCTGAATAAATGAGTATTTTAATCATTATTATTAAAAATACTTTTATAATTGATAAATTATCAGAAATGGTATAAGATAAAAAAAATTAATTATAATGTCTCGTCACTGTTTATGTACTGTTCACAATTGTTCACCGTCGTCTTCTTCCCTTTTCTTCCTCTTCTTCTTCCTCGTTAAACACAAGTATCAGACACAGACCAAGGGTAGGGAGAAGAGAGGACTAATAGACGGAGGGTAGAAGCGACGATAGTAGAGGCACAGCGATGTTGACGGAGAAGAAGAAAGCAAAAGAGAAGAGAGAGTATAAGAAAATATATAGGGTAAAATAGTAAGTGTGTAATCCATAAGCTCTTTTACTATTTCAGAAAATATTCCTATGAGTTTATTCAAAACTATGATTTTAAACTATAATTTGATCCACAAACTCTTTTGGACAAATATAACTATTTATTTTTTAAAAAAATTAAATTAAAGTTTAGACCATAAATTTTTTAAAAATTATAATTTAGGGATTACCCAAATACATACTGTAACTAACTATAACCCTAACTCCCTCTTCATGAAAATGGAATAAAGCATTTTCAGTTCACTCCAATATGTGAGATCGTCCTATTATGTGCAGTCTCCCATTTTGTCTGCTATTATTTTTTTTAACTGGATGTGGGTCCTCCCACATTATCCTGAAATTTGAAAAATTAGCTATAATATGCCTTAATTTAGTGATTTATAGATTAATTAATGACATTTCATAAACGAGCATGAATTGGTATAAATAGATAGCACCGTCAAAAAGGGCGAGGATGCCTTGTGTGGGTCCTTCAATTCCACATACGTCAACAATGATATTTTCTTAAATTTCTATTGGCCAGAATTTGAAACGTGACATGTGTGCAATGTTGGCCTCATGACTTTGAAAAGGCAAAAATACCTTTTACTAAATCAAAAGGAATATTGGTCCTCTGTACGTATAAAATATGAACGACTTTGAGTGTATAAAAATTTGTAAGGCGGTTCACCTTTTTATTTATTGATGCATTGCATGGCGATTATAGCGATGGAAGCCGGAGAGAGGACCACAGATTCAAATGAGTCAATTATAGAGTTGAAATGGGGGAAAAGAAGAGAAGGGGTTGTGATGAAGACATATATTAGCAAGGGGATTCAAAACAAGTTTGTTCAGTAATAATGGAAGCAGTGACTGGGGTTGGTGCTGTGTAGATCATGATTTTTCCTGGCTCGTCACTTTCTCACACACTTCCAATCTCACAAGCAAAGTTCCCAACAATCATCATCTCTGAATATATAGCCGCACTTGCAGAAGAATCCAACTTGTATACGCAATTGCCATTTTTGCCCCATCTTCCTTTCCTCCTCCTTATTATCGTCTCCTTTTCCTTCCCTTTCATTTAATTCGTTCATTCCCTCTCCCTACCATCCATTCTTCAACCTTCAATTATTCATTCTCATTCGTGTACCTAAAAGTCAAACGGACCACCATTCTCGTACTTGATGCTATCTATGAGAGAGAGAGAGAGAGAATAATTTTGGCCGTAATTTGACGTGTGTGTGGGAACGTGAGTGTTACTACAGTAAATTGATTAGAATGTAGTTTGAAGTGAGAAGGAAGGGAGAGGGAAATAATAATGGAACATGTGCGCACAATAACGTTAGACATTCTTTGCAGTTTCTTTAAATAAAGTTGTCTCCCTCTTCCCCACTCGTCTGATATTATTGTTAGCAGCAATCGGCCATTATTTACTTTGTTTCCTTCTGTCACACACTGTTATCCCTCAAAACCCAACAAAGTTTCCAACATCCTTGTCAATATTATTGGCTTATCCTTATTGTCCTTACCGCCTTCATCATTCGTCTTCTTCTTCTTCTTCCCCCCCTCCCTCCCTCCCTCACATGCTCCCACGGTACCTTCCAAAATTTCACTATTCACTTGTTTCAACTCATCATCAATATCAATTAATAATAAGCTTCCTTCGCCATCCCAACAAATATGTAAATACATACTATTCTTATATTGGATGATAATACTCATCGATCTTTAATACATGACATATTTAACTAATTAAATTAGACTGAGAAAGTTAATTAAGTTAGTTAACATTGTAATCATCGGTTCTTAATATAGGAACTAATTAGGGAGTTGATCTTGATCATAAATATAAGACATATTTTTCATATTTATCTATTTTTTTTCAAATTACTCCTATTGATACTCCCTCGACAATAATTAAGGAAATGAGTGAGAGAGTTAAGGAAGATAGTTCACGTGTTTTAGAAAAAATATGCTATATTAACTAACTTTCTTAATCTAATCAAATTAGTTAAATATGTCTTATATTAAAGATCAGAGGAGTATGTTTTTTCTAAACCACCCTAACTATTTTTTTTAACTCCCTCCTTCTCCTACTTGATTATTGTTGAGGAAGTATCAATAGGAATAATTTAAGAAAAAGAGTTAATAAATATAAAAAATAGATATTATATTTAGAATCAAGATTAACTCTCTAATTAGGTCATATATTAATAATAGGAGGAGCACTAATATGTAAGTATCTTCATGATTACTTTGAGTTGTGAGGCCTATCAGTAATCACTAGGATTGATCTCACCCAACTTGACCTAGGTTCATATTTTTTTTTTATCTTGTATACAACGGAGCCTCAACTAAAACAGAATTAATCAAGAAGCAAGCGTGACGGCCATTGCCCATTACATCCCTATGCAGCAGAATACACAAAGTCACAAACCCTCTCTGGGGTTCTTGAAACAGCTGAACGATTCCATTAGATTGAAGGTAGCTCCAACTCACGAGCCAATCCGTGCATTGATTTTCCACCTTACCCTCAACAGGAAAAAGGTTAATAGTAAAACACGAAAAAATCGCCACAACAAGATTATCAATGTGCAGTTAAAAGTTGAGGTCCCCTGGATGGCGTAGAGTTACTGGTAGGGCTGCTTTGTGAATTCAAAAGCAAGTCCTTTTGACGAAGCCTATAGCTGCATATACTTTGTGAAATGGACAACCATATTGCATGTACTACCAGATGAGTAAGTCAAATTAAGGAGTAATAATGGTAATTAATTTTTTGCCTTAGCATGAGCTTTTTAAACATGGGGGTGG
Organism: Leucaena leucocephala; assembly: GCA_037074615.1. Taxonomy (NCBI): domain Eukaryota; kingdom Viridiplantae; phylum Streptophyta; class Magnoliopsida; order Fabales; family Fabaceae; genus Leucaena; species Leucaena leucocephala. The sequence continues at coordinate 20,733,909 of CM073523.1, read as the reverse complement.
GGCCCTTAAGATGAAACGTGGCGAAAGAGGATTGGTGAGAGAGAGGAGGCAAGGTCCTTTTGGTTTGATGGAACGGAAATGGACCTTTCAGAGTGGGGCTTCATGGGCATAATAGAGAAGAACAGAGGGTGTTGTTGGTATGATTTTCAAAAGTGAAAACTGGATGTTTTTGTTAAGTGTTGGAGACTTATAATCATGGTGTTCCATCTCTTGGACACTGACTTTCTACCCGCAAATTTCATCATGCTCTTTTTTTGTCTTTTTTAATGTGGTTATCTAACCGTCTCATATTTTAACATTATCAAGTTCAATTAGAAATATATTTTAAAAGCGTTTTCTGTATTCATATAGACTTAAATTTAAGATCTATACTTAAACGGCCAAAGCCTCTCCTATTTGGACCAGCGCCTGTTGGTTCCATCATACTCTTTCTTGTCATCAACATTTCTTCCCTTGCATTTTGATTTTTATCTTGATTTTCTGTGTGTCACATCTTGGTTTTTGTTGAGTTATGGAAACCATAACTATGGTCGAATTTGAAAGCCAGCTCAACAAACTTATGTTTCTGTGATGATCTGACTAGCTGATATTCAGAAAAATAAATTCATATAAAAAAATTAGTTTTGGCTTTACTTATATGAGAGTAGACAATTCAATTATAATATTTAGATGAGTCAGATGTATATGGTTTGCCACTTTCAAGCACTTGGCTCCCATCATTATTTGTTTCACATGGTATTCTTGGGGTTTAATTGATCTCAGAGTTTTGATATATGTGTGGGCTTCTTGCAGTTAAAAATATAAGGTGAATAAATTCATGCCCGTTGTTCATCAATTTTTAATAACAATAAATCAATAGCACAGTACAATTTAAAAAATGCTAGCAAAAACCAATAAGAGGATTAAGTCTAGTGAAAGAGGATAGTTCTCACAACATGACAAATTAAAGTTGAAATTCTCGCTAAATGAGGTGCCCACATTTACCCTATATTTAGATGGGGGAAAATTAAGGAGTAAAGAATACTATGAGGGAAAACTCCTACAAATATTTACCATTTTTATAAATTTTCCTTTCTAGAATTAACTCCCTCTATTTTTCTCTCACTTTTCTTTCCATTTAAACATAGCCTTAGTGCCCAGCTATTAGTGTCTAGAATAAAATTGGCTCCAATAAAAAATACCTATGCATATATAAAAAAATATACTAATAAAACAAATTGTATAGTAGTGATCAATCACAAAATTTTCAAACAGTGCCGTCTATTGGAAAGTGGTTAGACTATAGGATAATAAAATGTTATTTTGATTTATTTTTTTAATGGAAAAAAGGTTATAACACCCTAATTTAAAATAAATTAACTAAGCATTTGGAAATTGATCTCAAGTACATTAAGGTAAAGAAGATCCTTTATACAATTGGGAAGATCAGTAAAACCATAGTTATGTTAGCTTGGGCACCATAGTTATCTAAAGCAAATATCCCAGGAACGCAACTTCTAACGAAGAGTATCAATGAAGACTGAACTTGGCTAACTTTCATAAATGGTGGATAAATTAATCTAAAGAATAAAGTCAGCATAATCGGCCATAAAGAATTTCCCAAACTTCAACCTCCAAAACATTACACCTAAGTCTAGATAAGGAGTGAAACTATAAATAGAATATTATTTTGCCTTATGACATACTCCCTCCTGTCCTTGATATAAGAGTTAGTTTATTTTTTAGAGTAATTATAAGGAAACTAAATAAATCAGTTAATTATGACTAAATTCAACATCTTAAGATAAATTTATATTATATTATGTATACTTTAATCTACACAAACTAGTCAATTAGTTTTTATATTAATTATAATTAACTGATTTATTTGACTTCTTTAATTTATTTAAAAAAAAAATAGTTAGAAAGGAGTAACTATTTATCTTTGTAATTTGGACCACAAGAGTATCATTATGTTTTTTAAGAAAAAAGAATCGCAGGCTAGAATATTCGCTTGATGACAAACTCTCGATGAGTGTTGGTGGAGTATGGGGGTGCCATAATTTTATATGGGAGAAAATAAATTAGGTTAACAACCCTTTGTTTTTGGCTTAGGGTTCTCCATCTCCATACCCTGTCGGGTAAGTCATTGATTTCCTTTGGTCAATTATCAGATTCAAATGCATTGAATCTCTCCCCCATTACATTGCCTCCATCATCTGCTTCTTCTTCTTCTTGTAAGCATTAACTATCTATAACTCCCAACATTTTTAATATTATAAAAAAGAAACACACACACACACATACATATTTTGCGTTAGAACAAAATGGTCAGACGTGGGGTGCGGGTAAATTGTTTGTTTTCTTCAAGCTTGTGCGTTGAAAGTTGTCTCATGGCTAGTGACACACTTACTTTTCAGTCACTTCTTTCAAAGGACAAAACTTTGAAATTGAAAGGCGACTAAGTGATTGTGCTCATCATTACAGAAAACTTTGGTCTTTAATCTGTGCAAGTCCGTAATTATTGAAGGGTTTTACAGCTAATTAATGGGAAAATTAAAGCTCTCGTGCCTAAATGTTGAGCAGTAAAAGTTAAAACTGCAAAGTTTTCATTGAAACTGAGCCAGGCCAATAGTCAAAGTGGGTCCATTTGCTTGGGGGGCTTAATTGTAGGAGGACAAATGACCCATGAAAGAAACACACACTTCGAAGAAGGATGCGATCATGGAACTTTGACTGGGTAACATTAGGTTCTTTTGTTGGGGGGGTCCAATTCTGTTTACTTTATTTACCTTGTATTTTGTCCCTTCTTTGGAAGTTTGTTTTATGTTTTAACCATGAATATGTCTGCCATCCCTTGTCTGTTGCCGAAGAATTCCTCGATTTGGAAGGGATTTCATGTCTTTATACATAATCTTCTCTTTTCTTAAAGCCATCATAATGTGCTGCTTCATATCATCACACGGAGTTATATGATGCCATTCAAGATAATTTTAAGTATGAAATAAGTTATACTTGTTCATGTCTTTGCTGTTGGTTGGGGTTTCTTCAACCAAATAAAAATTGTGGAATAAGGGGGACTTATGTTCAAGGACATGGCATTGTCTTCCGACATGAAGGTTTTGGACTGTTATGTGTGGCAGTTTCCATTCTTCCTTCTTTATCAAACCGGGCTCAAGTTTTGGTAGGAGTCGTTAGCTACTTTGTGGAGGTCTAGCGTCAAGGCACATTTGTTTTCACAGAGTTAATGTCAATTTGGGCATTATGAGGAAAATGTGCTAATCCTTGAAGTGGTATCCTTTGGCCTCTGTCTTACCGTTTAAGTTATTAATTACCTTATGTTTTGTCATCTACGGCATTTTTAATATAAGCGTTAGTTGACTAATTTTGATAAGTTAATAAAACTTAATAAATTAGTTAATTATAACTAATACAAGAACTGCTTGATTAATTTAGGTAGATCAAGGAATATATAATTATCACTAAATCCAAACATTCAAGACGAATTTATATTATATACTCTTTAATCTACCATAATTAATCAATTAGTTCTTATATTAATTATAATTAATTGATTAATTTAGCTTATTTAGTCTATCTAAATTAGTCAACTAATTTTTATATTAAAGACTGGAGGGAGTAGTCTTGAATGTTAGGACTAGATGTAACAATGATGATCTTGAATTTCATTTGGCTTATGGGCTGTGAGACTTGCCACTAATTAAGTATTACACATTCGGTCTTTAATATAGGACTTATTTAACTAGTTTAATTAGATTAAAGAAATTAGTTATATTAATTAATATGATATTTTTTTAAGATACCCTAATAATCTTCTTTATCTCTCTCCCTCTCTCCATTATTTAATTATTATTGATGGGTGTCAATAGGGTTAATTTTAAAAAAATTAATAAATATAAAAAATAAGTCTTATATTTAAGATTAAGACTAATTTTTAACTGTATTTATATTAAGGACAAGAGAAGAACTAAAAATGAACTCCAAAATTCTATAATTGAATGATTCAATTTTTAATTTGTTCTGTAATACTAAGATCTATTATGATATTCGCAACTTTCAAGTTGACTTTGCTAGTGGTAATTCAACATAGCTCCAAACGATACTACTAACATGGATTAAAAGTTATACGATTCATTTCTATCAATTACGAGTCAAAGGAGAATATATGAAACTGCCAATGCAAACGTTAGGCAACATGTCACTTGCATTTTCTCTGTTCTCAAAAATGAACAATATTCGAACTGCGTGATATATCTGTGAAAAAACAAAAGCTTGAATTTATAAAGTCGAATGAGCACCATCAGAAGGCTGCAAAGCAGTTATCTTTTTCTTGTTCCATTATGATGCTGTGTAAATGAGTGCATTCTTAGACATTACTCATATTTGTCGTACCAACTACCTAACTGTGCAGGCCCAGACATTCTTAGTGGCACACGCCATGAATTTGTTTGTTGGTACGAAAAGAAAGAACAAAAGAATCAATTCTGCTGAGTAAAAAATAGACTCATATCTTATAAAGACGTAAGTTCGATTTTCTCTGACATTGTGAAGATTTTTTTGGTAGACAATCTCGTAAGTCCTTTGTAAGTACTCTATAAATTTTAAGGCTATACCTTGACCTTGGTGAGGAACCAGTGTAAAACCCACCTAAATTTTTATGCATAAAAAAAACAATCGCTTCTTCTGCACGTAGTTCATCCCCAATTATTCTCTTAGGAATCTCTTGTAACTCACAAGAAAATCACAAGCCGAAGCAAGATTCTACTTTTGCTAGTTAAAAGCTATAATATAAAGCAGATTCCTTTGGTTTAACTCCATCAGGGTGATCAGCCAAGGATCCTATCTCCCAAGGTAAACCAACCAAAGTTATATTATATATTTGCTTTCCAGAGCTTTGTGTGTCCATTGGGTATGTTAATAGTTGCTCGAATTAAGAAAATAATATTAGCAAGAATACTTTAAGAATATTACTAAGGTCCTAACCACAAAATTTACACACCCCCTCTGGCCACGCCTCCCAATTTTTTATTTTTTATTTTCAAAAAAGAGAACCTCTCTCTTTGTTTGGATTACAGCAACAACAAAGCTTTATCCCATTAAGTAGGAACCTTTCTATTTGTTCCGGTTAGGGGGGGGGGAGGGGGGGGGAAGTACTGCATATCCTATGAAACAATCAGTAAAAGCTCTCTTGTGAAGCTGAAGCGGCATCTCGCAAACATGACCTCATAATCTTCGCAAGTTCAGCACATGCATCCAGGCAAAGCTGCATTCCCTGCCATACATATAATATCTAGTATGTCACTGAGAATTTCAAAGTACTGTTTATAGAATTATTAATTTGTATACGTACGTACTATATATGTATGTATTTATGTATGTATGTACGTACGTACGTACGTATGTATGTATGTCGCACTTATCCACTTTAAAAAATTTCAGATACATGATGCAGTACAAATATATGATATTCTGCAATCAGGAAAGGGCTAAGACTTCTCCTGGAGTGAAAAGTAAAGTGCCAGAGAATAGGCATACCTCATCAAGCGTTGGGGTGGACCAATCCCCAGTAACAGTGAGTTGAGTGACTTCGCATCGAGAAGGCATGCAACTTATCATTAAGCTTCCATCCAGACGGTTCTCCTCCTCCAAATTAGGATCAATGACGAGGTTCCTATCAAGACGTGACTGGAACCATCGCACAGATAAGCATTTTTTATTGAAAGAACTAAGAAACTGAACAAGTCTGCTGAGAAGCAAAATCATCTTGTAAGGACAGGATAAATCATTGGTAGAGTCATGTTATGAACATACATGTTAGCTAGGCATACAATCCAGTAACCCAGAAAAGTAGTAAGTTGGAATTAATAAAATAATGTCAGAAAGAGGTCTCCTCATGCTAATGAAGACAAAATACATATATGAAATAGTATTCTGATGTGGGAAATGCATGATGCAAGTCCTGAAATTAGAAAAGAAAAGGGGAAGTAAAAGATGGTGATAATATAATAAGAAAAAAATTCAAGAAAACTCAAATTGAGAAATAGTTTAAGCCCCCTGAGAACAAATACAAAGCACAGAAGGCTGCATGTTTGGGTAAGATCCATACCACTGAAACTGAGGAAACAAGATCATACATCATTATTCCAGCATCTGCCAGAGCAAGGCTAGCACATGAAATGACAACTGGGAGATCACCTGCCACAAGCACATTAATATTATCACTGCTAGAAACAGGGTATAAACTTATTGTCAGTTTGGCACCTAGACAATACTGGCAATAATAGCATGGAATCAAATTAGATGGAACAGAAATTGGCCTGAAGATATAATTTACAAAGTCCTCCTCCGCCCTTTACAAAATCCAATGGAAGAGCATATGAGATAACATGAGATGCAAAATCTCAAATAAGTTCAATAACACTTGGATTATCATTAAAACTTAAATCATCTTGCACATTTAAGCAAGTAATGGGAAATCAATTAAAGTAATAAATAAATGACAGTGAGGTAAATCAATACCATGATTTATGACCAATTCAAATTTCATCATCTATTCTTTTAACGAACTTGTATTCCAAAATTTTTCCGTCATTATATTCCTGACTAACAACTACAATATACTGAGGGTTCAAACTGAAATAACATTACTGTAAACTTACTGCCACCAGATTCCAGCACTAATGCAAAAACATCCACAGTTGTCTTGGGGAAAGTTTCCAAAATTATTGCAACCTCCAAAGCTTTATAAAGCATCACGGAATATTCTTGGTGGTTTGATCCCTAACTCGTGCCATTTAAGAATGCTTCTTAATATGGAATCAACTAAACAAAGTAGAATAAGCAAAAAGCTTAACTATAGAATTTCACACACCTGTTCATGATCTAGAGTTGCAAAATTTGTATAGCTGACATTGCAATTTAGACGCCCTATATTGCTATACGTCATTGCCTTCTTACTCTCTCTTGGCCCAAATCTGAATCAAAAAATGCAAATAAAATATTGAAATAAACAAACTACAGTAAGCTAGCATAGTTAAGTTGCGAATTTGTGAAGTGACAGATTCACTCACACAGAAGCAATGACCTTAGTATTCCCAAACTCAGCGTAAGCAGATCCAGAAGCAGTATTCACAGCCCTAGTTCTGAAAACTACAAGTCAACCTAAACCATTAACCATTATGCAACCAATACACGTTCAATATTTCAAATTCAAAGCATATGATACAAGCTCTATCACCAAAATCAAAACTTTTGAAACTCATGAAAATAGAAAAACAATAATTTACATGAACGCAATCAGCCGAACATATCACACATATAGGAAAAATAAAGATGGGATTACAGGCAGGCCTGCATTGGTGAAGGCCGCGGCCGTCGGGTCGAACCCAATCGTCATTGAAACAAGGTGCTTTTGTTTTACGAGTAGTCAGCGGCGGTGAGTATGTCGTCGGAGTTTTTGGAGCTTTTCCGGCCATTTCAACCGACGGACTTCCTTGTGAAAGAGAAAGGAGCAAATGAGTTTCGCGCCGCGAGGGAACTGCGCCAGGTTCGGTTGGTTTTTTTCGAGTGTTTCCCCGGTTCCACCCTAATTTATTTATTTTAAAAAAAATAATAAATTCTAATCCCCTAGTATTAAAAATATGAGACTTAAAAACATTTTAGAGCTTTCAATAAAAATACTAAATATATTTCTCTCTCCTAAAAATATATTTAATTAATTTAATTAGATTAAAAAAATTAGTTAATATGTTATAATTTTTTTAAAACATCCTAACTATCTTCTTTAATTCTCTTACTCTCTCTCTTACTGGATTATTGCTTAAAAAATATATATATAGATAATTTAAAAAAATATTGATAAATATAAAAAAAATAGTTATTATATTTAATATCAATATCAACTCTCTAATTAAATTTTATATTAAGCATCGGAGAAGTAAATAGATTTTAAAAATTTATTCAATACCAATATATCCTAAGAGATTTAATATTTATATGTAGAAGTTGTGTGATTTATTAACAGTTGAGTTGTTTTATTTACAAGTCAAATTTGTAAATATTGATTTTTTTTAAAACCTATTAATATTAAATAAATTTTATGGGTTTAAATTCAAAAATTATAACAAATTCATTGCAATTTTTTTAACGGTTAAGATATATATATATATATATTCTGTGTATTTACTATAAATTTTTGGAATTAAAAGAGATATTAATATTCATTTCTTCTTCAAAATTCTGTCTCCCATATTTCATTTGAATTTCATGCAACTTTTTTAATTCCTTATCTCTTACATTGCACTAGGGAGAGATATAAGTGTTAGGTTGCTACAGAAATTAAATTGATGCAAAATAAAAATGGATCAACTTAAAATTGAAATGTATACATAAACGACCAAAGTTTATGAGAAGTGAAGAATCAAAGTTATCAGAATACTACTTTGTTTGTCGGAATATGTTTCCCCCGTAAATATTACTTTTCGTGGAACCATCTGAGGAAAACGAACTTCCAATAATATTCGTGAAAGTTTAGCATGATAATTTTGGTCGGTTCGAAATAGCATTACACGGCAAGGCTAATGTTAAAATCTTTTACTTCCCTAGTGCAAGCAAATTTGTGATTTAAGTTGTATAAAAAAAATTGTGATCTAATTAAAACCATACTTAACAAATGAAAGTAGTTCTAATGAAAGAGTTTAATCTTAAAATGTAATAGACTAAAGTTTGAATCTTCGATAAGAGATGCCTATATTTAGTAACTAACAGTATATCAAAAAAAATTATCTCTAATAGGGGATATACATGTTTTAGCAAAAAAAAAAATACTCATCCAGTCTTCAATATATAACTTAATTGAGAAGTTCATATTAATTTAAATATAAGACATTTTTTATATTTATCATTTTTTCTCAAATTATGCTATAGATACACTTTAACAATAATTAAGAGAAGGAGTGAGTTAAAAATAATTAAAATATTTTAGAAAAAATATGTCATATTAATTAATATCTTTAATATAATTAAATTAGTTAAATAAGGTATTAAAACCATACTACATATAGAAAATCAAAGCCTGCCAAGTTTGAGCTTACAACTGCAAGCCAGTTCAATAAAAACTGAACACCATGGATTAAAAAGTGAAGCAAATATTGAGCAACATTCACTTGTTGAATTCCCTGAAACACAAAATGAAAAATCTGGAAGCTAAGCAGCAAAGCTCTAGGGAGGTGGAGGCCCTGCTTCAAAGAGCGGAGGACAACAACAGCTAAATAGGCCACAGCAGGTCAGAAACCATAAGCTGCAATATTCAAACCCGAAGGAACAAAAAGCGAAAAACTTATGGTCAATTCCCTGTTCCTGGTTTTATGTACATTTCCTGAACAAAGAGCAAATTAAGAATAATGTCTTACCATGAATCCAAGAATCCTCCGTCAAAGGTTGCCGGACCCAGGAGGGGTGCTGCCGCCGGAGGTGGTGGAGGTCGATCCATCACACACCTAAAATGGTTGTCTCTGTTCTACCCACCCAACGGATAAGGCACATAGGTCATTTTGTGGGTCTATCTGTAGGTTAAAAAACTATCCTTTACTCAAGTCACAACTCTAACCTACCATTCAAACGAGGATTCAAAATCACAAAACCCAACCCAACTAACAAATAATTTATGGGTGCTGGCCAGTCAATCCTTAAAGGTAATCACGGTCAACCACTTCAACTTCTAAGACTCGAGCCAGGACACAGTATGCGAACGTTGTCATGGGTCTATCTATGTCACATACACATAAGAATTAACAAGTGTTTTCAACTGAGACCCTTCGCCTCTGGCCAAAAGGTCGCTGGCAGATTGATACTCTCAGCCTGAACGCAGAACATAGAAGAATCGTGGAATACCCATTTCTATGACCAAGACATTAATATGAATATATTCTCATAACCAGCATATCAAATTGCTTCCTTCTTGATATCCCATTGAGCGGCGCACACAATAAAGGGTAGTATAATTGTATGTGCAAAAGAGCTGCACTGTTCTTTTATGGATTCTTCGGACTTGAGCTTTTCTGCTTATTTCTGTTCATGCCAGGTACAAGTTATGAGGATGAACTAACGTTCGTCATGCAAAATGATTCAAACCGAGGCTCAGTTAGGTCCACAATTTCTTCCTCTGATCCAACAGAAACTATATCTGCTTCATTATTGAAGTTTCCAACCCAAGGATTGTGGTCATCACCTACTCTACTAGATGGAACTTGCTTTAGGTTCTCTGAATTCTTTGGTTCCTATACATGTAAATGTCCAGAAAGAGGAATAAGAAAGCCATGTTTAGATTTATTTCTCTTGATACGGGAGGATTATTTTGAATGGCAGTTCAGAAAATAAGGAAGTTAATTAAACTCAGCATCACATTTAAGTGATGAGGGCATGAGAGTGAATGTGCTCACCTGGAAAAGGTTCACTGGAATGTTTCTTGTCCATTTAGATTTGTCCGGCGATATAGTTGAAAGAATTTGAACGACTTCACTCATGGTTGGTCGAGTGTCAGGATCCAACAGCAAACACTCCTTTGCTAAATATGCCATTATCTGCATCTCTTCTCCAGGGACGTTTCCTTTTAATTGTGGGTCGGCTAACTCGGTTATTATGCGTCTTTCATCTTGTAAGAGAGGAGCAGCCTAGGACAAAAGAAATTTTTGTATTCCGTATCAATAGTTGACTTTCCACAAAATATGCATTAACTGACATTATTGAGCAAGTTCATTCTGAAGCAGGTAATTGATCATTCTGACATTATAAGGGTGATTTACAATACCCATATGACAAGGCTTTCTTCTTTGCCTTTAGATTTATAGACAGGTTGACGACCACCGATAATCTCAAGAAGAACTACCCCAAAACTGAAGATGTCTGACTTAAGAGAGGCTCTTCCAACAAATGCATACTCAGGTGCAAAATAACCAAATGTGCCCTGCATTCTAACTGGAGAATTTGAACAACTGGGGAAGCCATCAGCTCTTAAGTTTTTAGCCATACCAAGATCGGTAATCTGCAAGTTAATTATTGGGAAAAAATATGAAATTATTCCTTATGATGTATGTCGTAAATGATTTAATGGCAACTACGCTAAACCCAAAAGAACTTGATGGTAGAAAAAGCAGTAAGAAATTTAGATTAGAAACCACTATGAACTACCATCTAATGACACTCAAGGTTCATACTTTTGCTTGATAATTTTCATCCAGAAGAATGTTTGGTGATTTAACATCTCTATGCAGAATTCTTGGAGCAGCCGCTTCATGTAGGTATTTCAATCCCCTTCCAGCTCCTATTGCAACCGTAACACGGGTAGCCCAATCCAGACTTTTTCCAGAAACTCCATCCAAACAGTCCCTCAAATTACCATTAGCCATGTACTTAAATACAAGTAACCTCTCAACATATTTTCCTTTTGATTCTATGCAGTATCCAAGCAAAGGCACCAGGTGACAATGATGAAGTCTAGATAGTAGTTCAATCTGCATACATAAAAATCTTGTTGATCACAATGAATGTTATTTGAAAGGAAAAAGTTGACCATTTAACATTGTATGACCAAACAAAGAATACTGATATTGCTGCAAGACTAGGGCACAACCTCTGTCAAAAAACTCAGAGTCTGCTTCAGTCCGCCCTTGAGCTTTTAGTCGCTTCACAGACACATTAGTACCACTCTTCAGTCGACCACGATATACATAACTACTTCTGCCTAGTCCAATCAGGTTGGAAGCTGAAAAATTTACAGTGGCGTTTTCTAGTACCGCAAATGAAAATCGAATAATATTTCCGTGAAAAGTTTCTCCTTTGCTCCCACACAAGAAAGAGGCCGTCTGAAAACATCCTGCATATAAATAATATAAAAAACATAGTGATGACAGAAGTCATATGACTATGGCAAAATAAAAAGAGTGACTTGCATACACTCAGATAGGTTTAATTTTTTAAAAAAAAGCAATTACATTTAAACAAAGCAAACATGAAACTAACTTACCCGATATCAGATTAATGGGAGAATTTATAATAGCTTTTGTTTCTGGCACTGAAGTTCTATTACTAATTTAGATGGCAGTGCTATTGTAACTTGTTTCGTTGTCTGATGAGAATATGGGTGATTGAATAGGAAATTTGTCCCTTCGCCATACATAGCATAGGATTGAGGCAAGAAATGCACCAGTTGTGCATATAACACATAGTAATAGTATAATTATAACAATCTTGCTGGAAATGTGTTTCTTTGAACCTTGTGAGATGGTGAGAGCTCCTGCAGAACAATAAAAGATTCATAGATTCAGTTAAGTACCTTGATCTATACTAGACATGATCTTCTAATAAAAATGGACAAGGATGTACGATCATCGAAATGTTTGAAGTATATATAATATGTGTTTCAATTGTGATCCCAATGATAAACAGTCAAAAACTAGTCCATCTAAATCATATTGAGGAAGAAATTTTGGTGAAATTTTTTAACGGGAATCCGATATTATAGAGAGAGAAAGAAGGAAAGATACCCCAGGTGCAGTTGCAGACAGTAAAGCAATTCGAACTATGGCCATCTGCTTCCACATTAGGAAACCCATTGGGATCACACAAGCATGTCCATAAGGACGCACTCTCTTTGGCATCTACATTTAAGGCAAAGCAGTAAACGCTTATATTCAAGCTAACTTAATATGGATAACATATATTGCATTGCTACTGTGAGAGCATTGATTAATATAATTACCAACAACTTATTATATGAGAAAGCCCTCTTGAATGTTGCAACATAACATTTAGAAGATAAAGAATGGCCCATATAGAAATCCTACTTATCAATTTAGCTGTTGCCACTCTACACCATATTCTTCCTTTAAGGAACATAATTTGGAATTGAAAATAGAAACAGCTTTAATAAGTTTACATGTTACCAGATTCTGCTAAAATACAATCATCAAATGTACAAGCTCAAGCTAAGTCAGTTGACAGTTATAATAGGTGAAAATGAGTCAGCGTACCTAAACGGCAATCCCATGATGTAGAACAGTTAGCAAGAGAGGAACTCTGGTTTCCTTGAAAAGAAAATCTAAATATCCATCTGCTTAGGCTCCCAGAAGGTCCATCTGCGAGGAAAAAATGCCACACATACACACACACACCCCACACACACACAAGTCCGATAAATTCTTTATATCATCAAAAGAACACAATTGAATCGTGATTTAATTTAAGTTGCTGGATTAAAGTGTCCATGTTATGAAAATTATTGTAGTTGTATAGGCAATCTGGAGAAAAACCGATGATCATTCATGTTCTGTATGCTGTAATATATACACGGGAAGGAAGAAACCGGTGAATCAAAGCATTAACATTGAGAGCCTGATTTCCCGGGATTACAATGAATGCTAATCAATAATGAAATTTGAAATTAAATCAATACAATCAAATCCCTCAAATCTCTCTCAAATATTCTCTGTTATCTACACTCCCCCTCAAGTTGGACTATAGATGTCATACATGTGCAACTTGCCAATAAAGTGCTCGAACTTCTCTTTCTCTAACGCTTTCGTGAGCACGTCCGCTGTTTGATCTTTCGAGGGGATATATCTGAGTTCAATGGTTCTTTCGTCAATATTTTCTCTGATAAAATGCTTATCAACTTCTACATGCTTCATTCGATCATGTTGAACGGGATTGTGAGATATGTTTATAGCCGCCATGTTGTCCGAACGAAGTGTAATAGGCAGACTCACAGAAAGTTTCAAATCTTCTAGCACTCGCTTTACCCAAATTCCTTCACATACTCCAAGCGCTATAGCTTTGAATTCAGCTTCAGCACTGCTCCGAGCTACTACAGTCTGTTTCTTACTTCGCCATGTAACCAAGTTTCCCCACACAAAAGTGAAGTACCCAGACGTTGATTTTCTGTCCTCTTGGTCACCTGCCCAATCAGCATCCGTAAATATTTCTGTATACCGATGTTCTGACTTTCTGAACAGAAGACCACATCCTGGTGACCCTTTAAGATACCTGAGAATTCGATAAACCTCATTCAGGTGTTTTTGCTTTGGACAGTGAGAATATTGACTTACTACACTGACTGCGAAGGCAATGTCTGGCCGAGTATGTGATAAGTAAATCAGTTTTCCCACCATGCGTTGATATCTTCTTAGGTTTACTTCATTTCCTAGATCCTCCTCCTCCTTTACTTTATCAATTCTTTTCGGGATATTACTGGGTCTACAACCCAACATTCCCGTTTCTTTCAGGAGGTCCATGATGTACTTTCTTTGTGAAATGTAGATCCCTGTTTTCGATCTGGCGACTTCCATTCCAAGGAAGTATTTCATCCGTCCCAAATCTTTGACCTGAAAGTCTTTGTTCAATTCCTTTTTGATACGTTCAATTTCCACTAGATCATCCCCTGTGAGAACAATGTCATCCACATATACAGCTAGAATGGCTACTTTTCCTTTTTGGTGTTTGAAGAACAGCGTGTGGTCACTTTGTCCTTGGTTATATCCCTGTATTCTCAAGACTCGGGTAAATCGTTCAAACCATGCTCGAGGAGACTGTTTGAGCCCATATAGGGATTTTCTGAGTTTACAGACCTGATTATCCTTCTTTTCTGGAAACCCTGGGGGCAATTTCATGTAGACTTCTTCTTTTAGTTCTCCATTCAAGAACGCATTCTTGATGTCCATTTGATGTAGTGGCCAATCCAGGTTAGCAGCTAAAGATAACAAGATTCTGATAGTATTCAATTTCGCCACAGGGGCAAACGTTTCAGTATAGTCCATCCCATATACTTGTGAGAAGCCTTTCGCAACTAGACGTGCTTTGTATTTGTCTAAGTTCCCATCCGCTGTATACTTTGGTGTAAATACCCATTTACAGCCCACTGGTTTTTTTCCTTTTGGTAGTTCAACAACCTCCCAAGTGCCATTCATTTCCAGTGCTTTCATTTCTTCCATAACAGCCTGTCTCCAATGAGGATTAGCGAGTGCTTCATGTATATTATTTGGTATCTCAATTTGGTCTAAATGAGAGATGAAAGTGCTGTAATGGGAGGCAAGGGCCTTATATGAAACAAACCTCTCAATGGGATGTTGAGTACATGTCCTGGGCTGTTTCCGTAATGCAATGGGAAGTTCGAGGTCATCTTGTGTGGGCACATCTTTCCTTGCTTCTTCCAGGCCTGTTTCTGGTTCAGAGTCATGAGTTGCATCATTTGTCTGATGAGACCTATCTGTCATGTGTCGACGTGTGTAGGTTTTACCCCACCTGTTTATGTCTCCCCCTGAACTGGTGTTGTCTTGTGGTATAGGATTATCAGTTATGAGGACAACTTCAAGATCTGAGTTCCTAGGTAGTTCAGGCAATGGATTGGACTCGGGCTCAGGTAATGTCTGAGGTAGATTGGACTCGGGCTCAGGTAATGTCTGAGGTAGATTGGACTCGGGCTCAGGTAATGTCTGAGGTTCTCTCCAACTCTCCCCCAGAACCGAAGACTGAGGATAATAAGGCATGGTTTCATGAAAGGTGGTGTCACAAGTGAAGTAAAGGCGTTTGGTGATGGGGTCATAACATTTGTACCCTTTTTGTGTCCCAGCATGTCCCAAAAAAAGACATTTTATGGCTCTAGGGTCTAATTTTGAGGTATGATGAAGATGGACGTAGGTAGTGCACCCGAAGACTCGGAGAGGAAGGGTGTTTTCCAGGTAAGGTTGGTTAAAGTGGGCTTGTAAGACTTGTAATGGTGTGCGGAAGGAGAGTGGTTTGCTAGGCATACGATTGATAAGGAAGGTAGCTTGTAAAATTGCATCACTCCAGTAAAAGGAGGGGACATTACTACCAAACAACATGGCTCTAGCTGTCTCAAGGATGTGACGATTTTTTCTCTCAGCAATGCCATTTTGTTGAGGACTATTGGGACAGGAGCTTTTATGGATAATGCCATGGTCGGTCAAGAAGGTGGATAGTGTCTGATTAAAATATTCAGTCCCATTATCTGTGTGAAGGATCTGAATTTTTTCTTGAAATTGGGTATGAATCATGTTGTAAAACTTAATGAAAGTTTGCGAGACTTGGGTTTTATCAGTGAGAAGAAATACCCAACAGACACGAGTGTGATCATCAATGAATGTTATGAACCATTTAGATTGGGTGCGATTCGGGACACGGGATGGACCCCATAAATCACTGTGGATCAGTGAGAATGGTTTGGACGGACGATAGGAAGTACTAGGAAATGAAGTACGGTGGTGTTCGGCAATTTCACAAGAGTCACAATGGAAATTAAAAGGTTTTGTTTTATTGCAAATGGAAGGAAGCATAGTCGTCATGTAATGAAAATTAGGATGTCCTAATCGCTGATGCCATAGGTTTATTTCACTAGTCTGAGGGAGAGACAAGGCCTTACAAGATTTAGAAAAACAATTATCACAATCATCCAGATAGTATAGTCCCTCAAACTCCTTAGCAACGCCAATCGTCATCCCCGTGGACAGGTCCTGAACAAAACAATGAGTGGTAGAAAAATTAGCCTGACAGTGTTTATCTCGAGTCAATTGACTAACAGACAATAGATTGCACTTCAAATTAGGGACATGTAAGACCGCATTCAATGTTAAAGAATCAGTGACTTTCACTTGTCCAATACCCGCAACAACAGATGTGGAAGCATCAGCAATTTTGACAGTAAGCGGAGATTTAGTAGGGACATATGTAGTGAATAATGAGCGATTATCGGTCATATGATCTGAGGCGCCTGAATCAACTATCCAAATAGGACCATAATTCATACCTTTAATTGTAGCCAAAGCCTTAAAAAATTTACCTCGTTGAACCACACTGGCAGTAGATTGCTTACTCTCTAGAGCTGCCAACCTTTCTAAAATTAGAGTCAGCTGATCAGTGGCAGCAGAGGAAGGTGAGGCCACATCATCATGTTTGGTTACTTCAGCCACGTGCCCTCGTGGTTTACTTTTCTTTGATTTCCAATCAGGGGGTTTCCCATGTATATCCCAGCATGTCTCCTTGGTATGCCCTATTTTCTTGCAACGTTCACAAATAGGGCGATCTGAATGACGCTGGGTGTTGCTGCGAGTCGCGAGTCCAGACGCTTCCATCGGTGCCGCGCGCTGTGGGTCGGGGAGCATGACACGCCGCCGAGACTCTTCATACCTCAGAGTGGCGAACGCATCACGGACGGAAGGCAGTGGTTCTCGGGCGAGGATCCGTCCTCGGACATCATCATATGTCGGGTTGAGTCCAGCGAGCAACTCGTACAGCCGCTCCTCCTCCATTTCCTTTCTGCTATCGGCAGCGTCCTCTGCGCATCTCCAGGTTCTGTCCTTCAGTTGATCAAGTTCCTGCCATAACGCGGTTGCCCTGTTTCGCCTGCCACAGCTGTGATCGAAGGTCAAAGATGACAGAGGAATTTGCCTTATTACCGTAGGAGTCTCTGACGGCATCCCATATTGCTTTGGCCGACGGTAGAAACATGTAGCTCCGTTTGATGCCAGGCGCCATAGCGTTGATGAGCCACGAAGACACCAGCGAGTTGTCGGACTGCCACCTCCTTTGCGCCTGGGTGTCGCTAACTGCAGGAGGCTCCGTTGTGATGAAGTCGAGTTTGTCTCGATCGTCGATGGCCAGTTTCATTGACTGTGCCCATTCCATGTAGTTTTCACCAGTGAGCTTGTCGGACACCAGCACTGCCGATGACCCTTCCACATTGACAATTTTCGAGGACCCATGTCTGGGGACTCCCTCAGTGTGATCGTGCGACGCCATAGACGAGACCGACGACGCCTCCCAGGTTTGCTCTGATACCATGTAGTTGTATAGGCAATCTGGAGAAAAACCGATGATCATTCATGTTCTGTATGCTGTAATATATACACGGGAAGGAAGAAACCGGTGAATCAAAGCATTAACATTGAGAGCCTGATTTCCCGGGATTACAATGAATGCTAATCAATAATGAAATTTGAAATTAAATCAATACAATCAAATCCCTCAAATCTCTCTCAAATATTCTCTGTTATCTACAGTTATACTGTTTCACTATTTTACAGTGGGGTAGCGTTAGTTACTGTGACTAGTTACTGTGATTAGTAGTATAAATAATAACACGTGTATAGAGAAAGGTCAGACTGATTAGATGAATAAACACGCGTGACTTACCGATTCTCCATTCTCTCTTCCTTTCTGCCTCTTTCTCTTCGAATTCCCCCGTTCTTGTCTCTTCTTCCTTCTGTTATCTCTTCTTTCGTCATCTCTTTCATATTTCTAGCAAAACTCGTATCAGTGGTATTAGAGCCTAGCTTCCTCGGACCGCTAACCACAGGGCGCTGGATGGTTTCGACCAGACTCCAAGAAACGGCAAGAATCATGGACGATCGGTTACACAGCGTTGAGGAGAGTCTGTCGAAGGTGGACGACTTACAGGAGACTGTTCTAGGTTTCCGGGAAGAAATGCAGTTGATTGGGCAGTCGTTTCTGCAAGAACTGCAGACGGTGACGCAAGAGTTGCGCGGTCTAGTCCAAGGCGCACCACACCGTAACGGCCACCCGAGGGGTAATGATTACTTTGATGACCGGCGGAGGACCCGTTTACCAAGAATGGAATTTCCACAGTACGACAGGAAGAACACTATTCTTGGATTCTAAAGTGTGAAAGGTACTTCCGAGTCGAGGACATCCTAGATGAGGGGAAGGTTGATGCCACAGCGGTGAATCTTGAGGGTGACTCCTTCGAATGGCAACTGGCCACTGAGTGAAGCTAGGGAGACTATCGACCCTCGTGGGAGGAATACACCGAGTTATTGAGGAAGACATTTGGCCCCCGTATGAGAAGCCCATGACCGAGTTGACGCACCTCCGACAAACAGGGTCGCTAGCAGAATTTAATGTCAGGTTTGATACGATCATCGCAAGATTGGATCTCTCCGAGGCGTACTTAGTAGACGCTTACGTTGGAGCGCTGAGGGACGACATAGCAGACTCGGTGATCATGTTCAATCCCCGAAGGTGGAAGACCGACGATTGGCGAGGGTGCAGGAGATTGCGATTAATCACCGTATGAGCAAGAAGAGGATTCCATCGATCAAGAACGTACCCCAAGAACATGTCGTGATACAAGAAGAATGCGACGGTGATTTTGTGATGGACCAAGACTCTTTCATTGATATTAAAAGCACTTTGACCCTTAACTTTAAGACCCAAGGTTCGGTGGCAGATAGAAGTTATGCTTCGTCATTTTCTTCAAATACTGAGGTTGGGTATGTGGAAATCACATATGGAGTTAATGGGACTTGGCGTCTTGATTCTGGTGGAGGGGTACAAGAGCGTAACAGACACAGGAAAAGTGACGGAGGAAGGTTGCAAGAACCTTTCGGTCAAAATCCAAGATTATGTAGTAAACAAAGGCTCTGTCCTTCAATCGCGTCAAAATCAGAGGCTGGGTTGCACAACACACCTTCAAGCACGACGCCATCAATATCTACTACTCTCTCGATGCAAGTGGTCGTTATACTCCCTGTGCCGCTGAGTTCTTTCTCTTCACTGATATCTGTATTTCAGTCGCTTGTCCAGGGGACGTTGCAAAGTGAAGATGATGCGCAAACATCAAAAAACACTATACAGCTTGCAGAATGTGCTCGGGAGCTCATGTGGCTGCAGAAATCTCAGTTTGAAAAGTCAGACTCACAGCTGGCTAGCATCTTTTCTCAGTTTCAGCAGTATTTTGGAGACTACATTGGAATTTACAATACGCAATGGGCTTGTGGACTTGGTTGGGGTAGTAAAGAGGATAGCCCAATGTCATTGCAATTGTGTTCCACAATTCCTTTGGGTATCATCAATAATGGGTTATTTCCGGAGTGGGCTTCGTTATTGAACTTCTCTCCAACAAGAATTCTAGTTTTAGAATGGTTTAGGGGAGAATTAATTACAATAGTTTTTGGAAGGGTCTATTGTTTTAGTGGGAAAGAAAAAGAGGAAATAAAGCGCACAATGCAGCAGGGTGAAGTTAATTTGAAGAGATCAGCTCTTGGATTCAAATCACCAATAAGCAGAAGATTTTTTCCAAGATATAAGAACATATATTTTGCAATTTTGTTCTTACTTGATCCTTGGGGGCAAGGATATCTTTGGGAGGGGGGTATTGCTATGAAAGTTATACTGTTTCACTATTTTACAGTGGGGTAGCGTTAGTTACTATGACTAGTTACTGTGATTAATAGTATAAATAATAACACATATGTATAGAGAAAGGTTCGACTGATTAGATGAATAAACACACGTGACTTACCGATTCTCCATTCTCTCTTCCTTTCTGCCTCTTTCTCTTCGAATTCCCCCGTTCTTGTCTCTTCTTCCTTCTGTTATCTCTTCTTTCGTCATCTCTTTCATATTTCTGGCAAAAGTCGTATGTGGGGATGCCCAATACATCAAAAACAGCTATATCCACAAGTTAGGATTTAAGTAGGCAACATGTAATAAATTGTGATACTAACCACAGAATGAGGGCTGAATCCAGAGCAAGCAAATAACAAAAGCAAGAGCAACTTTGAATTGCAGCTTCATCTTTTCCAACCCATACACAACAAAGAAAGAAAATGAAATCCTTTAGTGCCATATAAATTTTAGAATTAGAATGTATCCCATGCTATGAAACAGAGAGATGGAGAGAGCAGTATTATTTCTATTATTGGCTATCGCATATTGGAAGTATAAAGACCCAAAAGTTACATATTCGTCAACCTCAAGTATACATTTATCACGAATTAACAATTGGAGCACCGTTCAGGTGGCCAATATACCCTAAAACGTGACACGGAAGGAACTAACAGAAATTGTGTTTTTTTTTTCAAGTTTCCAGGCTAGAATTTTACAGCGCCATTGTATAGGTCATAATAAAAATTGTATGTGTCAATCAATTGGTGAGCCTTCAAAAAAACGGAGTTGATCAGCAACAAAACAGCCACAAGTATCCAGTTTCAGCTTTACTTATTCTACGCTCCAGCAGGGGGAAGAAAATGAACGCCAACCATTTTAAGTTTAGTACGCTGAAGGAACTCCTTTTTCTAACCCCAAATTTTTGGGGAGAATTTATGTAACTAGGTGAAACAAGTAGTAAAGAAGAAATTCATGGTGAGCAGTAGGAAGTTATTGATTAAGTAGCATTTTCAACTATGAGATTAGTATTTATATACGGTGAAGAACAGCTATAGCCAATAATCCACAAGTGACTAGCATAAACTTGTTTCTGGTAAAATGAATTGATCACCGACAATGCTGTTATATCAATATCCTTTCCAGTGTAGAGGACTTCCAAAATCATACGCAATACACAAATCTATTAATGTAATGAATCAGTAACTACCAAGGAACCTTCGCAGTCTTCAGAATCAGAAGCTTATATGCTTTATGTCTGGATATGCAACAGCAAAGTCTTTAAGTTTTTCATCAGAATATGAACAGATAAGAGAGCGTGAAACAGTTTCCTGGCTTCCAACATCGCCACTCGAATAGAAAGCAAGACAAGAATCGATCCGCGAATTATAAAAACGGAGGATTATGATAGGCAAATGACTAAAGATAACGCGCAGATGGAGGCAAGTGGTCTGCAAAATCACACGAGAGAAGAATTGTGGCTTGAAAAAAGAAGCACTTACCACCTCTCAGAAAGCAACATGTTCGCTAACTAAAAGGGACCTGTTAACCTGAAATACTTCTTCTACTAAGGCTATGTTTGGTTCAACGAAGGGGAGGGTAGATTAAATTAATTTAAAAAAGGGTAAAGAAAGGTAGGAGAGGTTATAAATATAAAAGTATGGGAAGAGAGATAGTATTTTTTGTTTGGTTCAGGAGGGGAGGGGAGGGTAGGTAATTAAAAATTTACAAATATACCCTTTTATTTTTATTTAAATTTATTTACTTTTTATTTAAAATAATTATATCAAAATTATTTTTTCTTAATTTATAAATTTAAAAAACTTTTTACTTTATTTATATATATAGGATAAATTAAAAAATATAATAATATTTTATAATTATTATATATTAATATAATATATAAATAAAGTTTGTCATGGGTAGAATTAGAATTTTCTAAAATTGTCAAGGGTAATCTTGTCCAAAAGTGGAGTAAAGTTTCTCACCCCTCCAAAAAACCCTAATTTTGGAGGGGTGAGAGAAGGGGGTAAGGGAGCAAATAAGGACAAAAATTTTTGCGTCCCCTCCCCTCCAATTTTTGAACCAAACACCCATATATCCTCCCCTACCCTACCCTCCCCTCCAAAAACCTCCAACCAAACAATACCTAAGCGTCGTTGTTACAAAATCCAAACCAAAGCCCCATGATTTGCCACTGATTCTGGATTATATCACGACAAAAAAAAATGTCTGAGAGAACATTTTATAGTTGATGGCTAAAGGTAAGAGCTTTGTCATTTATTAAACAAGAAAATGAGGAAAGAAGTGCATTTGGGGGCAAATACGACGACTAGACATAACTTGGCTTCAAAGACATATCTCCGGTTCAGAGTCCGTAAATCTAACTAAAGCGGGGTACGCGGTGAGTGTACGTGAATAGTAAAAGGCTTCTCATCTATTCCTAGGGCGAAAGCTTCAAAAAACTAGGGTCATTTCTTATATATATAAATGATAGTGACTGATTTACGTCGATGATGTTTTGAAGTGGGGACTGCGGTTAATGTGGGCCCACTCGGGAATAAAGCGTCAGCACAGAGACTGTTAGCGGTGATTCTGGAAAAAGCCTACAAAGAGGAACAAGAATGGCACTTGTTGAGGAAGACGAAGTAGTATTACGTACCTGGAAATGAAAGATGAAGAAAAGGGAACAGGGCGCCGGAGATTATGAATATCTCTTATGAGTGCCATGAGAGAGTCGCCCAGAAGAGCAGAAGCTGGAGAACTTTAGACGTTTCAGATCTGGTAACGTGAAGTTGGCAGAAATAAGAATATCGGCGATGTCTCCTTAACAATGCATTCATAAAACTCAGTTCTATGAGTAGGGGGGAAGGGAGCGCGCCCTGTTGCAGGACTCCAACTTATATTTTGAAGAGACCATACAAGAAAAAGCATTAAAAGTGAAGAAACTCATTCTAACTATTTAAATTTAATTATATTTAATGAGTTTATATAAAAAATTTATAAAAAAATTTATTAAAAATAACAAATTATAAATATTAATAGATTTAATTTTAATTATTTAATTTTAAAATATATTTAAACTAAATTATTGTTATTTTTATATTTTAATTATTTAATGATATATTTTTAATAATTATTTATTGATAAAAATAAACTTTTATAAATTTACAATTCGGGTTTAGATTTTGAGTTTACAGCATGAGTTAACAAACTCATGACAACCTTCATATCAATATAAATGTATACCAAACTGAATCATTTAAGAAAATTATTACGATCCAATTTTCATACTTATATGTAGTCAATACTATCAATTAATAGATATGACAAAAATAAACAATTTCTTCATGAATTTCACAAAGTTTGAAATGATATTAATATGGGAAAAAGACACAAAAAGCCCATCTAAATTTCAGAAAGATAAATTGAGCCTCCTAATATTGAAAAGGACAGATTGGGTCTCTTGCCTAATCTGTCATTTATAAATTCATGTGCAAAGACCAAATTAGCCTTCAGTAAATGAAGATGAATGTATCGGGGAAATATAAAACCCACCATCGGGTAAATCTAGAAACCCACCATCGGGTAAATCTGCAAATGTGCTCCATTAGATATTGTAGCTACTGAGAATTATGATATGTTGTGTGACAATACATCGCAATCATTGAACTGAATAATGTTCTTGTTATTCCTCAAATTTAAAAGAATTTAATTAGTGCTTACAATCTGACAAATGATAATCATGGTATATTTGTTGAAATACACTCACATTGGGTAAATCTGCAAACCCACTATCGGGTACATCTGCAAATTTGCAAACCCACTATCGGGTATTGCAACTTCCTCGCTGTGTTTGCAAATTGTCCAATGGTATTTGCAACTTTCTCAATGGTATTTTCAACTTGCACAATAGTATTTGCAACTTTGACAATGGGGTTTGCAGCTTCTCCGCTGTTTGTTTGCAAGTTTCCCAATGGTATTTACAATTTAAGCAATAGGAGATGCAACTTCCTAAATGGCGTTTGCAACATACTAAACGTGATGTGCAGCTTCCACAACGTATGATGCAAAGTTATAGTCTCCTTTGCAACTTCTCAATGATATTGGAAACTTATACAATGGTATTAATAACTTACCTAATGGTGTTTGCAATTTCATTGAAGCCAGTCACAAAAAATATTCTGCCCATAACAGCAGTTACATTACACATGAACAAATGAACAGTAGCCCTTAGTATGACACTAAACCGTACCGTTATGAATGCTTAACGTTATACATCATCTTCCATGCACTATACACTTTCTTGTTATACCCGAAACATCATGGACAAAAAAGTTAAGATAACTACCAAAAAAGTTAAGGCTAACAGACAACTTCACATTGGATTTGGATTTTTGCATGTTCTTCTAGTGTGGCCAGCTTGGTGGCAGGTGCTGCAGTGATATATCTTCTTGTTTTGGAATTGAGATTCTGTCCTTTTAGTTCTTAGCCTTCCTGGTGGTCTGGTTGTAAGAGGTGGTGTAAAGACATATTTGATCATCTCTATTCTACGTGCGATAGTCATTGGGTTGTGGCATGTCAAGTGTGACCACTGGAAGCATGGTCCTTCTATAAATCTTCTGCTGGGAGGTAATCTTGTAGCACTCATCAACATAGTCATATACATTGAGATGCGAAGCCTTGATGGCCATACAAGCATGTGCACATGGGATGCCTGATATTTGCCACTCCGCACAGCTGCATTCATGTGAACCAAGATTCACATGTAAGGCTCCTTCAGAGGTATGTACACAGACCTGCCCTCCGCCATAAGGAACATGAGTCATATGCTTAGCAGTAGCTATGAACATGGTCGTTTCTGAATTTCGTCACACGTAGTAAATGTGTGCTCTTGCCAACTACTCTCGCAGTAATACGCCACGGATAACCTTCAACCTTACATTTCACGTACATATTATCCTTATAATTGTTTACATATTTGTACTCAAATCGATGCGCAATACTGAACTTGTGCAACGCCTTCTTAAATGTGTCCACACTTGCAAAAATCTGCATCCCTCCAAGCAACTCTTACTTCCATTTCACAGAGTTCATCGCAGCCATTGATGTTTGTGACCTTTGTACTCCATATGGTATGCTTAAATTAAGTTCTCTACCACCCCTACTAGTCATAGCTCCAGCAGTATTTTGCTCAGATAGGGTCTCCAAATTGTTACCCTCGCTTCACAAAGAGGGGCACATTTGTTCTGACACTCCAAATAAATCCTTAACACTGTCAGCAAGAAAACATGTTTTGCAAAAACATTAACACAATCAAATAAGTAAGGACTTCCATAAATAACCACAAGAAATTTCACTTACATATCTAGATCATCCCTTTGTTCTGGTATATTATCATTTACTTTAACTGCTAAATAAACATGTGCACTGCCGTCATTAAACTGAAACAGATTATAAACTTCACTATCATCATTGAGATCTAGTAATATTCTCTCATCAAATTTCACTGTATATTTCATGACACAAGTATTATCATCTATACCAAACCATCCACCTATCATTACCCTCAATTCTTCAAGTGTCATCCCCTCCTTTATCGATTTTACCTTCACATCCCCGCCATTATATTTAACTCCACCTTCAACATTATATACAAAGTTCCCACCTATGTGGAAAAAACAATAAATTTTTTTTGAAGATGTCGAGCCAATGTTACATGTCATCTTGGCCAATAACCTGCAATAAACAAAGCATTGATCACAATCTTACGCCCCTAACAATCATCATTCAACACTTTATAAGATAGCCACAACACATGAGTATTAAATGACCCAACTCATTGTAGGTAATTTTTTTGCAGAGTATTAAATATTTAAGTTGATGTTGTTAATATCATTTCTAAAGTTGTATATCCTATTAGAGGAATAATAATTAACCCAACTAATTGCATCTAACTTTTTCTACGGAGTATTAAACTTTTTTGCTGAAGTTGTCAAAATCATTCCTAAAGTTGTAAATACCATTATAAGAGTAGTAAATAACCTAATTAGTTTCATGGCTTGCATGTTAGCCTTACTATAACCATTGAACGACTTCTATTTCCCAAACGATTGTTCATATCTGTGCTGAATTTTCTCCTTCGCAAGTTCTTTCTTCAACTACTTGACGCTACAGTATTTGTCAAACTTTTTCTCCCACCCCAACCATCAAAGCAAATAAAACATAGCTGATTACCACTGGAATACAATAAGAAGATTTTGTTAAATATTTACTTACACTTTCTCCAAATCAGAATCAACTCAACCAAAGGCGTCTCTCGCAAGCTTCTTCTGTCATTCGCGCCAATAGCACCGTCTGATTCCTACTTTATTGTTGTTGTATTGTCCAATTCTAAGTGAAGGCTAATTTGGTCTTTGCCCACCACTTTAGAAATGACAGATTGGGCCTCCTACCCAATCTGTCCTTTTTAATATTGGGAGGCCCAATTTGTCTTTCTGAAATTCAGATGGGCTTTTTGTGTCTTTTTCCCTATTAATATTAATAATACAAATAAATAAATTATAAATTGGGAGAATATATATTATATCATGTATTTAAGTGAAGAAATTCCCAGGAATATCTCTACAGTTGACAGACTATACCCCTCCTGCAAAAGCCTCGCATTTAATGAAAGAACCAATAAAAAGAAGAAAAAACAATATTATGCCCATCCCTCAGAATCACACTTCTATAATATCCAGACTAATTTTTTTCCTCAGTCCGCTTCAAATCCCCATTATACCCTCCTATTATTATTCTTCATATTTATGCTGACCAAATTAGAATCTTTTGTCCATCTAAAACTCCTCTTCTCACTATACCCACCACGACAAACCCACTAGAAAAGCCCAAAAAAACAAAACGATAAAAGGTGAAACTTGATGGTCCCCCTAAAGTAGCCCGAGAAGAAATCTGCGCATCATCATTGTCGTCGGTGCCGTTCAGGAAATGATTTAGCAGGCCGGAGAGATCGTCGGGCTTGTGGAGACCCCAGAAGCATTGTTTGCGAACGGCTCACCATGTCCACGATGGACGGTGTTTGGTATGCTTGCACAAGGCTGGTACTGTCTGTGGAATCACCTCTTGTTGTTGCCCTTTGCCATGAATGTGAACTCAATCCTGACAGAACATAAGCCCTTCCAGATTGCTCATACACACGTTGGTTCGCCATCCTATCTTGCATCTCCTTTAATTCAGCAGCAAGAGCAACACATAGCCGGTCGCCAGCAAGAGCAGACATGGTCTCAGATAATGCCTTGTGACGGCTATCCAGGATTGAAACTGCAGCAGCCAAATCACCACGTTCAGCTGCAACCCTAGCATCAGCCATTGCTTCTGCAGCAAGCAACCTGTTTCGTTGCCGGTCTACTTCTATTGAGACAGTTGCCTCTCTAGCTATTTCAGGTCTCTGGATTTTTACTTCACCGCTGTCTTTCAAAGTCACCATTTCTTTTGTGATTGGGTCTCTATAAAGACTTTTAACGATCACCAATGACATCTCATTACTGGATCCATCAACTGGAACGTTGACTGTCACCAAAAAGTCTCTTTCTTCATCAGCATATAACTCTCCTACTTCTATAGAAGCCTTTCTTGAATTGGCCATCATGCTGGTCCTGTAGCTTCCTGCTTTTACTGAACTAAATTGCAGTTGGGGATGAACACAGACTATTTCCACCTGCAATTCCTGCACCACCACACTCAAGAGTCCCCCAATACATTGTGCAAATGCATCCTGGATGACATCCTCAGCTTCAATGAAAGAAAATGTACCCCCTGACACCTCAGAAATTGAGTGCATGGAAGTAGCATCATGGTCAGCACCAAAGCCAAACGCATGCACTGGTATTTGCAATCCCACCCCACTATTGCGATTAATAGAATTTGGAACAAGTGACTGGTAATCTCTTGCAACATGGATTCTGCTGCTATTGACGTTGTATGTATCCTGCCCATCAGATAGTAATATGATACTACCAACTGGGTTCTTCCATTGACGATCAATAAAAACCTTCAAACCTTTCTTCAAGCCCTCTGCTATGTTTGTCCCACCATTTGATACTAAAGAATTAACAGCCTGCAGTGCCTCCTGCCGTCCAGTATCAGTCATCCGCCGGAGAGGAAAGATGCGGTGGGCTGTTGATGAGAAGGCAACGACAGAAAGTCGGTCTGCTGGACCTAGATGCTGTATGACAAAACCCATGGCTCGTTTTAGCAATGCAAGCTTAGTGCCTACCATGCTACCGCTTATATCAAGAACTGTGACAAGGTCTATCGGAGCACGAGAATTTTGATCCGAAGGTAATGTTTTTGCATTGTTTTCACCATTATTCTGCCGTCTCCCTGAATGAGGAGCTTTGAGATGGATTAATACAGCAAAATTATCACGCGAAATTGATTTTGGAACAGCTGAAATTTCAGGATATGTTCTGATTTCCATCGCATCTAATGAATCCTCCCGATCTTTATAAGGAATACTTGTAGTTTGTTGATCCAAAGCATCATCATCATTAAAGATGGCAGGTTCAGGAACATGATAAAGAGATGAACTCTGACGACCTGCACCAGCTTGTGGGGAAGGAAGCCGGCGGAAGACAGTTGTCCAGTCACTACCTTGTCCTGGTGGGAAAGTTGGAGGGTTGATTCGAGACAATCCTTGAGAAACATTAGAAGCAGCACCATGAAAAGGCACTTCTTTCCATTTTGCTCTGCAGACAGGACAAATCAGGTTCCCATGTTTTACGTTAGATGTAATGCAATGGAAGTGGAAAGAGTGAGAGCATTCTGCTGTAAAAATGGCGTGCCCCAACCCTGGTTTCAGCGCGGTTAGGCATATTGCACATGTCCCCTGAAGATCATAATAATAAAAACTGTGAGATGAAGAAGACCATAGATTAGAGTTACAATAAATTTATCAACAAGTTGAATCCCTCAGATTAAGTTCGGGGAATTGCTCAAGTTTAATCTTGAATAGAAATTAACTGCCTAACAGACTAAAAGTAACAATTATAAATCTGTTACTTCTTACGCTGGGACCTGGTCAACATTGCCTTTAGTTAAAGATTAAAATCACATATATAGTGGAGCTCTTTAGTAATGATAGTTATAATAAAAAAAGAAGGAAAGATATCTAAGTTCTTTAAATCCGCGAATCTGAGCAGTGCCTCAAGAAAGTATTCATAGATAAAAGAAAAATAAGGCAAAGGCGAAAGCCCGCTAATACAATATTAGTGTCTAACACTGTCCCCTTCTGTCGTGATGCAGGTCCACTAATAAGACCAGCGCATAAAAAGATGAAATAGAATGCAACTCATCCTTCTCACTGATCCTATTTAGATGGCTGATGACCAAAAATCGAGGATTCCCAGGCAAATCTCCACTTTAATAAAAGGCAAAAGGTCAACGTTAGGTGGTCAAACACTGAGGACCCCAAAGGAAATTAAATTAAACAACAATGAAGAAAAGACTTTCATATTAAAGCACTAAGACAAATTGAAACTGCAATATTGAAACTTTACATTAAAATAAGAACGTCATAAAAAGAAGGGGAGATCAAAGAGAGACAAAGATGAATCGTCTCTCTAGGATTTCTTTTCTTTAACATTTTTTAATGGGGTAAATTTCAACTTTATCCTTGTTCGAATCCGGAAATTTCACAATCAACGGTTGAGGGGATATAGCATTATTAGCATGTAAAGGAGAGAGAAAGAGGGCATAATACTAGACATGTATACAGCACAGTAATGGGCCAAAGCCGAAGGAAAAAAGAACGGTCTTGAATGTAAATCCTGTCCAGTTTTTGTTTTTCTGATAGGCCAAGTAAGTAACTGGTCCTTAAGGGCACTCTTCCCACTATAAGGTCGAGGTTGAGTTGAAAACAACGCGAGGAATAGTAATCATCGTTCCCGCAATAGTCAGGTACGTCACGATCTGACAAGCCCACAGCGATGCCCCAATCGAAAAGCAAAGCAAACGCAGCTATAAACCAGTGAAACAGACCTGATACTGATGTATTTTTTAGTCATGTTCATTAAAATTCATTAAATGCCGTTATTCATGTAGAAAGACCGGTAAATAGTAATTTTGAGGCACCAAGAAAAACAAATTGAAGTATAGGGAACGAACCTCCCCACCACCACCACCACCACCACCACCACCCAAAAATAAAAAATAGTCCAAAGGTTAGACCAGAATCTCCCGTGGAGATTCAATAGTAGCTGAATCAGAAAAGGCAATGAAAGAGAAAATCTGGAAATGCTAACCTTGGGAGATTTGGTTCCGTTTCTGGGAAGTCGGAGACCGGAGGAAGACGGAGTGGGGGTCATTGGGCGGTAACCGGAGCTATGATCGGCCGGCGAAACACTAGAGCGGGAGTGATCATCAGAAAGTCTGGCAGCGGAGTTGAGGGAAGAAGAGGAATCATCCAAAGCTCCAGGAACATAAACACACATATTCATTCCAAGAGCAAGCTTCACTTTTCTCCATTTACTTCCCATATTGGACCAGAAGGCTAGACAATCAGATCCTTAAGCCGGAAAACTGAAAAAGGAACGGAGGAAATATTTGAAGGAATCTGAACCAAGGAGGAAACATGGTAAATGGAAGTGAAGAAGATTTGAGAAGAAAGAGAGAAGGAGAGCAGTAATAAATGGAAAAAGGAGGATTAAAGGGAGCAGAGAAACGGTTAGACAATAAATGGGAAATGGGTGATTGGAATGGAGCAAGGAAAGAGAGGGCAGATGAGGTTGGTTGCTGTATCTGGAGCTT
Organism: Leucaena leucocephala; assembly: GCA_037074615.1. Lineage (NCBI taxonomy): Eukaryota > Viridiplantae > Streptophyta > Magnoliopsida > Fabales > Fabaceae > Leucaena > Leucaena leucocephala. The sequence goes on along the minus strand of CM073523.1, from coordinate 20,702,907 downwards.
TTAGCAAAATGGTGGAAAGGACGGAGATGGGAGAAGAAAAGTAGAAGCAGTTTTGCTGAGCTGGAACGAATATTGCTGCATCTTCCAATTGAATATAAACCAGTTTTGAAGGTTTCTTTCTCATTTTTAATATTTCACCAACTTCGAAGTCGAAACTGCCCCTGCTGCTTTTTCGTCGCCCTCAATTCAATGACCATTATTCTAGTGCAAGTTTTTTTATATAAAAATTTTAAAAAATAAGTTAAACTTATTTACTATTTATAAAAATAGGGGAAGTCTCATTTTTTCTATAAAATAATGTTAGATTCTAGGGCTAATTTTGTCAAACTTTTAATTTGTCTCTTCTACTTTTCTTCTTCTTCTTCTTCCTCTTTTTTTTTTCGTCCCTCGTCAGCATGAGAAAATGGAAAGAATATTAATAATACACGTAGAATCAAATAAATATATCCAATTTCACCTCCAAAAAGAATAAATGTCCAATCATATCATTAAAATAATAATTAATTGATTTTTTTAATAGATTAAAAAATTAAATAAATAAATTAATTATGATTAAATTTAATTTTTTAAAAATAAATTTATATTATATAATCTTTAATCTATCCAAATTAATCAATTAACTATTATATTAATTATAATAATTTATTTATTTAATTTATTTAAAAAATTAATTAATTAATTTTATATTAAAAACTAGAAAAATATATCAAATTTGCTACATGGTGAAATCAAAATAAGAGGAAAAATCAAATCGCCTATTTTTTGTTGTTCATAGTCATCATCATTGTCTTCATAAACATGCAAAAGAGGGATGGATTTTGGATTAGACCGGGAAAGGCTAATTAAAAAACTAGTTGAATAATATTTTCCGTCTCCGGGTGCTACCTCTACTGGTTGGAATGAGTTCAACTTTTTTATTGTTACATTATTAAATGCATTTCTTTTATTTCAAAATTTAGATGAGTTAGCTTTAAGTGCTCCCCATGCCAGCCTCCGCATTCCGGTGACTTTGAATACGTTTTCTTTATTTTCTCTAAAATGGTGTGTTTTAATCTTATTTAAAAAATTAGGGCGGTCAATGAATCAATTAAAGTAACCGTTTAAGTGGTAGTAGTTCAAATCGATACTAAAGGTAAAATCAATCAAAATTAAAATAATTTAATTTAATTATAATATATAAAAAATTATATATAACTTTGATAAAAAAATAATACTCCTTTTATTCTTAATATAATAACTATTTAATTAATTTAATTATATTAAAAATTTAATTAAATTAATTAATATAATATAATTTTTTAAAAAAATTACATCAATTTTTTTTATCAATTTCGTCAAGTTTTTTAATTTTATTTTGAAACGTTTTAATATACTAATTTAATCTAAACTTACTTGAAGAAAACAATACACTAGCTAAGTATGATTGGAGAATTTAAGGAAATAGATATAAAAAATTTGATATAAGTATAGTGCTTTTCTAAAATATTTTAACCATCTTCTTTAATTCTCCCCCTCCCTCTCTTACTTGATTATTATTAAAAAATATATATATATACGGGTAATTTAGAAAAAAAATAGTTAAATATGGAGAAAATGGTCTCATGTTTAAGACTAAGATCAATTCTCTGATTATGTCATATATTAAAGATTATAACAGTATTTAAATAAAAATATATTAATTCATAAATAAATAGAATATTAGTATATAAATCACATATAGTTTAACAAAATAAAATTAATAAAATATAAATATAATGTACTACTATTTTTTTCTAAACTCAAAATAATTTTATTATATATATATATATATATAATTCAACCTAAACAACTATTTCAAACCTCTTGAATTAGCTAGCTAGTGAATACATATCTACCTGTTTTCTAATTTGACTAGATAAATCAGATTAGTTTTTGGTACTATATTTTTTTGATACTTAATATATGACATATTGAACTAATCCGATTAAATTAAAAAAATTAATTAAATTAATTAATATTATATATATTTTTAAAAATATACTAATTATCTCTCTTTTATTTAATTATTGATTATTATTAAAAAAATATCAATATAAATAAATTAAAAAAATAATAAATATAATAATAAATTTTATATTTATCATCAGATCAATTTACTAGTTAGATTTTATATTAATTTTTGAAAGAATATAATACTATTATTAAATGATGAGATGAAATATATTCATGCACGTGGAGTGTGAAATCAAAGGCAATCGCGTGGGAAAAGTAACTCCTCCAAAACAACGCCGCTCGTATTCTTGCTTGTTTCAAGCCCTCATTTGCTCATTTACTGATTTACTGATTTACTCGTCCCCTTGTGCTGCATTCCCATCAATTCAACCACCGTATTCAAACCAAATGGCATTTGACGGAGAAACGCATCGTTTTCGGAGTTTCTTAGCCTGAATGGTTAGGATTTACAGTTCAGATACACGACTGTGATTTGTTCTCATTTGAGCAATAAATGCACTAACTTTATTTTCTTGGATCAAGTGAAATGGCGTGCTTTACAAGGTAGCACACTATGTGCTATTTTCAAAGTAAAATGATGCATTTTACAACATGCAGCGTACCCTGCATCTGCATAATGCGCTATAGGCAATCTCCCCCTACTGTAAACTTCAATTAATGTTATCATCTTAGGAGTATGTTTGGATTAATTTTTAATCTGTTTTTAAATAAAAGCATAAATTTTGGGCTTCTAAAAAAACTGTATGTTTCCACCTTAAAGAAATCAGTTGTTTTGTTTAGTATCTCTGTCTCAAAACTTCGATTTTGAAAGGCAAAAATATTTTTTTTATATTTACCCAAATTCAATTTAGTACTCCTATAGCTTTATTTATAAAATAAGAAGAACAAATATTTTTTGTCCTATTATTTTTATATTTATATCAAATTTTATTTTAATCTTTTAAATATAAAAAATATATTTTTAATTTTTTAAATTTAATACTATTAACTTTTTTTAATAAAAAATATACTGACTCATCGAATTTAAGTAATGACTATATAATTAAATACTAATAAAATATATTCTCATTTTAGTATTTTAAATTGTGTAATATTTTATATTAAAAAATTAAAATTTAGACATATTTTGTAGACACTTAATTGCTTAATCAGATTTTTTCGTTCTTAAAATTAATAGTGTTAAATTTAAATAATTAAAAATATATTTTTTAAATTTAAAAGATTAAAATAAAATTTAATATAAATATAAATGATTAAATGTATATTTTAGTTATTTTTTTTAAAATATATAATTTTATTTTTTATTTTTATATTTATTATTGTATAGACTTTATACTTTTTTTAACTATATGTATATTAAATAAGATTTAAATTTTTTTTAATTATAATAAAATATATCAGAAGTGATCATAAATAAGATAATAAAAATATTATTTTATGTCCAGGACCTTCAACAGTATATAGATTTATTCTTTTAACCTATTTATTGTTATTATTAAATAGTTTATACTTTTTATTAATTTTATAACAAGTTATCAACATAATATTCTAACAGATTAGTACAAGGTATAAATTTTAAGGCTTCTTCGTTCTTACTTGTTATTAATTATTCTTATAAAAAAATAGTGAAAATGTTGAAAATTCTTTTAAAAGGTTATTAAAGAACCATTTAAGTTTTCGAAATTATAACTCTATGTCTTAAATTCTATCAAAAAGAAAATCTATATCTTAAATAAAAAAATACTAGCATCAATGGCCATGCACTTCATAAAATTTATACCAGTAAATTGCATTATTCACAGACGGGGAAGAATGCAACCTAACATAAATTATATATATATATATACACACACCATTTTCTCAAACTAAAAATCCCTCCCAATTAATGGCGTTTATCACACAAATATTAATAAATTTAATTAAAGATTCACCCGAGGATGACGTAAAATACTGTTAAACACCATGCGTTGAGATATAGATATTAAATAAAATGGCACAAAATGATCCATTCAAATCTAAAATCGTTGACCTTTTAGATCATGAAGTTGACAAGTATCAGATTAATTATGTAAATAATTTAATTAGGGAGAAATATCAGAAAATTATTAAATTTACGGATTTAAGATTAATTTTTTTAAATTATAAAATAATAGAATTTTTTTTAAAAAAAATATCTCAATTTTTATTTTTTAACCCCCAATTATTATTATTTGTTTTAGAGTTGTCATTTCTATTGTATAAGTTATTATTTTTTTTATTGCTTAAATTATTATTTTTTTTTATAAAATTATCATTCTTATTATTTAAATTATTTAAATTATTTTTATAGGGATAGTTTTATAATTTTATAATTTAAAAAAATTAATCCTAAATTCTATGGCATTTCTTGATGATTTTACATAATTTCTCTATAACTAGATTCTTTGTATAAGAATTAAATATAATTTTTCTATTAAAATATTGGCACTTTCTTTTGCATTTTCTCTGTTCTAATCATTGTTTAGAAGACGGAATCGATCAAAAGATCATATGGGAGTGTGAGGTTGAACCGAACCAGCAGGTCGTGATTGTTTCCTCTAATAAAAATTAATTAATCTCAACCCAACGCCCAAGCCCTCTAATTCTCAGCCACTTCTCCAGCCATCTTCGTTTGGCTACAAAACGAAACGCATTACTAGATGACGCCGCATTAAAATTCAATAAAAAATACTACTAGTCAATAACTAATAAATTCCCGTGACAACGTGATATTTATAGGACCCATACCAAACTGGTTAGAATAAAGGTAACTAACTCGTATTTGTTTTTAAATAATTTATATTTTTAATTTTGTTAAAAAACTTTCAATCTTTTCAATGTCGTCCTTCAATATAATAAGGAACCACTTTGTCACAAAACTCCGATCAACTTACGTCTACAAATGATAGATGTACCTACTGTTATTCTACGTTTAGAAATCAAAATTTAAATTTATTACCTTTAGATCATATATAATAATTTCACTGTTGTTTCAATACTTACCTCCCCTTTGAATTTTGAAAAAATATAGTTGTCGAAAAAATTTTATCTTTATACTTTCGACTTGATAGAAATTAGACTTAAATCTAAAATAACTTAATTATATTTTAATTTCTTTTTTAGAAAAACTTACACTCCCTTCAATACAATAAATAACCAAAAATAAATTCTATTTTGAAACTAAAAACAAGTTAACAACACAATACAATTAGAATTCTAAATTCAAATAATAAATAAAAGAAGGGAAAGATTGTAGGGAAAAAATATAAACAATTTATATGTGTTGTACTATTTTTTAATTAAAAAAATAAATATTAACAGTATAGATTATAAACAAGATCAAATATATGTGATCTCTCACTAAAAAAAAACTTTCATATAGTTAAGTTATTATGTATAAAAGTACGTAAAGCAAAGAAAGTTAAGATATTTTGCTATGTAAGTTTGATAAAATTTGGAGAAAATTTTTTATATTATTAAATTATAAGACTATTAAAAAACATTATAGTACTATAGACCAATCGGAACTTGTGCAATCGGTCATATTTATGACTTGTAGTTGTAGGCACAGTTTCATTATTTAATTTATATTTTTTTATAAAAAATTTAAATAAATCTATCATCAGGATCTGACACTAAAATTAGTATATAATTTTAAAATTTAAAAAATATTTATAAAAAATTTATGAAATTATTTATTAAATAATAATTCACAGTTCTTATATAATATAAATTTATTTTTTATTATTTATATTAATTTTTATTAGTCTTTAATTTAATTTAATTTATGTATTATGAATGGGGTATAAGCCACTACAACTACTATTCAGCGCGCTTACGTACTGCTCCTTCCCAATTCTCTATCGAAGACTGCTTTGTCTTTTTCTCACCTCCGAAAACGCAAGACGGAGCGATTAATTAATTTGATCACAATCCTGGTCAAGTGGTGCTTTCTGTAATTGGAAGGAAACGTCTTGGACTAAACAACCTTCTAATAATAATAAGAAAGAGAGATCTGTCAAGAGATAATTATATCATTTAAATATAATATTTTAAATTTAAATTAGACGGTATTTATAAAAAAATTATTAAAAAAATAAAATCTATTTTATTAATTTCTATATTTTGTAAAAAATAATATTTAAATTATTAATTAGGAAATATCGTCTATTTTTTTAAATAAAAAAAGAAACCGACGAGGGGAGAAAAAGATAGAGATACGAGTTCCTCTAATTAATATCAAACCGGCCCATTATACTGCCATAACATGTACCCTAACTTGTCGTTGACATTCAATACGGGTGGCTCTCTCCTAGTATGGCTTTTGGGCATAAAAGGAAATTCACTTTTTATGTAACTAAAGCAAACCTATTTATTTATTTAAGTACTATTACACTCTCTAATCCAATCTCAGTGGATGACGCAACATTATCTCCTCTACTTCAACGACCCTGTCCTTCATAAAAACCGTTCATGGCAGGTTTATTCATTCCTGATCATCTATATAAAACCGTTCATGTCAGAGTCATTTGTAATTAAATATAGAGAAAAATGAGCAAAAAAAACCTCCCCACTGTGTTAGTTCAGTTCTTTGGCCACAAAAGGACCTTTTAGGTCAGTCATGAGCATTTACAAAAGTATATCTCTAAAATTTAAGAGGGTATTTATAAAAATATTTATAAATTTTTTATTAATAAAATGTTATATTTATATTTTTTATAGGTTATAAATTAATTTTTTATCAACTAACTAGATTATTTTTTATTGGCTGGTTATGTTAGTTCAGTTATATTACTACATATCTTTATCTCTCGCCTCCAACTACAAATCACAGCCTTCATTTATATTTTCATGGAAGCGATATTATTATTTTCACAACTAATAAATTGAGGGCCACGAGTGGCTATTCCAGGAATATACCGCGTTTGGCCATCAGACAAATGAGGCTGTGATCCCAAACATAGACGATTGAGTTATTTTCTTTCTTCCTCTTTTCCTCTTAATCTGACATATATAGTGGCTGCCCAATGTCTCTGGACCACCCTTTCTGAAAATGACATATAGTAGCAGTCAGTAATCACGAACCCAGTATTCCATTCGGCCGAGGTCAGTCACCAAGTGGCTTTGATTTGGACCCAAACCAAACAGCTTGAGAATCCCAGCAAAATTCACAAGTTGGCGTACCGAGGGGGGTTAGACCTAACAGAGGATTATTCTCTCACACATGAACTAATATTTAAATTCTCATAAAAAAATATCTATATTTAATATCTAATAATAATTTAAATAGAATTGTCTTTAACATCTATACTTAGCAGGAAAGAACATTACAAGCCTGGTAAGGCAGCAGACAGTCTTTTGCTTGGTGGAAAAAGGAGTACTGACTCTTGGATTAAAGATATTCCAAGCTTTTAAATATGAAACTACAACCGGAAAGGATATGAGAGATAAGTGATTTATGTTCAGAACATTATCCTCCACATACGCTCACATTACATCAGCTCATCATTATTCAATAGCTGAAAACTGTGGGTTAAGATAAAATAAATCTAAAACTATCACAGCATTTGTAGAATCACTGAAGCAAATTGTTTATGAGGGAAGCGTTACATCAGATGGAAAAGGACAAAGGTTGAATAATGCCGTGAGCAATTTGCAGGGTTATGCTATGTTACATATATAATAAAGATGTTTGGGCAACAAGTGTATGTCTTGCATACTTGGCTTTGGCCAAAAAGAAGTCTTGCAGACTTAGGAGTGAAAAACAAACACTGCTTTAAGCCTTTTTCTCTTGACTTGGCCAAAAAAAGTCTTGCAGACTTAGGAGTGGGAGAAAGAGGATTAAACTCCAGAAAGGATCTTGGGGATGGAATCATGAATCCCCATTCCCCACCAAAAAAGAAAGAAAGCAAAAAACCAGGGCACTTAATTGATTAAAAATGGAAAAGCCTTATTGAGAGATCAAAGAATAACTTCAATGAGGAGGAAGAAATAATAAGTGGGGGAAGTTTGGACAACATTGTGACTTGTCTTTTCTAGTGTGATTGTGTCAGAGTGTGCAGTTTAATTTGTTTGTGGGTGGCTCGTGTTTTCCCCTTTCATCTCTGCCAAGTTTCCTTAGGCCCTTAGCCTGTGTCCCTCAAAATTGAAAGGTGCATTTTCCATTTTCAACTCTGAAATCCTAATAATAATGCTTCTTCAGTTCAATGGGCCTCAAAAGAGTGACCCCAAAGGAAAAGCACAGAGTCAATTCAAATGGCAGTTAAGTGGGGTAAGTAATTCGATATCGAGATTTTGAGTTTAAGTCTTATCGTATATAAAAAAATCTTATTGAGAGACTTACCGACTATAAGCAGGTGCGCAACGCGGGTCGAATCGTCGGGATAAAGTTCAGGTGAATCAGGTGGACAATAAAATTTTTTTTCAGACGGCATCTTGTAGGAAAACTTTTAGAGGAAGGGAGATTTGGTCTTACGTTTAGATTAGTAGGTGATCCAATCTTTTTCTAAAAATTCTTATAAAAAAACCCTACGGGGGAATTAAATAATATAATTAAAATATTTTAAAAAAATATATCAATTCAATTAATTTGAACTACTTTTTTGGATAGCATTAATAAAATTGTTCAGTTTTTTTTTATTTAAACTTAGTTTTTAACTTAAAAAGGTTTCATTAAATCCCTATAGAATTTCTCTTTATAACATAAAATATGCTAGAGGCATTAATAATGCTCAAAAGCCATATGTTTTTTTATAAAGCCGTCATCATATCATAATATTTTCAAAGGGAGAAGATTAGCATACGGTATGACCGAAAAGGTCTTGAGCCCTTTCTGTGTTGCCGTTGTTGTTGACTCATTTCATCGGAATAATACTCAGCGGTGGGCTGTATTCGACATAAATAGACAAGGGAAGATCTCAATGCTGAAAACTAAACATCGGCAAAAGCATTAAACAATGCAATGTAACAATGCAGATAGTAGAGGGAGTTGTCGGCAAGGAGAGAAGGGTCTGGAAATGAATGAGAGGAGTTTTTATAGTTTTTTTTATATGGGCAAAGATGGAATATCATAAAATATATGAGAGCAAATTAGTCACAGAATTTAGCTCCAATCCCAAAACCCCCCATTTTGGAGGGAACCCCTTCCCCTTCCTACCTTGAAAACTTTCCAGTCCCGCAGCAGGCGATGATATGCCTTTCTGAAACAGTCACTTCACCCAGTTCACATTAAGCCTAAATTTCACACGACAGATAATTTCAAGTACTTTACATATGTGGTATACCGTGGCAATGATCTCGTAACTAGAGTTCGACAGAAAAGAGAAACTACTATCAAATTGAGCTAGCCTGCATGCGATCAGTATTACAAGTTTAGAGATGGGCCCAATAAAGCCACACCTTTTACATGTGGGGCCAAACATTTGGCAAATTGGGACCAAATTGATTGGTAGCATCCATAAGATTATTCATGCCATAGAAGTTCAAACGTCTTTCCTAATATACAGATAACAAGGAACGTACTATATTTTATAAAAATATGAGTTCGATTTTCGCTACTATTATAAGGGCTCCTTTAATAAGTGATCTCGTAAGTTCTCTGTAAACGCTATCTAAATTTTAGGATTGTGCTATAACATTGGTGGAAAACCGTGCCTACAAAAAGATGTTGAAAGGCCATTTCCTTCTATTACGAGGATCTACCTGATAGGTTGGTAGTGTTGGTTGGGGTGAGAGGTATGGAAATGAAAGAGACGTGCAGGGATATTACTAGGAACTAGTCGATTGGACATCCCATGCAAAGGGATGGGGTTAATCGTGGTGGGCAAAGAAGTTAATGATCTAGGCAGCTAGGGACATGGTGCAAAGACATGGATGTTACTAACAACCTGCTGAGGTAGTCTTGCAGAAACATCAGAGAAATTTCCCGTTGTTCCATACGAGGATTGAATACGAGTCGCCACAAGCTGAGATCTAGCCATGGCAAAGCCACTTTGAAGGCTTTGCAGAGTAGTTGCAGGAGGCATACATGAAGATGTACCAACAGCTAGGGAGGACCTAGCAGCACTTTGTTCTCCATCAAGTTGAATAAACTGTTGAGCGAGATTTCCATCTGACATTGACCAAGTGGTTAGTTAGGAAATAATGTAGTGTTCTGCATATGGATTTGAGCACCTATGCTACATTTTCTCAGCAACCAAACGGTACCTTGGATGTGTCAGTTAGTGTTTCAAGGAAATTTGCTTTTGTGCTGTTCATTCTTTACAAAGGAGAAGAATTATGGAGAATAATTTGTGGAGAATAGATTATAAAAAATAGTTTTTAAAAGAAAAGTGATATTGAAAAAATAAGTATTACTCGTATTCTTCATTTTTCTTTCTATTTTTCAAAGCTCACTTAAGATAATGGGCCTGTTTAGTTCCATTTTTGGAGAAGTTCTTATAAAGAATAAGTGATTTAAAAACTCAATTAGAGAAGAATTTATAGAAAAAATATGAATTTAAATAAAATGAGTGTTTAGATAGTTATTATCAGAATGAATTTTGTGATTGGTAAGTTATTAGAAATGGTATGAGGTGAAAAAAAAAATTTGAAGGCTGCTGTTTCAGATCATTGTTCCGTCCTCCCTCCTCCACCGTCTTCATCCCTCTTCGAGATCCCTCTTCCACAGTCATCACGGCGAGATCTGGAAGAACAAGAACTGGCTGCTTCCTCCTCTAGTGATGAGGACCAAACGACGAGTACCAGATCTAGACAAAACTACCGCCAGTTCCTCCTCTAGTGATGATAATCCACCGTCTCTTCCTTCTTTCTTCAACTTCATTGGAAACAACGATAACAACGACGACAAGATGATACGGCAGAGCAAGACAATGGGAGAGAAGAAGCAAAGAGCATGGACGGCGACACGGAGAAGAGTGAAGGCCAAAAATGAAGAGTAGGACGGTGATGGGCAGAGGGAGCAGAGAGAGGGAGGAGAGAGAGTAGCACTACTACAAAATAGGCTTTTTAAAGCCTTCTTTTTAAACCGGTTCTCGCGGAAATGATTTAAAAAATACGACCGGTGGCATTTTTGTAAATAAGAGTAAAATATTTATATATGATGTACACGTGACCGGTGTAAAAGAAATAAGCGGTGTCATTTTTATAATAAGGCATGTGACCAGTGTAAAAAAAATGTGCGGTGGTATTTTTTTAAATAAGGATAAAATATTTACACCTGATGTATACGTGACCAGTGTAAAAGAAATGAGTAATGTCATTTTTTATAAATAAGGGTTTAATATTTATACCTGATGTACACGTGACCGGTGTAAAAGAATTGAACGGTAGCCTTTTTTGTAAATAATGGTGAAATATTTACACCTGATGTACACGTAACTGTTGTAAAAGAATTGAACGGTGACATTTTTTATAAATAATTGTGAAATATTTATATCTGATGTACATATGACCAGTGTAAAAGATAAAATATTCTACACCTGATGGAATGGCTTCCATTGTAGAATGTCCTTACTATTAAAAATCTAACAAAAATCCCTAATTTTTACGCTTTCCTCTCTTCACAAATCATCGTCGTCCATGGAGAAAATCAAACAAGGGAGAACACATGGTGACAGGAAGCTCCGCCTTCATAACACACTTTCTAAAGCTCGCCGAAGAAGAAGACCTAGATATGCGATGACCCATACTCGTGCTTGTTGTTCTCTATTGTTGAAATTTGTTGTTCTCGCCTCTAAAGCTCGCAAGAGAAGAAGACCCAGATCTACGATGGTGGGTATTTATTTTTCTTGTTTCTTTCTTTCTGGGTTTTATTTAAATATATTTCTGTTTACTTTTGAGCAGATAAGCTAGAGGAATTGTGACGGCGTTTCTATGATGTCTTCAATTAGGTGACGACATTTCTAGATTTTTGTTTCTATATATATAGTTGGGTTTTTGTTTCTTTCATTTCTAGGTTCTCTGACTTTTTCTTTCTTCCTCTTTTTTGTTCTCTGCTTGCATTTTATATGTACATATTTTTCTTTATCACTCTCCTCCTACTCTAGATTTGTGACGAAGAAGGAAAGAACTTCGATTCTAGATTTTTTTTTTATTTTTACATTACTTTTTAAACCGGTTGTATAGAATAACCGGTTTAAAAAATTGATTTTCTATACTAGTTGTACAATAGGTATAGAATATCATATTTTCTATACGGGCTATTTCTACACTGGACCAAGGTCCAGTGTAGAAGCTTATTAACCGGTTTAGAAAGCTCATTTACTAGCAGTGTGGGAAAAAGGTAATTAGAGAGTCCATAAGCTCATCTATAAACACTTATGGAGCTTTGAAGACTTTTTGTTTAATTCGATTTAGGCCAAAAGCCTTTCTCAAACTTTGGTTTCAGAAGAAACTAAATACCCATAATGTGATCTCCTTTTGCAGATTCTCCTATAATCCCATTTGTCCACATCACCCTATATTTTTTTTGCCAGCTTCTATCATCACCCTTTGTAATTATATATATATATAGTTTGGCTTTGCTACTAATATACTTTAAAGTTTAAACAGTAAACAATCATTATTAAAATAATAAAAAATATTTATCAAAATACTACCTCTAAAATTGAATATAGTATGCATGGAGACTTTTGAAACCATATTTTGCCCAACTTTGTGGGTGTTTGGTTTACTCTAAAACCAAAGTTTTAGAAATGAGGTTTGGGCCAAAAGTTAAACAAACATCATTCAAATATCCAAAAGAGTTTATGGATCAAACAATGATTTCAAACTATAGTTTTGAATAAGTTCTAGGTAGAGAAAATAACTTATGGGTTATCTAATGGCTATTTTATCTCTACTTTTTCTGACACACTCTTTCCTCTCCATCGTCTTCTTCTCTGACTTCTTCTTCTCCGTCTTCTTCTACCGTATCTCTCGACATCTAAAGAAGAAGACAACAACGACGGTGAGATCTAGAGGAGGGATGACGACGACGAGATCTAGAAGAGGGATGACGAAGGCAAGATCTGGAAGAGGGATGACGAAGGCAAGATCTGGAAGAGGGATGAGCAGTGGGATTGTCATTGTTGCCTCCTTCTGTGCTCGTCATCGACGTTCAGAGTAGAGCATGATAGAGGAGGGATGGATGGTGGAGATGATAGCAGAGCATGGCGGAGCAGCGTAGAGCATGATGATGATGATAAACAGTAACAAATTATTATTTATTTACTTATTTTTTTACCATATATCATTTTTGGTAATTTATCAATCATAAAACTCATTCTGGTAATAACCACCAAACACTCATTTTATTCAGAATCATTTTTTTCTATAAGCTCTTCTCTCCAAAAGAACTTTTAAATCACTTATTCTCTATAAAAGTATCTCCAAAAGCTAAATCAAATGGGTCCTTTATTTCTTAACAAAGCACTTTTTAATTCAAAATCATAGTTTGGGTAGAAAATTATGGTTTTAAAATGATTTTTAGAAGCTATTCTCTTAAAATTATTTTTATCAGTTTTTCTTTAGAAACTATTATTCTTTAAAAGTTAATCTAACCATATCCGTACAAGAACATTGTTCACCCAGGAACTATATATTTACTTTTAGAAGAGTTTTTGTGGCATCAGGCCACCAAATTATTGGTCAAAACTTTGATTTTGACAAAAAAAAACTAAGACAAATTTCATTTTCTAAGCAGTATAATTTTTTTTAATATTAAAGATATAAATACAAATTTTATTTTATAGTAAATGTTGGTTTCGCTTGTTGTATATTTAGGATAAATTAAGTTATATATTTAAGATCGGGAGAATAATTAATTATATTTTATAAGAGACTAATCCCTTTGTAAAGAAAGGATTGATTTTGATCATATGTCAAAAGCAATAACTAATGTTAGGATGCACGAGTGGATTCGAAATAAAAGAAATTAATTAAAAGATTTAATTTATTAGGATAATCAATAGATAATTGATCGAAAGTCTAAAGTATTTAAATCATTATCTCCATTGGCGTTAATTAAGTTGATCATTACCCTGATAGTGATCAACTTAATTTTAGTATGATTTTCTTTCAATTTTATGTAAAATATAAGGCCACCTATAAAATGTAAAACTACTTCGTGATCTCGAATGTTAAATTGTGAGCTCCCAAGTACTTGGCCTGTTTCAAAATGGAGTTTGGGTGCAAAAATAAACATAATTTCTTTTAAAATGGAGCTTAATATGCCATCTCCGTTAACTCTTCTAAACTTCTGTTACTTTTTCAATATACAGTGCAAAAATATTCATAATCTTTTTCAAAAAGCGTTGCTGTCACTATAATCAAACCCTAGGTGCAAAAATGTTGAATCCAAGTAACCAAACATGAAGATCTGTTACGCTAGCCAACTAGATTGCCTTCAAAGCTTAAGGTAATCAAACCTGAAGGTCATCTCCTCTTGTCACTTAAGTACATGATTTAAGGTTAAAAAAAATGAGTACATATAGAATACATGCTTTTAAAGGAAATGTTTAAATAATTAATGTGCGGTCAAGACTCAAGATAAACTACGAGTCCCACGTGCTGCTATATTCTTGTATCACTCTTTTTTCAAATCCATCAATGTATCAATAAGAGGACTAATTACAGAAGTTCGACCTTGCACTTCTTAATTGTTCAATTATCGATCATCCTTTTTATTTACAGATTATGTCATTGATTATATATATATATATATTAGGGTTTGGCAGCAATTAGTGAGGTGGCTCAACAGAAGAAGGCAAACCCTAGGATCTTGCCCATGATGAAGGATCCAAGTGACCTTACTAATTTGATGATGATATCTTTGGGATGTGGTACTGAACCTAAGAAAGCCACATACTATGGTCGAAAAGCATATTGGTGGGGCACCCTACAAATAAATGATATTCCGAATTCCTCACATGTACTAAAGATAAACCCAAAAATAAATTATGATACATGATTGGTATAAAGTGGCCAGTCATAAAGTAGTGGGAAGAAAACTGGTCAAATGATATTCCGAATTGCGAATTCTCTACATTCAAGACCTGGTACCGAGATTCTCGTCCTACTGAATCTCTCCTAATTTCATTCAGTTTCCCGTTTGGTTGAGCCGGTAGTCGGACCCTCCTTGGCCGCTGGACCCCCATCCATGTATCGCATTCCACCGTCGGACCTTCTGCCACTCCGTTGCTTCCTCCCTCATTCGAAGGTTGCTCCGTTTTGGACGAGCTTGCCGCCTTCCTCACCTCCTCAGAAACAGGTGGAAATAACTGGGATGTGCGGCCACCAGCTTCAGGAAACGTGGTCTTCTTGTGAGGGAAATGGTCACGGTCGTGTCCGTACCGACCACAACTAAAGCAAATTAGGCGGATGCCTTCGTATTGAATTCTCTGAGCCTCCCATTAATTAGGATCATGGGTCTCAGTGGTATATTCAGGTCTAATTTAACCCAAATCTGAGCAAATCTTCCCTCTTTATGTTTAAGAGTAGCCATATCAATCATCAAAACTCAATCTATTTGTGAACCCAGAACGGGCAAAATGCCTTGATCAAATAATCAAGAGCCAGCTTTGGAATACGGATCCATGCCACTATTCTAGTAATTTGTTCTTCTTCCGGATCAAAATCTGGCTTCCATGATTGTACAACAACGCAAACATCATACAAAAGCCAAGGGCCACCAGTTAGAGCTAATTCATAATCGGCTTCGTGCGAAAACTGGACCACAAAGAACCCCGATCCCACATCAATTGTTTCTATGTCGTCTTGTTTTGCACACAATTTCTGAAGCTTAGATTCGAAAAATTCTGGGTAATCATTCTTCCCAAAAGCTTAACAATAAGAGCATTTTTCTATCTCAAGGCTAATCGCTACTTCTCCTTGGGTGGGATGATCACACTGGGTCCAATAGCAGTCATCATAACATAAATTCTCTCCACTCCACCAGTCCTCATCTTCTTCCACAGTCGTCGTCAATTCGTGACAGGCTCTTTAAAAGATTTCCACTTCTTGTCAGTCGCCGGCGGAGACGTATCCGTTTCTTTCACACTCTTAGCCTCCACACCTTTCTCAGTCATATGAGTATCATCGTTCATCCATTCTTCGACCCTTGGGACTAGTATTTGTTCGTTTGAAAAGGTAGCCTCGTCCGCCCCAACCTTCTTCCTGATCCTGCTCAAAGCATCTCGTTCCTCCGGCGTCGGCACCGTAGGTAGGTTTTCTCTCTCTTGCACGCTCATCTCGTTGTTGAGATATAATTTAACTTATTACGAGTGTATACAGTTTCTTTTGATAATAGATGATTTACTTTTTTTTTAATAAAAAGGCCAAATGATATTAATAAATAAAATAGGGTTATGGTGAAAAAATGCCCATAAACTTTTTTAAAATGTGTCTGATACTATAAACTTTAATTGAGTGTAAAAATACATATGAACTTCTTTAAATTGGGCAAAAATATCACCTCCGTTAAATAAACTTCCACTACTTTTTAGTTCAATAGACCCCTCGTTATTATTTAAATGATTATTTAAAAATGCCCCACTCTCACTCTCTCCCTCTTCCTCTACTCCTTCCCTCTCTCAATTTCTCAACTCTCCACTCTCCACTCTCTCATCCTTTTCTTCTTCGTTCATATTTCTTAGCTTCCTCCTCACCTTATACCCTCCTCCTGCCTCTTCAAACCCAAAGGCATTCATCCCAAAAGCTCTCTTTCCATGACAACATCATTTTAACTATTTCACTCTCAGAGGGCTCACCCCTTCAGAATGTTACCTTGCTCCTTGATACTGGTAATAGACTTTCATGGCTTCATTGTACAAAATCCTCCGATTTCAACTCCTCTTCATATTCCCCCCCTCCCTGCACCTCCTCACCTCCTCACCTTAAGATTTGGACTCATCAGCTGAATAATTAAACTAAGATGTAAATTAAATATTACGTAGGTTCATGGCCTAGCTATACGTCACCGTCAAAAATCCAATTCAAGTAGCACCATGAGACGTTACTAATGTAGCAACATTATTTTACATAATTATTTGAGCAGTTGTCAGAAATTCATACTTTACTTTAATGGAAGTTTTTTTAGTATACTATTTATTAGATTCTATTATTAGGTATTTAATTTTAGGATTCTCTAGTTGTCTCTCTTAATAAAAATATCACCTCTAAAAATTAACTTGAGACCTAAAAAAATATAATAGAAACTTACACTTTTAGATAACTTTGATGGAAGTTATGAGTGAGACTTGCCATAGAAATTTTAGTTTTCGGAGTTGCACCAAGGGAAAATTCAACTAGTTGTTGAAAGGGTCTTGCATTGGTATAAAATACCTGCAAAAGCAGACGAATTATTAATTAAGTTGCTGCTCGCAAAATTTTTCCTTCTTCTCTTATATAAATTCACACTAAATTTAGATACAAAGAAAGCCCAAACTACAGATTGTAATGTTGATGGCTGATACTCTGATAAGTCTATTCTTAGCTTTCTTGTCAGACGTTATATGTGAATAAAAAATCAGTTTAATCTTTCTTCAGTTTCATGTGATAATACTCAATATTAATTTTGAAGTATTCAAGAAACAAACTTATTGTGTACAAATTAATTAACTACCTCTCTTTTCAAATGAAGAGGGAAACAACACAAAGCTTACTTCTTGAGCCGCAAGTCGAAGCCATCCAACTTGCTGCTTTGAAACTGGTTTAACCTGAGATATGAATAACGCACGAGTTAAGAACAGTAACGGTTACAAGGATCCCTCATGTATATTAAAATAATGAATGACTATAATTCTTATTATTGGCAAAGGAAGATTGAAAAACCTGTCCAACACTGGTCCACACGACATTCTCATCACAAGGAGTACTTAAAGAACCCATATATCTGTAATACACTTATGTTGATGACAAGCCCTGGATCAACCATACCCATTGGTGCTGCAGTCTTTAGAAATGGGTATCAAATCACCCATTACTTGAAACAAAAGAAAATCGTACACACACACACACACATGTATATAGCGGTGGTCAGCACCATATCCAAACTCAGGATAATCGGCTGATTTCGTAAAATATGCCAATCACCGGAATTTGTCCTGCTTTACTTTTGTGCACCATATGTATCTCTAAGTCAAACCTGGTTTTCAAATATTACGTGAGAGTATATATGAAAGAGAAGGATTGGGGTGTCTGCTGCCCACACTATTGCCTCTAAATCTTTGAAAATTTGTAAAAAGATTTGAAAACAGCGCTATTTTTTATCCATAAGATATTAAAATTTTACTCATTTTATATGGAATCTAATGATGAAAAGAAATAAAAAAAAAATCTAGGCAGTTGGAGAATTTTGAAGGACAGCAGAGGGTGGCTAGCAAACACCCCCATTCCAAGAGAGAATAAGCGCATATATGGATCTTTCAATAGTATATATGGCAATAATATGATTATACTCTTTCGGCCATTAATATAGGACCTAATTAAAAAGTTAATATTAAATCTAAATAGAAGATCTATTTCTTATATTTATCATTTTTTTCTCAAACTACCCATATTCCCTAAAAAATAATAATAAAGTAAGGGAGGAAAGGATGGAGTAAAGAAAGATGATTAGGGTTTTATAAAAAATATGTCATATTAACTAATTTAACTTTCTTAATTTAATTAAATGATCTTACTAACAACCTAACAGATTTCTTGATTCACAGAGATAGGTAGATTCTTATTTACCTCACCACTATGGAGCTGGAGGTGAAGATACTAATGTAAGGGAGATTACAAATTATTGAGCTTTCGTTTTCTTCTTGCTTTACTTTTTTCTTATTTCTTGTTGCTATCTGCACTTCCTACTTTCTGTTCTTTACATTCTGCTTTATTGCTTTCCTTTTTGTTTTATTTCTTCTGTTCATTTACTTTCTGTTATTTACTTTTTAAGTATTTACTTTCTGTACTTACTTTTCTGTTTTTTAAATTATGTCTTCTTTACTCCGTTCCTTTTCCTTCAAACGTGGCAGTGGATCTTCTTCTTCCACTTCCTCATCATCAAACTTCTCAAATGAGGAATCAAACGCTGTAACCAGCAAACTAAACAAACGGATTTTCAAAGAAGAAATTTCTTTTGAAAACATAAATCAAAACATTGACAATTGGACTTTACCACCAGTTGCCACAAACGCGCTTTATGCACAAACAGAGGACAAAAAATGGTTCTCCAAGTCTGATTATATAATTAGGACTGTTGAAGAATCAGTTTCTGTCCAACCCGAGAAAGAAGATTTCTTTCTCCTTTCGAAAAAGTCGCTTGAAAAACACCGAAAATAGTATAACTTTTTACATATCGGTTGTATTCAAATCGCGATAAAACCACTTTTTAGAAAAGGCCTGAATGT
Organism: Leucaena leucocephala; assembly: GCA_037074615.1. Classification (NCBI taxonomy): domain Eukaryota; kingdom Viridiplantae; phylum Streptophyta; class Magnoliopsida; order Fabales; family Fabaceae; genus Leucaena; species Leucaena leucocephala. The sequence continues at coordinate 20,683,525 of CM073523.1, read as the reverse complement.
ATCGTGCCTGGTTTGTCTTCTGGACAACAGACATAATATATTCCAAGATGCCACCTTGGCCATGGCTGAAACTGGATTACACGATGGTCCTGTTTACTTTAATTGTTATCCAGATCGGATGACTGAATTAAAGGATGAACATGTCCATGAGTGTATTAAACTTAAAATTAAACTAAACGGTTTGAATATGAAGCCTGGATCTATACCTGCTGTTCTAATTTATAGAATACAGTATAAGGTCTCAAACATTTCAACTTCTTACGTTCAAATTCCTCCGGAAAAGGATCAAACAACAGTTTTTCTAACTGATTTTACAAATGTTAATTTAACAATCCCTAAAACAATTATGTGGGAAAAAGTTGAATTACCAAAAGAATGGGTTATGGAAAGAGCCACACAGCCTACACCACAACCTGTTTCTCAAGTCAGTAGGATTACCCAAACATCAGATGGATCTGTCAGGATATCCTTCGATCGATCCAGAAAATCCTTTTCACAAACAAATAGGACTGAATCTTCAATATATGAGGATTGTAGATCTCTCCAAACTGAATCATCTAGGTTCTCATGTTCTTCAATTCCTAGACCGCCTTCTGTCATTTATGGAATGGCACCTACAGTAGTTGCCCAAACACAAGCACCTACTAATGTTTCTCTTCAAGGAATTGATAATTCAGTAAACATTCCCCAAACAGTGTATGAAAGAGATGAAGACTTAAGATCTCATGAGTCTCCAACTTATTCATCACTTGGGATGGATCAAACAATTGGTGTCGTTGAAAATGATTTTCAAATTGACAAACAAACTTTGCAAAAACAATTTTACTCGGAAGATTATACTCTCCAGAGGAAATGGTTTTTAGAAAACTTCAAAGGATCTGTTAGAAAAAAGATTCAAGAAAAATTCTACAGAATCCTTGAAAGAATTCAAATGAATATTCAATTTTTTGATTGGTTTGGCGAATATGCTAAGGACACTAAATTGGAATATCCATTTGAACAAAATGTTGATGTTATTAAACACTGGACTAGTTCCAAAGGAGATAATGTATTTTCTGAATTTCCTCCAAAACAAACTGTGCAGATTCCTCAGGTAAAGGATGACAAAGATCAACCTATTCTTGCTGCACCTTTTCGATTTAAAAATGATAAACTACCTATTGATTCAAATGACATCAAAAAGATTGTTGAACAAAATAATTATACTAACTTGTATTTACAACAGTTAGGTGATCATTTTGCTCAAACATCAAACATTTCAAAAGATGTTTCTGAACCACCAAAACCTAGGATTGAAACTCCCATTTTTAAACCATTTCAGCTCAGCCCACAAATGAAGTCTGAAATCCACAACCGAAACAAGTCCAAAATGATTGATAGGATCAATCAGAAAAGACTCCAAATAGCCCAAACCATGACTATCCCAGAGTCGCCCCAACAAGAGTCAACCTCTTCAACAGGACAACTAGGAGTCATTGACAAAGAATCTCAAACAGATTCATCATCTGAATCGCAACTCCAAATCAACCACCAACACTGGAAACAGCCCTCCAGATATTCTGGTTGAAGAACGAGTTTCCCAGAACCCAGTCTGCTTCAACGGAGATAACATTTATGAATGGAACATAAATGGTCAAAGTGAAGCACAAATCCTTCAAACGATGCAGCAGATGACAATGTTGTGTACTGCGTATCAAACACAAAACAATTTTACAGATGAACAAATAACAAATCTTTTGGTATCTGGTTTTACAGGTCAATTGAAAAATTGGTGGGATCATTATCTCACACCAGGAGACAAACAGATTATTTTTTCGTCTATCCAAACAGAGTCCGATGGAACACCTATCCTTTACAACGGTGCAACCTGTCCAGATTCTGTCCAAACATTGATTTTTACAATTGTTAAACATTTTGTTGGCGATCCATCTATTTGGAAAGATAGATCAGCTACATTATTGTCAAATCTTAAGTGCAGAACCCTTTCTGATTTCAGATGGTATAGGGATACTTTCCTTGCTCGAGTTCTCACAAGAGAAGATGCCAAACAACTTTTTTGGAAAGAAAAATTCCTAGCTGGATTACCTAAATCTTTGGGTGATAAAGTTAGAGAAAAATTTAGAAATCAGAATGATGGCAAAATTCCTTATGAGTTCTTGACATACGGAGAATTAATCTCTTATGTTCAAAAAACTGCTCTTAAGATCTGTCATGATGATAGCATCCAGCATCAACTTGCAAAAGAAAAAGCCATAAACCGTAGAGAGTTAGGAACTTTCTGTGAACAATTTGGCCTTCCTTCTTGCAAACAACCCCAAACTCATAGGAAATCCCGTAGGAAAACATTCTATAGGAGATCCGAAAAGAAGAGTAAACATGTCTACCAAAGGTTTAAACATGATACACCTCCCCGTAGACTCAAACAGGAATTTAGATCCAAACCTAAGGTCGATTTTCCTACACAAAACAAAGTTAAATGTTTCAAATGTGGCAAACTAGGTCATATTTCGAGATATTGTTCTTTGACAAGAAAACTAAAGAAGATTAGATGTATTGATGAACCTCTTCTTGAACAAATAAATAATCTTTTAATTAAAGATACTTCTAGTTCAGAAATTGAAAGTGAAAAGAGTGATTCTTCTTCTGAGGATATTCAAAATATTCAAAACGATGATATCCCGAAATCCTCTTCTATCAATGTTATCACAAAAGAACAAGATTTACTCCTTGATATCATTGATAAACTTCCAGATTCTGAAAAGGGAGAATATTTGTTTAAGTTTAGAGAGTTGGTTAATGAACAGCCTTCTTCTTCTAAAACAAGTCTACCTTTTTCTTCAAACAAATATGATTTAACGAATGTTTTAAACAAATTTCAGCATTCCGTTAAACCAACAACTCTCCCAGACCTTCACTAAGAGGTACGTAACCTTAAGGCTGAAGTAAGTCTCCTTAAACTTCAACAGGAAACACATGCAGTAGCTATATCCCAAATCCAGGATATACAACTAGCATCTAAAACTGAAAATCTTGAAATAAAATCTGAAGAAGATAATCAACAAGATGACAACATCTTTTTGGGAATTATTTCAAAGATTTCAATTCAAAAATTTTATATCCATGCTAAAATTATTATTCATGATAATTTTATCTTGGATCAAACGGTCTTATTTGACACAGGAGCTGATTCTAACTGTTTTAATGAAGGAATCATTCCAACAAAATTCTTTGAAAAAACAACCCAAAGGTTTAATGGCGTCAATGGAACTCGCTTAGATGTCCGTTACAAAGTTTCAAAAGTTGTTGTTGAAAATGGCAATTTGAAAATTGAGACTCCGTTTATATTAGTTAAAAATATGGGAACCCAGATCATTCTAGGAGCACATTTTGCTAGGTTATTATTCCAGTATATGACTGATGAAAATGGAATTTCAAAAGAGTATTTGGGTAAAATAATTTTATTCCCTTTTACTCAAAAGCCAAAAATCAAGGAGCTCAATCTTTGACTTCTAAACAATGACAAATAAACTTTTTAAAAGAAGAGATTTCTTTTGAAACGATAGAGCAGCAGCTGTGTCAAAAAGATATTCAAAAGAGAATCCAAAGTTGTCTTGAGCAAATACAAATGACTGTTTGTTCAGATTTACCAAATGCTTTTTGGAAAAGAAAACAACATGTGGTAGATTTGCCATCTGAAAAAGATTTTTCTGAAAAGAAATTACCAACAAAGGCCAGACCCATTCAGATGAGTCCGGAGCTTTTGGAAACTTGTAAACAGGAGATCCAAGATCTTTTAAACAAAAAATTGATTCGCAAGTCAAGAAGCCCATGGTCTTGTGCTGCTTTTTATGTTAATAAAAATGCCGAGATAGAACGTGGTGCACCTAGGCTTGTAATTAATTACAAACCTTTAAACGAAGCGTTGCAATGGATCAGATATCCAATTCCAAACAAATATGATTTACTGAAACGATTGTATTCTGCAAAGATCTTTTCAAAATTTGATATGAAATCTGGATTTTGGCAAATACAAATTTCTGAAAACGACAGGTATAAAACTGCTTTTACTGTTCCCTTTGGTCAGTATGAGTGGAATGTTATGCCTTTTGGTTTAAAAAACGCTCCTTCTGAATTCCAAAGAATCATGAATGAGATTTTTAATGATAGTAGTCAGTACATTATTGTTTATATCGATGATGTATTAGTCTATAGTCATTCTATAGATCAACATTTCAGACATATCTCCAAATTCATTAGAATTGCAGAAACAAACGGTTTAGTAGTTTCTAAACCAAAAATTAGTTTATTTCAAACAAAGATCAGGTTTTTAGGGCATTGGATATATCAAGGATCTATTACACCGATCGAAAGAGCAATCCAATTTGCTGATAAATTCCCCGATCAAATCATTGATAAAACACAACTTCAACGATTTTTGGGATGTTTAAACTATGTTGCAGAGTTTATACCTCATTTGAGCAACTTCATTAAACCGCTTCATCAGCGACTCAAGGAAAGTCCGCCCCCATGGACTGACCTCCATTCAAACATAGTCAGACAGATTAAATCCCAGGTTAAGGAACTACCGTGTCTTAGCCTTCCAGATCTGTCTGCATTCAAAATTGTTGAAACTGATGCCAGTGACATAGGTTACGGTGGCATTCTTAAACAACGTATCGACGAAAAAGAAAAAATTGTGTCTTTTACGTCTAAACATTGGAATAGCACTCAACAAAACTATTCCACCATTAAAAAAGAAATTTTGGCAATTGTTTTATACATTTCCAAATTTCAATCTGATTTGTTAAACCAAAGATTTTTACTCCGCATTGATTGCAAATCTGCAAAAGGTGTTTTACAAAAGGATGTCAAAAATCTTGCATCAAAACAAGTTTTTGCCCTTTGGCAAGCTATCTTAAGTGTTTTTGATTTTGACATTGATTTTATCAAAGGCACTTTAAACTCTCTTCCAGACTTTCTCACCCGTGAATTTTTACAGGATAGGTAAAATGCCCAGAAAAAAGAAACCCCCAAGTGAGGAAGATAAACAGAAGGGTATTTTCCAGGATGCCCAAAGTCAAACACTCTCGAGTGAACAACTTGAGGCCATCATGCAAGTCATGATCAAACAATATGGGAGCTCCTCTGGGGCCCATAAATCTCAAACGGAGTCATCCACTCCATCTGGGTCATCCATCCAGAAACCTCAAACAATTGGGCCTTCAGCCCAAAAACCCAAAACAAAATCTGAGTCATCTACTCAGTCTGAGTCATCTACTCAGTCTGAGTCATCCACTCAGCAAATCCAAACACGAGCCTCTTCTAAAAAGACTTTGGAATCATATGCCCAGAGTTATGCCCAGAAGACTCTACCAGAAAAAACCTTTGCCCAACAATTGGCTCTTCCGCCAATACCATCAAACATATTATCCAAAACCCAATATGATTTGCTTAACCAACAACCAAAGGTTTTGCAGATTAATCCTTCCCAACAGATAGTTTCTACTTCTACCTCCCAGAAAATGGATACACCGACCTTTCCAAAATCAATCAGGGTCATAAATATCCTTCAGGTAGAACCAGAATTCTATCACAAAAATCCAAACCAGGTGGCCCTAACTGTCTTCCCTAAAGGATTTCATTTTACGCCGAAACAATTAAACAAAACTAGGGAATATTATGAATTAATTTTGATTCACTCTGAGTCGGCAGCCATTAAAAAGAACGCTGACAAAACAGATGAGTCATTAATAACTCATTCTACCCTGCAGATTTTAAAAGTCCTTACTCCATCCCAGTGGGGACAAGATTTGCAAAAAATAAAAACTTTTGGGATAAACTATGATCCTATTGTATACAATTATTGGGACTATGCTGATGCATGGTACCATGTGTTTTGGGATCAAAATAAACTTTACAAACACACTTGGTTTATTTATTTTAAAACCAAAACCAAGTATGAGTTTCCTCAATGGTTCGGACACTGGTGGGATTTCTTTGGACCATTACCAGAGATGTTTCCTCCAACAGTAGTTCAAGCTTTTGAGCTCTTTAAACAAAAGTTCAATCTCGAAGGAAAACCTTTTCCCATTGAGCTTTATTATTTTTTAAACTTATCTGTCTCATGGATTTTCTCCTGGAGTTACAGATTCTCAAACACTGAAGGATCCAGATACCTACCTATATTACAAAGACTTCTGTCGGTAAAATGGTGGGCTAAATTTGATCTTTCAAGAATAAACATACAAGCAGTCGAGAGATGGTTCAAACAGAATCCCCAAGAACTCTGTATGACGGAGCACAGCAAGTTCCTAAATCAGAAGACTAGGGTCCAAACTGTCCTCGCATCCACAAATGATAAGGCTAGCCTTATTAATCAATTGAGTTCCATGCTCCAACTCTTACAACAACAGGAGCAAGATATTCCTTCTACAAGCCAAATGAGTTCTAATCTGACATCAGAACAAGATGAAGATGAAGAACCTCTTATTAACTTGGATGAGGATTAAAACAAACTGAAGACTTGGTTGATCGAGAAATCTGTCCTAAGTTTTCTTTGGAAAAATGTAAAAGTACTGTACAAATAGTAAAATTACTGTAACAGTACTATTCAAACAGTTAGTCACTATAGTGTCGGCAGAATACTGTAGTGTCGGTAGCACTGTGCAAATAGTGTTATAACTGGAACTGTACAAACAGTACTAACTTCCGTTAAAATACTGTTCAAACAGTAACTTTGCTTGTCTATTTAGGTCGATTCATTTCCCTTCTTCAGGCAGGTTCAGTTAGAACTACTCCCTTCATAGAGAGAGAGACTCCTCCTTCCCTCTAGAATTCCCCGTCTCCCTTCTTACTTCTTTCTCTTAATCTTCCTTCTCCTCTTCTTCTACCCTTTCCCTTGTAAGTTTATGTTATTTTAAATAAACTCTCTTTTACCTTTCTGTCTTTTAATTTTCTCATATCCTTGCCTCCTCTTATGAGCTAAGCTTGGCTGGTTCTACCTCCTTTTAGTTCATTCAAGAGCACCCCCTTTTCATGCATATTTAATTTCAGTTATGCATTAATTGGTCCGTCCAGTGCTCTACTTCCTTGCTCTTTGTTTTTTTTTCTTTATTTTCGGGTCCTTCCGGGGTCCTCCCCCAAGTTGGTATCAGAGCCAGAAGGTGAAGTAGAGATGTCGTAAATAAGTTTATACTTATCTCTGTAGTGTCAAGGTATCAGTTGAGCTTGTTAGTATGATCAAGACTGTTAGTTCTTCGATAGCATAGAACTTATCTGTGTTATTATGCATGAGTCCTTCCGTACGAAAATGGACTGTAAGTCCCGCTTATGATGATTGAAAGGGCAGGTGAAACATCGTACGCAGTAGTGCATAATGACATAGAAATAGTTTATTTGGCTAGAAGATAATGGTATGATTGATCTTACTAACAACCTAACAGATTTCTTGATTCACAGAGATAGGTAGATTCTTATTTACCTCACCACTATGGAGCTGGAGGTGAAGATACTGATGTAAGGGAGATTACAAATTATTGAGCTTTCGTTTCCTTTTTGCTTTACTTTTTTCTTATTTCTTGTTGCTATCTGTACTTCCTACTTTCTGTTCTTTACATTCTGCTTTATTGCTTTCAAACGATGCAGCAGATGACAAATCCTTCAAACGATGCAGCAGATGACAATGTTGTGTACTGCGTATCAAACACAAAACAATTTTACAGATGAACAAATAACAAATCTTTTGGTATCTGGTTTTACAGGTCAATTGAAAAATTGGTGGGATCATTATCTCACACCAGGAGACAAACAGATTTAACTTTCTTAATTTAATTAAATTATTTAAATAGATTATATATTAAAGATCAGAAGAATATATATGTCCTACGTTAAGGACTAGAGGAGTATCAAGTTATATATATACTCATCCATTTTTTAATATATGAAATAATTAGAGAGCTAGTCTTGATCCTAAATATAAGACATATATCTTATATTTATCTTTTTCTAAATTGCCCTATTGATATTCTCTCAATAATAATAAAGTAAAAGAGGGATGATTAGGGTATTTTAGATAAAATATATCATATTAACTAATTTAACTAATTTTTTTAATCTAATTAAATTAGTTAAATATGACATACCATATTAAGGACAGGAGGAGTACAATGAAAGAGCACCTTTTGCCATTTAGGGTGTGTTCCGAAGGAGAATGCCAGTGACACTGTTGTAGCATGTATTTAGTTACGTTGATGTGGAGATAGCCTGCGTCTCCAGGCCACTCCAACTAAGCAAACATTCCCAAATAATGAATCAGCCATAAATTTGAGACATATATATAAATAGAGAGAGTAGTGTTGTAAGTGAATGAATATATATAATTACCCTAATATCATGGCCAGTGTTGAAGAGAGAGGCATTGGAGGGGCGATAGGGGATGTGAAGGGGACCTAAACGGGGTGTAAGCTGAGCCACACAATTTTTGAGATGAATGGGAGATTGGGTGCTTCCATTTTTGCACCTGTACCTCTCGGGTCGAATCTCTCCCCAATGAGCCGGCCCATGATCACTATTCGGGTCATAGTTAAACTCATCCTTTGTGCATAATAATCCATCGTGAAGATTTTTTCCCTAACACTTAATATTTTTAAACTAATTTTTTATGAATTTACTATTTTAAAATATTTTTTTAATAGTATTCAATATCATATCATAAGATAATTTTTATTCCATTTAACACTTTTTATAGTAATAACACTCAGTATTCTAAATTTAAGGTACTCATTATTACTTATAAAAATATTTTAAAAATAAAATTATACTTAAAAATTATTTTAAAATATTATATATGCCCGTTAAAAGCAATAAAAAGAATTAACGAATGTGTGTTGATTCAAAATAAAAGTGGCTAATTGAAAAAATAGTGTAAGGGGTGGATTCTATTTAACCCAATTATGAATTATGTGAACCAATAACGTAGGACGCAAATTAATTATGTGGATTAAAAATAAAAGCAATTAATTAAAGGATTAATCCACCGTACGCATCTTCCCTGAAAATTCGTCCTCAACCGTTCTTGTGTAGTAGAATATGGAATACGGGAATAGAGAACAAAAGGAGAGGCACTGGTGGAAAATTGGCAATCAAAATCCCTATTTTTAAACCGGTCAATGCGGAGACGGTTTTAAAAAAATTAGCGGTGACATTTTTGTAAATAAAATGAAATATTCACACCGTATTTACTCGTGACCGATGTGGAAATATTTAGTCCGGTTTAGATGTTTAATTTCTACAGCGGATGTTATAGAGACCGATGTGGAAATATTTGGTCCGGTTTAGATGTTTACTTTCTACAGCGAATTTATATTGACCGAGGTGGAAATATTTAGTCCGGTGTAGATGAACTCCGTCAGGATCCTTTCCCGCCATTTTATGTCAAGTCTTCTCAGACATGCGCAGTATTTCATCATGATCACCTTCTCCGATATCTGTTTTATATTCATTTCTTCTATTCTTCTATCTTAACTCTCCAATGGCTTCGCCTCACAAAAGACAGAGACAGAATGTTGAAGACAAACATATGCACGTATCTCCTGATAACCCTTCAGTTCCTTCTCCTCCTCCCCTGCTTCAACAACTGGTGGAGTTCCTGGAGGAACTCATCCCGCGCTTCAATGCCCTGGAGCACTCGGTGGAAGAACTGGCTCTGAAAGTGGAGAGGATGAATGAACGTTTTAGAGCCTTCCGTTCTGAAGTTCGTCGCCATCAACACGATGACAGTTTCTTTCATCCTGTTGTTGATAGAGCGAGGTCTTTTTTTCTAGATTTCAAGATGTAAAGTTAGTTAGTAAAGTTTAATTTGAATGAATATAATGAAGTTTAACAGGTTTCTTGTTCTGCATACGTTGCTGATGATCCGTTTATTTTTCATCTGAATCCCACTTTTAAACCGGTCACTGAGGAGAAGACGGTTTTAAAAAAATAAATTTTTACACCGGTTTTAAAAGTAACCGATTTAAAATATAAACACCCGGTGCATATTAGCTTCGTCCTATCTGCCTCTTCAGTTTCCTGTCTATGCTTTCCCGCGCGCTTTCTTTATTTTTCAGATCGTTCATTTCACTTCTTCGGTTCCCAACGTTTGTAGTCATTATGATAGAAGGCCAATTACATTCTTCTATATTTTTATTGATCATGAACGTTAACCATATATATATGTATACCATTCTTCTGTTTTATTTTTTTTCCATCTATCTGACTCCTCCAATGGCCTCTTCCTCACGCACGCCTCCTTCTCTACCCCACAAAAGAAATAGAGATGACTTTGAAGACAAACATCCTGATCCTCACCCTTCTGTTCCTTCTCCTCCTCCCCTGGTTGTGACTCTGATGGAGAGCCTTGAGGAACACAATAAATCTTTTGCACATTGTTTCAAATTGGAGGTTGAAAATGAGGATTATGTTTCTGATACAGTTAGATAGTTGGCATGTGGTCCTGAACATAATGTATATGTTGGAATTCATTTGATATCAACGGGTATTCTTTTTATATGAAGTCCCTAGATGATAGAAGTAGCGTGCAAAACAGTGGTGTTATGTTAGTGGCTGAAGCTATGCATTTCTCTAGTTCAAAAGACAACAATCCTAAATTAGCAGCCATCCCTTATTATGGCGTTGTTGAAGAGATTTGGGAGGTGGACTACTCCAAATTCAAAGTTCACGTATTCAAATGCAAGTGGGCTAATGTAAACAACGGTGTTATGGTCGATCAGTTAGGATTTACACTGGTGGATTTGAATAATACAAGTTTTGGGGATGAGCCTTTCATTATGGCAGACCAAGCAAAGCAAGTGTTCTTTATAACTGATCCTCAAAATGAAAGATGGTCTGTCGCGCTCCAAGGAAAAAGGGCTGTTGACAATGATGATTCTTTTTATGAGATCCCTTCTTTTTCAGTAGGTTTACCACAATTAAATGAAGAAGAAGTGGATTCTGATTAATTTCTATGTGTTTCTTATTTTTGATGTAGTCTAAACATGCAATTTTAAGTTTCTTGTTATGATTGCGTATATGATTTTGATGTAATAATAACAGAGACATATTCTTATTCTGATAAGAATGTTGTGACGCCAAGGATGGGATGATATATGATGATGGAGTTTTAAAAAATAACTACAACATTAAAACCGGTCTTAAGTGCTATCCGGTGTAAAAAGTCACTATTGACATTTTGTAAATAAATTATAGTTCAATTTTACACCGGGTTTTACTTTATCCGGTGTTATATTTTAAACGGTGTTATTGTTTATATCGGTTGTAAAATTTATCCGGTGTAAAATGTATCAATTTTACATCGCTTATGTTTTTGTCCGGGTTAGAATGATTTACACCCGGTGTCGCATGTTTATATTCATTTTTTAAGCCCGCCCCTTGGCGCGATGACCTTCATTCTCCTTTCTCACGTACTCCGTCATATCGCCGCTCGTCGTGCTCTGTGGTTCTCGCGAGGCTTCTCCGCGCTCGATCAGTCGTTCTTCTCTGTTGTCTCTCTCGTTCTGCTTTTTCGTGTACGTGTTCTCTGCATTTTTTTTCCCTGTGTACGTGTGTCGCCGTTTTTATGTTCGTTTAATCTAGGTTTTCTATTTTTTCTGATGAATGCTTGCACATCTTTCTATTCATAACTGCTAAAGGAACAAGTTTTGTGTATTCTGACGGGTTGAAGGAAAAAGGGTTAAGTCTGTTTTCAATGTTTTTGATGTTGTTATTGCGTACATAGGAATATGGAGGATAGAGTTACTCAGATTGAGGCTAGCGATGCTCCAAGCCCCACTACGCAAAGGAAGGGCAGAAGTGCGACTCGTTTGAAAGACATTACGAAGGATAGAATGGAGGGGAAACTGCTTCCGATAGAGTTTGACAAAAACTGGAACCCAACTGGTGAACACAGGACAAAGTACGTAAGTTTTGTCAGCCTTCTAGCACGCAACAAGCCTAGCATCACCTATTTGACTTGGGATGCTGTGGATGATCGGGTGAAGAATCAAATTTGGGACACTATCCGGGTATAGGAACTATCTAATATTGCATGCAGAGCAATACCAAATACACAACTGTTTGTTGATTACTCTGTTTTCAGTGGCAAACATTGCAGCTCACTTACGATGTTCCCAACAATGAGTTCTTGAAGAAGAAGACGTTGTCTTATTGCGCTGAGCGTTGGAGGGCATTCAAGACACAACTAGCTCGTCAGTATCTGCATGGATAGGACAGAAGTGGTCATCCTCAACCTTCTCCATGCAGCAAGTATCAATTCATTGACGAAGCTGCGTGGGAAGAATTTGTTAGGAATCGGACCACGCCAGTAGCAATGGTGAGTGTATCCTTTTGTATGTGTTGGCAGAAAACGTATCAGAGTTTCATATGTATTGATTTTAACTACTTCATGTCTTGTAGGAAAAAAGGGCAAAAGCGATTAAATACGCCCTTAAGAATGATTGCCCCCACACAATGTCTCGAGGGGGTTATGCGAAGGTAGAAAGAGAGTTGTTGGGGGCCAAGAGGAAGAGGCTAGAAGAAAATGCTTGGTCGGATCCTAGTGTTCTTCTTGACCCCCCCTCTCCGATACGTCGCGAAGAAAAATGGTTGTACGCTCACCAAAGAAAGAGCGAAACTTTTACAAGCGACAATGCTCGCATGATTGCTGAAAAAATTGTAAGCACTACTTGCATTATTTTGTGTTAGTAGACTATATATAATTATATCATTTTCCTTATGTTTGTTCTTTCTATGTTATAGAGTGATCTTAAACAACAAGAGTCCCATGGATCCTTCAAGTCAGATGGTAGGAATGACATCTTGACTGTTGCCACTGGGAAACAAGAACATGGGGGCCGTGTCAGGTGAGTTAGAAGAGGTGTGGATATAAGAGATTACTTTGGAGAATCTCAAACACGTTCCCCACATGTGGTGCCTAGGGCAGAGTTGGCATCCTTGCTCTCCACCATAAGGGCAGAGGCTAAGGAAGAGGCTTGGATAGAGGTTAGGGCACAAGCAGAAGCTTCAATTGAGGCACGATTACAAGAGGGGTTCGCAAAGATGAAGGAAGAAATATTGTCCATGATGACATCAAGGCAGCAAGAGCCAACTGATCCCCTCCCGCCCTCAACTGCAGTCCGTCCAAGCACTAAGGGGAGTTGTTGCTTGCCGCTGTCAGAGGATGCAGAAGATTGTGATCTATATGTTAAGGATCCTCTTAGACCCTTAGTGGCACGTGGCTCCATCCATAGCCTAGGGGCAACTGTTCACCACAGCCAAATTCAGGACGATTAATTAAGGGTGACAGTTGAAGCCGTGCTAATTGGAGATGCTCTTGTCCCAATTCCCACTGATGAGGTGAAGACAGTGAGCCAAGCAAAAGGGACTTTCATATTGTGGCCAAAGCATCTTATTTCGGATCACGTCGCCTCATCCCCCGGCCAACTTCCCACCCCTCCCACTTTGAATGCCATGCAACGTGTGATCCTATTGGCATATGACAAAACATTCCATGTGGACTCGTTGCCTATGGATTCAGTTGTGGGCGACATGGGGGCACCGGCCTTCCTGGACCATGCGGACGTCAAATCTCTGATCACTCCTAAGGAAGAACTGACCTCCGGCTGTATCCAGGTATTTTTTATGTAAGTATAATTTAAATGTAAATATATGTAATAACAAAGTTCAAGTCTTACAACTAATGTCGTTTATGCATTGCCTGTAGGTACATGCAAGCTGAGTTGGTTTCCTCCAAGGGCAAACAAAAAAAGTTTGGATTCCTATGCCCACTTCAGATTTATGCTAAAGGGACCTCTTAATCTTCGAGGCTTGCATACATTTCAAGTAGGCTCGGTGAAACCGATATTGATTATTTCTTCGCACCATATATGCAGGAGTAAGAATAATAATATTTTATTTTATTTCATATATACTAGTTTTATATTTGCTTAATTATAATACTCATTCTCTTTTAACTAATCTCTACAGCAATCATTGACAACTTGTCATCCTATGTAAGCATAGCTATAAAGTTTTCTTCTTATGCTCCCTCCATTATAAGCCCTCGGTTGATGTCAGGAAGATCATGAACACGTGAGTTCTCTTCTATACACAATGATCTTTGTGATAAATGGGTTACTAACTTATTAACTTTGGTCATAGGGCTATGAGGACGTTCGCAGTTGCAAGGGGCCTTAAGCACGCTAATTTGGTGAGGGACCCTGAATGGATCACACCGAAGGTAATAAAAGTATATATTGGGTGTTAGCTAGGTTCCCCATTTTAATGATGAGAAATAATTTTTATCTTGTTAACATTACAGAGTCGAAGGCAACTCAGAGAAAGCAACTTGTGCGGCTTCTACATAGTTAGACACATGGTCAATATTATCTTGTCAAGTAGGATTGACCTAACTGAGGAGATAAAATTGTATTTTTAATGATTTCATATTTCTTAATTCTCAATCTAATCTATATTAGTAATGCCTTAATTTCTTTGATTTTGATTTCATATTTCAGATGTTTGATCAACCTGATCCATTTTCTGACCAAGATATTGAGGACCTGCGTAATCGATGGGCAGAGTTTTTTGTTCAATTCCTTCCTTCTCAATAGTATTTGTCTTTCACTGAATACCTTTTTCTACTTGTCTGTTCAAATTGTAGTATTTTTGTATTGAATTTTATTCAATGAATAATATAATGAGCAATTGAATTATATATGTCTCTGGCATCTTGAACTGATGATGATCGATGATTGAGTCGTATATTATATTTGGGCAGTTTATTTATGAAGCTTCAGGCCAACGAAATGTATTAAATATAAATTTAATAACATCAACATCGGAGGTATATACCTGCCGGTGTAGAAAGAACATATATCATAATATATAAATTAAATTTAATAACATCTACACCGTCCCAATATTCAACCAGTGTTAACATTTGAATAATCTATACCGTCCCAATATTTAAACCGGTGTAGATGTTAAAACATAATACACCGGATGTAAATATGAACCGCTTTAACATATAGACCGGTGTAAAAAAGTATACATTCTACATACCGTCCCATATTCAACCGGTGTTAACATTTGAATAATCTACACCGTCCCAATATTCAACCGGTGTAGATGTTAAAAATAATACACCGGTTGTAAATATGAACCGCTTTAAATTTTAGTCCGGTGTAAAAAAGTATACATTCTACACTGGTCATGTGACCGGCTCACTTTTTACACGGCCCGTTTCTACACCGGCTGTATGTGCGATGTTGAATGCCATTTTCAACCGGTGTTGAAATGCTTTTTTCCAGCCGTGAGGATCATCACCATTTTCTCGGTAAAACTATAACAAGATCTCTTTCTTAGTGTAAACTGATATATATACATATATATATATAAAACTTACTATGAATTTTGTTTTTCATGCAGAAGCGAATCTCTTAATTAAGTAAGAATATTATCCTCTTATTCTTAATATAATAATTAATTAATTTTTTTAAATATATTAAAAAAATTAAATTAATTAATTATAATTAATATAAAAATTAATTGATTAATTTAAATAATTAAGAAGTATATTATATAAATTCGTCTTAAAGAATTAAATATAATTATAATTAACTAATTTATTTAATTTTTTAATATATTTAAAAAAATTAATTAAGTATTATATAAACATCAATGTAGGAAATGGCTCGTTGGTGGCACTAAATTATTCCCCACTTGGAGAGTGGGAAAAAATGGTTTGTAACCAACAAATAATCAAATAATAATCTTTCACTTTATTTATTTATTTATTTTTGGAAATAGGACCTCCATTAATATTGTGTCAGTTATCTCAAGTCTCAACACGGTTTTATCTATCTATAATATTTAAATAGATGACTTTTTGTTTTAATATAATAAAATTTAGATAAATTTATTATCAATCTCTCACTAAAATTAAGGTATAGTTCTAAAGCTTAAAAAATATTTATAAAAAATTTATAAAATTATTTATTAAATAAATTCTCATGATAATAATAAAAATTGAATTTATATTTATATAAAATATAAATCTAATTTTTATTATTTATATTAATTTTCATACGACTTAATAATGTTAAATTCCTTGATGCTCAGCTCAACCAAACAACAATGGGTCAATATAATTTATTATTATTGGATTCTTCTAGAACTCAACTTTATTTGCTATGGTTGAAAAGACCCGGCTATTGGTAATCCATTAATTATTTTAAATCAATACCATGTTTGATGAATTAAAAATAATTTAGTATGAGAATATATAAAAATTTAAAATAAAAAATAATTAATATTAAATAAAAATTAATTTCATGTGCTTTCATTCACCCCAACCAAACATGCGTTTAAAGTAAATATGCGAACAAGATTCGGAATCAGTCAACTAAGGAAGTCATCAGTCATCATGTGATGTTTTTTTAGTTACAATTTTTTTTTAAAATTAAACTCACCTATTAGTGAAATCTTTCTTCTTCTTAAACGATATCAATATCAGACAGGATGAGTCATCTATTATTCTTAAGCGTAAATTTAGACACTTAGAAATTAAAATATCTCCCCAAATATCGCGACTGAAATTATAATAAAGTAATACTCTCTAAAAATTAAACACTTAGGTCATAATGTGATTTAAGTACTAAGGCAAAAAATCTCAGATTTGGGTTGGGCCGATCAAGCGAACCCGGCCCAAAATAGTGAAAAATTAAAACAATTTGTCCGGGGTTTATGTGCCAAAAATATCGGATTATCAAGGATAAACCTTGAAAACAAATTAATTGAAAAGATATCAACGGGTTTGGTCCGAGTGGTAAGCGGCTCGGTATCGCTTAAGTGAGATCTCGAGTTTGAGTTTTTTCGTACGCAGAAAATTCTCATTGGGAGACTCACCCACCATAGCCAAGTACGATACGCGGGTCGGATCTGGATGTAGTCGGGGCAAAGCTCCGGTGAACTAGGTGGGCAACTAAAAAAAATTAATTGAAAAGATGCACTGAACTAATTTGTTTAAATATAAAATATATTACGACAACCTCATCTTTGGATCTGAATTTTTTCAGAATCTTTTTTCTCCTTTTCTTCCCAAAATTGCCTGTCTGATTTTAAATCAAAAAGTAAATGATTCAGGTTTAACATTTTATAAAATTATTATTATTATTATATTTTATAAATTAAATTTTTTATATTACAGATGTAAACTGTAAATTGTCCAAATGAAATTTAAATTATTTAAATTTATTTATTTATATTTTAGTAATATTATAATAATATTCTATGAGATTTTATGAGTCATTTTTTTTTATATAAGGGTAAAGATAAAGGAAAAATAAGATTACGACCTAAATTTATTTATTTAGATTTTAGAAATATTATAATAATATTTTATAGGGTTATATAGTACATAATATCTTAATTTTATTTCTCATATGCGTCTAATATCTTAATCTTATTTATGGTATAATTTTACCTATAATCTTTTTAATTTAGTATAATTCTTAGTATTTAAGAAATAAGATTATGTGTAAAATTATACTAAATTAAAAAAATTATAGTAAAATTACATCATAAATAAGATTAGAATACTGAACGCATATGAAAAATAAGATCAAAATATTAAATGCAATATAACCCTATATTATAATGTGTGTGTTTGAAAAAAAATTAAACTAAGGTTTTAAAAAGGCTTTTAGCTCAAATCTTAGTTTAGAAAAATTATAAAACAAAAAGTTACATTTGTATAAAAAGGTTTTTGGATCAAACTATGGTTTAAAACTAAAGTTTTGGATAAACTACTGAAACTAGCTTCTGGAATAGTAAATAAATCTATGAACTACCTAATTACTATTTTATTCTTATTTTTTCTACATCCTCTCTTTTTTTCACCCTCTCTCTTCTCTCTTCTTTCCTTTCTCTTCTCCCCCATCTCTTATCTCTTCCCTCTTTCTTCTCTCATCTCTCCTATTTTTAATAAAATCATATACTTTTTAATAATTTTTAAATTATAAAAATTATTTTAATAATAATTATCTAAATACTCATTTATTCAGAATTATTTTTTTATAAAATTTTATCTAAAAATTCTTTTATTTAAAATATCAAAAGTTTTTTTTATAATTTCTTTTTTTAACTTTTATCTAAACATACTAATAAGATAATACTTTATATACTTTATCTTCATCATAAAAATGATAGTACTTTATCATATTTGAATAATTATTTTTTGATATAAGGGTGAAGTAATGATTGAGTCATAGAGATAAAGTAGAAATAGATTACGAACGAGAGATTAAATCCCTCTCTTCCATTTGAAATTTTAGAACCCTGATTAACTCAAGTACTCAGCCGCCGTTCCTCCTCCGTTGTTGTTCCTCCATGCATCTCGCCATCCCCGTACCATTCACTTAGATTATATTTGGTTTAATTAAGGAGAGTGTAGGTTACCTAAATTAAAGAAAGGGTAAACGAGGATAAAGAAAATAAATAGGAAAAGAGAGGAGATATTTTTTGTTTATTTTAATAAAAAAAAAGGAGAGGATTTATATAAATTGATAAACATATTTTTATTATTTTATTTAGATTTATTTTTTATTATTTTATAATTTATTAAATTTTTTATTGTTAAAATAAAAGAAATAGATTTTATAAATCTTATTCAGGCGGCTCATTATTTCTCTTATTCAATCAACCTATTGTTAAATTAGATTTTTTTTCTTTATTTTCTTTTTTTATTGTTAAAATGGAGAAACGAATTTTTCATTTCTCTTCTTCTTCAGCCGTGAATATTGAGACCTTGTCACCATCATCATTATCAACTTCACCTTCTCCTCTCCTCACCGATTCACCTAAGGTTGACTACCATTCCCCCATCTCCATCATTTATAAGCCGTCATCATCTATCACCCTTCGCAATTATCACGTCTATACCATTTTGTTCTAGAGTCACACGACATCTCCTTCTCCAATAGTCTTCGTCTTTTATTTGTTTTTTGTTTCTTTTTCTTGTGACCTCTCTACATTTCTTGTTGCTATTTTGTTTACTGTACGTAGGTGTTATTATGCTTTTATAGTTTTTCTTATTTTTATATTGTTAGTGGTGACAGTGATTTCTCCTTGCAAATTTTGGGGGGAAAAGCTAGTGGATTTAGATGGTAATCTTGACAACGAACGGTACGAGTCACAACTTTACTCTCTAAAAACCTCACAAAGATAACTAAAAATAAAGATGATCGAGAATAAATAGACACAGAGTAAAATTAGAATATTAAAAAATTAGTAAGAGTAATTTTGTTAAAAATTGTGAAAAGACTCTCACCCCTCCAATAATTTTATTTTTGGAGGGATGAGTTAGGGGACGAGAGTAAAAAAAAGACTAAAAAAAAAAAATCCCCTCTCCTTCAATTCATTTTTTGAACTAAACACCTATGTTCCCCACAAAAAAAAATTCAAGATTCTTTAGACTGGGTTAAACGAAAAACTCAAGCTCTGGCATCTGAGGATACTGGGATTTCTGCAGCAGACGATGGTTCTAAGAAGAAAAAAGAGTTCCATGGAATTCTACAGGAAAATCTCGTGAGAGGTGCAACTATTAAAGAGCTAAAAGATGGGATGACTGAAAACCAATTGGCAGCTTAGGCTTTGAAGCTACATTTAAAGGGAAAGCATGAAGAAGCTGAGAAATTATTGGTAAAGGGTATGATCACAAAGCAGGGGAATCAAGATGGCATAATCGGCCCAAGAACTGAAGGAAGTTCAAGCAGCAAAAAGATTTTGACCCAGCAAGATCGTTGCCTCTTCTGCTTGGAGAATCCAGATCGTCCTATGCATCTTGTAATTTCAATTGCAAATTACACATATCTGATGTTGCCAAAGTGGCAACCTGTGGTGCCCGGGCATTGTTGCATTTTACCCATTCAGCATGAATCAGCTACAAGAACTGTGGATGAGGATGTGTGGATTGAAGTTCGTAACTTCAAGAAATGCTTAATTATGATGTTCGCAAAGCAAGGGAAGGAGTTAATTTTTCTGGAAACTGTACGGATTAGCAAAACAGCGCAGTCATTGCATGATTGAGTGCATACCTTTACCCAAAGATGTTGCCAGAACAGCTCCTTTATACTTTAAGAAGCCAATTGATGAAGCTGAAGATGAGTGGAGCCAGCATAACGCAAAGAAGCTCATTGACACAAAGTCAAAAAGGATCGCGGAATTCGATTCCCAAGCATTTCCCTTACTTCCACTTTGAGTTTGGACCCAACAAGGGTTTTGTGCAAGTTATTGATGATGAGAAGCAGTTCAATAGCAACTTTGGCGTTAATGTTATAAGAGGAATGCTGCCTCTGGTTGAGGAAGACATGTACCGGCGCCACCGGTATGCGGCGGCGGACGTGCAAAAAACAAGCTGTTGCCAGCTTCATGAAGAGTGGGAGCCCTTTGACTGGACAAAACAGCTCCATAAAGAGTGATTCAGCTTGTTTCTAACTCACTTTTGACTTGTAGATAATTACTTCAAAGTATGCTTTTTTGTAACTTGTAGACATTTGTAAGTAATACTTACTGTAGTTGGACAATATAAAATAAATGACAACTTAATTTCTTTCTTTTGCTTTTTTTATCTTGAATAAGGTCAAAATGATATTAATAATAAAAGGAAGAAATTAAATAGTTTTCATATAATATGGGGATAAATGATGGGACAACATTTGAGTGCTGGATATATATTACACCACAGACCAAGTGAGAGATGTGAGGAGCACTACAAAACGTGGGCCGTTGACTTTCAGATTATCCAATTTGGTAACCTCTAATTTGGGGATTCCCATCATTTCAAGAGACTCAATTCCTAATTTTTTTGTATCAAAAAAAAAAAATTTCCTAATTTTTAATTTTATTTTATAGATTTGGGAGAAGCCACCTGGTGTTTGTTGCTGCTTCTAATGGGTTCTACATGCCCTATATAAGTAGCTTCCTTCACCTTGGCTTCCTTGCTCTTGTGATTAAACTAAAGCGCACACTAATCTTCACTTTGCTACATCGCCATCCAGAGAGGTAAGGCCAGCTTCGCCTAAATTGATCTTGCTTTCCGTTTCAGTTTGTAGCAGAAGAATTAACTTATATCTGAGAATAATTTAGAAATGAAGTTTGCAACGGTTGTGTTGGTGCTGTTGATGATGCTGAACTTATGCGTGGCTGGGGACAAGAATGAAATAATGAAGGAGGAGAAGCTTTCAAACCAAGAAGTTGATGAAGAAGAAAACGGTTATGGTGGAAGTGGAACCACTTCTGCGGATAGCCACCACCACATTCCCAGGCGTGACTATAACAATAATAATGGAGGCAATGGAGGGGGCTAAATCCTCTGTGCCTGCGTGTTTGTATCATTATACATAACCGCTCTGCTTTATTAATTGTCGTAGAAAAGGCTAAGGATACGAAATAAAAAGATACTGCGGAAGTTGTACTAGTGCGGGTTGTGGCCTCTCTCTCTCTCTCTCTCTCTATATATATATTGCTGTATGAAGCCGTATATGTGATACCTAGGGATCGTATTTATATATGCATGTTCCTTTTCTTTTCTCTTCCTTCCTCTTATGGGCTTCCTTTGTTTCTTTTTCTTGCTTGGTAGCTAGTGAGATTTGAGTGCCACTCGTCTTAAGTACACAGTAGAAACGCTAAAATTACGAAAACAATAAGACCTGAATAGTAACCAACATCTGTATTCAGCTAATTAAAGTTATAATAGATAATAAGGAACAGTATTCTCACAAAGACATAAATTGGATCTTTGTTACTAGAGTTTTTTTGGTAAACAGTCTCGTAAATCCCTTATAAATACTCTCTCAATTCTATGACTATATCCTGATCTTAGTAAGAGATTAGTGTCAAATCCACTTAAACTTTTTTATATAAAAAAAAAATCTGCATTCAGCTATGGCCTCAACAAAATAAAAACACAGCGTTTTCGGTTTGACGACCCAAACTTTATTCTTAAAAATATCCCATCCATCCCCTCTCCATCTCAAGACAAAATTTAGTGGTCAGTCCTCTAATTAAATTTTTCTATATATATTTAGTGGCAAAGAGTGCTTAACGAACAAGATCCATGGTAAAATCTTGCTCCATCAAGTCAACAAAAAATTTGGTTTTTCTTGCTAGGAAAATGCTTTGAAATTTTTCTAGTCAAGTATTGGTGAAGTATAGGGAGAGAATATAAATTCATATGACCTTGATCTTTATTCAATCTTATTCTGTCCATAATCACTATTTTTAATTTATTACAAAACGCTTAGATACGACTTATATGTGCCTAGTTGCTTGAACATTGAAATCTTATACTCTTTTTCTTGCTTTTGTCATTTACTATAGCTCACGGAACAATAAAACTCCCTGAGAATTCAGCACGTACACTCATAAAAAACCATACACGGTGAAGCCAATGAGAAGTTGAACATCATAATCTTTCTGATAACATGTTCGAAGACAAACCTTACACGCCAAACTTGTTCCCCAGCCCAAATCACACTTGGGAGAGCTCATCTAACCCTACATACATAAAAAAGAAATAGTCGCGTAAAATGCACAGGTGGTCAATTCTACAGTTCTACGTACGTTGAATCCCCTCTTTCACTAGAGTTTCAACAGTAGTTGCCGTCAGTATTTTTACCTATCACCTTCCTTATTTTTTCCATGTTTTCTTCCTGGTTTTTACTTTGTTGTAAAAGCAGACATGAAGATCCTAACCCACAAAGTCATGGATCATATGCTCTCCAAAGTGACGTCTAATCTGATCCTCCTGGTGGTGTTGTAATTGTTGCTGCTGCTGCTGCTGCTGCTGCTGGTGTCGTGCGCCTTCAACCCCATGTCTAAGACCCAACGTTAGTGACACAGACCCTAGTCCCCCCACATCGAGGCCTGCACCACCACGCCTGTAGGGTACAAAACCCATTAATGTCCCATCCATGTCTGCCGCCGCCGTCGTCATCTGACATTCCATTTTCGACCTCTTCTCTTGATTCCATTCCTCTGATGAACTCATAAATCCCACTCCCTCCGAACTCATTCTCAAACACTGGAATTGCCTCTCCGGAATTACATCCCCATGCCTTATACCAAACTTGCCAAGAGGAGGTTCTTCAACCATTGCTGCTTGTTGTTGATTGCTTCCTTCTGCACCATCACATGTTCCCTCGTTCTGGTTGCCGCCGCCCGCCATGCCTTTTGTTTCAAGATTGTGTATTTCCTCAACCATTGGCTTCCACACACGGACTCGAGCATTGATGAACCAGTTCGACACCTACATGCCCCTCAATTATCAGAAAGCTAGCACTACATGCTCAGCCTTAATTAAAAGGTTTGTAGGACGAAAGAAAGAAACACCACCCAACACAGATTGCGAAGGACAGAGAAATAAATGCTGTGCCTTGCTGGCCCATGGTAAATGGACCCAGGAAGAGTTGTGATGGTGTCAAATCCGAATTAATCAATCAACCAAACAGAAAAAACAATAATGAAATAAAGAATAGACCCACCCCACCTGGTTTCGAGATAAACCCGTTTGTGTAGCCAGCATGTGTTTATCGGTATCCGTGGGGTACCTGGAAACAATAAAAGAAATCGTGCGCGTCATTTTTCTCCTGTTTTTGGAGATAAAAGAGATAAGGGAGGGACAGAGATTTTAGTTTAGTTTACTACATACGGGTGAAGGAAATGCTCAAATAACCAAGATTTAAGAATAGCTACTGCACGTTCTGGCAAGCCTCTTTGTGGTCTCCATACTTGTTGAGGTTCAAGAAATGAAGTTTTGTTCTTCTGATGAAAGCTTTGCTCCAGATAAGTTAGGCCTGTGTCAAGTTTACTCATTGTACCAGACGTGGATCCTGATAAATCCTCCCCCAACATCTCTCTTAAATGCTTGATTTGATCCAAGATTGCATTTCTCAGGCCCCTGAAGTGTCTTGCCAGTGACTTAAGAGCCATAGTGATATAAGGCGTAGCCGAACTAAGACCTGCTACTGACTCAAAAGATGAAACCACCATTTGCATTTGTTGGTGATATTGCGTGTATTTTCTCGTAACCTATTATACAACACAGGATCAAATTAAAGCCCTTCTTTAAAACAAGAAGCCATCAAGCTAATCCCAAAAAAAACCATCACCACATATATACTTATTATAGCATCATGTTTATTCATCATTATGATACTATCCTACTCAATATATAAAGTTTCAGACTTCAGTACCCTATCATATGCTAATTTCAGCAAGCTGTTTGCAACCAGGAACGATATTCCATCCATCAAAATCACTGATATAAGCTAATGATTTAGACAAGCAGAATGTACAAATTTGATCACCAATAATCGAGATTAGAGGATGAAAGAGACAGTGAAAGTTGAAACATGAAAGGTGATGGACTTTATGCGTTCCAGTTCACACTAGGCAGAATTCCAAGATTCTTTCTTTTCTTTTTTCCCGCCACAAGAAGGCAGGATTCTTCCTAGATAGACTACAAATCCAGGTATAATGCGGTACAGGCATATATATTTAGAAAGCAAATATTTTCCTCCAGAATCTTCTCCAAGATAGGAAAAATTTCCTTTTTTCCCAATCGATAAAAATTTTGTTCCTATAAAATCAGAATAAAATATCCCAAACAACTAAAAATAGAATTCAGAACCCACGATCCAAGGGAGTAGTTCTTAGGTGCGACAATGCATAAGGATATTTCGCCCATATTAGGTTATGGTAGCTTGTACGGTGTGCAAACAACAATTAAACCAAATAAATATAAGAGACTCTAAAGAGCACACTATTAACAATAACGTCACCATCAACTATGATGATATAATGTAATGAGGCCCCTTTTTCATTTTTACCCCCTCGTCTTTCCCAAAAGGTAAGAACCATAACCATGCTTATTACACCTAAAAATGAAACTTTATGATAGCAATTTGCTCCAAAAATTAAAGCAAATTTGCTATATTTGATTACACAAAATGGGCAAGGTTCCTCTCCATCGTACCTTCAGAGACTATAAAATTGTAGCAGCAACCAAACTACTCATCTTCCACTCTAATTTTTTTTGTCTTCTCTACTCAGTTTTCCTGACTGTCTCTCCCCTTAGTGGGAAAATTTTACTTAAAAGAAATTTTCTCCTCTCTAGGGCAAAGAGCTTTGAACTTTAGTATAGTTTTCAAAAGATTTTGCAACCTTGCTCATCAGATCTATAACAAAAAACAGCAGATCTTGAAGGAAGAAGGCATTAGAAGGCTTTAATTCTCAGAAAGAAGACGGGTGAGTCACCTGCCCACCTATTACTGTTAATTCTTTTGGCAATGGTAAAATTAAAGCTCTTTTTCTCGGTTTTTAGCTTTTAATTTAGTTTTTTTAAGGGGAAAAAATTGCTCAAGGGGTCTGTTGCTTCTATTTCCAGTTCTTGCATTTGGTTTCTATAAATCGGTCCATAATAGTTTTCAAAATAATTGGCAAACCACCATAGATTCAATACATTTCATTTTTAAAAAGCTAAATAATGACGTAAAATTTTGTTTGTTTATGCAATTAAGTAGGAACAAATAACTGATATATCAAAAAAAAGATGATTGGTATGCATGAGATAGTGGCATAAGCTTCGAAATCCCGAGACTCGTACAAAGGAATTCATCACCACCATAAAATACAAACATATAATCCGCATCAATGATACACGAATTATCTCTCTGAGGCATTAAAAAAAAATCAAAAGTCTCCAAAAAAAATCCGAACCTAATTCCGATCGTTTGGTCTTGTCCCTTTTCAGCAATCCGAAACAAATACCAACTTTTTATCTTAGTAAATATAAAATAATTCTAGAGATCCCTAAAAAATTTATGACATTCCAAAAGAAGATGATTGCAAACCTGCTCTAACTTAAATTATCACTCAAGCTACTAATATCTTAGTTTAGACTAGCCCGAATTAACTTTTATCATTATTTTAAATTATTCTAACTACCAGGTTCAGAGTAAGAAATACTCTTAAGAACTTAATAACCCAGATCCATTTGACAATGAGATAGCGTGAGGATCTTACAACCCACCTTCATTTCACCGACACACACCCAATTATCTACTTGCAGCGCACGGCAATGTAAACATTTGGCTTCTCTTACAGATGAACAGTATATTTCTGACAGGTAACCATATGCATGTAAATATGAAAACTCCAAGGAAAACCATCCTCACACTAGTTATATAAGTATCCAATATAAGACAAAAGTAAACTCATGAAGCAGTAATTAATAACCAACCTCCTCTTGCATGTACAGAAGCTTCGCCTTTTTTTGCTGATACACCGATCGAGAAGAACAATCAAAGTTTCCTCTTGATTCACAATCACCGCTATTTTCCTTGGAATTATACAACATAGAACACGAAGCTGCACCTGGGTTACTAACACTCACTTCAGCTGCAGAAGAAGTGGCACTTCCTTCTCCAGACACCTTCGAGAAATCTGAAGCATCATGCGCTTTGATAATGTTAGATCCACACACGTTACAGAATTCATCCAACAACTCTTGAGCTGGCTTCAAGAATCTCGAACTCTTTAAAATGGTTGCATATCCAGTGAAAGGTCCAAGCGGGCCTACATTACTTTGATAAGCACCAGTGCTCGAAGAAACTCCCACGACTTCTTGGAGTGATTTTCCAGAATCTTTAGTAACTAATAAGGAGGAAGTCTTCATAAGAGATTTCCCAGATTTATCACGTGGTGAGTGAAGTTCGTCTGATCCACCATGTCCTTCACTGGACGGGAACCCAGAAAGAGAAGCCTTGGAATGGGAATTTGATGAAAGTGATAAAGATAATCCTTGAGGATTTATGGGATCGCTCAAATTATTAGTATTTCCGAAATGATGAAACTGATTTGATTGATTTTGATTTCCCATCCAGATCCCATGGCCAGGATAATGATGCGGCATCTGCGAAACTATATGATCAGATCCATGGGCGCTGATAGAAGCAGACTTGACCATATCGTGCAAAGAATTCTGGAAAAGTGGAGGTGGTGGAGAAGAAGGATGATGCATTTCCCCTAACTGCCTTCCGATGAGTTCGTTGTAACTAGGCTTCGCCAAGTGCTGATACACGGACACGTTGTTACTATTCAGCTGATCAGTTGCAAAATTAGAGTTGGGATTATTGGTTTCATTAACCCCGGAACTACTTCCATAACTAATAATCCAATCATAACCCAAGTAATTATCTCGGGGTTGATCGGCGGCGGAAGACGGTGCTGGGGGTTCCGATACAGATGAATAGGGGAATGAAGCGTAGTGAGGCAACATTAGTCTACTAGGCTTAACATCGCCTGCAGAAGATGAAGTTTTCGAAGGTGGTGAAAAACAGGCGATTTCCGATGAATAAAAAGCTGGTTCGTAAAGCATGTTTGCATTTCTGACATTCCTAACTTGCAGAAAATCAGAGTTGAAGCCTGGGTGTAGTGACAATTGTTCAATATTAGTCGGGAAATCTTGTAAATGCTGGGAACTATTCTGGATTCTCAACTTATCACGCCGAATCTGTTGTGCTACGTGCGATTCTGGCCTTAAACTGCTCATTCCAACCCCACACAAAACAGATGCGAGACAGACAATCCTCTACTAACCTCAATCTTGATAGCTAGCCTGCAAAATATTCAGTGTAAAAATAAAAAATTAATAAACCCCAGAAAGCAAGTTTAGAAAAATAGTTCAGACCCAAAACTCCTTTACCAACACGAAGAGAGTGAAGTAAGCTACCGCCATGCGTGGTCGAAACGATTAGCAAATATACCATTGTAAACATGAACTAGTACCAGAAGAAAATAACATATGACAAGGAAAAATTGGACAAAAATGAGCCGAAAGGAACTATATATATATATCCTGCAACGAGTTTGAATGCTTAGAAGAGAGAGTTAGTTAATGATAATTGTTCGTTTTTTTCGGTCACCAGGTTTTGTCCTGATATAACAAACAAAATAATCTTTGAAACCCTCTTCCCCACCATAGGTCACGCGTCTACATAATAATATTCTCCACCAAAAACTGCAATCCCTATTTCTGGGACCGTTACCTTCTTCCAAAACCAAAAACAAAAGCAAGTTGAGACCTCTCCATCAACGTGAACCAGAACACGAAGCTTTAAACCATACTACAACGCTAGTTTGATACCGCACGAACGGATCTACTGGTTCATAATCCGACCATACCCTAACAATTCCTTAACTGTACAACTAGCTTGAGCTATGTACTGAGACTCTGGATAAAATCTTGATTTTCCATTTATAACCGCAAAACTAACCAGAGAGAGGAGTTTTATGTACCAGTAGCAGCAAAACAACAAGAGAGACACATGGAACACGCCACATCAGGGAAGAAGTTAAGGTAGTTTGGGGAGAGTGTGTGTTGCAGATAAATATAGAAAGAGAGAAAGATGAGGATGATGCTGGTGCATCGTCAACTCTTGGAAGAAGCAGAAATTGCTAGAAAACAAAAAAAAAAAAGTGTAGTTTTTATTACAGTGGACAGGTACAGTGGTTTTCATTATTACCTTGGAAAAGAAGTAGCAGTGGCCGGGATCGCAAGTTGAGGAGGAGAGATCGAGGCAGTGAAAATTCCGATGAGGATAGAGGCTTGGGAAGGGCACGTTCCGCCGGTGAAGCAACGAGAAGGCAAATGGTGAAGAGTGAAAGAGTCGGAAGGCGCACTGCGGAGACACCCAACAATGATTGCGAGATGCGATTATCATCGAGGGGGATCGTTAGCTTTTTAACGTATAAAGAGCTCTTTTACACCATATTAACGTAAAGTCGCCGTTAATCGAAATTTATTTAAGTGGTGGAGGAATGTGACGCTGGCCGGTATTTTCTTAATAAATTAATTAATTATAATTAATATAAAATTTAGTTAATTATATTAAATAAATTAAAAAATATATGATAAATTTATTTTAATAAATTAAGTTTAGTAATAATTAACTTAAAAAAATTAAATACGTCTTATTGTTTGTTTTATTAGTTTTTTTTTCCTTTTTTTCTCAAACGGGTGCGGTTTTTGTTTCTACATGATAAAATTGTTTTATGATTTGTTAGTTTTTTTTTACTTTTATGAGTTATGTGAATCTAGATACATAGATAGCCAGGGATAGATAGGGCTCATGCCATAATGAGTAGAAACGTCAGAGAAAAAGTAAGATTTTCATATATTTACTATTGTTGTTGTTTGTTTTATTAGGAGATAATATGGGTAGCCGGTGATATTGACTTCACTGTTAGTAATATGTACGATAATTGACCTCCCACCTCAAGACGATTTTGCAACTTGGGAACGGTCAAATTGATGGGAGGCAAAGCAGATATTTTATCCGTTACTTTTTCCCTTAATCTTTTTTGTAAATTTAAAAGTAATCGGGGGAATATAAGAAGCACTTGCAGCTAGTAATTATATTTAAATTAAACTATATGCGCTTCTTTAATACTAACATTTCAATAGGATGATTAAACTTGAAAACGCCCCCAGTCATAATTTAGAGACCAACTAATCTCGAGTCTTCGCTTCATTTCTTTTTTTAAAACTGTTTTTGAACTAACAGGGTTATCATTTTGAAGTAGATGCAAGACATTTCTATTCCAATGAAAGAGAGAGCAATTTAGAGAGAAGCACAAATAAGGACTCATGAAATGAGCATATGATAAATTAGTAGCGCAAATGCCTTATTTTAATTACAGGCCTTAGTAAAGGGGATCCCTTTTCCAATAATGTTCTTCGATGGCCGGAACTCTTGCAGTCGACATAATCGAGAGAGGGTTTTATAATATACAAGGATAACATGGTTATACGTAAAAAAATACTTTAATTTCAAATAAATTGTTCTTGTAGTATAAATGAGACATTTTAAAGGATGGATTTATTATATGCTAACTTCGTTAATGTTTATACGTCTTCCAATAATTTAAGACGTGATGGGAATGTTGGTTTGAGTGGGTAAAACGGGGCTTGAGTGGAAGATGGAATAGGGGCGATTCTTTTAAAAGTAAAAATGGAAAGAAATAGAAAAAAATGAAAAAAGAATAATAAAAAAAACAAAAAAAAACGTTATAACTTTGTTTGTTGGATAAAATTTAAAAAAAAAATTATAAAACAAAAACTTTTAAATGAAAAATAGTTTTTATATAAGAGTTTATAGAAAAAAATAATTTTAAATAAATAAGTGTTTAGATAGTTAGTTTTAGAATGATTTTTTATATTGATAAATTATTAAAAAGAGTATGATTTGATTAAAAGTAAGAGAGATAGTATAAAAAATAGAAGAAATATAAGAGAGGATAGAGAGGAGAGATGATACAAAAGAAAAATGAGAGATAGTGGAGGAGAGAGATGAAAGAGGAGGGAGGATAAATAGTATAAAAAAAATAAAGATAATATAATAATTAGATAGTTTATAAATTTTTTTATTATTCTAAAAATTAGTTTCAGTAATTTATTTAAAATTATAATTTAATAAAAAAATATTTATAGATAAATATAATTATTTATTTTTAAAAAAATAAATTAAGATTTAGTTTAATTTTTTTTTTAAATTTAAGTTTAGGGTTTTTTAAACATGATGAAGTCATAAGAGGATTACCAAAATTACGTGGTAGAGAATACAAAGGAAGGATTAATTTAACAGAGAAGAGAAGTAAAAGGAAACAACAGAAAGAAAAAATGAGAGAGAGAGAGAGAGAGAGAGATGACTGAAAAAGTTAAAAGAGGGTGACAGGGAGGGTGATGGCATATGTTGGACCACGTGGGGCAGTCCAGCTTCAGAGCTCTTGTGGATTGAACCCAGGGACGACACCTTCCCTCACATCCCTCCTCGTTCCCAACAATCTTTTCTTTTACTATCATTTAATAACAACTCTCCTTGTTCTTTTAACTCTCTTATCCTTCTCCTTCTAAATGCCCTTTAAATAGTTCTTCATGTTGTAAAAGAAATGAACTCTCTGACTGAGTTTGCTCAAAATAATTTAGACTTAGCATGGCATGAATGGGTTAAGAATGGTGATTGTGCAGTTGTAATGGTGCAATATTTTGCATGTAAAACGGTATTAGGAAGGAATAAGGATGAAGAGAGAAATGGACAAAGGGAGGGAACAAAACAAAAGGAACATCGAGATGGGGAACATAAAAATGGAAAGGGAGGGTTGAGATTAAGGGGGGGGGAGAGAGAGACTTAGAAATTGAGTGTGGGATCAGCTTTTCTAAATGTTATCGGTAAATGGAGATATTACCACTGCCATTAACCAAAAGATCTTCCTCCACCCCCCTCTCTCTCTCTGCTCCTCTCCGACATTCGAGCCTCTCTTTCCTCACCTTACGTCATCTCTTCCGCCCTTTTCCAAACCTCCCTACTTCTCCCTTTTACCCATGCATTACGATCTCCACTCATGTTCTATCCATAGATATAACTGTTGTTTGCACTTTGAAGATAAGTAGCTCGTTTTTTACGATGAAGAAAGCCTTGAAGTACTAACTGTCAGCTCAGACGAAAAAATGCAACTGAAACAAAGGCTAATTATTATCAGCATCAAAGAGTCGGATGCAAGTGAAAGCCATCCACATGCAAGAAGTTAGTGAATTGTTCCTCGTACGCCTCCTCTTATCTAATAAACAAATTACAAAACCTACCCATATGCTCAAATAATCTCACCCCGGAAAAAAAATCCTCAATATTCACATCTTACTAGTGACATTTCAGGTTGAAGCTTGGATATATAATCATATACTGTAAATAAAACTACGTGTGGGGAAGGATGTGTGGTGTGTGTATTTGAAATTGGAGGAGCCATAAAAAGAAAAGACAACAAAAGGAACAATCGCTATTAAAAGTGTTTTGGGGAGGGTGTTTTTAATTGGGAGTGAGGTCAGGCAATCACGTCACTACAGAAACCCTAGTATTAAAAAACTGGCCTACATATGTTAGCTGCCTACCATGTTTTAGCAGTACTATAAATATCCAAGGCAGGCCCGCTTCCCTTTGGCTTTGTGCAACTCTCTTCTCTGTCTTCTTAGTGCAAGTCACCATCAACCTTTCACTTCCCTCTCTCTCTGCTACTTTTCTTCCCATTTTTGGCACTGCGCTTTCCTTATATTCACGTCACTGCCACTCTTCTTCTGGACTCCATTGCCCTTCCTTCCTCATCATCATACAAAGCCCGTCCCTTCATCCTCACTCCTCCTTCAAAATCAACCCTACCTTTTTCCCTGTTCAACCCTTCTGTCCCTTTGGGCATGGTGGGTATTCCCGCATAAAAATATAACTCATTCAATAAATAAACCCAAATCACTCTTTCATTTGACCAACCACATATTCTCTTGTTAAATCTCCACTGCATATTTTGCCCTAATATCCCTGAACTATTGTTTTCCAAAGTAACATGTGCATGAATGGGAGAGTCCAACAAGGATGTGGAAGTAATGAGCTTGAGGGTTGAAGAAAGAGGAAGGTGTAGGTAGCTAGGGGCTATAAATGCTCTAGCTTCAAGTCAGAATGTAGATGATATTTCACACGAAAAGGAAAAGGCAGAAGATGGCTAGGGGTTGAAATCTCAATCACATTGATTATCCTTCTTCATTTGTGTAATCAATCACATGCAAGCATCTAAATGATGGGTGGGGTCTGTCTCCAGGAAGGAACATGTTCCTTCTTTTTCTTTTCTTTGTTCAAATGTGTAAAACCAACATGGGTGATTGCCATTTGCCACAAAAGGATGAGGATCAATCACGAACATGCCCTTTTACAAAAGCGGGTTACAAAGAGAATCGGCACGTTAAAATGCCAGCCAGCGAAATATATGCAATCTGCTCCCAGAAAGAAAATTTACTTCGATATATATTAAACACGGTATCAAATCACCAAATATAAATATGATTCGAATTTGATATAATTTTATTAGTGCATGATGATGCTCACTTTTCGTTGTAGTTGCCGCTTTTTCTTCACTGGTGTTAGCTTTTACAGGGAAGACGAGGCTGTGACTGTGAGTAACACTAAAAAGTAACATATCCTTTACTGTGCCTACGGCTGTTGATTCGTCAAACCTTGGAAACATACGAGAGAGAACTGTGTTGCTTTTTAGTACAGTTGCAGTAAGAAAAAAAATTATAAAATTGGGCGAGTGAGGGTAAAAAGCTTTCTCAGCAGTACTTTAATAGGGATCTGGTTTATAGGCTATAAGCTTTTATCTAAAGGTGAAAAAGGGATGCTAATTTGCTGCTAAAGGTGCTTTGTTGCTAAAATAGGAAGTTAATCAAAGCCTAAATAGAGTGTGCGAGTAATGATTGATGGAATGAACTGAGACAGATCGATACCTCAACAAATTTGACAGCAGGCAAAGTTAAGTTCAACCCTTGTTGTGGCTAGGATTCTCAAAGTGTTTAAAATAACTGTTTATTGATAAACCCACGCGATCGTGCTAGTTGCAAACCTTTCTTTCTTTCCTGTTTGGTGAATCTGAGCCATTATTTTCCTTTCTTTTATGGAGGGACCGTTAAAGATTACGTGGCCGTAAGATAGAAGATAAAGAATATGGTCTCCTCATTTAGGACGAAGAATATAATCGGGCACGATTTTTACGAATGTCTGTATTTGGGCTTAAGGACTACTGGCCCAATAGGGATACAAATAAAGATGCCCATTAGAAATGCTTACGTATGACATTAAGGCTATGCCCTAATTTTTGAAAAAGATTTATGCCGAATTTATTTAAATTTTTATTTAAAAAATGCCTATAAAAACTCGAGTTCGATTACCGCTATCATTATGAGGAATCCTTTGTTAGGCGATTCTAAGTTCTTTATAAGCGCTCTGAGTTTTAGTAAAAAATTGGTGCCTAACACACTTAAACTTTCTTATAACAAAAAAAAAAGAAAGAAATACTAAAACTAGTCTTTTTCTGTTGAGGGAATACTAAAACCAGTGTTTTTCCTTGTTGCTGTTTTAGGGTTGTTAATGATGTGAAATGTGATTAATATATAAAGATATTCACATGATTTTACCCAATCATATTAGAAAGAAGCTGGCGAGAGCGAACCCACTTTAAAGGAGGGCTTGGGTCACACAAAATCAATGAAAAAACGTACCCAACTCTCTAAACGTGTTTGGGTTATTTTGGGGACATTATTTGTCTTCGTTTTTGTTTCTTCCTTTCATCTTCATATAACCCATTTTATACCCATAGTCCGTATTTAGTTGACTAAAAGATAAAATATGCAAACTATTTAAAACGTGTTCGATTTCTGAAGAATACTATTTTATTGTGGTTTCAGTCTCGGTACTTAGGAAGACATCCTAACTCTTAAATTCTTAGGTTTACGCCTGAGGGTAATAGACGGCTCGCCTTACCTAACATTGGTATCGTCTAAGAGAAAGAGATACTTCACCCTACTATTGGATCATAGTTAAGACTAACCTCTTTCTAAAAATTTTTGTACAAAAAAAAAATATAACTCGTTTTATACTATCAATAATGTTTAGTACAACTGATAGATAATTAGTTTTTTTAAATAAGATGTCTTTTTTAAAAAAATAGTTTTTAAACTATGTAACTATTTCTGACAAAAAAAAACTCGTTTTATACTTGCGTGCTTAAATTCTCCACGCCATTTGTTATTTATCACCTTATTTAGTTGCATGTTCTTCTGGATCAGAAATGAATGCAAAAAATTATTGAGTTTGAGTTTTAGCGAATGTAAAAAAATTTTGTTGGGAGACTCACTCATCATAACTAGATGCATTTCGATGAGGTGAGTGGACAAAAAAAAAACTTTTTTTCTACATCACATGAAAATATTGGATTCTCCCCATTCGATCATTTCTTAATCATTAGGATTCCTTTGCGAGCATGATGTGGACCCTCTAAATCATTTTACCCGGCCACCTTATTCATCTCCTTTCGCTTCTTCAATCTGGGTTCCGAGGTTCAAGGTTTCCTTTGCGATCTCCAAATTGCTGTTTCTTTCTTTGTTTTTTTTTTTTGGGGATTAGACAAGGCATGCAAAAGTATTCCAACATGCATTTCAAAATCTAAGTGGGAATAATGTCACAGTGCCACATTGGGAATGCCCCCACTTCCTCCCTGTCAAGTCTTTCTTATCAGTTGACCAAGTCCAGTAAGCCAAGGTGGACCCAGCAGATATATCCATAACCATATGAGCACTAAGCAACCTAAAGGTAAATCAAGTAATAATTTCATAACTTGTTCTGCACGGAATCATTTAAGAGCTACCTGCCTCGCTTTCAGCTTCGTTAACTCCATATTACGCAGTAATTGATCAAAACCTAACGCAGTTAATAATAATTCGTCTCTGTTTTGCTTCTCCATCTTCTTGATCTCTGTTTTGCTCCTCCATCTTCTTGATCTCCGCATTATGTGTAAAACCAAAATGGCCATCAACGCTAACTCTCCTACCTCAACCCCTCGATCTGAGTCTCACCCCAATACCAAATCCCCAAGACCAACCAGTCCCTCCACCGCCATCGCTTCCTTCTCAGATCCATGCACCTCCATAGGTTTCATGCTCACTTCCAATACCTTATTTTCAAGCCCGCGTTCCCTTACCAGTGCTGCTCTCAGAGACACCCTATCTGAGAATCTTCACGTCTACCAGTTCTCTGAATTTTGCTCGGCCACTAATAATTTCCTTCACAACTACTGTTCTTCCTCTTCCATTCCCTCCTGGTGCTGCAAGCTTCGCGGCAGAGATGTTGTTGTTCTGCAGCACAAGCTCCGACGCCAAATCGAGACGACCCAGCTCCGACAACGGCTCTCTCTAATTTTCCGCAGCCACTACGTTAGAATAGTCAAGCTTCTTGGAGTTTCAATCTCCGACGTCCACCATATCTACCTTGTGTACGAATTTGTGAGCGGAGCCAACCTCGCTGAGCGTTTGCGAAATACAAACAACCCTGACTTCACCGTTTTATCTAACTGGTTATCGAGGATGCAGGTCGCGACG
This sequence comes from Leucaena leucocephala, assembly GCA_037074615.1. Taxonomy (NCBI): domain Eukaryota; kingdom Viridiplantae; phylum Streptophyta; class Magnoliopsida; order Fabales; family Fabaceae; genus Leucaena; species Leucaena leucocephala. The sequence continues at coordinate 20,647,458 of CM073523.1, read as the reverse complement.
GATATCGCTCACGGGCTCGATTATATTCATAATCATAACGAACGGGCTTGAAGGCGACATTTTCCCATAAACACATCAATAGCGGTGCTATCATAGTCACAGAACCTTCCTTCAACGCCAAGATATGTCACTTCGGCACCGCCCACCTGTGGGGTGAAATCCAAGAAGGAGAAGAAATCGTCGAGCAGTCGTCGTCATTTTCCCCGCCGCCTACGAGATCGATAGAATTGAAACAACGGGTAGTTCGCGAGCTAAAATTGAGGGAGTTAGAGGGTACATGTCGCTGGGATATCAAACCACACAGGGGTGGCGAGCGAGAAGTCCGATGTGTATGCATTCGGGGTGGCGATGCTGGAACTCCTATCAGGAGAGGAGCCACTAAGTTATAAGTTCGATAAGAGAAGGGGCGCTTTCATGAGAACGTCGGTGATCGAGACGGCAAGGGCTGCCGTCGACTGGGATCATGAGGGCGGAGGGGGTACAAGGAAGTGGTTGGACTGGAGACTAAAGGACTCAGTTCCCGTAGAGGTTGCATAGGAAGCAACACGTGTAGCATTGGAGTGCGTCGACGTGGTTCTAGCGAAGAGGCCGATATGATCCACGTCGCCGGAAAGATTTCCAAGCTTTATTTGGATTCCAAAATTTGGTCCGACAGTATCAAGATGCCCTCTGACATTTCAGTTTTCGTATCTCTTCGATGACTTCGTTTGTATTAATCAAATTTTCGTTTGTATTAATCAAATTTTCATATGGGTAACGACATGAAGACATTGAAATTCATCAAAGAAAAAATTGTCGTAAATATCAAAGTTTCCAGGTTCTTATACAATATCCTCATATTATTATCATCCTGCCATGTCTATATTTTCATACACAAGTTGTAGGTGTATTGTATATAGAATCTTTTGTTGGTTGATTGCAAAAGAATAAAGAAAAGAAATATATATATCTATATCTATACAGACAACAAGTATTGAAATTCATAGTCGTATGGGATCTTGTCAACAATGGTGGATGCTTTGATATTGGTATGGCCTCTAAAACAATCCACCGTTGATTTCCTGAGACTACCTGATGTAGGCAACTGGTTACACACCCACTCCACCAAAGAGTCTGTGTCCATCGCAAAATCAAGCATGTTTCTCAATAATAGTTCAGGAAATGCGATTCTTTTAGTGTTCGTCACCATTATTGAAGCTTGCAGATAATCCAGTTTTGATCTCTCCAACTCCGTTATCACCCCATCCGCTGTGTAAATCCTTACCTGCATTTATTTATACACATTAACACTACAGCTTCATTGCTTTGTTTCCTGATAGAGAAAGAATCAGAGCTTCGTTTTTTCGATCGGTTTTCACTTACAGCGGGAGAAGAACGAGTTCCACAACACAAAGCAAATAATACGTTTCGATCCATGGATTGAAGACCATAGAGTTCACGTACTATTGATTCTTTCTCCTCCCTCTCGCCCTTTCGGGGGACCTCTTTTATATTTGGTGCTGCTCTTTTCCTTAGAATGAGATGTTCTATTGTTTGAGCATTTAGTGTGTTTCCTCCTACATTGAGAGTGGCCTGCATTCAAATTCAAACACTTCCATTTACCTTCAGAATGACCTCAAGAATCTAGGAACAAGACAAGTAACTTGTATGTCAAGATTCTTCACTATACCTTGTTCATCAGTGAAAGTAAATTTTCTGGTGAGGATGGCACTCCAAACTGGATAAAACCCTGAGATAAAATCTTAGGCAAATTAATTACCATTCATTTTCTAACTTGTATTGCACGTAACATAAGAATAAAATCAGATTTACAGTACATGCATGATACAAGCGTTGTACATGTTGATCCAGAATGCTAACTTCTGTTGATAAGTAAGGCTTCTCAAATCGGCTGTCTGAAGATTATTCATCAGTACCCTGTACTTCATTAGAAACAAACGGGGGAGTTATTATATATATATATATATGAATTTCATGTTTTTTTCTATGAAATATTTGATTTATGGTATACCTTAACTTTCTAAGCAATGGAATAGAGGAAGGATTTGAGATGAACTTGGAATCCATGGAAGCGGAGGTGAATATAACAAGATTCTTGTAAGGACCAATATCTCTGGGAATGGACTCTTCTGCATCGAATATTCCATACGGGTCTTGTTGCCTTGACTCCTTCTGCAACATAAGGCTTGATTTTGGGTTGATGCCAGGATCCACCCTCAAGCTTCTTGAGGTTAAAGAAGAGTGAACAGACCTGGAAATGGGACCTGATTTCTCCAATTCTGTTGCTCTTGATGTTCTGAGTAGCCTAACGTATATGAAATTCAAGCACTTCATGATGCTCTCAGATAGCTTGTTGGGTTGCCACTTCAAATCGTTCTCTTCTGACAGAAGTGGATCCAATAAAGACTTTGTTGGCGGATCTATATGCATCTCCAAATTTCTTTCCCTCAGCTATGAAAATCGAAATCAAAGTGTTTTCAAATTAGTGAACAATGAAATCTAATCATAAATTTAGTTTAACTAGCTAGCTAGCTAGACTTAATTACCTTAGGTGATGGATTGCGAGGGCCTCGAAAAGGTGAAGAATTAAGCTTCAACGTTGTTCCACCTTTTTTTGGATTCCCATCTTGAAATTTCACATCTTCATGGAAATTGTTTTCTTTTTGTTCAAGAGAACTTTTGAAGAACCCGGTTTTCTCATTGATGGTGAAGTCATTGAGATGATAATCGCCCTTTATAGCCTTGCTTATAAAGTGCAATGCCTTCGTCTCAAATGCCATCCTTTCATGAACACTTCTGTGATGAATAGGACTTCGCATGGGAATCGGAATCGGAATCGGTGCCGTTGATAAATAATGACCTTTTGAATTATTGTTCAACTTGTCTTCATTCCATGATTTTGGTTTTGATTCTTTAGTGACTTCTTGTTCCAATCTCAAACCAGCTTGAAGTTGTCTTATTTGGGATTCAAGTCGTGCTATCTCACCCTCAACCACAACTAGTTCTGTTAAAAGCTCTTTCGTCTACTCAAATGACATGGATAATATCAAATAATTAAAATTTTTTTAAAATAAGGGGCGGGAAAAAAACAAATCAAGCGGGTTATATTAATTACCTTGGGAGGAAGAAAATTTGGAATTGATATGGCTGCACCATTCGGCCGATTATAAACCATCTCCAAAATCTCATGAACCTTTTCTTCTTGATCCAACAACCTTTGTAGCATAGATACCTAATTGTTACCTCGTTAAAAAGTCATCACGTAAATGTATGTACATATCGATATTTCCGGTGCAGCATGCATATTCATAAATAATCCTAATAAAAGCATAGTCCTTGAAAGGCATGGTACGTTCTCATTTATTACTCACCATGCTTATCGGCAATTATATGAAATTTATTGTTCCAACAGTTGTCCTGTGTACCATGCTCGTGATATAGGAAAACTTTATAGGCCTAACCGCCTAACTTTTGAAAGGCGAGTAAGTGTTTATACTTTCCATTTTGAAATAACTTGGATAATTTAGACCGTACAGAGCACCTACGTTCTATAATGTTCTTTTAAAAGGGACAAACAAAATAATTAATACATGTATCTCTGTGCCAGCCAACGGAGAAATGATGGATACGGATCTTCTCATTTGCGTTTCTCTCCTCATCCCTCATCATCATTTCCTTTCTTTCTTTTTGCCCTACCTCCTCCTCCTTTTATCCACTCTATTGCAAAATAAAAAATAAGCTTTTTTAAAAAAAACTTCAAGTGTTTTTTTAAAAAAATAAGTTTTTTTTTAAAATACGTTTTTTAAAAATAATTAAAAAACACTTTTTTAAAGTGTTTTTAAAAAAACCTTTTTTAAAAAAATTGTTTTTTAAAAATATTTTTTTAGGCAATAGATGGAGTATGTAAGGCCAAAAAAGGGAAGGAGAGTGATGGCGAGAGATGAGGAGAGAAATAAAAATGAGAAGATCTGCTTCCAAGAAATGATAGAGTTAACGCAAATAATTAAGCGGATTATGAATTTCCTAGTTCTTTGCTAACAAACGAGTCTTGATTAACATGGCTATTTCAAATGTTGTTTTATGTGTAGATCAGGTAAATCACCACCTATTGAGAAGACTAGCAATCTAGCATGCAATGATTCTCTTTCAAGCAGCTTTGTTAAACTCGGACCAATTGACAAATGCTTATTATATGTTTCGTCGCAATCAACCTGAACATGACCCAATTTTAGGAGTATATCGATCAATCTTCTAAGGATCCAATATCCTAAAAACGATCAAGAGGGGTGCAAAATCAGAATTCACAATACCTCTCTTTCAAGTTCTTCCCTTTTTCGCTGACCATTGAGTTTCTTCTTTTTCTGAAAACAAAGGAAGAGAATCAGCCAGAGTGTAGTTAATTCTGGTAATCTCATAATTGACATGCTGTGATATTGAATAAAGAGGCCCAAATAAAAAATCCCACCAATTCCTGATAGTAAAAAGTATAGAAGACTTACAATCTCAGAAGGGTAGTGAAGAGAGGATTCTACTTGGGTGGCCATGGAAGAGATTTAGTCCAGCGCCTGCAGGAAGAAACATTGAAACAGCAGGAAATAGGGGGGCTATTAATTCATGAGAATTTTGGAGGGAGGATAACACAAGCTTGGGGCCAAAGAAAGATGTTGAAGTTCAATAAGATGAGAGGTAGCTTTCAGAGAAGATGCTCATTGAGTTGGTTCAGGCACTCCGATAATAACCGCCTTATTCGTTGTGGTTGTGGGTTGCTGGTGGGAGTGGGACATCATGCGCGCGCGCACAAAAAGACACCCTTGGCTTTGCTTGCAATCCTCTTCTCTCTCAGCTTATGTTTTCTATATTCCATTTCTCTCTTATATTTCTAAATTCTAACTACTTTTTCCCCCAGAGTCAAGACGTTGGGCGGTTTCCTCATTGAAATTGGGAAAAAGTGTCACATACGGGTCCACGATGGGACAAGCCTTTCACTCTTTCTTGCAGTAACATATATGAGAAAAGAACATTTCCCAAAGGAAACAGATGCAGAATCTGATTATATATAAAGCTGGTGGTGCCCATGCAATTTGCTCATGCAGGAGGATAAACTTTTGCAAACGGACCTGGAAAATTGGCTTTCATTATTTCTATGGCAATGGCCAATTCATAATGATCGATGAAGAGGAGCTTATGGAAGAAGCTCAGTGTTAAGCAATTGGTGACTACGTTGCGATTTCCGGAGAATCCGACTTTGGTTCATTAAGAAAGATTTGCGTTTGATAGTTAGGTACAAGATGCGGTGTTCCCTTTGCCGCCTTCTTAAGATTAGTTTTGTTTTGTTTTGTTTAATTTTCGTCGGTGTTTCTGACTTGGAGAGGAAGTTGTAATTATGTGTCTAAGATTGTAATATACGAGAACTCAGAGTGCCAAAGAGAACCACGTGTCAATTTTCCAGCAAAAATCATCACTATCTATTATCTATTATACATCTCAAAATCTTGTAGTAGTGGCGATATTATTGAACGGATTTTATTATCAGTCCGATTTTTTTAACGGATTTTTAAGCTCATATATTGAATCATGTTGGGTTCTTTAAATGGCAGGTTTAGTTTTTTTAACCGATTCTATGGGTGTGTTTAGAAACCGTTAAAATCGTGATTTTAAAAGGGTTTCTGACCCAAATTTTGATTTGGAGAAATTTTAAAACAAATAATCATATTTGTTCAAACGGGATTCTAGACTAAACTATAGTTTAAAAATATAGTTTCAGATAAACTAGTCAGAGTAGCTTTTGTAATAGTAAACCACTTTTCAAATTTTACCTCTATTTTTTCTTACACCCTCTCTCCTCTCTCTTCTATCTTTTCCACCCTCTCTCCTCTCTCTTCTCCCCTCTATCTTTTCTACTATCTCTTATCTCTCCTATATTTTTTTTTCACTATCTCTCCTCTCTCCTATATTTTTTTACCCTCTCTTCTCTCTCATCTCTCATACATACCATTTTTAGTAATTTTCTAATTACAAAACCTATTTTTATAACAACTGTCCAAATACTCATTTATCCAAAACTACTTTTTTTTCCATAATCTTTTTTTTACCAGCTTTTTTCCATAAGCCCGTTTTTTTCATAACCCTATTTTTTAAATCTTATCCAAACACACTATATAATTCATATGTTCAAGTATTTAATATTTGATCTTGAAATTCATGCTTCTTCAACTTCTAGATCCATTTTCTAAACATATATTATTATTATTATTATTCATATCTTTGAGCATTTATTTAATATTGTTATTGTTATTGAAATTCATGCCCTTCATCTTCTTCTTCTAAGTGCCTGTTTAGAACCTCAGTTTGAGAATCAATTATGGGGCAAAACCTCGGTTTGGAAAATTTTTACACAAACAGCAATTTTTGTTGAGAATTGATTTTGGACAAAACCTCGGTTTGAAACCTAAGTTTTGAATAAGCTACTGAAAATAGCTTTTTCTTTGAAACCTAGGTTTTGGATTATCCAATTACTATTATACCCTTACTTTTTTTACACCCTCTCTCCTCTCTCCTCTCTATTATCTCTCCTCTCTCTTCTCTTATCTCTCTTTTTCTCTTTCCTCTCTTATCTCTCTTTTTCTCTCTCCTCTCTCCTCTCTACACTCTCTTCTCTCTCATCTTTCTTCTCTATCATCTTTCATCTCTCTTACTTTTAATCATATCATACCCTTTTTAGTAATTTACCAATATAAAAAGTGATTCTACTACTAATCATCCAAACATCTTTATTCCCAAAATCTATTCTTCCCAAAATCTATTCTACCCAAAATCTATTCTCCAGAATCTATTCTTCCCATAATCTATTCTCCAAAAGCTAATCCAAACACACCCTAAGATGTCTTGTTGGCCCAGATAATTTGGACGTATTCAGCGATTTGTTGTTTTCCTTGGGGCGGAGGTGGATAGTTCCTGATTAAAAAAAACAAGGAATGGTACAAGAGAATTGCGGCCGTGGGAGGAATGAACTCAATCAAGTTTCGAGTGAAGACCTATCGTCCGTCCGTGATATATAATTATTTAAAATATATATGATATTTAAAATATATTATTTTATTATAATTTTAATCATAATATTTAAAAATATATCTTAATTATTAAGTATTTAAATTTATATTTAAAAATAATTAACGATTTATTTTACCTGATATTAATATTATTTATGAGAAAAAATATTTCGCCTATATTAGATGAGTCTATTTTTTTTTAAATATTTGTATAAAAAAATAATTTACCGTGAGGGCAAATTTCATCTACGCCCCTCTGCGGCACTGGCCCCTCCACTAATGAGTATTAATAGGTAATTAATTATCGCAAACCGCCGAAGTTAGTCTTAAATAAAAAGAAACCCCACGCAGAATTGTTTTTAAAAAAAAAAAAAAAGGAAAAAGAAGAAGCTCTCTCTTTCTCACACATCAATGCATCATCAGTCACATTCCTCGCCCGTCAAAGATTCGCTTTCTGAAACACTGGACAAACCTCGTGATATTTGTCCCTTTACCATCTCGGCCTTTTCTGAATCCCTCCCTTCGAAAGATACTCCCCAATCTTCTCATTCTGAGGCGTCTTACCCGCCCTTTTCCGCGCGGCCCATTTTCGCTGTTTATATATATATGAGCATATTATAAGTATAGTAATCTTATCATACTTGTAAAATTCAATCGACTTTCATTTATGGCTCATTTCGGATCGGAATTTGTTTCGACTTCGTGTTTGGACGAATGCAACATGATCGGCATATTGTTCGATTTGATCCAAACATGTAGGAAGCTTTGCATCCCTGCCGCTCATTTCTTTATTCTCTTTTCGATTGCTTCGCATACAGAATTCATTTTTCTTTTGTTCACAGATTGAGCCACTGTTTATAACTGGGAGATGTGCTGGTTGGCTACTGAATCAGTGCGAATAATGGAAACGCCTGCTAGAATCGTTGCTCCTCATTTCCGTTTCTCGGTTGTCTGATGATTTTTTTCTTTGTTCTTTTATCGTTATGCCTCAATATCGTACGCATTTGAAGGAACTCGTACCGCTGCTTACTAGCAAACTATATTGGATTTTAATGTCTGGTGTCCTAAACTTTAGCTTTATCTAATTTCTACTTCGAGCTCGTATCTTGTCGCTACCGATGTTAGAGTGCTATAATGATTGTTTCAAATTCTTAGCTCATCTTTTTTGCAGTCAATAAAATTCAATTTCCAGGTTATATTGTCATCAAGTCAAGAGCATACTCGCATCTTTGTTTATATATTGAAAAGATTTCGTGGATGGTATGGCCATTGAGGGAGATGTTTTGTGGGTTTAAAAATTCTCTGGTTACTGTTCTCACTTCACATTCGTTGTTGTCTAGTGCGATATCATGCCCGAACTAGGTGAAGGATTGATTTTTTGCCTTTTAATGAACCTTCAGTTTTCTTTGGTCTAAAAATGGGATTCAAATAGAACCTCTCCTACTGGTAGTTTCTAAATGTGTGAACAATGATTTCAAGAAGGCTAAAAACAACTTCATTTTTACTCAACGCCTTAAAATTTAGACTTGCATTTGGGTTTCTTATCATCGGCATATGTTTGGTCTTTAATACATGAAATAACTGTTTATTATTGTTTTGCAGGAATGAGGGCTGTTGAAATATATGACTATAAGAAGCGAGTTTCTTTCTTTACGTTAAGTATCGTAAAATTGGCCGAGTTCTGAGAACTGACATTCCGTTGGAACTAAATATGGTTATTTCCAGCAAATTTTCCCTGAGTTAGGACGCTATTATTGGAGAGATGATTTCGTATGAGCAAGATCCTGATGTTGTGCAATGGGGCCTGCAACTTTTTGATTCAGCCCCATATTCTACCTGTGCTTATTGTGGTGCTGTTACTCTGGAAAATGTTAGTTGCTATCATGAGCATTATTTTAATGAAGACAACCATGAAACTGAATTTAGCAGCATAGAAAATGATGAGCTAATGGCACATGCTCTTCAACAACAACTGTCACAACTCGCAGTTGCAGAAGCTTCCACACCTCCAGATCAATGGGAGGAAAATATACAGCTATCTACTTTCCCACAAGACTGGCGTAGCCATCCTATGGGTAACTACGATCCCGGTATGTTGAATATTCCTTATTTAATGTCTTCTTAAGATGCTAAGTTTTCTGCATTACTCTATTGCCTTGTATTTAGTCTATGCAAAATTTGTAGGACAGGAGAGTGATCAAGAAGAGGGGGATGATGAGGGACCTTCTAGTTCATGTTCCAGCTCAGAAAATAATTCATATTGTGGTGATGAATGGCTGTATTCATTGGAGCAGATGGATGAATATGCTGATGGAGAAGTGGGGAAACGATTGAATCAGATTATACCAATTCCAGTTAGTTTTGCTTCTCAAGTTCCATTGATGCATTTTGGGGGAAGGCTTTATGTTTTGTTTTTGATTTATGCCTTCATTAATTAACATCAAATCAGATGTCTGGGTGACATGATAATTTTGATATGTTATGTATAATTAATGATGCCAATTGCCAAAGCTCTAGGTTTTTGGTGGCTGCATGTAGTTGCCATCTGTCAATTTCATGATGCTGTTTGGCTAACATTTTCCACTATCATTGACTGCTAGACTACAATCTCAATTCTCACTTCTGCTGTTTTGTGTTAGTCGTGTTCCATTATCTCAATATATGATATGTTTTCCAAGTCTTCTATCATAATCCTACATTTGTAATCCTAAATGCAGCATGTTCCGAGAACCAATGGAGAAATACCTTCAGTTGATGAAGCAACGTTAGATCATCAAAGGCTACTGGATAGGTATTGCGTATTATTGTCATGGTTGATGGTGGTCCTTTCTTCCTTTTTCTTTATAATTTCTGTTTGGAACTTTCTACATATCTATGATTTGGTCTTTGCTTAAACTTGTTATGCTAGACCAAAAATGCTGAGAATGCTTTTCTCATTTAGATTGCAGATGTACGAGTTGGTTGAGTCTAAAGTTGAAGGAGATGGAAACTGCCAGGTTTGTTATTTTCTTTCATAACACTGCCATCTCCTTGAATCATGTTTATCTTGTTATTTCTTCAGAGATTAGACACTTTTCAATAATTAGATGGTCTACATACCAAATCACAATAAGACAACAAAAGACTAGCGTTTTAAGCTTTGTCTTGTCATGACCATTGAATCAACCATGATGTTAATAGTTCATGCATGGTTATACATTTACATACCACTTAGATTTCAAACTTATATAGTGATCTTTGTGTTATGTAGTTCAATTGATGTCACATGAGATTTTTTTCCTTTCAGTTTCGTGCACTATCAGATCAAATTTACCGAACTTCTGAGCACCATAAATTCGTGCGAGAACAAATTGTGAATCAGGTTTGTGTCTATTTCGTTATAGCTTTGTATTATTGTCCATATAATGGATCGATATGATTTCATGACAATTTTTGCTGTGAAGTTAATCTTGTCTTGCAATTTTAATGGGATATATATATATATATATTCATGGATCAGTTGGAGTTATATCCAGAGATATATGAGGGATATGTCCCCATGGCTTATGGAGACTATTTAGAGAAAATGTCCAAGTACCTCTCTGCTCATCCTAGCTTATTTTTATCAATTTCTTTCATGAAATATTTGTTCCTTACTTTGATTATCTTGCTGATGGGATCAGGAATGGTGAATGGGGAGATCATGTTACTTTGCAGGCTGCTGCAGATATTGTATGTTTCAGCATCTTGTGTTTAAGTCTAAAGTTTAAGGGTTATGATGCATGATATTTATGCATTCTTTTACAGCTTCTGGCTGATTATTTTCTATCACAAATACTATATTAGCAGATCCTGTTTAGTGTTAACATAGGTTCATTAGCAGGGTAATTGTTGTCTTGAAATGATCATTGCGTTCTCTAATTCCTTTTAGCACGTGTTGCAGTATGGAGTAAAAATATTTGTCATAACATCATTCAAGGACACGTGTTGCATTGAAATTCTTCCAAATTTTGAAAGATCCAAACGAGGTATAGCTATGCTCCATCTTTAATGGACTCCCAATGACATTTTACTAATTTTATGCAATTCACGTCAATTAATACTATATCTTTATGCCCTTGAAATAGAAAGCATATTTCTATGTTGTAACCATTTTTGGTTTCTAGTTGTAACCTGCAATAAAAATTCAGACATAGCCCTACGTTCGAATTAAGAATCTTGTGATTAAGGTTGACTAAGCTCTTACTTTTGGCACTACTAATTATTTTCCATTCTTTCTTTTTTTCTTTTGGAAATTAAAGGAACTTATTTTGCTTCAAGAGTGGTGGTTTTTCTTAGTTGTTTATTATTCTGAGCATTGTGCAGTAATTTGTCTGAGCTTCTGGGCTGAGGTACACTACAATTCAATATATCCTGAAGGAGGTTGGTAAGCATGTATCCTTTCAACCATTGTTCTGCCATACGCTACATTAGCTGTTTAAAATGATCAAGTTGGAAAGTTCTTTTTTCTTTGCCATACTTTCACACTTTTCATTAAGATATTTTCCATCTTACCAAATCATTAAAAAGTTCTTTTTTTTCTTTGCCATAAAATTTCACTCGATAGAAAATATGATGGTCTTACTAAATTTCTACAAGAAATGATTTCCCAAGATGTTTTTAAGGTTTACTTTAGGGCCTTATGACCTTCTGACTGAATCTAGATGTTTGCAGGTCATGCTGATATGTGAGTCGTTTGCCATTTCTTCTAGCTTCTGTCAAAGTCGCATGCTTTTTTCCTGTTGGCTTGCTGAGCAATTGTGCTTTATGCACTCTCTGGCAATTATGTTGACGTTGGTGGGGTTACTAGTTCGCAATCTATCATCTTATTGACCAATTCAATGCGTGGATTGTTTTGATAGATAAACTAAAACCATCTCTGAAGTACATGCGCAACGTTGAATCTGGTAGTTTGATACATATTGCTCAGTTTTATTGAATTTGAGATGATGTTAATAGTTAAGGATCATCGCCTTTCCCAGCTTCCAATTTTATCGCATGCTTCCTTCTGTCCTCATTTCAAACTCTAGCGTGCCTTTGCCCTTCGTATATACCCATCTCATAGAATAGAGGCAGTAATTTACAGTTGGTGGGCCGTTAATGGATTTTCAATATTTATATGTTTTGAAGCGTAGGCTGAATAACTGGTAGATGGACAAATACATAGGATGAACTTCGAGCCTAATCGATCAAGAGGAGAAGAAAAAACACTGCCACAATAACTGATTGTAGTATGCTCATACGGCATAACAAAGAATTTTGATTTGATTTAGGGAAGAATTAGAGATTTCTCGCGTTGCACAAGGAGGAAAAAATAGCAGCCCGGTTTAATTTAACCCTATTACAGGTTTAGGGGTCTACAATAGTAATCATTGTTTCATTACCCAAAAAAATGGATGTTTGATTGCATTTTAGTTTGGTAATAGAGTTTACCATGGTAATGATGATTACCAAGATTTGATAATCCCTATTCATAACCCCCATATGAATACTTATTACTATTTATTGCTTGTTTAAAAAAGTCATATTTATCATTCAGTCTTATTTGTTTTTGTTTTGATAGTCTCTTTTCACCCATTTTTGCCATCACTACCATCACTATTGCCACCTTTGCCATCGCCACCGATAAATCTCAGAAGAAAGGTTTTTTTTATTGAGGGGCATTATAGATTTTTATTTGTTATTTTTGTTTGATTAAATATAAAATTTATTTTTTCTCAATTTTCCTAATAATGCACTAAACACATTAAAATTATAAAATATAAAAATCTACTTTATAATAATAGTATACTTATGAATTGTATGGATCAAATTTTAACAGTTTAAATTTATTAGTATATTTTTTATATAAAATTATAAGAATACTTTTATAAATTATTAAATCTGAACCAGTGAAATTTTAATTTAATGGTTGTGAAGAGAAAAGGAGGGAAAGAGGACGGGAAGAGAAGAGGAGGAAAGCCAGGTCCCCATATTAATAGCATTAAACATTATATTGCATTGTATTATTGTCTTTAATGATATAGGAAATCTATTTAGGAACAATTAATTAAAAGTATGTATATATAAATCATAAAATTAGTTATTTGTTTAAAAAATACTGACTAGGATTTCTACACAGAATTGTCTAGAACCCACATGAAGTTGAAAAATCATGAGAAATGTTTTTTTAATATATTTATGATTATTATAAATCATTATTATAGTTATAAGTTTAAAATATCATAAAATTAGTTAATGAGATTACTGATTAATTACTATTATTAGCTTAAAATCTTTTAAAAATTAAAGTAGTTTATGATTATTATAAATAATTATTATGGTTAGAAATTTAAAATATCATATAATCATTTAATAGGATTATTGGTTAATTATCATCATGTGACTCAAAATCTTTTTAAAGATCAAAGTAAGATTTAGTTGAAATTATTGATTGGGGAAAACCATTCTTGAGATACCTATAGTTTCCTTTAATTTTAATTTGGTACCTATATTTTTTATCTTTAATAAATCCTTTAATTATACTCTGTTAATATTATTAACCCCTATAACTTTATTTAGTTAGCATTATTAGCTTGGGTATAGAAGCTAATTGCGCTGATAGATTAAAATTAAAAGATTTATTAAAAAGAGAAAAACATACAAGTATCAAATTAAAAATTGAAAAAAAATATAGGTGCTTTAAGAATAGTTTTCTCATATTGATTTCGATTTGTAGATAAAAGAATTAAAAATATTAAATCGAATCGAATTAGACTTATTTTTAACTAAATTGAGTATTACAAGATTTTAAGAGTATAATTTATGGAGGATATGTTCGGTCACAAGGATATTAGAAGGGAGAGGAGGATAAATTTTAATGAATTCAATTTAAAAAAAACAGAGAAGTGAGATTAAAAAATTTTAATTAATTTTTCTCTTTAAATTGAATTTATTAAAATTTCCTTCCCCCTCCATTCCCTCATACCAAATAAATTTTAAAGGCATATTTAATAGCATGGAAATAGAAATAGGGAAGTAGAAGTAGAATTAAGCATTTCTCTTATTTGGTATAATAGAAGCCACTTTCACTTTCAATTCTAACATTTTAGGTCATTTCTGTTTCATAAAAAAAATTAGAAAATGCTATAGGAGAAATGGAAGTAAAATATTTTAAACCATTTTACCTCAAGTTATAAAATTTCTGGATAACTTTAACCCTTCCTAAGTTATAAAAAAAATATTTTAGACCATTTTACCCCAAATTATAAAACAAATTATACATCAATTTTATACTCATTTCTAACCTACCAAACAAATTTTTAAAACTCATTTATAGCCTAATTTTATTTCTACTTTTATTTTTATGTATATTTCTATAAAAAAAACTCTCTCATCTTACTAAACGTGCCACAAGGATTCAATCTTTTGAACTTATCTCTTATTAAAAAGGAAGAATTAGAATAAAAGACATACAATAAATAATATTTATTAGAAATGACTATATGTGTGTTTGGATAAAATTTTAAAAAAGGGCTTATGAAAAAAATAGACTTTTGGACAGCTTATGAAAAAGGGCTTTTAGAGAATAGATTATGGAAAAAAAAGTGGTTTTGGATAAATTAGTGTTTGGATAGTTGTTATAAAAATGGGTTTTATAATTGAAAAATTACTAAAAATGGTATGTATGAGAGATGAGAAAGGAGAGAGGGTAAAAAATATAGAGGAGAGAGGAGAGAGGGTGGAGAAGATAGAGGAGAGATGAGAAAGGGTGAAAAAGATAGAGGAAAGAGGAGAGAGGGTGTAAGAAAAAGTAAAGCTAAAATAGTAATTGAATAATTTAAAGTAGTTTTTACTATTCCAAAAACTACTCTGATCAGTTTATCTGAAACCATGGTTTGATCCAAACCGATGTTTTGACAAATATAGCTGTTTGTTTTAAATTTCTCCAAACCGAGGTTTGGGTCAGAGCCCTTTTAAAATCATGGTTTTAGCTTTTGCCAAACAGGACCTATAAAAGTTTTAATTATGTAACGTTATATAATTTTTAAATAATACCAAAATAAAAATTTGCAATTACTAAATTGCCCTTTACCAAACTCCTTATATTTACTCTCACATTTTATTTTTAAAACTAATATAAATTTTTAAACCTCCTAGGTTCTCTCCCACATCCTATTTTATTGATTACATTGAAGTTTTAATTGAAAATTTTTTTAGGCTTATATAACTAGAGAAATACTTATATATTTTAAGAGTGCAACGTCATCTAAACTCTATTCAATCAAAATATAACAATTTAGTTGCTGACTCATTTGAAAGAATTAATAATTTATTTTATTTTTATGAAAAATAAATATTTTAATTTGAAAATAATAAAACTCATATGAACCAAATTAAGATGATTTTTCTCTTAAAAATAAAATAAAATATAAATTATTTGTCATCCACTAGGTTAAAATATGTTAAGTTATTATATTTTAATTGGATAAAATTTAGATGACATGATACTCCTATAATATATAAATATTTATCACATAACTATCACTTTCGCATAAAAAATATACAATAATAAATTATTTAGATGTGTATAACTTATTTTTTGTTAATTTTCTAGATATGTATAACATTTCTTTAACATATATAATAAATAATAAAAGATCTCAAGTTTTCTTAACGTTATATAATTTTTATTTTCAATTAAAGTTTGTGTGAATTTTAAAAATAACATTATAAATTTGATAAAATTGAACAAAGTTTGTGCTGTTTTTATCAATTGATATCTACTCATGTAATTGGTAATATTGAGATAAATTTTGTTTAATTTATTGAAATTTAAGATTTCATATTAGTTTAAAAATAGAACTTGAGATAAAATATAGGGGTTTTGGTAAGAGATAATTTAGTAATTTTAATTTTTTTTATTTTAATCTTTAATATTTTTAAATAATTATAACTTTTACGGTATTTCCTAATAAATATCATTTATTATTAGTTATTTATTCTAATTATTTTTAAAAAAATACTTTTAAATAGAAGTACCGAGTACTTTAATCAAATTGTAGGAATTATTCTAATTTAACTATATCATGAGTTTATTCTTAAGTGGTAGGGTTGTCGTCATGATAAATCCTATCAAGGTTCGATTTAAATTAGTTTAATTTCTAACTCTCCAAAAGTTAACCAATATACTGGACGCTCATTAAAAGAACTTTTAAACTAAACCTCCTTCGCAAAAGTGTATTTTTTTTAACTTGTTTTTCAGTATACATATTTTACATTTTTGACACCAATATTCATCCATCGTCCATTTATATTTGGTCATGTTTAATATTATAAATACCCAATTTCCAATTACGTGTTTTAGGTCACCCCATAGCCTTTTAACACCTCCCACGTCTTTGCAAGCACTGGGGTGGCAGGTCGCACTCAGTAACTTTTTGGGGAAAGAGACAAGCTCACAGGCAAGGTTTTTTCCTTGCTTCCATTCCATGGCCATTTTAAGATAAATCAATCTCCCACTACACCCTGCTCCTTATTGCCACAGTCTGTAACTTATCAATCTCCAAATCCTGACGACAGAATATTGCCAAAAAAGACAAAGAAAGAAAGAACGAAAAGAAAAGACTGATGAGTGACCGACGACAGAATAACATTAACATCCAAACTGTAACTTGAGCTCTAATTTGCCAATATTAATATTCAGATCAAAATCTCGTCAGCTTCATGATTTCCCACCTCTCTTGCCCAGCACACTCAATCAACGGAACGTTGCAACCTCATTGCCATAAAGCTCCATGTCTAAGCCAGCCCAGAAATCTAAACCCAGTGGTGGCAGACCTTCTTGTTCACCTTCCACCACAAAATCTGTCCCTTCCCCAAGAGCTTTGTTTCCCTTGCTGGGTGGTTCAGCAGTAACCAAGTCCGACGAAGCCATGGTAAAGTTGGACGAGACACCACTACCAGTGGCGGCGATAATGGACGGCTCCGCCTGGCGCAAGAGCCACTCAATGGTCTGCCCATGATTCTTGTTTCCCAGCTCACGTGTGAGCTGGAAGACTCGAGCAGCGCACAACTTCGGCAAACGGACACGACGGTCTCGCCCATCAACTTTGGAGCAACGACGGTCCTTCTTGTTGCCGCCTCCGCCGCCGCAACCAACTGGTATTTTGGTATCAATGGATTCCCTAGCAATTGGGTTCGCCGGAGCTGGAGGATTAGAGAGGCCCCCATCCAAACTGATCATTTCCTCTGAACTCATTGTTAACTTGTGATGGATTATGTTCAAAACCATCAAATGGGTCAATATATAAGCTCACTTACATCATTTCTTTCTCTTTAGATTGATTTTCAAGGAAAGAACGTGAGGATATGTCATAATATTGCCTGAGTTGCAAACTTGCAATTCATTGGTGGTTTTTTTCCTTTTCCCTTTTTCCATCCTGTAACGCCTGTTGTGAAGAAAGAAACCAGAGTATCCTAAGCATCTAAGGCCAGGATTCAAATGATGGTGCATCAGAGACTCAGGGCACTTAATTAAGAAAATAGTAGAAATACTTATTATTTTACTGATAATGGAAGGGGTAGCAGACAAATAATGAATCGATGTGCTCTGATCATAGTTTCCTTAATCAGCTTTCATGCTTTAAACGTTAAACCTTGAGTTCTGTGATTATTGTCATCGTGCATAGATGGCTAGCTGTTCCTTATTTCCGTCTGCATAAAAAAATAAAAAGAAAAAGAAAAAGATGGTTGGCTGTCCCTTCAATGTGCCACGTAAGAATATTATGTTGTACTTACCGATATTCTAAAGTAAGAAATGGAATGAAAATTAAAAATAAGACAAAATTGTTTAACTTTTTTTTTATATATAAAAAATTTTAGAAAGGAGTTAGACTCACCCACGATCTAAGGACTTAAACATAAACCTAAGTATCTAGGAACTAGATGTCTCCCTAAGTGTCATGACTGAAACTATAATAAAGTGATACTCTCTAAAAATTGAATACACTCTAAATAATAGTATGTAATATCTTTTTGTCAACTAAATTTATAAATGATAGATTGATTAATTTAATTTTTTAATAAAAAAGATCAATATGGTGTTGCAGCCCCATTGAAATAAGGCCTTTGTTCTGGTCCATCAAAATTAGAAAGGGGTATGAATTCCACGGCAAAACATCGGACCCATTCGTATTTCCTAACTCATGTTCCACGTTAAGGCATCCTAGCACGTAAATATCTTTATTTATATCTTAGGATAATTAATAGTTTGTATTATCTAAAAAAAATATTTTATTTTATTTTTAGATTATAAATAAAACTAATCTTCTTTTAAAAATTTTTGTAACAAAAAAAATTATTCTCATTTTACCAATAAAACTTGACACAACTTATAGATAATCAGGTTCCTTGCCCTTTGTTTGGATTAAAAGAAAATGGGAGAGAAAATAGGGAGAGATAAATTTTCTCTTAGATAAGGAAAAAAAATTGGGGAGAAAATGAGGTGTAAGCCTACCTCATTTTCTCTCCAACTCTTCTCTCCACACGTATGAAGAGAAAATGAGGAGAAAACTTATTTTTCAATTATGCATTTGCACTCCACTTTAACCATTTCATTTTATATTATGTTTTTTAGTATTTATTAATTTATTAATAATATTAGATAATAATATAATTTATTTATTTATTTTTATTATATTTAATTTAAAAAATCCACTTTTTTATATTTTTCCTTGATAAATTACATTTTTCTCTAAATTACATTTTTTGGTGGCAAAAAATATATTTAGTTTTAAAATATAATGACATGGGTATATATTTTTATCAAATAATTTAATTTTTAATTGTTTAATAATGATAATCTTGATATGTTTTTTCTGTTGTGATATTAATTTGATTTTAAATATAATATATTTTTATATAAATATACAGGTATCTTATTCATTCAGTCATTTGCTCATTTTATCTTCTCTTTGTTTTCTCATATCCATCCAAACAGAATGGATGATAACATCTTCTTTCCAATTTTTTATTTTCTCCATATTTTTTCTTCCTATTTTCTTTCCTCCCAACTTTTTTCCCATCCAATGGAGCATTAAAATGATGTTCTAAATTCAAATTAAGTTTGCGTATAAAAAAATATTTTGTTAAGAGGGACAAAACCCATTTCGATGATATATACATCTCAGAAAGATTAATATTTAAATTATTGGACAGAGGATATCGCCTAATTTCTAATACTCGTATTTAATATTCAAATATTTAAATCCCTGCTAAAAAATATATGACATATTTAGTATTTAACAGTATCTTGAGTATGATTGTATCTAATAAAAGAAAGATACATCTGTATAATAAAAAATTACTCCCATTCTAAAATATTAAAAAATAAATAAAAATTTGTCCCAAAACAATTACTGCATGGAAATTTCTAAAATACGTGGAGAAGTATTTAAAGAATAAATGAAGTCGTATAGAATTAAAAAACAAGACGTGTGAAACAGCGCAATTCCCTGTAGTGTAAAATATATTTTGATAGCTTAGTAGAATTAATTAAAGCTTATTTATAAATTACTTATCCCCGCACCAGGATTTTACCACTTATATGGCCCGTTTAGATAAGTTTTTAAAATATAATTTATGGGAAAAAATATTTTTAGATAATTTAAAAAAAAAATGTATGCATGAGAGTTTATGAAAAAATAAATAAATAAATAAATATTTATATAGTTATTACTAAAAAAATTTTGTGATTGATAAATTACTAAAAATAATATCATATAAAAAAAACCCCTTTAATTATTCACTCGTCGAACCAAACGTCTCCTCCATATCTGCTTTCTTTTTCACTATAGCTTGTCTTCTTTTTCTTCAGTTGTACCAGACGACATTCGGCGATGCTCAACGACGCTTAGAGACCAGCGACCAGCAACCATTGTCTTCCTCCTCTCCAGCTCAATGACAAGCGACCACCGTCTTCCATTGTCAGAGACTAGCCACCACCTTTTTTTTGAATGGTTATTCTCCTTCCTTTTCCTCATTTTTGGCAACCACCGTCTTCCTTCTCTCTGACAATAATGGACGACTATTCTCCCACTATAATGCCAGTGAGAGTTGAAGATGGCCGCTAGTGAGACTGTCGACAAAAGATAGAGTAGAAAAAAATAGGGGCAAAATAATAATTGAGTAGTTTATAATTTTTTTTACTATTCTAGAAACTATTTCCAGTAGTTTATCTAAAATTATGATTTTAAACTATAATTTGATCTAAAAATCTATTTAGATAAATATGACTATTTATTTTATTTTTTTTAAATTAAAATTTAAACTAAAAGTGCTTCTAAAATTTATATTTTAAAACTATAAAAACATTGAGTATATCTTCTCTTGCAGCTTTGCCTCCAAGTGTTTCATACCCTGACTAGTTTGCTTCGCTTTTTTTTTGTGTTCTGTTTTTATTTTGCTTTTCGCTTTCATGTACCATAGAAAAAGTAAATTACTTATCGATAGGATTTTCTTAACCTGAAGGGGCAACATGATTTAATCTCATGCCCTGGTGAAACATGGTGAAATATTGAACTTTTTTTAATTTTTGGCTTATAATATTTTTTTATAAATAAATTTTTGTAAAGAAGTTGAGATCACTCACAATCTAAGAGTAGGACGAAGTCTCTCTTCCTCCTAAGCGATATCAATATCGGATAGGGCGAGCTGTCAATTACTTTCAGACATAAACTTAGACACCTAAAAATTAGGATACCCTCTAAATACTGGGATTATAATTATAATAAAATGATATTTTTAAAAATTAAATATATTTTAAATAACTGTATATCTTTTTTTATTAGTTTTTTTTTGTTGCTCACCCAGTTCACAGGAGCTTTGCCCCGACTACATCCGGATCTGACCCGCGTCGTGCACCTGGCTATGGTAGGTGAGTCTCCTAACGGGAATTTTCTGCGTACGCCAAGACTCAAACTCAATATTTCATTTAAACGATACTGAACCGCTTACTACTCAAAATAAGCTCCGTTAGTTTATTTTTTATTTTATTTTTTTTTGGTTGCCCACCCGGTTCACCGTAGTTTTGCCCCGACTATATCCTGATCCGACTCGCGTCGCGCACCTGGATATGGTGGGTGAGTCTCCCAACAGGGATTTTCTACGTACGCCAAGGTTCGAACTCGAGACCTTGCTTAAGCGATACCGAACTACTTATCACTCGGACCAACCCACACAAATGATGGGTTTAGAATCAATCTTGATTTTAATCCCATAAATGCAGGTTTTCCCCGGCCCAGCGAGCCCGTACTTACAAAAGCAACAAGGCCCTATCAAGTCTCAACGGTTCTTTACCAAAAAAAAAAAAGTCTCAACGGTTCTGGTAACAAATGGAAACTTCTGGAAGCTAGTTCGTCTCCATATAGCTAAACCCTAACTCTTACGCCCCTTCTTGTTGTAGTAGTAACCTTATCCTCGAGCTCCCCAAAGCACATTACCAGCTGGAAATGGCCTCGGCAAACGCTATCTCTTCGGCCTCTATTCTTTGCTCTCCCAAACAGGTGCCTTCCTCTATCCTCATTTCATTTCTCGTTGCTTATTCGGGAAGTAAAGGAATTATATTCGTTCTTCTTTTACACGTCATTTTATGGTAATTTGAGTTCTTTCGTGTTATTCCATGGTCTGGCAAGCTGAACTGACTAATCTCCGGCCCGGTGATGGATAGTCTTAAGGACTTGAGTCAATATATTGTTCGTCTTTGTTTTTGTCAGTTTGACTATAGTTTCTGTAATTACAACGGGCCTTTGACTTTTGTTGCGAACGTGAATTTTCACGCGTATCTTAGGAAAATTTTATAACCGTGCACGCATATCTGTAAATTGTCACTTGCAGTTCAAATTCTCTGTTTTTTCATCTTCTTGAAGAGCTTAATCAGTTTGTGAAAATTTGAGTCCAGAGTTTGACTAGGAGAGGCAACCAGCAGCAACCGAATGGGAGGATAAATTACAGGCAATTCGGCAATCGGTTTGTGGTGAGAGCTAATGCTAAAGAGATTGCCTTTGACCAGAATTCCCGTGCAGCTATGCAGGCTGGCATTGATAAGCTAACCGATGCTGTGGCACTTACCCTCGGTCCCAGAGGTAAGATCTTGTTCTTTCCATGTTTTTTTATTGCGAAAACAAATATAATTAGGAATTTAGGATCTGTGGAAAGATTGTTTTCTATTTAGTTAGAGTTATTATGTTATGCATATGTGTCCTGCTTTGGCACTGACTTCCCTGCTTATGTTGGTTTCTATTTCTAGAGATGACACTTTGTTCTTACATCATTATTTTTATTTTGTGTATTCATCATCATTTATTGATCAGTTCAACTATATTTGTAAAGGAGGAATAATGTTTTTTCCTTATTGTAAATATTGTAGGGAGGAATGTTGTGTTAGATGAGTTTGGAAGTCCTAGAGTAGTTAATGATGGGGTTACTATTGCCCGAGCTATAGAGCTGGCTGATGCCATGGAAAATGCTGGTGCAGCTCTGATTAGAGAGGTATGTTATCTCTGTTTTCTTTTGAGCCTCCAACCTCCTCTGTTGTTAACAGCCAAAGAATGGAAGATTTCCTTCTGAGCTTACCGCAAAGTGCACCCAGGTTTTTATTCTAATGTTGTGAAAATGTACAATGAAGGTTGCGAGTAAAACCAATGACTCTGCTGGTGATGGGACAACAACAGCATCAGTTCTTGCTCGAGAAATAATCAAGCTGGGACTTCTTAGTGTGACCTCTGGTGCTAATCCTGTGTCACTCAAAAGAGGAATTGATAAAACTGTGCTGGGTTTGGTGGAGGAGTTAGAGAAAAAGGCCAGGGCTGTTGAAGGACGAGATGATATCAAAGGTATTATTCTGTCATTCATCAAGAGCTTTGGTCATTTTCTTTTCTGTGTTTCAATTTCTGGATTGTCATGGTAATATTTATGTACTTTTGCAGCCGTTGCCTCTATTTCTGCTGGAAATGATGAGCTGATTGGAACAATGATTGCTGATGCAATTGATAAGGTTGGACCTGATGGTGTTTTGTCCATTGAATCATCGTCCTCATTTGAGACAACGGTTGAAGTTGAAGAAGGAACAGAGGTATGCCTTTTTCACTGCCTGGTCATATGTAATGGGGGAAAACATATTCAACTTCCAATCTAACTAATTGCGTCTTGTTCCCTTCCTTGTGACCTTCAGATTGATCGTGGGTATATCTCCCCGCAATTTGTCACAAACCCTGAGAAATCAACTGTTGAATTTGAGAATGCAAGAGTCTTGGTTACAGATCAGAAGATTTCAGCAATAAAAGACATAATTCCTCTGTTAGAGAAAACCACTCAGTTGAGAGCTCCCTTGCTTATTGTTGCTGAAGATGTCACTGGTGAGGCTTTAGCTACTCTTGTTGTGAATAAATTGCGAGGCATCCTTAATGTTGCTGCCATCAAAGCTCCTGGGTTTGGTGAGAGGAGGAAGGCTCTCCTTCAGGACCTTGCTATATTGACAGGTTTGTGAAATTTCGTTCTTTCTTTCTTTATTTATTTGTGTTCTGTTGGTATTGAATATGAATGCTGAGTATGAATGCGATTTTTGATTGGATTAGTGGCAAAATCAACTTTTAACATTGCTTGGTAGTTCTGTTAAATTTAATGATGAAATGGTATCTTGCCTAGTAATTTTTACGTAGATGGAACTACCTTTGTTAGGCTTGTACCGTGGATATGTCTATTTCTAGTATCTTTTTAAGTTGGTTGTTAACTGTTTTGCTATGGCTGATTACCTTTGGATTAACAATCAGGTGCTGAGTTCCAAGCCAGTGACTTGGGCCTGCTTGTTGAGAATGCCTCAATTGAGCAACTTGGGTTAGCCCGGAAAGTGACCATCACCAAGGACTCTACCACAATTATAGCTGATGCTGCATCGAAAGATGAGTTGCAAGCAAGGGTTGCCCAATTGAAGAGGGAGTTGGCTGAGACAGACTCGGTTTATGACTCTGAGAAATTGGCTGAGAGGATTGCTAAATTATCTGGCGGAGTTGCAGTCATCAAGGTTGGTGCTGCTACAGAAACTGAACTTGAGGATCGTAAGCTTCGTATTGAGGATGCCAAGAATGCAACTTTTGCTGCCATTGAAGAAGGTATTGTTCCTGGTGGTGGAACCGCTTTGGTTCATCTCTCCGCATTTGTCCCAGCCATCAAGGACAAGCTTGAAGATGCCGATGAGAGGTTAGGAGCAGACATTGTGCAAAAGGTAAGAATGCTATTGCCGACTTATTTGTCCTTATTTTGATGGTAGTATCTTTCCATAACTTTTGTTAATCTGGTTCTGGTTCTGGTCACTGTTTGATCTGATTACTTGAGAAAAATTGAAATAGGATGGCTATTCCCTTTTCAACATAAAATATATTAGAAGTTAGCATAGTGATGCATGAAATAAAGGGGAGGTCAATGCCCAAGGGGCAAAAATTGTATCTAGATTTTATGCTACATATGTTGGAAAGGGTGTAATGCAGTTATGGTATACCTCTGAAATGTAGGCACTGTTATCACCCGCATCGTTGATTGCTCAAAATGCGGGAATCGAAGGCGAAGTTGTTGTGGAGAAAATTAAGTCAGGTGAATGGGAGGTTGGTTACAATGCGATGACGGACAAATATGAGAACTTGGTGGAGGCTGGAGTGATAGACCCTGCTAAGGTGACGAGGTGCGCTTTGCAGAATGCTGCTTCAGTTGCCGGAATGGTGTTGACCACTCAGGCCATCGTGGTGGAGAAGCCTAAGCCCAAGGCATCTGGCGCAGCTGCCCCGCAGGGTCTTACTATATAAGCTGGTCACTTGGCAGAAAACAGTTTTGTGTAGAGGATTGAAAGGGCACGAGTCTTGGCTTTTCTGATTTCTCGCAAATTCGGACATTTTTGCTGTAAACGGAGACCCAGGCGAATCCATAGTTGTAGACGACGTCTTAGTGTGAGATATCCTACTTGTGAGCGACAGAATAATTTAAATGTTTTAAGTAGCACGTTATTTTGATATTTAGATTATCTTGAAATGAATGAAGATGAATAACATTTTATGTGCAAAATGAAAAAGTAGACCAAATATCATACACAAGAACCTAAGAGGTATAACAGATTAGTGGGTGGATGTTCTTGTGAAGAATTCTCTATTATCTCTTACCCTGCAGACAGCATGATGGACATGCAGATTTAAGACGAGTGAGGAGTGACGAAGAGACAGAGAGTTAACATAGATGGATGAGCTCGGGGAGTTCTGTAGCTACACGAAGACGGTGCTCGATTGCTCGGAGATTCATGGGCATGCCACTTATTACATTTTTCTTTTGGTTTGCAAAAGATAATTTTGGCTCTGCAAAATAATTTCAAAAATTTAAGTTCTTTATCTACGAGTAACCTTTTTTTTTATTTGATTATTGGGCATAATTTTCTGAAAAACAAAACGTGACTGTATATATATATTTTATAAATACAAATGTCTTTATTCTTGTTTAAAATATTATCACTAAATATAGATACTTTTTGTGAGGAATTGAATTTTATTTTGTTATGAAACTAGATAAGCTAGAAATTAATATAAAAAAATAGTAACAATATAATGAAAGCAAAGCATTCCATATTGGACTCTTTGAACTTTGAAGAGTTGCTTTTTAAGCACTTTTTACCCCGGATTTTGTGTCATGTTAATCCCAAAATCATGGCTCAAGAACTTCAATGGACGATTCACAAAAGCTAAAACACTTCTTTTGAGTGAAAAAAAAAAAAGGCCAAGAAGAGTGCTGATATATGAGCCTGTAGTACAGACTAGTTCAAAGAAGAGTCAAATTTGTTTATTGTGGATAAAAAACTAACAGACTAAAATTAAAAAGGAAAAAAAATGGACGGCGTAGTCTTTCCACTGCCGAAAACATGAAAAGAAAGAAAGCTAAGGAAGAGGTGGAGCCTAGGGAGGTAGAGATTTTCTTTTCTCCTTGAAAGAAGAAAGCTGATAATTTTTTTTTAGATTTTTTCAGAGTTTAGGAGGCATCTCCTAATTAATAACAAAAGATTAATCCTCTCGAGGTAGACCGTCTCTCCTAACAAAATATTTTTATACATATAATTTAGTTTAAACTTAAAATTTTATGTTTAAAAAATTCAGTCATTTAGAAACTGTCAGGCTTTATTAGTAAAGTTGACTGATCTTTAATGATATACTGTGTGTGTTTGGAGAAGAAAAAAAAAGTGCTTTTGGACCTAAAGCACCCAAACACTAATTTTACTATAGTTTGGGTCATTGCAAGCTATATTTTTGTATAAGATACAAAAGCTTTAGAAATAATTTTTAGGTATTAAACATAGAAAATTACCATTTTAACCTTTCAAATTTTTGTTATTTTCTTATCTCTTATTTCTTGTTTACCTCGTGTCTTTTCTGTTAATTTACCTATAAAAAATCATTCTAATAATAATTATATAAGTATTTATTTCTTGGAAATCACTTTTTATATAAAATTAATTTTCTAGAATTACTTTAAAATCAATTTTCTCCATAAGCTAATCTGAATACACTCAAAATCATGGTGTGAAATGTGAATAGTGAAAACTGAAGTTAGGAAGATACACCATAATCACTTTTCATACTCTTTAGATCTTGAATTGAAGTCATGGAAGATATATCTATATTAAGAAGATATTTACAAACTATAAAACTAGATATCTTGTAATAGGATCTAAAAAATAATATAAAAAAATAGTAACAATATCATGAAAGCAAAGCATTCCATACTTGTCACTTTGAACTTTGAAGAGTTGCTTTTTAAGCACTTTTCCCCCCGCATTTTGTGTCATGTTAATCCTAAAATCATGGCTCAAGAACTTCAAGGGACGATTCACAAAAGCTAAAACACTCTTCTTTTGAGAAAAAAGGCCAAGAAGAGTGCTGATATATGAGCCTGTAGTACAGACCAGTTCAAAGAAGAGTCAAATTTGTTTATTGTGGATAAAAAACTAACAGACTAAAATTAAAAAGAAAAAAAATGGACGGCGTAGTCTTTCAACTGCTGAAAAAAATAAAAGGAGAGAAAGCTAAGGAAGAGGTGGAGCCTAGGGAGTTAGAGATTTTCTTTTCCCCTTGAAAGAAGAAAGCTGATAAAGCTTTCTTTAGAGTTTAAGCGGTATCTCCTAATTATAGTAAGAGATTAATCCTCTCGAAGTAGAGAGATTACCGAAGTAAATTTTGTCTATTTTAACGAAGTATTTCTATGCACATAGTCTGATTCGAATCTAATATATCGTGTTTAAGGAGCTCAATCATCAAGCAATTGTGTCAGGCTTTGTTAGTAAAACTGATAGATCTTTAATGATACATCGTGTGTATTTGAAAAAAGGAAAAAAAGGTGCTTTCACCCAAACACTAATCTTACCATGGTTTAGGTCATTGTAAACCATAATTTTATATAAATAAGATCTACCAACTTTTGAAATAATTTTTAGTTATTAAACATAGAAAATTACTATTTTAACCCTCTGAATTTTTGTCATCTTACCGTCTCTAATCTCTTAATTATATCATGCTATTTCTGTTAATTTACCAATAAAAAAAAGTCATTATGATAACAACCATAGAAACACTTATTTCTTTAAAATTATTTTTCATATAAAATTTATTCTCCATAATTGCTTTAAAATCAATTTTCTTCCTAAGCTAATATGAACAGTGAGAACTGATGTTTTGAAAGCTAAAGGTCGGATGTCGGAATAAAAGGAATGAATAAAGGTGTGGAGTCCCCACACAATGGAAAGAATCAGGTGTAAAATAAGGGACTAAATTGAATCCAAATACAATTTTGATTGTGTTACGTTTGGAATGAAATAAGCTCATACATACCAAAACCAAATGAATATTAATTTGAGGGTCGAGGTTTGTTGGTGGGTGAAATATGAATATGGCGTGTGTCATAGTCATGGCTTGCACAAGCAGTAAGGAGAGATGGTCCCTATCAAGTTGAAGATTTTATGTGCCGTTGGTTGATGGATGAGTGCTTTCTTATGTTGGATTCCCACATGCCTTGCACCTCCTCCATTATTATATGGCTCTCAATGCTCTCTGCCGCACAAAAGGTAGCGTTTCTTGCTTCTAGATCCATCTCTCTCATTTTACATGTGTGTGTGTTTTTGGAGTCCGTATATTATTCACAAGATGACTTAGAATTACTTTTTTTCTTAATGAATTTTAACAGCACATCACCCTTTAACTTGACAATTCAATAGATGTGCCCTGAACCGTAGAAAAAGATAAGGAAAAAAATGAGTCAACGTATTTCTGATTCTTTAAATTTATTTTTATTTAGTTTTAATTCTCAAATTTTAAACTATATCAATTTTAGCTTTTCAAAAAATAAAATTATTTAGATTTTTATTAAATCATAAAGGCTAATATTTTAAACTAAAAAAATTTGAAAAACCATAATATATAGTTTAAAATTTGAGGCCAAATTAAAACTAAAATAAGAACGAAGTTGAGGAATTAATGATTATATTAAAAAGAAGAATGAAAGAAGCAATCTTAATAGGAATCAAATGGGTGATGTGGCTGTGGGTGGGAGAATCTGTACTTTAGAATGAAGGATGCCAGCAGCTTTTGCCCTGTTTTAGTTTAGTCCTCAACACTCCTTTGCCAATACACATTTGCTTATTACCCTCTCCCAATAAATTCCTCATAACACCCTTTGTTGCTCATCAACCTACGCCCTCCATCTTCCATTGCTGCTTCATCGTTTCTTTTTTATATTATATTTTTTTATTAATATATAATATATTTAATTAATTTAATTATATTAAAAAATTAATTAAATTAATTAATATAATATTTTTTTAAAATATTTTAATTATTTTTCTTAACTTCCTCTCTTTCTCTCTTACTTAATTATTATTAATAAAGTAATAATGTGACTAATTTAAAAAAAATAATAAATATAAAAAATAAATCTTATATTTAAAATTAAAATTAAATTTATTAAAATTTTTTATTTCATTATATTCTTCTATCCATAATACTAACACCTTAACGTCTATTTTTTTCTAACAAAAAAATTGGTTCGTGTCTCATTTAATACTTTTATCCTATTGGAATTTTTTTTTTGTTACCCATCTGATTCACCGGAGCTTTATCCCAACTATATCCGGATCTAACCCGCATCGCGCACCTGGCTATGGTGGGTGAGTCTCCCAACGGGGATTTTTTGTATACGTCAAGGCTCAAACTTGAGACCTCGCTTAAACGATACCGAGCAGCTTATCACTCGGATCAACCCCCGTTGGTATATTGAAACTTATAGAAGTAAAGGATATATGGTTCGGAGTTTAGAGACCCGCGAGCATTCCGGTTCTCAATAGGGAGGGCCCGCCGACAAATTGTAAGGATGACTATTATCCTCACTCTTATATAAGATATAATTAAAGAGTTGATATTAATTTTAAATATAAAATATATTTTTTATATTTATCAACTTTTTTTAATTATTCCTATTGATACTTCCTCAACAATAATTAAGATAAGGGCAACGAAGTTAATGAAGATGATTATAATATTTTAAAGAAAACTATAATATATTAACTAACTTTCTTAATCTAATCAAATTAATTAAATATATTATATATTAAGGATATGAAGAATATTATGTTAGAAAAAATACTTAAATATTCCTAGAGTGCCACCTCATCTATATTCTGACTAATTAAAATATAATAACTCATCTTATTTAAATTCTAGTTCGTATCATCTATTTTTTAAAAAAGAGAAAAAATCCCTAACAATTATAATATCAATAGATATAGATGAAGAAAAATATTTACATAAACTAGGAGTGACAAGTCATCTAAATTTTATCTAATTAAAATATAATAGCTCGGTGGATAATTTATCTAAAAAAAGTTATGATTTATTTTATTTTTTTAAAAAAATAGACATTTTAATTTAAAAAAATAAAAACTTATACGAACAAAATTAAGAGATTTATTTTAAAAAAAATGTAAATTCTTTCGATGAATTATTAGCCAACTAAGATTAAAATTTATTGACTTTTATTTTGAGTGGACGAAATTCAGATAAATTGGAACTCTTGAAATATATAAATATTTCTCTATAGATGAATAGTATTGATGATAAATGACAACATAATATATTTTGATTGGTCAGAATACAAATGAGTTAGTACTCTGGTAGTATATAAATATTTTTCTTATGTTAAAACCTCTTTCTCCATAATTACTTGTCTTAATTTAAATTTATATTTTATCTCTAAATACATGTATTATTTCAATTTTTAACCTATAATTGTTACGTATTTTCCATAGAAAAAATTAAATGGAGGTAATTACTAAGGCTTAAAATAGCGTGATATTAAACAGATGATAAAACTGTAAAAAGTTTATATATATAGTACGTATATTTTATTTTCTTTTTTACCTGTATGTTTTTCCCTTATAATAATATAAATAAATCATATTTATTTATGGGAGAGGAGGGAATGGAAGAAGGGCAAGGCACCAAAAAACGGTGGGAGGAGTGGGAAATGGCTGGAAAAAGTGAGAGTCTCGTTCAATAATGAATTGTCCTTGGGACAATTCATGGGACTGTGTACAGGTAGGACCCACTCTCCACGTGTTGCAATTCCACAGCGTTAATCAACACGTGTATTACTCTCCTCTCCAATTTCCTTTCTCCCCCTTTTTAATTTCCTTCAATTACACTCCTGCCCCTATTTTTGTTTCATTCAGGACAGACGCTCACAGAGTTGAAGGAAAAAAAAACAATGATTTAAATCCATAGCAATATATGGTAAAATTATTATTATTATTATTAAAAAGTGGACTAATAAATTTGTAGAAGGGAGTTACCCTGTTAAATATGGTAAAAGTTACAATACTTTGTAAAATTGCTCTTATTAAATGTTAAAGATAACATTTTCAAAATAATTAACTAGTCATGGCATTTAACTGTATATGGGCAAATTAATGAAAAAAAAATAATGTCATAAATATTATTATATAGAACTTATATTTTAAAGTCAAGGGAGTGATTGATACGATTAAGTTGCATGGATATCGCAAAATAAGATTATGACTTAATGTTATTTTATTTAAAGAATAAATCAGTATGTTTATGGGAGTAACCCCTTTTTTGAAATTTAATTATAAATGATAAACTCATCGTCTATAAATTCAGTAAATAAAAAGGTAAGATATGCGACTATTTAAAATATATTTAATTTTTAAAAAATATTATTTTACATATTTAAAAAATATCTTAACATTTAGATATTCAGGTTTATTTCTAAAAATAGGTGGCCTAATTTTTTTAAAAAAAAATTTAACAAAATTTTTTTATAAACGATGATAAATAAATAGTAAGTGAATGAAAGAAATTACAGAATCTTCCACGCCTTGATCCCCATGGTGTAGGCAGGGCCCACCGGCTGATTCTCCCGCTATAAAAGAAGCGTGTCCCGGAGGTGGAAGATGAAAATCGCGCCGAACCCGAAGGCGAAATCGGTCATTTCGATTCTGGAGCGAGAAAGCGGGGGGGTAACATCCACCAGAGCGACTCGTGGAGCATTGATCGCTTGGATGCGTGGAACCAACCCTGAGTCGCTCAGATTTCAGAATTCACAATGCCTACCGCACCCCGATCTCTCTGCATTCTCTAAAACCTTCTTCTCTTTTCCCCTTTTCATTCCTTCAATCCTCTTCTCATTCTCCTTAACTTCACATTGCCGTTAAGTCTCCTCCTCGCTCTCGTTTCTTTTTCTTTTTCTTTTCTTCTCTGTCATTTGTCCCCGTTTTATCTATTATTAAACGCGTTTATTACGGGTCCACTTAGCGAAAATGTCGTTTTCCTTTGTCAGTCTTTGTCTTTCCCTTACTGTTGATTTTCGTATTCCTATTATTCTTTGCATGAGCTCTGTCCTTTTTCTGATCCTTTCTGCCATTTCAATGTGCAGGGATGGCTGAGGTGGGAAAAATCCTGTTCATTGTGGTGGTGGACGATCTTGAAAAGAAAGATGATGATAGGGAGTCGTTTCGGTATTCTCGACCTGTTCTCCAGAGTACTCTACAGCTCATGGGATGTAAAGCGCGACATGCTTTTAAGGTATGCACATCATGTGATAATATATTTTGTTCGTTTTAATAGTTCAGTTCACTGATCTATATTGAGATTCTTTTGTCCGTTTCAAATTCATTGATCGTAGAAACTGGTACTGTTCCTTTTCCATCTCATTCCTCGTGAAGGATTTTTGTTTATTGTGTTTTGATGTCTCCCCCAATTGGTGGAATGTTTGTGCTTCATCTACATTGGTCGATCTGGATTTCTTTTCTTTGTTTTTTTAATATAAATTTTCTGAGCATAGCGTCGTGTAGTGAAAATTTAACCAGAATTATTGGAACTATTTTGTTGTGTTACGAGACGGACCGGTTTGGTTGGTTGTTCTATGAGTTTTACTGACTGAAGCGCATATACTTTTTGTCTTACGCTGGACATCTATCATTCATTTCAACGACCTGTTCGTAATGTATATTTTATTTTATTTTCTTGTCCGTTTGTTCTCCCATTGCCCATGGCGAGAAGGATGTCTGATACTCTTATTAAAGCATGGGAAGAGTTTAGTGTGCATAAAATATCACTATATCTTTTTTCTTTATTATTACGGGTGAATGATGACCCATTTGAAGTGCACTCTTCAATCAAACTTGAGTCTATATGTTTGAGTTGCTCTACAGCTGCTCTTTATTTGTTTTCTATTCCTGTTTTCCCTATTATTGCTTCACTTTAATTTAGTAATTAAGAAAGCTCATTTGCATTGAAGTTTTTTTATAGATTAGTCGATTTATTGGGTTTAATTGTCATTTGATGGCACCAACTGGCTTTCATTTATTAATTTTTGAATATGCTTCATCTTACCAGATCAGCCAAAGGGTTTTCGAAATCATAAGGAGTGAGAGTTCTGCTGTATCTATGAATCCTGATGGAGCATCAGATCTGCATGCTCCAAAGGAAAATTTTGAGAAAGCAGATGTTCATCGTGATGATATGAACCTTGGTAAAGCAGATGGCACGAACCAATTATTTCCAGGGAAAGATGAGAAAACCAAGCGAGTACCATTTGAATTGTATAAAAAGCGCACTACTGCATTTGTTCGAAGGGAAAAATTTTTAGATATTGTTTGCGATGCTTTGACTGGGTACAAGTATGTGGGTGCCAACCAGAGAGCGGACTTGGTTCTAGCATGCAGGTATGGTATCATTTTATTTTGTATTGAGGACTATATAAGATATATACCAGAACAGGACAAAAATGGCTGTAGTGGGGTGCACGGCTGGTGTGATTATGATCAAGCTATTCTTCAAAGATAATACATATGGTTACATTTTTGCATAAAGAAAAAACATGTTTACATTTTTTAAGAGAGCAAAATAACAAGTTATTTTGGCCCTAGGACATTATGATTTTGGTCCATTCCTACCAGTGTGTAAAAGTAAATGGTGTATGCTGGGATGGTTGCGTTAGATGCTTGAATACAAGCTGTTTGATCTATAAAGTTCTTAAATATCTTTTTTCTTTAAGCTAGGGGTCAAATCTAACCATTAAATGTGATATACCTGAATTAGAGTAACCAGCAGTATATGAGATATAAAGTTGGTTCTTGCCAAGATCAACTTGATCAACTATGAGGCCTCTAAGATCTGCCCTGCCTCCTGCGGTGTCTTCTTTGAATTGCTGCTATCTCTGAATTTTCTATTTCTATAATCAGAATACTGCTTGTTCAATTTGTGTCAAATCTGGTCAATAGACTTTCAAGGAACTCAAACTAGAGAGGTTTTTTCTCGCAATTCTAAATTATTACACTTGGATTCTTGTTACCAGTTTAAAAGAGTTCCCCCTTCCTGCTACAATTTGGGTTCTGTTAAGCATGCCAAAAGTCAAGAGGGAGTGAGAGACTTACAAGTCCCTTAATGCTATTTGCCGATAATTGACCTTGAGGTAGTTATTATCTGATATGAAGTACAATTTCCCTCTTTTTTTAATAAATATTTTCTTTGATGGCAGAATTAGGGAACGGAAGGAATCAGTAACAGTGTTGTTGTGTGGCACTAGCGGCTGTGGCAAATCCACCTTGTCAGCATTGCTGGTATATTTGCAGAGAAAATAGGAGTGATTTTGCAATTATGAATATATAGTGGTGGAATATATTTGCGATGACTAGGATTATGAACTAGTAGAACACGTATAAATTATAATGAGAACCATTTATACTTCTATTCAGGGTTGCAGGTTAGGAATCACAACAGTCATATCAACCGACTCTATCAGGCACATGATGAGAAGTTTTGCTGATGAGAAGGAAAACCCCTTGTTATGGGCTTCTACCTATCATGCAGGAGAGTGCTTGGATCCTGTAGCAGTCGCAGAAGCAAAGGCCAGAAGGAAAGAAAAAAAGCTGGCTGTTGTGTCACGAACGGTTCAAAAGGATGAAATAACAGCGGATCATTTCTCTAGAAAGTCTGATGCACAGAAATCAAAGGGGGGTTCGGGTACAACTGAATTGCTAAGTCGAAAACAAATGGCTATTGAAGGATATAAGGCACAGAGTGAGATGGTGATTGACAGTCTTGATAGACTAATCACTGCCTGGGAAGAACGGAAAGAATCAGTTGTTGTGGAGGGTGTTCATTTGAGCCTCAACTTTATCGTATGCCAACATTGGAGTTCTTTGATATCTCTTTCTTTTCCTTTTTCTTTCTCTCTGTTTTTTATCGTTAGTTATCACTTGAAATGATAATGACTTGTTCCTCATACAGATGGGGCTAATGAAGAAGCATCCTTCAATCATACCATTCATGATATATATTGCAAATGAGGACAAGCACTTGGAACGATTTGCTGTACGAGCAAAGTATATGACTCTGGACCCGGCTAAAAACAAATATGTGAAATATATTCGAAACATCAGAACAATCCAGGATTATCTATGTAAGCGTGCTGACAAGTATTTTGTTCCAAAAATAAACAATACAAATGTTGATAAGAGTGTAGCAGCCATCCATGCCACTGTCTTCAGCTGTCTTCGAAGGCGTGAGGCTGGTGAACAACTATATGATCCCATCAGATGTACTGTGACTGTTGTTGATGAGGAATATAGGAATCAGTGTGCAGCCAATTCTTTGAGCTCTAAAGGAATGTTTCAGTTGATACAGAGAAAAGGCTCTTCACGGCATCTGATGGCACTTGTTAATACTGATGGATCTGTGGCAAAGGCTTGGCCTGTTAATTCTGTTGACAATAAGGGAAAGCCTGCAAGGGGCCATCATGGATCAAGGAATGGAATAGGAAACCCAATGTATGGACCATTACAAATTAGTAAGGCAGAACCTGTAAATCTTCAGTTTGGTTTGTATGGGATCAGTGCATGGCCCAGCGATGGTGGTACTAGTCGTGCTGGAAGTATTGATGAGTCCAGGGCTGATGGGACCGACACAGGGAGTAGATATCTTTCATCCAGCTGCAGCTCACCCAGGTTTTCTGATGGACATGCTAAGGAGGTAAACTTGAACATCCCGCCAATAAATTCCTTGGTTGAATGTGAAAATTGACTTCTTGTTAACATAATGGGGAATAAGAATTTGGGTCTATAATACTTATTCAGCTTCATCTGCTAGTTTTAATAATGGATTTCCTTTATTCCAGCTCAAGGAGGAGCATTCAGTGCATGGTAGTGATGAAGAGATTGATGATCCACCAGAGGTTGCCAGTGATGACGATTTGAGTGATGGTAGGGATCAACAAGTCGATGAGGAGGTAGAGTTCTCATTTCATTATTCAAGAAAACTTACCTTAAGAGCAGAGTTTCTTCAAAAGCATCGTTTCCACTTTGCAAATGATAAATAATGTTATAGGAATATCATTTCGGCTCCTTTATAATGCAACAAAAATTTCATTTTCCTGGGGAACAGGTAGGCTCAGTGGATGAGGAATCTAATATGTCTGATGAAGACTATGACGATCTGGCAATGCAAGACATGCAGGAAAATGGGTACCAGTCAGAAGATGAGGAAGAGGATTCTGAGAAGAAGCTAACCACAGTTTCTGGGAATAAACATTGTGATCATGAGAACCTGGATCTCTTCATTAGAACTAGAAGTGAGCCAATGCTGGAGCCCATGTGTTCTTATTACTCTCTGCTCATGGAGAAGAGTGATAAGAGTCTTCCTCCTCCAGGTTCTGGCCAAGTCAAGTTGAGAAAACGTTCTCTCAGTATTCCATCATTTGGAAAGCGTGGTTCCGCTGTCATCGATCCCATTCTTTCTGGTGCTCCTCAAAGGTAACTGTACAGTTTTTCCTTTATCTTACTCTTCTTAGAACTGAGTTCTTCTCTGCCCCTTGGGCCCTTTCAAATGATAGTAATGGTGGCCAGGCAAAGGGAAGGATAGAGATTTTGTCATAGTTATAAATATAATTGAGATGTTGTATTTTGTAATGGCGGTAGCGTTTATCTTTTGACATAACATCATTTTAGTAGAAGTAATCAATTTTCTATAAAAATCTTGGGTTTTTTTTTAAATGATTGATATTATTTTCTAGTTTAATTCTTCATGTCTAATTTTCCCTAAAAAGAATCTAGTTCGTATAATCAAACTTGAGAAATGTGTTTAAAATTTGGCATAGATGCTCATCTAATTAAATTTTTATGGTGTACAATGTCAATAAAAATTGTCAACATAAGGAATAGTTAAGTAGTTTGGTTTGTGTTATGAATGATTAATGTTTTTATTTTTGGGAATAATTGTTTCTCAATTGAATCATTTAAAAGAGACAATTTCATGAGGGACAAGACCGAAGGGCAACCGGGTTTAATTGCATTGATGAAATTAATTAAAGTGAAGGGGTATTGAAATATCTCTGGAAGAATTGGAAATAAAGCTTGACGCTTTAAATACGAGTTCCCTAATTTGAGTGTGAACATAGAAAACACTTTTGAAGGAATTATACTTTGTTTGGGTTCAATTCGATTTTAATCATAATTTAGTGTTTAATGTGACTTCACATATTAGAGAATGTATCTTTTGTTTGAGGTTCAATTCACCTCCAATCTAAATTATTTAGTGTCTAATATGAATTCAAATATTGAGAAAAATTATCTTTTGACTGGGGTTTCACATCAACTGAACCTCAGGTTAAAAAAACTCAACTAGAACCTGAACCCCCTGAAAGAAAACATTAAGAGTGTATTTTAGTACTTCTTAAAATATAGTTGAGAAAAACTCCATAAAATTTAATAATTAATTATTTATGTTAAAACTATAGTTTTAAGGTTAAATTTTTATACAGTTAATTTATTTTTATTTTTTTAAAAGTTATTCTCTACTAAAAACACTTTTATTTTATTTTTTTAAAATTATTCTTCATAAATTAATTTAAAGATACTCATATTAGAGCCCAACATAGAGCGAGATAATGGATTTTTTTTTATGTAAACCCTAATTATCCTCAAGTCACTTTGCCCTTAACCCTAATCTCTGTTAGATTGAGAGTGTTAAGGTTAAAATTTATCCAACAAGTATGTTTTTTCAGATTCAAATTTGTATTCTTTCTCGTGAGAGCCCTTACCATCTAAATCAACACCTTGGATGGTTTTCTTGAAGAATAGAAAAAAGGGAAATGAAGGAGGGGTGCAGAATAATTATTGAAAAGTGTGGGGAACAGGGAGGGATTGTGTTGTCTGAAAAGATCTAGTGAACGGGTCCCATCACTGTCCTTGAGTTGCATGCCTGCCACATGTACACCCCCACTCAACTCTGCCATTCTCTGTCGTCTGGGGACCAATCTCCCTCCTTTTCTCCTTCTTCCTCTCTCCCATTCATGGTCATATAGCCACCATTAATTTTGCATCTGTGCATTATTTCAAACCCACCAATACACTTACACCGCTCTTTCACTTTCTTCCCATTCATATATATCGCCTCGAGTACTCCACATTTCTAAGCCTCTCATATTATTCAACTTGTACGCTAGGTCTGTCTGATATATCGAGGTTCACATTATATCATCAGAATATGGTTATTATATATGGTCGACTACTTTGAGTTTGATACCTTCCAAAAGATATTACTGAAACACAGTTTGTAAACTATCACCGCCAAGTAAAAAGGGGTGCAGAGCAAATCTCATGTCAAAGAAAATAGGATTATAGAAACTGGCACGTCGTGGATTGGAATGACGCCATTAATTAAAGGCTCATCGAAAACTCAGAATCTGGTCATGTAATTAGGACTATATATATATGTCCTGGTTTAAATGATCCTTCTCACTGATATCATAAACAGAATCGATCACAAATACCAGAAAACAAACAGTTCCTTTCTCACCAGAGATTATCTTGTCATGTTAATTATGAAAAAGTTAGTCATGCATGGCAAGCAAAATACAATTACGCAGACTGATGAACGTGTGTGTATATATATATATATCCCATTTGTGGTCCATGATCTGGTTACTACTCACTGGTCATTAGATGATGGATCGATGCACCAATGTAGCAAATCGAGGCATGCGAAAGTCTCCATTTTTATGCAAAACGCCCAACCTTGTCTACTTAGCTGGCTACCTCTGCAACATCATCAAGATGAAACCCATGAGCATGGGTTTTCAACAACCAATAGTCACAATCCTCATCGTCACATCAAACGACATGGGGGGAAAGTAAGTAGTTGAAAACTTCAGATATTTACCCATTGCATTTGTCAGCATTAATAGTCACCCTCAGCATAACTAATATACTGATCGATGAGCACTTAAAATATTTTTGTATGCAATAATTAACATGATGCCCGTGGAAGAGTAAATGCGCTCTGCAATCGTCATTGCAGCTTTTATACATAAAAATGTATAGATATGCTGGGAGGGAAGAAATTAAAGGAAGGGATCGTATCACTAATACGAAGATATTAACTAACTCAACGGTCAGAGAGCAACAAATAAAGGTTTGCGAACGAATAAGGTTATATATTGTTACTGTAAAACAATGGTTATCTTCTACGCTTAATTGCATCCATTACAGCAGAAGCACTTAACCATAAAAGCTCTACAAATTAAATACAAAACATAGAAATATCAACAACAATTAATATATCCATATATATATATATATATGATGAGCTCT
Source organism: Leucaena leucocephala (assembly GCA_037074615.1). Classification (NCBI taxonomy): domain Eukaryota; kingdom Viridiplantae; phylum Streptophyta; class Magnoliopsida; order Fabales; family Fabaceae; genus Leucaena; species Leucaena leucocephala. The sequence continues at coordinate 20,608,170 of CM073523.1, read as the reverse complement.
CATGGGCTTTTTAGGCAGTTTAATTAACAAGTGTGTACGGACGGACGAATTTTTGTATATAAAGTCCTGAGAAAAGTTGCATTATGCATGCATGTACTGAGGAAATGTACATATAAGTATGTATTCTTGAATCATTGAATTGCTCAATTTAAAAGACCCAGCATCCATAGATTGAGCAACCTGTGACCTGTATTCGAGTCAGACCAACTACTATATTAATTAGTTGACTTGGCTTATATCTATAATCCCACCCCTTAAATAATAATATAGAATCTAATTAAAAAATTAGTTAATCTTAATCTTAAATATAAAATTTATTTTTTATATTTATCAATTTTTCTTAAACTATATCTATTGATATTTCCTTAACAATAATCAAATAAGAGAAGGAGAAAAAAGAAGTTAAAAAAGTTAATTAAGATATTTTATAAAAAAATATATCATATTAATTAATTTTATTAAATTAATTAAATAAGTTATATATTAAAAATAGAAACAAGTGCCAGACCTAAATACGAAAAATATTGCTCCAAATATGATGTTATAATGGTATACATATATAACTAGCTGGGCTTAAATATCACAAAGACAACACACTCTTATAGTCTTATTAAATCTCAGTATCGCTTAAACGAGGTCTCAAGTTCAAACCTTAGCATATACAGAAAATCTCCATTAAAAACTCACTCATCATAGCCAAATGATCGATGCGAGTCGAATTTAAACGTAATCGGAGTAAAACTCCAGTAAACCGGATGGACAATAGAGAAAAAAAATGTTATATAAATAGATGCTAAAAATAAAAGGAAAATATTATATATCCCTATTTATCATTGAAAAGATCTGAGGCTGGTCGGTGGGTGAGCCTCCTACACACATTATATTCTTCTGTTTTTACTTGTCAACTTTTGGGTGCTCTCATCACAGAGTCACACATACGAATACGATATGCAGAGCAAAACTGTCTTTAAAGCGCAGAAGAATATGTGAAGCAAGGCAATCTAGAGAGTGATGGGGGCACACGGATTTCCATGATCTTGAATAGACTGAACACACACACAGTCACAGACGTATTGCTTGAAAAGACCTATTTTATATTTTTATTTTTATCACAAGATTTATAAATTCAAAAGGTGAATAATTAATTATATATACAAGCACTGGAATATCTCATCCATACGTTTTGATAGAGTATATGCCTTACACAGAGCATCCATCTAGCTGTACTGGTCCACCCAACAAAAGCATATGGTGCATATTGTTATTAGCGCATGTTAAACCCAAAGCACTCATCATCGTGGAAGGAACACTTGGATTTAACAAAATCTCCATTTCCCAAGTTCGGCTTCAACTTACAATGTTCTTTTTAATTCCGGAGATGCAAGAGCATTTGGAAGAATGTCTACTGTATATATAATAATGTAATAATTCTATGTTACAGACAAGGACAAGATTCCCAAAAGAGCCCAGAAAACTATCAGTGGCAGAGAGTCTGAATCAAAAGATCACAATGCATCAAACACCATCATCTACTAATAAAACTATCAGACAGAAATAATAGTAAGGACAGATACCCTTAAATCTGAATTCTCCCCATCTGTATCACGAATCTGAAACATTGATCTATGTTTCTGATAAAAGCATGAATCAAAACCATCATCTACTAATAAAACTATCAGACAGAAATAATAGTAAGGACAGATACCCTTAAATCTGAATTCTCCCCATCTGTATCACGAATCTGAAACATTGATCTATGTTTCTGATAAAAGCATGAATCAAATTCCCAATATATATATATATGATAGATCTGTAGGGAAGTCAGCAGGCAAAAGACCTAATAGCCACTTAGTTGAGAGCCTGCAAAATATATAGCTTGTGTCTGATAACCTGGGTTGTTTGAAAATTCTTAAGAGAGCTATATACAACGTGTAATACCGATAAAAAGCATAAGAAGAAGCATTCATTGATGTGCCACTATTAACATTAACAAAAAGTAGTATAAGTTAAACTGGAAGAAATAAGCATAATTAAATCCCACCTGACAAGGACAGAAAGGAAAGTAGGAAGAGCCACCTGTTGATATTTAACTATGCGGAGCAGACACAGCTATCTTACCTTTCCTTCCTTTCCCTTTTAATCAATAGTACCTGCGATTTACCTCAAAGCCGTTTATGGCCGATGCAGCATCATCAAGATTCTCACTTCCCAAAGGACTGTGACTTTGGCACTCATCACAGAGAGAGTAAAGATCTCACCCACTTTTGCTTGTGAATCTTGATGATGCTACATCCGCAAACAACGACTGACAGACCCATCCATGCAACTCTTGCTTTAAGAAGCTCTGAAGACAAGTTGAGAAGAGGAACAACACCACAGAAGCAAGGGGCTATCAATTTTACATTTATGTGCAGATTTTTTTAATTAGCTTCGAGATCACGAGCTTGGAGAGCTTGTATATGTGGCCTATTGCCACTGGTTCAGACATATAAGTAATCTAGCTAGCTTCCACCTGAGACCTCAACGAAAGAAACAAAAGGCAAAAAAAGAAAAATCATAAAAGGTCTTCAAAGACAAAGATGAATCCTTGTAATAAGACGAAAGATGGATGAAGACTTGAACGGGTCGGATTAAACACGTTCCTTCCGATTGAAAACTAGTCTTTTACGAAGAAGATGTAGAGATAGAATCAAACCTAAGAAACAGTTCTGCCGAGGTTGAAGAAGAGGGTAGAACAGAGAAGAATCTGAAAGGTGGAAATATATGAATAGTAGATAAATAGGAAGGAAAACACCTGAGATCCCACGCAGAGCTGCAGAAAGGATAGGAAAAGAAGAGAGCCACTTGGAATGGGAACAGTAGCAGAAGGGAAGGCGTGTACATATATTGGAGGGGAGGCCAACGGGCAACGGCGGGTTGCTTCATTGGTGGAAAAAAAATTCGCAGCCCCCATTCGGATTTTCTACTTTCTCTTTATTCCCATTGGTCCAAATGTATTATCACACATTCACACTCACACATCGTAATTTCCCTCAAACCCTAGTTCCTTTTTTAAAGTTGAGTGCTGGAATGATGGGGCCACAAGGACGGTCTCCTTTTACTTGCCGTAGGATCGCACCCACTTGTGGCAACAAAAGCGGTAGAACAAAACCATATTTGTTTAGTTGGCGAAGAACTGCGATTATTTAGAATTTAGAATGCGTCCGATTTTTAATTTTTAAAGATTATTATTTTATTATGATTTTAGTTATAATATTTAAGGAGATATTATAAGTATTAGATATTTAAATTTATATCTGAATATAATTAATAACTCGTCCTATTTAATATTAATATTATTTATAAAAAAAAATTGTCATACTTTTATATAATAGGTGAGGCTAATCTATTTTTAAAAATTTTATAACAAAAAAAAATATATAACAGGGCAAGTTATAACTACACACTTACTATTGGATGGCTCAAAATACCCACATATTAAACCTTAGAGAGGACCACACCTCTGATTATTATTTCATATATATATATATATATATCAGTATAATATAATTTTTTTATTCTAATTATAAAAATTAGTTATTTTTTTAAATTAATTATGATTAAATCTAACTCTTTAATATAAATTTATATTATATACTATTTAATATACTAAAAATAATTAATTAGCTCTGACATTAGTTATAACTAATTAATTTATTTAATTTTATTAATCTATTTAAAAAAATTAATTAATTCTTATAATTAGTATTAGAGATAATTTTAAATTTATCTAAAAATATAATTTTTATTAGTTCTATTCAGTAATGTTAACGCTCTAACAAAAATTCATTCAACTAGTCAAAGCCCATTTAGTCTAGTGGCATGAGAATTGTCCTTGTGGCATCAAGTGTAAAATTTGATCCCTAACTGTATAGCTGCCGTCTAAATCAAAAAATTAAAAATCATTCAATTGACAAGGTGGCAATTCATAAACACTGACTTATTTTTTTATATTTATTGTTTTTTAATAATAAAAAAATTAAGTTAAAGAATATGATTAAGATATTTTAAAAAAATATTATATTAATTAATTTAATTAATTTTTTTAATATAATTAAATTAATTAAATATATTTTATATTAAGAATATTATAACGAATAAAAAATAGCACCAACCGCTTGTATTGCAAATGGATTATTACACGATTAATTAATAATATTAAAAAGGGTGACGCAATGATGAAGATGTTTATAACTACAGCAAATGATATTAAGGAATCTGTCAGACACCCTCATGAACGACTCCTGATATCGTTCACAGTCTAATAGAGACATTTTTCGGGAAAAAATTGTAATTTTACAATTCTGAATACCATTGTTGTTTGACTTTGTAGTGTTCCTGAAACTGATTCTCTAAAGTTTTACACAGTATATTCAAGACATGGGAAACCTTTTCTTGAGGCTCAATTCGCACTCACTTATTTTTTATTAATAAAAATAAAAACTCTTAAATATAGATTATACTCCTAATACTCAAACTAAGACAATAACAAATTTTACAAATTAAAGTAATTATTTAATTATATCTCCGTGTTCACTCAAAGAGAGAATGAGAGGGAGAGAGACTGCTGTTAACATTTAGTTGGACCTTTAAATAATGCCACCTCGACCACTCACAAATAAACTGGTATTTAAGAAAAGGCAAAGGAGAACGGAAGCCAGTTGAAAGAGAGAACATCCTTCCCCTCGAATCCTAAAGTTGGAATCACAATTCCATCCAATGTTGTGTTTGGATAGGGAGAACACACGTTTGCGTTTTCCCAATCCCTAAAATAAATCCCTACATATGTATGTATTCTTGTTTTTGAATTTATTTATAATAACTATATTTATATAAGTAGAGACAAAACTCATCTCACATAATTACGTACTTATTTTATAAATAGTAAAATTATGGTTAAAATGTTATATTGAAACTTCAAATTACCAATGCAAACAAGCATTGTCTTTGTTGTAAAAGCTAAAGATTTTGTCCCTTCAATTTACTCAAAAATTTCATGTCTTTATATTAATGATTTTCACATAAATTCATATTAAATAGTAATATTTTTTATACTATTTACTATGTTTTATTACCAACTATTTAATTTTAAAATTTATAGTTATTATTTTTAATATAAATAAATTTTTAAAAAAATTGAACAAAATATTAATATTAACATAGAGGAGTATGAATGGTTGAGGGGAGTAGATGGATGGTCCAGTCCGTACAATATGATCTGGACCTCTATGCTTTTTCCATGATTCACTGCCACCATCCATAGATCTTTATCTTCTTCTCCCATCATCACATCACACTCCATTACTTCCTCCATCTTTCTTCTTCCATGGCTATCATCCCCAGGTAACAACGAATTTCGTCTTTCATCTCATCATAACCCCACCCAAATAAATACAAAAGGATATTATTTTTTCTGAGAGTATGACGTGGACAGAGATTTATTCATCTTGATGTGTAAGCACTTGAGTGGGGTGAGGCATAAGGAACTATCCGGAAGATATATTTAAAGTAAATAAATAACAATGAAAATATATTTAAAGTATAAAAAAAAAATTGGAAAAAGGTAGGGCTGGGGAAGGCGGTCCAAGGAGAAGGTGGTGACTGGTGAGGGGGGCGGGCAGACGCTGAGTGGGGAAGAGGCGGGTGCTGATATGTTGTGAGGTCATTCTTATGATTGCAACCCACGCCTAACTCGTTTTTTATTTTAGAAGAATTGTCTTTTCTAACGTTTACTGCAACGGATTTCTTTTTCTGGTTGTCTCTATATTTCCATCCTTTTTTCATGTTCATATTTATACTTGTAAATAATTATATGCAAATGAATTAGGGTTTTTTTTAAATGATAAAATGACATTTTGATAATCATATATTTTTATATACTAAACATACAAGTATTAATTTACACATAATACTGTGTAAAATGACACGTTAGATAACATGTATCTTCTATTAATCTAACGTGATAATTTTTGTTAGTATCTTAACGGTAGGCAAACGGTAAATGATTTATAATCAAACGTAAAATGTTAATGTGGTTAAATTTAAATTTTAATATATTAAAGGTCATGTATAATTAATCTAAAGTTAACGGTTTTATGAATTTTAACAGACTTCAAAGCTAATTCTTTTGCTTTCGAATTACACCCTCCACCCTCACCTCCCCTTTTCCCCGCTTTGTTAAAACTCAACTTATCCTCAGAACCCTCCAACATTCACAGGGGATAACACCCTTTATATATATATATATATATATATATATGAATGATGTGGCGAGCAAGAAACAACCATGGATGTGGCTGCATGCAGAGCCAGACATGAATATTTACGGGGAACAGAATCTCTCCTCGGAGCCATGCGTGCATCACCATGCTGCCTTCTAACAGGGCAAGTGCCGGTAGCAGAGCAAAACAGATTCATATTGTTTTCTTGTTGCTTTTTAACATAAAATTTAATTAAAAAATTAATTTTAATTCTAAATATAATATTTATTTTAAATGTTTATTAATTTTTTTATAAATTATCTTATGTATGTGATTTAATAACTATTATCCCACTCCTTCCCTGGTCCTCCATCAGGTGTTTGTTTTTTTGCACTGAGTGCTTTAATAACTTGGTTTACGCCCTTTTAGGGATGATATATACTGTTTTGAATTGGCTATTTTGCATTTACTACCCTTTTCTATTTTGGGTAACAAGAAACACGTACGCCTGTTCACTCACCCAAGTTCCTTCGTTCTAGTAAGTTATCTCTTTCTCAGCAGCAGATAGATTCTAATTATGTTTATAAACTCCAACAATGGTGTGTTGTTCAAGCGGGAGAATGCCCTTATTGGATGTGGAAATGGAAGGAAAGAGTAGAGAAAGGAGGAGGAAAACGTGGGTCTCAGTCTCACATGAATGCTTCGACTGCAACTTCCCCTCCATCACGTGCCCTCGGGTCCCTCTCCCCCCACCCCCCACCCTGCTCTGCCCACGTGACACACCCTGACACCTCCCCCCTTTTCATCCTCACCACCACCATCATCATCATCATTATATTCTCTATATAATATATGTGACAAAATTAATTATTAATCTCACTTGATTAACTCAATCTTAAAGTTTTACTCTCTTTTAATAAGATGAAAATTACTCTCAAATTTAAGAAAATAATTAGTAATAATTTATTATCTTTTTCTATATTCAAACTATTATTACTTTACAATTTTTTTGTTTATTTTATTTTAACTTTTTCTAAATTTTATATTTGATTTTATTTTTATAATGTAAATATTATTACATGTTATTTTAATATATTAATATTATTAGCTATTACGTGAGTTATTTAATATAGATTATATAACACTAAATATTTTAATATTATTTTTTATATGCATTTAGTATCATAATCTTATTTATAATATAATTTAGTATCATTTATCCATAATTTTTTAATTTAATATAATTTTTTTAAATTAAAAAGATTATCAGTAAAATTACACCATAAATAATATTAAAATACTTGATGCATATAAAAAATAAGATCAAAATTTTGAGGACTATATAACCTATTTAATATTTTATCATAATTGATTTATAAAAAATATTAAAAATAATATGTTCATTTGTATATTTTTACGTATACCTTATCATCATTTTCAGCCTATTAAATATAAATTTGTTACCAAACTGTTTTGGAATACATACCAAACATGCCTGCGGTCAGATTTTATTCTCTCCCGTTCTATCACAATTAATTCTTTCTACCAAACACGGCTAAAGTGTTTCAAATATTTTATAAGCATAATATGTTTATTTAAAGATATTTTTAATATTTTAATTATACTCCTATTAATTAAAAGATATAAATATAATTTATATTTATAATTTGTGCAACCTCATAATTAATAAAAATAAAGCATTCCTTATCTTTCTGAGTAAAAAAAAAAAAATTGAATCACCTGTTATTTTTAAAAGTTGTAGAAGGGGATACGTTTTCCCCAAAAATTGATGTACTACAGTCTGTAGATACTGCATCCATGATTGCTTCTCGGGATGCGCCAGTGAGGGCAAAAGGGGAATGAAAATGCTTCACCCGGGTCGCACTTGAGCACGTGGCCCGTTGTGGACTCGCGGGTTTTGTCATTACGTCATCATATGACGCAATAAAAACTTCAAAAGTGACGCTTCAAAATTTTTTATCATCCCCAGCTTCACCCTTCGTATCGTAGTATATGCGTGGTATTTCAAAGATGACTCGGAAATCATATAATTTATTGTTTATATTACATGCAATAACGCGCAATATTATAAAAAATGTTATTATTATCATCAGTATTTCATGAATAATACGATTAATATCTAATTTTATAAGAAATATAATACCGCAATTTAATTAAAGTTATGATTTCATTACTTAAAAAAAAATGCAAAATTTTTCACTCAGAAAAATCTGCCCTCTCTCATAACGATATGGTACTTTACCCCTTTTTTTTATAACCGAAAAAGAGCTTCTCTCTCGTTTTTTCTCCGATGCAGAGCTTCATTTATCTCTATACATGGGAAAACACGCCGAGTTACTTAAAATATGATCGCAGGTGACACTAGGCTTTCCTCGTACTCGGGGTATTTAGCACTAGCAGCTGATTGTTGATGGTTAATATTGGGCCTTATTGGGCCGAAATGACAGTTGCCGGGAAACCCGAAGCCGAAGATCATCATGTTCTGGAAAGTGCCATTTCGTCGTCCAGTTTGCTCTTATTATTAGTGGGTGGCCATCGTTCTGGTTTATTTCCCAGTTTCCCGGCTTGGTTTCTGCAACTTCCGTGCACCATTGCGGGTTTGCTTTCCGATTGCTCAGTCTCTGATTGCTGATATCTCTCTCCGTTTGTCAACTCTTTGACTATTGCTTCGCGCCCTTTTTTATTTTTTGACAGATACACCTTAGGTTTCGTGAAATTCCTCCATTCATCTGATTCTCGCGGCTTATTTGTTCGAACTTGACTCTTATCAGGTCATTCACTTTTGAATCATGTTTTAAACATATATGGGATTTGGTTTTTCTGTTGAATGATACTGTATCATGTAGAATAACGTTTCCCTTCATATTCCTGGTATGGAATTTGTGTCACTCGCTCCCTGTCGCTCGAATTTTTTAGCTTGCTTGGGGGTTTGCTTTTGTTTATCTACCAAGAAATTTTATTATGTTCATTTTACTTCCTATTTTGATCCCCAAATTCGAGAGTTCAGGAGCCATCTGAATTTGATTACTTTCTCAATTGGATTGGGGATTGGGGTTGCACACTTGTATGTGCTAGTTTGTGGGAAGTCTGTAATAGGGAGTCTATGGACATAATTGAGTCCTTCGATGTGCTTTATGCTGTTTAGTTCGGCTGGATATATCTTTAGTTATCTTTCTTTCTTCTGCTTATCTTTTCCCCCCAATTATCTTACTTCTTTTCAGATGAGATATGAGACTTTGTATTAAGATTCTTACTTTATACTTTACAATACCCTCACTTCCTCTAATTCCAATCTCATATTGTCATTTTTTTAATGTCCATTAATTTTATCAAAAGACCTAAGACTTTAACTAATGAGTTGTGTACTTGTATTTGCGTACACCTTTTCATAATATTTAGATTTTTAGTGTAAGCTCTATCACATCCTTAACTACAGTGATTCCTTTATTTGGCTTGTAAGAGAATTATCTTGAAATATGAGTTTGGCATGAGATAAATATATTAATAATGTTCAAATCAAATACTAAAGCAGTTGTTTGTGGATCGCATTTAGCAAAATGGAACTTGCTGGGGATTTCAGTCGTGGATTGCAGGGTTTGATGTCCTCAATTGAAGCAATGAGTCCCTAAGTGATGGCAGGCTTACTGGCAGATTGATCTGATCTGAACTCAGTAAATCCTGATTTATTCTGTTTCAATCCTTTACTTTATTGGGAAAATGTCATTTTATGTTGTCCATCCTTCATAAACTGTTCCTCATTGGTCTTGGTTGGCATTTCTTCTGTGTATCTATTGTCATATTTCTTTTCCCTTGTTGGGGTGGGGTGTTTGCCTTAAGTGGATCTGCTGCCCATTTGTCAGCAGCACTGTTTTTTGATGGGTGCTGAAAATGAGCTAGGACAGTAGTAGGACTTAGGTTGATTGAAGAGAGAGAAGTGCGAGGCAGAATTGTATATGCATTAGGACATGTCTTCTGATGATTTTAGTCATTTTATTGACTTGTAATCTCATGGTAACTATGGTAGAACTAAGAGTTCTACTGAATGCTATATAAATTAAGAAAGTTCTTATAGATTGATTGTTTATTCGCCAATCAAGTTTTGTTAAGCTAATGAAAATGTTTAGTTGGTGTAAGGTGAGAAAAAACTTGTACTTTTTAAGACATGAAGAGGAATTTCATTGCCCTGGTATACATTAAGACTTGTACTTAATGGACTCTAGGTGGTTTACTAGAAAAGAATTTTCTATTCCTCTCTCACATAGATCTGACGTCTGAATCCAAGGGGTTTAGATATATTTTAGACGGAGATTTGTAAATTATAGATAAGAGGGAGTGGGAAAGCGTTCACCTAGCACTTGATCACTGTTGTGTAACATGTGCTGCAATTTATTCTGCATTCAACTTTTCTTAATTGTGGTAGTAAGCCTTGCTTTCTTGTTATATTGTTATGGGTTCACAAGATCCATTGCGATTAACTTGGGATATAGCTTTGGGAAATAATGCATACGAATGTAAACTATAGTAGGTTTATATTGATATCTTACCTCAAGAACTTGTGCTTTAAGTTAATTTTGCATGCTTATGAAGGCAAAATTGGTATTCTTCAGGTTTGTCAGAATCTTAGCTGCACTTCAATTGATGTATTCACACTACTAGTGGTCTGTCCCTCTGCAAGATGAACAATTCATCAACTGAAGACCATGTAAGTGATTCATTCCTGATAATTACGGCAGCCACCTGTCATTAGTTGGTCTAAGGGTATAAACTACCCGCAGGGTGAAGTAACTGTGGCGGGATTTGAAGTTCCGAAATCACCCGATTCGAGCTATAACAACGCATACCCTGGTATTGATGACGAAACACGTCATCCACCTATGGCCCCTCCCCATTTGCAGCACACTGTACTCAGCTATCCTGCTAGCAGAGACACTTTGGGAACGCTACCATTACCGCAGAATGTGATCTTGAATCATCTGTATATTGAGAACAGAGAGGGCCCAAGATCCATGGTGGCACTGGGATTTACTCATCGCTTCCGTTCTAAATTTGTTACGGTTGTGCTTTACAAACCCGTCCAAAGCAGGGGGAGTACAAGCATTTAATGTGCATATAGTGATTATTGCCCTACAGCAGTGTTCGTTTGTATTTGTATTGAAATTAGATATTATAGACAACGTACCCCAGTTAGCAGGAAAATATAATCATTGTCACATAGCAGTTGAAGTTGTTCAGATCATGTCGGGGTACTCCGTATTTATATGTTTATTCTGTGTAGTGTTTTTGTGGGGCATTGGTTTGAGGTTTGACTAGTGTTGCGCTATGTTAGTATGCCTTCATTCCCCTCCGCTTGCTCCGTTTTTTCTCACTCGTGTCTCCCAAACAAGGCTTTCTTTTATTAAATTTTGTCCAATAGATAAATTCAGCTATGTTGATTCAAGATTCAAAAAATACAGATAATAATATGTTTGCGTAAATCGATATAACTACCCCACATATTTACCTCATGAGTTGTAGGATCACGATTTCATACTGGGGTTTCAAAACATGATCATTCCAGTTTGCCGGAAGTAAGGTGTACTAATTTAATTTTAAATATATTTAAAAATTAAATAAATAAATTAATTATAATTAATATAATAATTAGTTAGTTAATTTAAGTAGATTAATAAATATATAATAGAAATTTATTTGAGTGATTAGATTTAGTTATAAATAATTAATTTATTTAATTTTTTTAATTTATCTAAATTTTAAAAAAATTAACTAATTGTTATATCAACATGAAAGGAATATCTTATAACTATGAGTGCTGTGAATGCGCGCTCTTCTTTCGGTGAGTTGGCACTGGAGGTTTTAATTGAGCTTAATAATAGAGCTGGATTCTCCACTTGATGGATGACTCAGCAAGATTGGATTGTCCCTTGTAAGTTATCTGAAAAGTGGAAACAATATAAGTGGAAATGGATCATAAGCAAGTCGTTGGTTATGGATTAGGATGCAAATGCATGAATTGCGGAATGAATAGCACTTATAAAATGCAAACACCATATACATAATAGTTTTTTTTTATATATACTAAAATTTTTTTAGAAAAATTAGGCTCACTTACGATTTAAAGGTAAGGTTATTTCTCTTAGGTGATATCAATATCAGGCAGGATGAGTCATTTATTACTCTCAGACATAAATCTAGATACCTAAGAGATATGATGCTTTTCTAAACGTTGTGATTAGAACCACAAAAAAATAATATTTTTTAAAAATTAAAATATTTTAAATAGTTATATATTTTATTTTTTTATCAGTTAAATTTACCAATAAATATCTATATACATAATAGTTTTTTTTTTATACCATATATACATAATAGTTACATACATAGATAAGCGCAGAATAGTTGACCCAACAACAACAGGGTCTTTCATGGCCAACCATTCTCAGCCACACAGCTTGAGAGGTTTTTAAAGTATACTCAAGTGGGACCACCTGTTTCAATTATTGTTTAGATGTTTTGATGGTTTGGGTTTCTTACTCAACACAATCCCCACCCTTCATCCACCATGAAATAGTCAAAAGTGTTCATATGAGCGGAAAATAACTAAATAAGAAGACCAAACAACTCTAAGAGGTCGTGAAAGGCTAAGTTGAGCTTATAATCAAAGGTTTTATGGCGTCATCCGCTTCTGCAAGCTTCAGCTATCTCTAGATGACATAGACACTTTGAGTTTATATGTACGGTTTCGTATATGGCTCTATGACCTCCTTCTGCTAAATTAATTATTTTAAAATTTTAATAAGGGTCATAGCTCCTTCATATTTCTCTTAATAATACTCAATTATACTTCTCTTTATAATGCTATTTGTTTTTGGTAGAGCATAACCGGTATCTCTTAACTGATAGCTAAAAATTAATTCACCTAAGGCATATAAATCATTTAAGTGAGTTTTACTTCTCATAACAAAGCTTTTTCCATGCACATGACCTGATTTAAACACAAGACATAATATTTAAGAGACCCAACTATTTATCAATTGTGCCAATTTTGTTGGTAATGTTATTTTTTAATATGGCTATCTGACTATGTCATATTCGAGCATTGTTTAGCTCAATTGGAGGTAGATATCTCAAAGGCAGTTTTTACATCCATACAAGCTCAAACTTAAGACCTCGTGCTTAAACGGCGGCCAAAACCCTTTTCACTGGGACCAATACATATTTGTTAAAATATTATATTTTAAATAGTGAAAGGTCAATTACAAATTGATATATAATCAATAATAAATTGTGGACAATGATATTAAATTCAAACAACTATGTGCCTCCTTGGGTTGATGACAAACTTAAGTTTTAAAAAGTTTTTTTGCCAAAATTTTAGTTTGGAAAAATTTTAAAACAAACAGTCATATTTATCTAAAAGTACTTATGGACCAAATCATGGTTTTGAATAAACTCCTATGAATAGTTTATAGAACAGACAAAGAGCTTATGGGTTGTACAATTATTATTTTACTCTTACTTTTTCTGACTCTATCTCTTCTCTTCCCTCTCCTCTCTTCGCTGCTGTGAAGACTCTCTATGTTTTTTGTTGGTGACTGTGCTGCAAAAACTCTGTGCTCCTCTCTCTCTAACCTCCATCGACAAGAAGACGACGACCATCTAGATCGTCTCGCTCCTCGTTGTCTTCTGTGCTTGCTGTCATGGGTCTATCGTGGGTTCAGATCTATGCTTGCAGTCGGTGAAGAGGGGGCTTGCCGTCGTTTGTGCTCGTCATTGAGGTTTAACGGAGATCTTGGCTTATTGCCGGTGGAGGAGGGATAATGGCTTCTTGACGAGTGAACAATGATCGCAGTTGGTTGAATTAATTTTTTTTTTCATCTCATACCTTTTCTGGTAATTTACCAATGACAAAAATTTTTCTGGTAATAAATATCCAAACACTTATTTATTTAGAATATTTTTTTTTCTATAAGCTTTTATCTAGAAGAGCTTATATAAAAAACTGTCCAAAAATATTTTTTTCTTCTATAAATCATTTTCTAAAAACTCACGGCCCTATATATGAGAATTAAACGAATGTATGAAGACTTTACAACTTATGCTTTAACTTTTAAAATGAAGGATAGAAAAAATATTGTTGTCTAATGATATAATTAAAGGATTTGACACTCATATTTTACAATTTACTATTGACTATGTATTAAGTTGCAAACGTTCTCCAATTAACTTGACTATATTATTTATAATTCAAGGATCAATTAATTAATAAAAACAACATCTTAGTTTAAAATATTAAAACGCAAAAGTAAGAGGGTTCATACTCATACATATCTTGCTGATCAAAACCACTCTGGTTGACTTGCACATATTGATTTATATTCTATTCAATTCAATCTTTTTTATATATAAGACACGAATAACTCATTCATCAAATTAAGAAATATATTTAAAATTACTAGAAATTAATAAACACGCTATATTTTTTTTAAAAAATACTCTTATTTAATAATTAACCTGTGGATTTTATTAATTAATTTCATTAATAAATACTCTTTTTAATGAAAATAAAAATAGAAAATTTTAATAAATATTCTAGAAAAAATGTCAATTTTTTTTTATATATAAATAGGATTAGCGTGGGAAAACTCTCATAGTGGTAGTATGATATTATATATGAATTCTCAAGTCTGAATGTTGGCCGCAGAGTGGCAGCGCGCAGCTTAGCAATAGCAGTACCAACTTGTCATATTTGGATTTATGTTATAAATATAATATTTATGAATAATAATGGATCCCAACTTCCAACCCAACGTCACTTTTCCCATAATATAATATCTCACCGTCCATGATTGTTTCAGCTGTAGCATCTCCAATCGTGCATTGGAACAAAAGTGCCCTTATATTATCATATAACCTCATGGTCCTCATCGTATAGTTTCACTGCCACCTACCCTGAAACATAAGACAAATAAAGATTTTTGCTTCGATTTCCTCACGAATATAATTCCTCTATGATCAAATTATTTCAAGGAATTATCATCAAAATGATTAAAATATTAAAAATAGTTTCAGTGCTAATTAAGAATAATAAACTTAAAAAATTAGACCGGATCGTCCAGATCTAATATGAACATACAGTCCAAATCTTAATTATTAGGCTTTTAAAAAATATTTTTATTTAAAAATTATCAATTGAATATATTAAATCTGACGTTCAACGTAGATTTCAATAAGCAGCCTGTCCTGCAACGAGCACCTAGTTCCAAAACCACCATGTCAATTAGGGCTTACGAATTAGCTAGGGTGGTCAAATTAGTTAAATGAACAGCTAATAATACACGTAGAAGAAGCTCACATACAAGTTGCGTGCGCGTGGAGACTGGATAGACAGACAGATACTCCTCCAGGTAACTGTAAATAAAAATAATTTCTAGTTTGAAGGTTCTGTGAATCCGGTTGAAGTGATCCTTTGGGATGCTCGATGAGTCTCTTCCCTGTTAGATGCGGCGAAATGGAATCTCTTTAATTATATTCAAACCCCTCCTCTCACCCGTTGGCTGTCCCATTGGCTCACATCACTCTCCTCCTTTGTCAACTCTTCCCCTCCTATATATACCTCTCCCTCCCTTCCCTTCCCTTCACAACCCTAGCACTTGTTCATCACTTTCATTTCAAAGCCACTGATCAGTTCTGATCAATCCCTCTTTCTTCCTTTCCTAATGGCTGAGATTGAGGGATTTCCAGGAAGCTCCATGCATGGAGTCACCGGCAGAGAGCAAACCTTCGTAGCCTCCGTTGCTTCCCCGATGGTCCCTTCCGACCATACCGCCAATTTCGCTCTCCCCGTTGATTCTGAGCACAAAGCTAAAGTCTTTAAGCTCTTCTCTTTTGCCAATCCCCACATGAGAACCTTCCACCTCTCCTGGATTTCCTTCTTCACTTGCTTCGTCTCAACCTTCGCGGCAGCCCCTCTGGTTCCCATAATCCGTGACAACCTTAACCTCACCAAGTACGACGTCGGGAATGCGGGAGTCGCCTCCGTCTCCGGCAGCATATTCTCCAGGCTTACGATGGGTGCAGTTTGTGACCTCTTAGGTCCACGTTACGGCTGTGCCTTTCTCATCATGCTCACCGCGCCAACGGTATTCTGCATGTCGTTTGTGCAAGATGCCTCTGGTTACATAGCGATACGGTTCATGATAGGGTTTTCGTTGGCCACTTTTGTGTCGTGTCAGTACTGGATGAGTACTATGTTTAACAGTAAGATCGTAGGGCTTGCGAACGGGACGGCGGCCGGGTGGGGCAACATGGGAGGTGGGGCCACTCAGCTTATAATGCCATTGGTATATGAATTGATCAAAAGAGCTGGATCTACCCCTTTTGTTGCCTGGAGAATCGCCTTCTTCGTCCCTGGTTGGATGCATGTCATCATGGGAATCCTCGTTTTGACCCTCGGCCAAGACCTGCCCGATGGCAACCTCGGTGCTTTGCAGAAGAAGGGTAGTGTCGCCAAGGACAAGTTCTCCAAGGTAATCCCTTTGATTTAGATAATAAATAGTTGAGGTACATATATATACTTGTGCTCCTTACAATATAATCCAGTTTGAGAAAAATAATGTTGAATTGGCTTTCGATTGTGCGTGTTTCAGGTGTTGTGGTATGCGATAACGAATTACAGGACATGGATTTTTGCTCTATTGTACGGGTACTCTATGGGAGTTGAATTGACCACTGATAATGTGATTGCTGAATATTTCTATGATAGGTCAGATAGCTCAGCTCTATCATATAGTCTAAATAATTTCAATTTTGTTTACTCATCCATGTATGTAAACTAACAAATGCATTTGAAAGTGCAGGTTCAATCTGAAGCTACACACCGCCGGAATCATTGCCGCTTCATTCGGAATGGCTAACTTCGTTGCTCGTCCTTTTGGCGGCTACACTTCCGATCTTGCTGCTCGTTTATTTGGGATGAGAGGAAGGCTTTGGAACCTCTGGATTCTTCAAACTTTAGGAGGAGTTTTCTGTATATGGCTGGGACGTGCCAATTCTCTTCCCATCGCCATCGTCGCCATGATTCTATTCTCCATCGGAGCTCAAGCTGCGTGCGGTGCAACTTTCGGCATCATCCCTTTCATCTCAAGGCGGTCTCTGGGCATCATCTCGGGTTTAACTGGGGCAGGTGGGAACTTCGGCTCGGGGCTAACCCAGTTGGTCTTCTTCTCGACCTCAAGTTTCTCCACCTCGGCTGGTCTGTCGTGGATGGGTGTTATGATAGTGGCCTGCACACTTCCGGTGACTCTGGTTCACTTCCCTCAGTGGGGAAGCATGTTCCTTCCTCCAACTAAAGACGTTGACAAGTCAACAGAAGAGTACTATTATGCATCTGAATGGAACCAAGAGGAGAGAGAGAAGGGTTTGCACCAGCAGAGTCTCAAGTTCGCAGAGAACAGCCGTTCCGAGAGAGGCAAGCGAGTAGCCTCTGCTCCGACGCCACCTAACACAACTCCGACTCATCAAGTTTAACTGCTATACGTTGACTTAATAAGAGCATGAGTCGCCGGCGACGATGACTCAGCACTCCGCTTTTATCTTGTTATATAATATATTTCAGTATTTTTCTCTGCCAGTCCACTTTCATCCACATGATGAAAATTAAGTTGAAGGTTGAACTAAAGCTTTGAAATACCCAAAATAATGAGGAAGCATGTGTAAATACGAAAGATGTATGATGATGGATGTTTCATTAATATTTAAGTGGAGCTTGTTGTAATTTTGTTAAATGATGTGGGAAATAGAATATACTTGCGTGTTTTGTACTGATATCAACTGGGATTATACAGATTCAGGATTATTTTAAGGGGGGCAGTTGGCTGCTGCTGGAATCAAGCTGAATCTCGATGCATGAAGGATGAATCCGATCATAGTTTAATAGAAAGGGGCTTCAATTATTGAGGAGTGTGTCTGCATGCGTATGGAAATGGTCTCTTTCCACGAAACATAGAATATACCAAGTCAAATGTATAAATCAGAGAATGATGACGCCACAGATACTGCCACAGAAGCCATAGCAACAGGTATTATCTAATTAGTTGGGAAAAGTGACCAAAATATCAAATGGCCAGCCTCAAATGAAATACTCACTTAAGGAACAATATTAAATTTCAGAATCCCCATTCTTTTTAAAGATGCTGTGAGTTAATTTTTTTTTTTATGAGCCCCATAGTTTTCGGTTTTCACCACATATAGCAACCATCATGGATTTTCTAGAGAAGCAGACAAAAGTGGCGGGGATGAACTAAGTTTGAAGCTGGTTCATTAGTTATTTTAGGATTTTATTGCGTTGAAATTTGAACCATTTGAAAATGGTGTGTGTAGCACGATGCCACGACGCAGGTTGCTTTTTCCAGTTGATGAGCAACCACAAACGGACGTCGTTAATACTCCATTTTCAAAAGGTGAGAAAATGTTTTCATCTTCAATAATCACGGTTCAGGAAAATATTTTTATTATGTTTTTAATTTTTCTAAAAAAATTTCGTCTCGTCTCTTTTTCTTTTTCTTTATCTTTTTTCCCTTTTGAATTATATGCTATATTGATTTGCTTTTTGTAATTGTTATAACGCTTAAAACAATTATTGTGCGTATTGTAAAAAAAAACAATTATTGTGCGAAAGGTATAAAAATTCGATTTATGCAAACACGCAAGTTTGATTTATTAAAATTTCATCGGATTGATTTAAAAATTGCATAATTTTTAACGTGAATTCCGTGTGACAGGAACATATAAAATTATTTAAATTAATTTTCAAACTTTGATCATTACATTAAATTAAAACAAAAATTTTGTGAATTGAAGTATACTCCATTCTTCTGTATATATGGCGTCTAAAATAAGAAATAACTATGATAAAATGCCTAACTCCCTGTAATATATTTTCTATTGGTGAGTTTAAAGATTGATTTTGGGATGAATAAAAGGTAACAATTCTATATTTTATATTGAAAAATTATTACATTATATTATTTTTTTGCTAAACATAAGTATCTTTCGATTAGAGATAATTATATTCAAGGCACTATTAGATTCTAAATATGGACATCTCTCCTAATAAAGATTTGAATTCACTTCACTATGTTAGGGATCAACAACTTAGCCATTGTTTACATTAGGGGATACAAATTTATATGAGACTTTTTTTTTTGTTACATTAATTTTTAGAAAAGGGTTGGGCTTACCCACGATCTAAGAGCAGGGCGAAGTCTCCCTTCTTCCTAGGCGATACTAATGTCGGGCAGGGCGAGCCGTCTATTACCCTCAGGCGTAAACCTAAGCACCCAGGAACTAGGATGTCTCTCTAAGCGTCGCGAATAGAACCACAATAAAATGGTACTCCCCAAAGATTGAATATATTTTAAATAATAATATGTCTTACTTTTTTACTAGTTGAACTGACATACGATGTGTAAATTTACATGAAACTTGATTTGCTAGGCATGTTGTATTGGGGCTAGATGGGCCATGTGAGCCCTATAAGGCAGAAAGAAAAAAAAAAGGAAGGAAATGGAGGGTAAGATTGGTCCACACATGGGAGGGAATTTCACGTGAGGAAAGTAAATTTTGGATCTGAATGTTCTTCACCTGTAATGCTTCTGAAGTTTATTGGTAAATTTCTGAAACCTCTTCAATGGCAATAAGGAAGCCATTACTATAGCCGCCCCTTTCTTTAATAAAATTGAATATCGCTCCCTCACATGCAAACCCAACATCTTTCTTCTCTCATCCATTCCTTTGGTGTTCCTATTTAATGCATCTCCCCTTTCATTAATGTTCTCTCTTTGCTTTCCTTTTTCCTTTCAACAAACCATCTCAATTCTAATTCCTTTTTAGTTTTGCCTAATTATGATCCTCACTACTTAACCCCAAACAGGTTTTCAATTTCACACCAAACTTAACCCCATTCTTAGTTTCAAGTAGGGTGGAAGCATGACATGTCAGATCATGCTTTACCTTTAATAAGCCAAACCTATTATATATAAAGTCAGCTTGAGCTTAGTTTATAGTCTATTATAGATCATTTTTCTTCTTCTAAATTTAACCTGTACAAAGGTCTAATTTGGCAAGAAGTATGTTGAAAAGGCATGCATTTAAAAATATTGCAAACAAGCTAACATAGCCGATGTTATTATAAGAGACATTTTTAATATAACATTATGTAAAATAATAATTTTATATAATATCATTTTAATTTAAATTGGTCAATATTGGCCTGACATGCTTAATATGCCTCTATCTTAGGGAGTTAAGAGTAAAACAGACCTTAAAAAAGGTCTGAGCCTATGTATTTTCTTAAATAAATTAGACCAGACTATATATACCTAATAGATCATTGGGCTATTTTCATCCTTAGTCTAAAGTATAATGCCTTACTACGTGCACACTTAATCTCTTTGAGCTCATAGGTATGATCTTATAATCTCTGGGTTTTCCCTTTCCATTCCAATTAATATGCCAAACTTGTGGGTGGCTTGCTATTGAATAGATACTTAAGATGAGAAGAAGTTTGTGGGTGTGAAGCAAAGCTAATAACACCCCAAATTAAAGCAACATTGATGCGTCTTATTTTCCATCTTCACCAAATGATTTAATGGTATAGATATATAGTCATGATAAATATCTCTTATTTTTCTTGATTTCTTCTTCATTATTTATAATGACGGATGAGCGGCCACGAAGGGAGATGTAAGAAATTCAGCTAGATTTGATGTACTCTTTAATGTTCTATAAATGAACTGGCCTCCCAAATTGCTTACACTTGGAACAAAATGAGGCTCTTAAAGTTTGTCATTTACCTTTTACCCCTTTCCCGTGCGTGTTGTGTGGTCATTGCAGATATATACGTACGAAGAAGACAAGACACACATGACCTTGATTTTTTTTTTGGGGGGGGGGGGGAAGATGAAGCATGGAATAGATTTGAAAAAGTGCAATAAGAGGAACTCACGAGCTTCCTCAGACAAAAAGTAGAACACCCACCTCACCAACTCAGCACCAACACAACCCCTAAGTAATGGCGTACTACCAATTAGCTGTGCATATCTGCCTTCAGCATCCCTTCACGAGCCTATTAATGGCCAATGCGCCCTTCACAATCTCCCATGAAAACCCCCTCTTATATATAAAAAGCACCCTCTCTTTCATATTCTCCCACACACCACCCTATTGCAGAATACATATTACCTAGCTAATATCTAAATATGTCTGCTACATATTATTTCTCCTCCCTTTTGGCTCTTTATCTTCTCCTTTCTCTCAGTTCTCTACACACAGCCATGGGTGGCCGTATCATTCCACCAAGTGCTCCGAGCACAGTCACAAGACCACTGGTTTCATCGCAAGAAGCTCAGACTTACTTGAAGCCCAGGTTGGATCACAAAGAGAGAGTCTTCCAGAGCAGACAAGTGAAGGATTGCTTACCAAAAGGGTTCAGGCATAACTCTGCTCCTAGCAGATTCGTCAACTATAACACGCTAAGCTCTGGAGGCTGCTCTGGAATGCATTCCAAGAAACCTTGAGTACTGTACTTTACTTCTTTGTATATGGTTGAGAAATTCAAAAGGTATCAGGTGTGACGTTTCTTTTTCTTTTTTTTTTTTAAATCTGTGATAGATATATATATCATGTATCAGCGATCACAATTTTGAAGGATTTCTGATTCTGATGTGGTGGCTAAGGCGTGAGATATTAAGGCCAAATATTCGAACAGAAAGATGATATTTGAATTATTTTTAAGCCATGGGCATGGATATAGGACGGAAGGATTGCGAAAGCATGGCGTTATATGCTTGTAATCTCCACCCCAGACAAGTCCCAGAAACTAGTTAATCGTAATCATTACCTGAAGAAAACAAAAACAGATTATCAATAATATACTGCTTGTTCAAATAAGGGTTGTATATGAATTTAAGTTTGTGTAATGTCTGAATTTACTTGGTTTTGAGATGGGTGGATAGCTCATTGTTGACATTTCTTTATGTTATTAGTGTTCAAGACTTCTTGTTACATTCATCTCTCCAGACAAGGCTTCATGTTTCCTTGGAAACACACTATTAAGTATCATGATACACTAAACAATACCAATAAGAAATATGTAACGGAACAATTCTCAAGAATCGAATTTTCTGATTAGTTGATAAGTTATTGAGTAATGCATAGAAACAGAGGAAGGAGTATTCCAAGGCCGTGCCACGTGTTTCATATAAAGACGGTAAAAATTGTGAAGAAGTAACCCTGCCGGGGAGGGATAAGTGTAGCATATATGCTCCAAAATACATAGTACATGGTCAACTTTAAAACCGCCATCAAAATTAAGTTGCAAGTCAACGTCTTTTGGAGAGGGGTGACTTTCCTCAAACAGGAAGAGGAATATGTAGATGAGCTGATCTATGAGGTCGGGTCTTGTTTGTAAAAGGATGCATGCAATGCAGTGGTGTTCATGATTCATGGGATTCATAGGAATATATGAAATTTCCCCAAAATGCATACAAATTCAAAGTATTCATCAGCATCGATTGGAGCCAAAAGCAAGCTTAAACTCATGAAAGAAATGGACACGTGGAGCAGATTAAGCCTTGTCAAAAATTGCCCCAGAAGTAATTAATAAGGAAGGAAAAGCGAAGAGCAAAGGTAATACGGAAGAAACGAAATGGGGAAGTTTGCAATTTGAGTTTTGTTGTTATGTTTTTAAAAAGAAAAAAGAAAGGAAAGAAAGAAAGAGCATAATCGATAGGGCCACTCGATGATACTGTCCGATTAAGTATGGGCCTCTGCAATCCGTATCCGTCAGATGGTCTTACATAGGAATCCTCCGATAAACAGCCCAACCAATTCTTTAAGTAATTATAGAATTGTCAAGAATTTTGACACCATCCATTCAGTTAGCAAATAGGTGAGATATACGATCATTTAGAACGTATTCAATCTTTAAAAAGTATCACTTTTTTTTGTTCTAGTCACGGTACTTGGAGAGGCATCCTAGCTCTTAGATACCTAGATTTATGCATGAGAGTAATTGACTGCTCGTCCTGTTTGATATTAGTATCACTTAAGAGGAAGAAAGATTTCGCTCCACCACCCCTTTCCAAAAATTTCATTTGCATAAAAAAAAAAGAATTTTGACACCAAATGAGATACTCATATTTACTCTGAATAGAATTATATTTAATAAAGGATCCATAAAGGAACGTGACAAGCGAAACGCATTATTTTGAATTGGAAAAAAAAAATACTCCCCCTCTTAGGTATGAGCCAAATCTTTTTGCATGTGGTTGTATATAAACAATAATTTTTATTAGTTTAAAAAATTAATTCATTTTTTTCATTTTTACTTTAATTAATTACATTTTTCTTTCATATTTTTGTCACTCATCCTCTTTCTTATCTCTTTTCTCATTCATTCTCTCTCTTATTCATCTATATTTGAAAAAAATTATATTTCTTACATATTTTTTTTCATTTAACTAATATTTTGATCCACGTGATTTTGTTAGTTATTATTTATATATAAGATTGGAGAAAGTATTTTCTTAATAATAAAAATTAAGATAGATTGAATCTCTATTTTTTTTTATAAAAAAAATATAGATGGATTTGACACTTATCTCTTATTAAGATTATGGTACAGCTCTAGAGTTTAGAGAGTGTTTACAGGGGACTTACGAGATTGTCTATTAAAATAGTCCTCACAACGGTAGTGAAAATTAAATTAACATTCTTATAGGATATAAATTTATTCTTTACTATTTATGTTAACTCTGATTAGTAGGTTGAATCTCATGATTTTTTTTTTCAGTTAAACAAAGTATCACACTACAGTCTTTAAACAGTCTAAAAAAATTCAGCCTCTTAAAATCCACAAAACCAATATAAGTAGTCTTAAATTGGCTTGAAAGTAATTCATTACCGCAGGCAGGTAAGTTATCAGTCAGTATGGATTGATAGAAACTTCTGGAAAATAATTGGACGCAACCTTGTAGCAGCAGGTCAAGATAAAGATATATTATAAGAAAATTATACTAAGATACCTATATTTTTATTAAATTTTTAATTTAGTATATACGTATTTTTTTTAATTAAATTATTTAATTTTATTTTATTAGTACCGTTAGCTCTTATATAAGAGTTAATAGTGTTAATAGAATAAAAATAAAGATTCAATTAAAAAAAATACACATATATTAAATTAAATTTTTTTAAAAAATATAGGCACGTTTTTAAAATATTATAGTATAAGTGATAATAATTAATAAATGAGAACCGCCAGAAGATGGATTTACCTTTTACTTGTGAAACAAGTCTTGTCTCTCAAAATTATGATTACATGGATGAGCATTTGTTCTGCTCCTGCCCAGGGGGCAGCTTTAGATTATTAATGCATATTTACCTAAGAGATGCTTGCATCTTAATAACAACGAAAATAATCATTTATTAAAATTCACTACATAAATTAGTATTCATTTCATAACTATTCTGGCATCTTATTTCCTCCAAAATAAACAAATATGATAAATAATACTATTTACTGTAATGACTATAAAAGCTAGTAGATTTTTTTAAATAAATTAAAATAAATAAATAAATTTTAACTAATATAAGAGTTAGTTAATTAATTTAGATAAACTGAAGAGTATATAATATAAATTAATTTTATATCTTAAATTTTGTTATAATTAATTAATTTATTTAATTTTTTTAATTTATTTATAAAAAATTAACTAGGCCTTATAATTAATATTTATAGAGTATAAATTTTGTAAGATGGAATGTTTATTCCAATAAAATGATTGGTATAACGAACAGCACATACTCGAGTCCTTCACATTGCAAATCATTTTGGCCAGCCTGGTGTCTACTTGAATCCTGCATTCCCTTCCAATTAATGAATTTATATGTTGACAAAAAAAATGCAAGAAGAAAAAAATGGTTTCCACTTTCCATGCTTAAAACACTTGTGAGTAAATTAAAGAAATAATGGATAATGGATGGATTGATCAAAGACTTGTTATTGACTCTTTTGAAAGACGCCTCCTGGTAATGATGGGAATCGTCATTAGCTGAAGATGGGGATGTGATCAATTTCGGGTCCACTATGGGCTACAACTGATGCGGTGGCACTGCAAGCCAATATGATTAGTCATTACACTTTATTTGTCCTTTCAAAAGGGGAAAAAGAAAGAAGCTTGAGAAAATCAAAGATGGTAATAAATCATAAATGTAATGGAGCAAGATGCCAATTACGAAACGAGTGACTCATGCAAACAAGGGAAAAATATACCCGAAATAGGCGGGTCGAATCACCCGTTGTTATTCCTCCTTCCTCTTTCCCTCGCAACCTTTAGGCATTGTTTGGTTGAGGTTTTTTTGGAGGGGAGGATAAGGGAGAGTAGGAAATAAGGCTGTTTGGTTCATTTTATGGAGGGAAGGAGAGATAAATTTTTTTGTCGCTCCACTCCCTCACTGTTTCAACCCTCCAAAATCGGGGTTTTTTGGAGGGTTGGGTGACTTTTGTCTATTTTTTTACAAAATTGCCCATGGGAAGAAAAACCGGAAGAAAAAGCTGAGGAAGAAGCAAGAATGGTGGAAAGAAGAGCACCTTGCTGAATTAAGCAAGAAGAGTAATAGTAATAAGCTGAAGAATCTTCAAGCCAAGTGGAAGAAAGGCTTCAAAGTGCCACATTTTGACTTGGGAAGAAGGTTTTATCTTTGCAGGCGAAGAAGAAACTTCACCAGCGAAGAAGCTCAGGATGATGGGAGCGATCAAAATGGCGGCGAGTTCAGCTTCAGAAGAGGTTGGAGGAAGAAAAATACTCGTTCCATCGGGAGTGACATGTGGAGCGGAGATCTTTTCAGCCACGAGCTCAGCAGCACTACCAGCATGAGAGGAACACTATGTTATGTTGCACCAGAATACGGAGGCTGTGGATATTTAATGGAGAAAGCTCATCTTTACAGTTTAGGAGTTTTGATCCTTGTGATTGTATCAGGAAGAAGACCATTACATATATAGGCATGAGGGTATTTAACAACAATAATTATATAATTATATATATAAATGAGTAAATTTTTTTTTTAAATTTATATTATAAATAAAAAATAAAAAAAATTAAATAAAGGTTTGAGGGTATGTTTGTCAATTTTTCATTACCTATCATTCCCTCCCCTTCTGAACCAAACAAGAAATATCATCTCTCCTCCCCTACCTTCACACTTATAACCTCTCCTACCTTTAACTACCCTTTCTTAAATTAATCTAACCTATCTTCCCCTTCATTGAACTAACCATAGCTTAGTCAGACACTTCACCTGAAGCTTTCCCATTTATTTCATCCAGGTTTGTCCCTTGTTGCTTTTACCCATTCATTTCTGTAAGTTTGACGCTTCATTAAAGTGGAAGCTTTCTGCATTTTGTTTCGCTTCTCAGCCTAGCTTAACTGAGAAATTGTTTCTTGTTTCTTTTCCTTGGTTAGTGTGTTCATAAGTCGTTTCTGTTTTTCATAGTGGTGAAATAAGAGCTCATTTCATCTGAGAGGTCTATTAGAACTAGTTAAGAGCATGACCTTGTATTCCGTGTATTAACCTGACATGTTCAGAACACAAGCTTGGTTTTTTCGGCTTCTTTGTCGCCCTTTCAATGTCCATCGATGACTGGCTTTGTACTAATGGAGGAAAAGGGCGTGCGTCAATTCTCTGCTGGATTTTGTGTGTTCTCCCACTATCCCTTCCCGCTCCTTCTTGTTATTGAGCTTCTGCAGCGATCCTATTCTTTCATTCTATTTAGACTCTGGCTGAACATTCAATTCCGTATCTTTTTTTCATTCTCGTTTCATTACTTTGTCTCTGCTTGAGTAGTAAATCTATTATCCAGTTACGAGTTCATAAAATCCTTTTATTTTTTCCCCTTCACTGCAGTAATTGTTAGAACGAGCTATTTTCTCAATCTGTTGGTCCTTCAGTTTCTTTTCTCAACGGCGGAATATCTGAATCGGTGTTTTTATCCAATTCATCACAAACGAGAGAACTTGAGTACATTGATTTGGCCAAACATTGCCCGATTTTAATTTGGTTGTGTGTTTTGCATTGCAGGCTGTTGATACAATAATTATCTGCTGTTTGAAAATCTGATATGACGTTATGAGACATATAAATCCTTCCTGTTTGACGCCTTAGTTGTAATCTTACTAAGCTGATAGAAAGTATCCTGCTACATGCAAAATGATGTCTAACATTTGATGTATTGGCATTGAACATAATGGAAGAAATACAATCTCAATCGGATCATTATAGATCTTCATCTTCATCAGTGAGTAGCCCAGCAAGTAGGGTTCCATCAAGTAACTTCTTCTACCTGCGTAAACCCGGTTCACTCAGACAACCAATCTCGTTTGAGGATTCACCTGAGTGGGATGATACTGATACTGACGTTAGGATCGAAAGAGGTGATTCTATTCATGTTGCTACTGCACCAGTTTCCCCGTCTCTTTCAAAGCTCAACAGTGAGTCCTTGCCATCCCCACATCTACCTGAAGGTCCAGCAGTTCCACGAAAAGTTGCAGGAGCTTCCATTATGTGGAAGGACTTGACTGTTACAATAAAGGGAAAAAGGAAATACTCTGATAAGGTTGTTAAGAGTTCAACTGGCTATGCCTTACCTGGGACAATGACGGTAATCATGGGTCCAGCTAGATCAGGGAAATCTACACTATTACGGGCTATTGCAGGTTTTGAAGCATGCTTCCTCTGTCATTGATTAATTGCAACAAATAATTTTTTCCTGTGTATATTTGAATAATCAAAATTTAATTGTATTTTTTCTTTGTCAGGAAGATTGCATCCTTCGGCAATGATTTATGGGGAAGTGTTTGTGAATGGAGTAAAATCAGACATGCCTTATGGATCATACGTGGGTTCAATATCTCACTGGCTGCCAGATGTTTATTTTGTCCATTGTGTTTAAACCTATTCTATTCATAATTAGTCTAATAGTATGTGAGTAATAATCTGTTACTGTAGATCATGATTTCATGTGATATATTGATAATAAGGTGTGGAACTTCTTTGATGCATGGATGTGTAAGTTTAAAATTATCTTTATAACATTCAAGTCTTTCCAAAATCAACTATTTCTGTTTGTGTCATATCATTGTGCATATGCTGTATGAACTACTATGGCTCATGGGAAAATTTAATATGATGGGTGTTGACCTCTCTTTGATCAAAATATCCTTCTAAAGCATTGTCTTTGCCTCCTAAATGTGGTAGGCTTAATGATCTATTCCAAAAAGTGTCATAGTGAGTACGGTTCTTTTATTTTTTACTTGGCAAGTGAATTGGCACTGTGTAACATTTTGGCACATTTTTTCATGTAAGCCCATAGTTCATGGCAGTATAATTCTTTTTGTGGATTTCAAACCTACACTTCCAACATGATTGAGCAAGTTAGTATTCTATAGACTATTTCAACTATGGAAGTTTATAAGCATCTCACCCGTGGTATAAATTTTGTCTATTTTTATTGTGGGATGCTTGGGTGATACATGATGCTAGATGTCTGTACTCTGGAGCTTGTTCTCTAGTAACTTCTAAATAGCTGTTATTTTTTGGTTGCATCAGGAGGGGGATTTTTCTTCTGAAGTTTTCCTCTTGATTTTCAGGGTTATGTGGAGAGAGAAACCACTCTAATTGGGGCCCTCACTGTGCGAGAATTTCTATACTATTCAGCCCTGCTTCAACTTCCTGGTTTCTTTTGTCAGAAAAAGAATGTGGTTGAGGATGCCATTCATGCAATGTCTTTGGGGGATTATGCTAATAAACTTATTGGTGGACATTGCTACATGAAGGGCCTTTCAAGTGGGGAGAGAAGGCGTGTTAGCATTGCCAGGGAGCTGGTGATGAAGCCACATATCTTATTTATAGATGAGCCCCTTTATCATCTAGACAGGTGTTAGTTTCTGATCTCTGTTTTTATCTAAAAAATCACTCTGGTCTAAGTCTTCCTGGCATCTGTCAATAACTCGATATTTTTGTCTCACAATTTTATAAGTAGCCTTGCTACATGCTACCCTCAACAAGTTATAGGAAACAGCAGTCTGCTTGGATGCTTCATGCACTACCTGGAAATTATTTTAGTTGACGCACTATTGTGCCCTTCATGGTAGTTTTTTGTGCGGACAAGTGGTCATTAAAATCAGTATTGTTTAATATGGGTCTAGGCTACATCCTTACATTGTTGTAACTTTCTTAAGAGAGCCAATATTATCAATTCCTTGGTTGTATTCAATAGTTGTAACGTGCATTTTGCCAAACCGTCGTTTGTATTCCAACATGTACCTGATGGTTTACACCTTTCTGATGTGACCTGGAAATGATTCTATTAATGCCAAAAATATGTATTGGTGTGACAGCTCAGTGAATGGAATATCAAACAAAGACAAAACTGCACCAATAAACAGCTAATCCATGTCTGAAACAGTAATTAAACTACAAAAACAAAATAATGACAGAAAGAAGGGATCTTCCCTGACTTTTGTGAGATCAGGTCCTCTCCATGCCTAAAACAGTATCTTCTTTACTCTACTTCTGCTGTAAACCCTAGAAAACTTCCTATTCAGCCCTGTCAGATGCCAACACAGCTTTTTAGTTGACTCACCAGAATCAGTAACAAGTGTTGGACCTTTATACCTCCTCCTCCTGGAATAAACTTGGCCCATAAATGAAGCAGGCTCATCAGTTTCTAATATCTTTCTAATAATTTATTTAATCTTCTGCAGTGTCTCAGCACTTTTGATGATGGTTACATTGAAGAAACTTGCAAGCACTGGTTATACTCTTATTTTCACCATCTATCAGAGTAGCACAGAAGTCTTTGGCCTTTTTGATCGAATCTGTCTGCTTTCTAATGGAAATACACTGTTCTTTGGAGAAACATTAGCTTGCTTGCAGGTAATTTGTCTTTTACCTTTATGCTCTTGCACATTAAATATGATTATGAAAAATCCTTTCTACCTTCATGTGTAAAAGATTCTAAACAACCTTATCTTTTTCTTTTACCTGCTCTGCCTATTGTATCACTGACTGCTGCAATTTTATGTTGATGAAGCACTTCTCAAATGCTGGATTTCCTTGCCCTATCATGCAAAGTCCTTCTGATCACTTTCTCCGTGCAATTAATACAGATTTTGACAGGATAATTGCAATGTGCAAAAATTGGCAGGTAATTGTTCCAGAAATTTCTTTTGGGGTCGATGTTATTTTCCAGTGTGCATTTTTCTTTAATTTATGTCTGATTGATGTTACAAGCAGATAATGATATGTTAATTCTTTAAAAAGAAAATTTTATAAATGTATTGACCTATGCTTATGAGATTGTGATTTTTAGCTGAAAGACTTCTGATCTATCACAACATTGTTGCAACTATAATGACTGTTGGCTAAGAGGAAGGTGGGGGTGATTTATTTGTTTGCTAATTGATGGTATCATGACAACAGGATGACAATGGGGAGTTTTCTTCTGTAAACATGGACACTGCTGTAGCTATACGTACACTTGAAGCAACGTATAAATCATCTGCAGATGCAGCTGCTGTTGAAACTATGACTTTGAAACTTATTGAGAAGGTAGGGTGCTGTTAATGTTATAATTAAGTTTTTAAGCCCATCAGCTGTGAGCTTTGCCTGTCGGTTAGCAAGATGAGTACATTTATTCATTTATCTTGCACTGCTGAATTCAAGGGCTACTATTGTGAACTTAGTTGTTAAATTCTTGGTCTCTCAGGAAGGTCCAGCTCTCAAAAGCAAAGGCAATGCTAGTATTGCTACTCGAATTGCTGTCTTGACATGGAGATCATTATTAGTTTTTTCAAGGGAGTGGAAATACTATTGGCTCCAACTTATTCTTTATATGCTTCTCACACTCTGTATTGGGACTGTGTTTTCTGGTTTGGGCCATTCTCTGTCCTCAGTTGTGGCAAGTCTCAGCATTGCAATCACAATTCACTCTTAATTTGTATTTCTTGTAGTTTATGATACGCTGGCATTTAATTATGTCTTTAATACTTGATACACTCATAAAATGTACGGATTGTATTTTATGTATTGTACATTGCAGACTAGAGTTGCGGCAATTTTTGTATTTGTATCATTCTGCTCCCTTCTAAGCATTGCTGGCGTGCCTTCACTTTTGAAAGAAGTCAAGGTAATCCTATTGCTACCATACCTGTCGAATTCTACAGCAATTTGAGTTTTGCATTTATGTGTTTTATATTAATAAAATGAACTCTAATTTTGCCATGTGGTGCTTTTTTTCCTCTTAAAACTAATCTCTGCAGTGTGGTTTCCTTCTTTCATATGCTGCATATAGATATACAGACATTAATGACACTGGATCCTGAAATTATTTGGTAGTTTTACTAACTCTGCAGCATATGTTGTTCTGCAGATATATGCCTGTGAAGAATCGAACCAGCACTCTGGTGCATTAGCATTTTTACTTGGGCAACTCCTCTCCAGCATCCCTTTCCTATTTCTCATCTCCATTTCATCGAGCCTCGTGTTCTATTTCCTAGTAGGGCTGCGAGACGAGTTTAGCTTGCTGATGTACTTTGTGCTCAACTTTTTCATGTGTCTGTTAGTGAATGATGGACTAGTGCTAGTCATTGCTTCTCTATGGCAAGATGCCTTCTGGAGTGTTTTGACCCTGCTGTGCATACATGTAAGCTCCATTTCCCACAGAACATCATTTTAGCCGTGAATTAGTAATCAAATTTTAGGTCATTGAATTGGTAACCGATATATCATTTTGTTCGCATTATTACATAAGAATTTTTTACCTGCCTTCTGACACTAATTATTCAACTAAAACAGTTGGTCATGATGCTTTCTGCTGGTTATTTTAGAATTCGAAATGCTTTGCCTGGACCAGTGTGGATGTATCCAATATCCTATATATCTTTTCATACATACTCTATTCAGGCAAGTAGTCATATCCTGTATGCTTTTTGAAAAGGAGAAAACTTAAATCAAATTCCTTGCGTTTATTTGGTCAAGTTCTCCAATCTCACTTTTCTATTTTTTTTAATATTTTCACTTAACTTAAACCCACATAAAAAAAAAGATAGTACACATGGCAAAGTGTGATTAGAGAACTTGATATAATAGATATAAAGAACTTGATGTAAGTATAATCCTTTTGAAAACTCATTTCTAAACAGTGTATTTTGTTTCCCAGTAGAGATAGAGATGGTCCTCATGGAAAGCTAATACTTGTCTATTTATGTTGTAGGGTCTTTTGGAGAATGAGTACCTAGGGACGTTTTTGGCTGTTGGGCAGGTAAGGAGCATATCTGGGTTTCAAGCTCTCCAAAGTGCGTATAACATCTCCGGCGACAACAATTCAAAGTGGGAGAATTTACTGGTTTTGTTTCTCATTGCAGTTGGTTATCGTATTATCGTGTTTGTTTTATTACGTTTTTGCGTAGGGAGAAAAACATCCCTCCTTAAAAGTTTTCCATGTTGTAATCGGGATACAACAAATGCAAGATGAGTTATAGTGCTTTTGTTTACATTGTATAATTCCTCTTCATCTGGCTTTGCCTGTTAACACAAGTTTCATGAACTTTTCTTCGAATAATGAAGTGAAAATATCAAGTTACTGATTTGCCTGTGATATTCCTCTTATTGTTTGTTACAATATCGTTTGACACCGCCCATTTGAACTTGGATTCTAAAAACAAAAACGGGGTTTTTATCTCCCTTTGGAAACAAACATAAGGAAGGAGTAGAGTAGCTCAATCAGAACATGTAAATCTTACCAATAAAGTTAGTTTAGTTTGTAAAGAGTTAGTTTATAACTTATAAAGTTATGGGTTTAAATTCTGTGATGATTAAATTTGTAAGTACTTTAAATTTGGAGACATGTCTTGGCTTTAGCCTGGTTTTTGAGATTCAATTCATTTAAATTTTTTTATATAAAAAAATACAAATCTTGGAGTCAACTGAGTCAAACTGAGTAGGGGAAATGACTTATATAGAGACTCTATACTCTTAAACATAGCCACGTCATCGGGACAGCTGTACCACTAACAAATAGACGCACTCTTAGCAAGCAGAGCATGTGTGTAAGGAAGACTCAAGGGATGAGCTGGAAGCTCACAGGGTGGGGATAAGATATTAGAAATCAGGTCACTTTTTATTCTTTTGTTTGAGAGCTGAGTAAGGAATGGGGTTAAGGATTAGAGTGATGAGATGACTGTTTTTTTTGGTATACGTGAGGGCCATATGCCCAAAAAAATAAATATGACTAATTCATAAGGGAATTAGATCCCAAACACTCAGTGAAAACTATAGACTCCAGTTGTAGAGGACAAACATATAATATCTCCGTAGAATTCAATCCCTTTTTGACCAGAGTATCTGCAATCTTATTTTGTACTTTTGGAATATACTGTAGCTTGATGTCCCAAGATAATTGCAGGAGTCTCTTTATCTGGGCTACTAGTAAACTGCATGTAAAGAGAGGGGATGAAGAAAAATGATCTTTTGAAGGCCCACATGTTTTAAAAGCGGAATCAGCTCACTACGTTCCATTCCTCTCCTGCCTTCTCTGGTTCTTATCCTCTCCCATTCTAAGTCTCTATCTTGCCTTCGCTTTTACCCATTTTGCATTCATTTCTCAGATGCTTCCTCCAACACCGTTGTTGAATTGTCCCAACCAATCACCCCCATGGCCAACACTTCACATTGATTTAAAACTAGTTTTTCCCGAATTTCAGAAAATGTACTTATTGTGAGGGCTTTATCCTTAGCTCTACTCACTTAACATTGATTAGACTCGAGTCTAAAATAACTTGGAGATACTCTAGATTTACAAACACAAAAAAACTCTCCCAAAGTCGTTTTTTCCCCCTCGTTTTGTTAATCTTAATCTTTTCCCTTACCCAATGAGGGAGATCAAACAAATCATGCAAATCCCTGATCACCAGATCAGACTTAGCCTATTCAAGTAGATTTGGCTTTTAGTAATGAACTTCATAAATCGCAAGTTGATTAACCTCAACAGTGATCTTTACAAGAAGCTTGAATTATGTACATGCGCTGAGACGAGTCATGACAAGAAACAACATAGCCTAGCCATATCATGTTTGTTAAATATCTTTGCCTCCGGGATTTGAATAGTTGCAGTTTCATTAGTCAAATAGGAACATGATTGATATGGTGAGAATAAGACAATGGATAATGTTCCTCAAACAAGTCCTTGCTGGCATGGATTCCTCAATTTGCTCTGGATCTGTATGAAAATTCAGCTTCGACTTAGCATCTCTTCAATAAATTGGGGACCCCTTCAATAACTGCATGACAGGAACCCAAAAGCAAACTGATTGACAACTTGCATCTATTAATTATACCCAGAAAAACATGAATAAACATTAAACATCGGACAGTCAAATTCTTCCGGGCCTCCCCATTGCACTTTTTTTATTATTATTCATGTTTTCTCTTCTTCGCTTGGAGGAGAATCAATGTGCGGGACATTTCCAAAGGTTCTTTTTCTATCTTTTGCATCCCCCTCGCCCCTCTCTAATCCGTGTAAATATCTAATAACTTGATACTCGATTCAGCCACCAAGACAGCCTCGCGCATAGGGCTTTCTTCTTCCCAAAGAAGCATCGATATGACATATAACAATATACATACACACATATATATAAATGATGTGAATGTGTCACTTCTTTGTAGCCTTCACTAATGGTTTTTCTTTCTTTCTTTTGTTGTTATGCGAATAAACGTGATTTTTAGGTGTTTCATGTCTTTTATAGTTGGCCCAGAGTGCAAACTTTTTCTAGCAATAAGGCAAGTGTTTTATGAGAGCCGATTTGCCTCTTAGGTCTTTACAGTATGGAGTACAGAACTGGTTTTTCTCTTCTTATTTAAGGACATTGATTCATTATCAGATTCAGATCATCAACATACATGGCCACCAGGTCATGAGTATTTTGGACGACGAGATTTTCAGTAAAATTACTACTCTAATCCTATATATAAGTTACTTATACTTTATTCTCACACACTAAAGAATGAATTAAATTGATAAAAAAAAAATTAGTTTTACCCTTATTAAAGAAATGGTTTTGAAAAATATGTCATTAATCACCATATAACTACAAGTGACTTTTATTTAAGATTAAATTTTTCTCTTATAAGTGACTTGATCAAAATTGTGTGTGCAACGACAAACTTTACAGCATTTTGAACTATTTCATGAACTTTATCATGGTACAGTGCCAGACAGCTAGCAGCGTGTTATTTAAGGTTAAAAAAAATAGGGTGTTCATAAATTTTGACAAATAATAGCTCAAAGTCATAGTCATGCACAGGGGCTAGCACAAGATGTAGAGTAATTGAATAGTGGAGCAACAATTAAACTTGAGGTTGGTGAACAATTTTTTGATCTTATTATCGGATTTTATTATTAAGTATCTAATTTTTAGCGGGATTTTATACTATTAGACTAATTATATGTTAATGAGGTTGGTGAACTCTGGTTGTTGTTTGAAACGCAACTTTTATCTTTACGAACCCTCCTTCACGCTTTCCTGAGAGTGAATATTAAATAGCATTGCTTCGTAAGTCCAAAAATATCATGGACACTACACAACTCCCGAAGAAATAGTGGCATCATTAATTTCGAGTAACACACAGCACATGAACATGAACAGACCATGAGGACGCTACGGAAATTGAAAGCTGGTGAATTGGGTAGTCGTCATAGTACATGTATGAATTATGATATACATGTGCACAGGACAGAATGAACATAAATGGAAGCATTAGATAAAAAAGATCAATATTTGGTGAAAACGGTGAATAATTTGAACGAAGGAGATTGCTTATCGGCTTAAAAAAGAAGACAAATGAAATGGGAAGAGTAACCGCGGAGGTATAATAATGTGAGGTAGACATGACTATCGCAGAGAAAAGAGACTTTTCATGGTAAATTGAAAGCTCGATGACACTCGCCAACATGCACTGGTCTCTCCCTTCTCTCTCACTACCACGTGCTTCTCTCACATCTCATCTCTCTCACTCTTCGCTATAAATACATAACCTAGCCGGTTTAAACTCAGAAACAAGAACACCTGCTGATATATACATATATAGTAGCAGAAGAACTACTACTACCAGTACGCCATGGCAAAACTCAGAAGTAGCAGCAGTAAAAAGAAAGGTGGGATCGTGAAGCTGAAGGTCGTGGTAGAGAAGATCCAAAAGAAGCTGTTACCGGGTACGAAATCGAGTTCCTCATATCGAGATGCATGCGAAGAAGAAGAAGGTAGTGATGATTCGAGCTATGTCCCAGAAGATGTGAAAGAAGGGCATTTTGCAGTGATTGCTGAAGATGGAGAGGAGCCAAGGAGATTTGTGGTGCCACTAAGCTGTTTAACGCACCAGTCGTTTTTGAGGTTATTGGAGGAAGCAGCGGAAGAATATGGGTTTGATCAAGAAGGTGCACTAACCATTCCTTGCAGCCCGAGAGAGCTTGAGAAGATATTGGAGGGAAACTGTGAAAGT
Organism: Leucaena leucocephala; assembly: GCA_037074615.1. Taxonomy (NCBI): domain Eukaryota; kingdom Viridiplantae; phylum Streptophyta; class Magnoliopsida; order Fabales; family Fabaceae; genus Leucaena; species Leucaena leucocephala. The sequence goes on along the minus strand of CM073523.1, from coordinate 20,571,289 downwards.
GATACATCAGTTAGCTGGAATGCTTGTAAACCCATGGTTCAAACCTACTCTTGATCATGTTATATATGTCCTTCCAATTTGAATCTAATCTACTTTCTATATTGTGAAATCTCTCGTTGATACCGTCGTCACAATACCTTCGTTTCAGTTCTTTGATTCTCCTGCAGACTCACCGTTGATGGGGGAAAAAAAACCCTCGTCTTTTGCCAAACCAGGTGCAACTTGTCATAAACACGTCTTTTACACCCTTTTGCACTTGTATTTATGATTTTGTAGAGAAGTTGCTGACCAAAATGACTTCCTGTACTGTTTTATGAACAAAATGAACATTTATTGCAGTAAAGTACTGTAATTAATCAATATCAGTCAACATGGATAACCAGAAAAATTGAGAATACTGAATATTCTTTGACGTCGCCTGGTGTATTATATATATTGATATCTTTGGCTGGGTTTAAAAGAGAGAGATTTGCATACTGGTATAAGCATCACGGCATAAACTTGCACCGACTAGAGGGAGGGGAAACGCCTATGTTTTAAAAAATGAATAAAAATGGATCACGCATGCACCAGCCAAGAATCGAACCCGGGTCTGTACCGTGGCAGGGTACTATTCTACCACAAGACCACTGGTGCTGTTGTTATCAAGCCACACCATTAAATTTTGTTCTTTAATCTACAAACAAGAAATCAAGAAATTAATTTAATTATTTGTGTAAATTGTGTGTTAATTTTTTTAAATATCTTCCTCAATTATTTACATTAAAACCACTCCTTAATATATAAAATAAATAGAAATAGTTTGAAAAAATATATATAAATTTAAGGAAAATAGTTTGAAAAAAATATATATATAAATTTAAAAAATAAAGTAAATCTTATATTTAAGAATAGAGTAAACTTTAGGTATATATCCTTAAAATAGAAAGGGTATAAATAAAGTAACGAACTGTACAATAGGCGTTTCCCCTATAATTTTTTTTGATACAATTTTTTTAAAAAAAATTGAGCTCTCCTACAATTTAAGGGCAAGGTAAAATCTCTCTTTGTCTTAGACGATACTAAGTCGAACAAGACGAGTCATCTATTACCTTCAAATATAAACTTAAATACCTAATAACTATAATACCTCTTTAAACGTTGCGATTAGAACTACAATAAAATAATAATATCAATTTACGAGAAGGTGTTAAAGCAGACGACTATTACTATGGGTCTGTTTGGTTACATCCCAAACCATAGTTTTAAAAGTTTTTTTGGGCAAAATCTTAGTTTGAAAAAAATTTAAAATAAATAGTCATATTTATCCATAAGTACTTTTGGGTAAAACTATGGTTTTGAATAAGTTATTAAAACCAGCTTTTTGAACAGTAAAAGAGCTTATGGACTATCCAATTACTATTTTACCCATATTTTTTCTTACATCTTCTCTCCTCTCTACCCCTCTCCTATCTCCTCTCTCCTCTTTCTTCTTTTCTCTCTTTTTTCTATCCTCTCTCCTCTCTCATCTACCATCTCTCCTCTCTCTTATTTTTTCTCTACCTCTCTCTTACTTTTAATCAAATCATACACTTTTTGGTAATTTACCAATATAAAAAATCATTCTAAAAATAACTATCCAAACACTTATTTATTCAAAACCACTTTTTTTTTTTCATAAACTCTTCTCTAAATTTTTTTTTTCATAAATTGTCTATAAGCACTTTTTTTCATAAGTCTTTTTTTTAAATTCTATCTAAACAGGCCCTATATTATAATGCCACATAATGAATGAATTTTTTAGAACCCGTGCATATATATATATATATATCCACGTGCCAATCACTCTAAAGCCTGCGCTCTAAAATAGGTTGTTTTATTATAGTTACGAACGTAAAACCAAATTTGATTAAATAGATGTATTTCTAGGGCAGTGGGAGAACTAAATCCACTCAAAATGCAAATGATAATATAAAACCAGCCTTCCCAGACACAACTTTGGCAAATTAATTCATGCGTACATTCTATAGCTGATTGCTATTGCCACAGACAGCCTTCAACGGCACTGGTTATTGTACATTGACACAAACTCCGCTGCCTGAGCTGCTACATAAGCAAGTAAACTTGATGATTTATTATTATTCCCTCCTCTCTCCGTTATAAGAGCTATTTAATATTCTTAGATAGATTAAAAAAAATTAATTAATTAATTAAAACTAAATTTAATCCTATTAAAATAAATTCATATTATATATTCATTAATCTACTTAAATTAATCAACTAATTTTTATATTATTTATAATTAATTGATTTATTTATGTTTAATCTATCTAAAAAAAATTAACTAACTTTTATAATTAAGATTAGTATTAAGAAGCATGTAGTCCCTTCTTCCTGCTTCTGTTGGCAGAAACTTTGTTGTTTGCATTACTTATCACAGACAACAAGGAAAAACAAAGACAACTTGTTGATAAATGAATCATCTGTTCTTGACAAGAAATGCAGATTACTGTACTCCCAGATTTTTTTTAGTTCGCCACCCGGTTCACCAGAGCTTTACCCTGACTACATCCGGATCCGACCCTCATTGCGCACCTGACTATAGTAGGTGAGTCTCTCAACAAGAATTTTTTGCATACGTCAAAACTCAAACTCGAGATCTCGTTTAAACAATACCGAACCGCTTACCATTCAGATCAACCCGTTAGTTGTACTCCAAGATTCATGCAAAAGAATGGCAAGAATTTTAAAAGCCTAGTTACATACTAATGGATACCTAAATTGTATAAAAAAACCGTACCGCTAAAAACTAGATGTTAAAGGGAGAAAAATACACTTAAATACTCTACAAATATGAGACTTAGTATCTCATCTCATACTGTACAGATTATGAAATTAAAACATGCTCAATGCATTAATTATATTTAGTGGGAGGGAAATTAACCGCATCCACTTGATATCATTTTTTCTCAAACATAAAATATTATTAAAGAAACAAAAAGTTCATATTTCTATTTGGACAGCGCTTTTCTAGTCCTAATATATGATGATTGACACTTGATAATTGCTATATAAGTACCTGAGGTGCTCATGGCTCTCTCATCAAGTAGAAAGAGTAAGTAGTACCACTACACTCTCGGTAAAACATTTAATTTATATTGTAAGCCGCATACAAGATTCAGATAGGCATAATAATACTACCATAATGAATAACAACCCGTGATCCATATATTTGGTCAATAACCAAAGCTATTTAATTAAAATCAGAACAGAGAAATGAAAATAGCACCAAACTAATTCGCGGGTGAAGGCATCCATCCCGGTTTTAAGAATGACCAGGTATGAACCAACTGAGCCATTTATCTCAGACTTTCATCACCCGACAAAAATCCAACTCAAGCGGCAACACCCACTATTAGTGATGTAAGTACTGAAACCTTGTAATATATCTGGCTACCGATCTGTAGTCCCACTTATCTGCTTCAGTCAGTCAGATAAACCAGCCTTTGCCCTTAGATGCTCCTTGAATTCCATAATGTCGCCCTCCCATCTGGTCACAGCTTGATCTGCACACACCCATATCTCATGGGCCACCTGATTTATGAGCCTAAAATCGTGACTAACAAGCACCATCCCACCATCCCATTCATTCAATGCCTCAGCCAAAGAGTCAATTGTCTCAATATCCAAATGGTTAGTTGGTTCATCCAGAAGCAGCATGTGAGGCTGCCTCCAAGCTAACCAAGCAAAAATTACCCGGCTCCTCTGCCCATCAGACAAATTCTTCATAGGCATCACCTGGGCTTTCCCTGACAGTCCAAACTTCCCAATAGCCGCCCTCATTTTCTCTTCCTCGTTTCCAGGGTACTCTTTTATCATATATTGAAGGGCAGACATTTCCATGTCTAGCTTTTCAGCCAAGTGCTGATGAAATTGTGCTATACGAAGATGGTTATGCCGGCGAACCATGCCATCACTAGGAACCAGATCCCCAGTCATTAGCTTAAGCAGCGTACTCTTCCCAGCTCCATTGGGTCCAACAAGTGCAACCCTAGAATCTAAGTCGACCCCAAAGTCAAGGTTTTTGTAGATGAGATTATCTGGGGTGTAACCAAAAGTCACCTCAACAAACTGAAGCACAGGTGGTGGAAGCTTTCCCACATCAACAAAGCGGAATACCAAGACTTTGTCTATGACAACCTTCTCAGTAAGTCCACCTCGTTCCATTTTTGCCAGTGTTTTCTCTTTACTCTGTGCTTGGCGAGCTAGCTTAGCAGATCCATGCCCAAATCGAGCAATATATTCCTTCATTGAAGCAATCTGCTCCTGTTCCCACCTGTACTGCTTCATCTGGTTTTCTTCCAATTCAGCACGCGTCTGAACATATTGATCATAGTTACCAGTGTAAAGCTTTAGCTTTCTATTTTGCATGTGGATGATGTTTGTGCAAACACCATTGAGAAAATCTTGAGAATGTGAAACAACAACCAGAATGCGGTCAAACTTTTTCAAATTTTCCTCCAGCCATACACATGCTTCAAGATCTGCAAACAAATCATAACCACAGTCATTCCTAAAACCACGGCAGAAAAAAAGAAGAAATATAGATACCAAAACTAAACAAGCTGAACAAATATAAAGTTTTGGTTTCAAAGCACATCAAGTAACAGGCCTAATTGCCTAACTTTCAGTATAACTAACTATTTCATTTCAGTTCCATTGAAAGAAATAAACCCAATATACAGGGAGACAATGATTCAAAGAACAACTCGTGATGGACTGGGGGTAAGAAGCTAGCAATCAGATGATAAAACCCAGAAGAGAGTGTGAAGTCCATAAAGAAATCCGCAATACAAACAAATAGCCCAGACGGCATGCAAATATCATAGTTACACCAAGCATATACAGATATACTATACCCTTCCAACCCATAACGATACGCCTTTCATTTGATAGAGTCATAATGGACTCTACTAAGGTGGCATCAAAAGAACGTTTAATTTAAAATCAACGATGTTAACATAGATATGCATCACATGCTCAATCGGTGCATTACAAATCCCATGTAACAGCACCCAATTAGTCATAAATAAACAAGGGTGCAGGCCAAATACCTAGATGATTAGTTGGTTCATCAAGTAAAAGAATGGTTGGGTTCATAAATAGAGCACGTGCCAAAGCTATCCTCATTCTCCAACCACCAGAAAAATCACGTGTCTTCTTAGCTTGCATCTGCTTGTTAAAACCCAGGCCATATAAAATTTCAGCAGCACGCTTTTCTGCAGTAGACGCATCCAGAGCTTCCAATCGTTCATAAACACGTTCAAGACTTTCGCCACCTCCATCATCCTAGAGTATATAAAAAAGAAAGAAAGAACCATTCATTAATAAGTTGGCATGCCATCCAAACCACCCCCCCCCCCAACAAACAAAAAGAAAAGGAAGTAAAGAGGTGGGAAATTTAGATGTTTCACTACTTAAACACACCCACACACCTGTGCTGCTAAAATTTCAGCTTCTTTCTCTAATTGCAACCTTTCTTCATCACAGCTTACGACAGCCTCCAATGCAGACATGTCAGAAGCTTCAATTTCTCGACTAAGGTGATAAATATCCATGTGATCAGGAATTGGAAGCTCTCGACAACCTAATGCCGTAAGGAGAGTAGATTTTCCACAACCATTTAATCCAAGTAGACCATAGCGTCTGGAAAGTTATAAAAAATTATGATCATCAATAACAGTCATAGGTATGGATGATAACATTCTAATTCAAGATAGATCAGTGACAACAACAAACCTTCCATAATTTAGCTCCAATTCAGAATCAACTATGAGATCATGTCCATGAAAAGTAACTGATAGAGACTCTATCTGTCAGCATGAAACAAATAATAGCATCAATATGAGGCTGATCATTACAGCATTAACAATTAACAACAATTAGCTATAATAAATGCAGCAGAGTACAGAGTATTTCCTTAAACACAACTATTGCCTACGTCCATTACCAAAAAAAAAACGGCAAATAATTGTGAAGAAAAATGAAGATTGACTTTCAATTGAAAACATTAGCTTTGATTTGTTTTACGCTTTTATTGTAATCTGTTATCAACATCGTATTTACATGAGAAAAGTCTGTATAAGACTCGATTTTTCCTTTATGTTGTTTAAATTTTCATGTGTTAATTGGTTCATATAATATATATAGACATATATATTTATATAAACACAAGCCGTACCCGTCTCAGTGCCTCTTAGATTGCAACATGGTAGAATGACCAGGCTACAGACCCAGCGGCTCAGCTAGGTGAACCCGAGCTAGAAAAAATAAGCTAAAAATAAGAGTTGCTAGATTGGGAATATGAAGAGCAATTCAGAAAATCTGTATTATCAAGAACCCAAATGGATGCTTCCTTTCCCAGTTATAACTATAACTCACCAGAATGGTCATGGAAATCAAATGTGTCGGACAAATCATAATAATATTTCCTTTTTTTGGCTGAGACGAATCATAATATTAATACTGGAAAATCGCCCCATATATCCAATGATTAGATTAACTGTGTAAGTTTATCTTGCTACAATTTAAGGTGTTTATTTACTTTCTCACTGCTTTAAATTTTTCCACGCTTTGCTCTTTAAACAAGTACATATTTCGTCTTATTAATTAATTCATTCATAAGAGCCTATCTTACGTTACTAGCAAACCTTAACAATCGCAGTAATTTTCCTTTACTCAACATACATAAAGGTTCAAATTAGGGTGACATGCCTGCTAGCTAATCAGGCAAAATCAAACGTCCTTCCCTACATAACTAAAGAAATCATTCTCGAGAATAACAAATAAACTCACCCGAATATCCCTCGAAAGGGGATGTGAACAGAGGACGCCAGTACACGTACGATCGGATATCTGGATTTCACCAACTCCATTGGCAAGCTTATCGGCAGCCTTCTGAGCCTCCGATGACGCCGCTTTTGAGGAAGCGGCCTTCCCTCCTCTCTTAGCGGCTGCGGCGGCCTTCTTCTGCGCTGCCTTCTTCTTACTCGCGTCCGACACCATCCTTAAACCGCGCAAGCAGCAGACCAACTCCGTAAGCAATACAGCAAAAATAAAAAGTAATAATAAAAAAATCTGTCGGTATAAAATCAGGATACCTTGGAAAAGCGAGGAGGTAGAGAGATCGAGGACGAGATGAGATATAAAGGAAAGATTAGATCTAGGGTTTGGAAGCAGCGTGTCTGTGGTTGTGGAACGGAGAAGAAGAAGCTCGTAAGATGGTGGCTGGGGTAGATCACAATATATAGAGGTGAGGGGTAACACGTGTCCCGGCGTTAGCGAAGTCCAAGTCGGGGCACTATGATTGCGTATCCGAGTGAGACTACTAGTCTTGGTCGCAGGCCAGAAGAGGTATTCTCTCTCTCCGATTCCACAAGTCTCGAGAGGGCGGTGGCTAAAAAATCAGACCTAATGTCCCATAACAACCACAGCAGTGGCTGCGAGAGCTTCCTCATCATTGCAGTTTACGACGTCGTTCAGATCAAAATGGGTTTAGGGCTTCAGGCCCAAATATTTAGGTCCAAACAAAAGATGGTTAACAACCCAATCAAACCGTCTTTGATAGTTGTACCAAAAAAAAACAAAAAAAAAACGTCTTTGATAGTCCAGACCAAAAAAAATAAATTTTTTAGAGCTCCCTTAAAAAAACGAAACTAAATTAGAGGACATTGTGTTGCGTGTGCGAGGTATAAATATGTGGGACTGAAGGATTGGGATTGGATAATATCAACTTTTCATATATGGTACGAGTATTGAAATATCTAATTCCAATCACAATCCCATCTCCCAAGTACTACCACCCTTGGGTCGCAATTTGTACTTTGGTATTGAAATTTTTCTGACCAAAATATCCTTTTCCCAACTAAAAGCCATAGTCTTCCTCCATGTTCGGTCACTGCCTTCTCCCATTCGAGTTCGCCAAATCTGCTGCTACTTCGTAGATTCGCTTCCATGAGTTCATCTGCTTCATATCTTCAATCTCATTCCCAGAATTTTGTTGTAGTCAAAATATTGATTTTTCGCTCTCATTCAAGTTTTTCTACTTTAAAAGGTTTGATTGCAGTCTTCGAAATCTAATATCCTCCAGCCTGGTTTTGGATTCCAATTTTTTGATTAACTTGAAACTTATTGCTGACTTCCCAGAAAAAACTCCAAAGGCCACACATTTTAGATATTTCTCTTGTCATTCGCACTCTCGTACATCACTACATATTCACCAAAAATGGAGTGTGCCATGCATAAGGAGTTGCAAAGCTTTCATTTTATTTTTTTTAATTACAAAAATCAATGTAAGCATTTTCTATAAATATTACTCCATATCAAATGTAATTTCAAAGCCTCAATCTCACTACCAAGAAAGAGTCTATAGTGGAAAGTATTCACGGCACACTTAAAAGGCGTCTACCGTTGTGATAGCTCTTTTAATAGGTGATCTTATAAATTCCTTGTAAATACTCTCTGAGCATTGTGGCTGTGCTCTGAATTTGGTAAGGGACTAATGCTAAACCTACCTATACTTGTTATGTACCAAAAAAAACTCACTGTTATAGGGATATTAGGAGCTAGATACTAGGGATATTACAAATATACACCTAATACAATTAATGCTACTAATTAATGATAATTAATTATTCTCCAACATGCCCCCTCAAATGAGAGGATATAATTGACACCTACAGTATATATATGGTAGGATGAAAGAATATTTTATGGAAGTGAAAATAAAAATAGAATTAAACTGGAAATGAGTTTTAAAAATTTGTTTGGTAGGTTAGAAATGAGTATAGAATTGATGTATATTTTTAAAAAGAAAAGAAAAAATGGAAAAAAGTAGAATAAAAAGACTTATTTGCCCTTATTTTTCTTGTCTCTCTTCCTCCTCTTTTGCTTTATATATATCTCTCTCCATTCGTTGAAGCTGTCCACGAAGCTGACGTCATAGGAGGAATAGTCGTTCGCACCATGGTGGATGCTAAACTGAGCCAGAGACACTGGAGCTACGCTAGAGGCGACTACCACAGTAGCCACAGTGGCCAGTGGTGCAGAAAAACTGGTTATCACCACAATTAGGTACGGGGATGGAGGTGTGAGTGAGGGAAAGGAGAGCAAAGCCGCCACAAGCGAGGATGGGGTGACCATTGTTTGTTAGGTATGGAGATGGAGTCAGCGAAAGTGGTGAGGATGAAGAAGGAAGCTATGGTTAGTGAGGGCAGCATGTCGAGGAAGAAGAGGCCATTTTGTTCTGATTTGGGAAATGGTAAAATTGCATAGAAATTTCATAAGTTAGGGTAAAATGGTCCAAAATATTTTACTTCTATGGAACCCATTTCAATTCTCAACTTTTTGGATGGAACTGAAATGGGGCAAAATGTTAAAAGTGGAAGTGGAATCGGGTTCCATGATACCAAACAAGGGAAATGCTTAATTCTACTTCCACTTCATCTTCTTAGCTCCCAATTCCATCCTACCAAACATGCCCCTAGAGTTTACTATGAAAGAACTGAAACTGAGAGCACGACAGTGGTTTCGTCAATTTGACATGTGGATGGAAGGTACTAGATGTTAATAAAACCTAAGAGTACCATGTCTCTGATGAAATGTAATTGATTTCAATGTGCTTGCTTCTAGCATGCTGAACAGGATTTGCAACGAAAGCCCTTGCACTGATGTTATCACACCACATGATAGATGGTTGCTTTAGGAACAACCCAAGTTCAACAAGAAGAGAGTCGAGCCACTTAAGTTCAGCAGCTCCATCAGCCAGTGCTTTATTCTCGGACTCAGTGCTAGCTCTTGCTACAACCTGTTGTTTTTAAGAGGACCAAGACACCAACGTGCCACCAAGGTATACACACAAGCCAACCATGGATTATCTGTCGTCAATGTTGGTGGCCCAGTTGGAATTTGTATAGGCATGCAATTGCAAGGACGAGACATGTTTTAGGTGGAGATTGAGTCGATAAGTACCCTTTAAATACCTTAGGATTTCTCTTGACAACTTGGAAGTGAGTGGTCTTTGGCTACGATAGAAACTAGTTGAGTTTGTTGACAAAGTATGCTATATCAGGGCTTGTATTCATGAGGTACTACAATAACCCAATAAATTGACGATACAGAGTGGGATTCTCCATTAATTAGAGAGATTTGACTTCCTGTAACCATGGGAGTAGGAAATAGGAGCACAACCTAATATATTAAACTTCTTTAGGATGTCAAGAATGTCTTTAGCCTGGCTTAGATATAGTCCCATTCTGTCTCTGTAAATTTTGAGCCCAAGGAAGTAATATGCAAGTCCTAGATCCTTAGAGAGAATAAATAATTCATCTTTTGAGCAAAGGCTCTTAAATATAGAGAGTTATTGCTTGTCCCTAGTATATGATCTACATATACTAGAACAAACACAGCAAGTTGGTTCATCTGAAGAATAAAAAAAGTGACATCACTCTTAGAATTTATGAAGCCCCATTTTAGCAAAGTCATTTTCAGATGATTGAACCAGGCTCTTGGGGCCTACTTCAAACTATAGAGAGCTTTGACCAACTTACATACATGAGTGGGTTTTTGTGGATCGATGAACCCTTTAGGTTGTCGCATGAAAGCATCCTCCTATAGAAACACATTTAAGAAGGCATTGTTGATGTCGAGTTGCCATATGTCCCAATCGAATGTCACAGCAATAGTAAGAATGACTCAAATTGTTGTTTGCTTGATGACTGGACTGAAAGTTTCTCTGTAATTAACTCCTGGAGTTTGTTGAAAACCTTTGGCCACTAAACGAGCCTTGGGTTTCAAGATCAAGCCATCAAGATTGAATTTATTTTTGAATACCCATCGGCAGTCAACTAGTTTCTGAGTAGCATAGGGAACTAATTCCCACATTTTGTTTCTTTAAAGCTCTTGGAACTCTGCTTTCTTCATGTCTCACCAATATGGAGAGGCTAAGGCGTCTCTGTTAGAATTGGGTTCAGTTATTTTGGATAGAGAGGCTGAACTTTTGAATGCATGAGACCAATGAATAGGTATATAGGTTTATGAATGCCAGCTTCGGCCCTTGTGGTCATAGGATGGACGTTCACGAGCTCTGTTGATAAGTTGACAGGCCCAGTTGGCTAGACTTGAGGATCAAGCATAGGAATTGGGCTTATTTGATCACCTTCAAATGTGGGCTTACTTTGACTGGGACTAGAATCAATTGAGTTAATGCTTCGAAGCAGAGATGCTTACAAGGATGGGCTTCCATCATTGGTCTCGTTTTCATTTTCAGGCCCATCACGTGATTTGAATTCGAGTCCAAATTGTATCATCATGGGAATGACACACTCAGCATTAGACACGTCAGATCGATGATTTAAGAATCCTATAATAAAAGGAAAAGTAAACGTATCAAAAACCACATGTCTAAAAATAAAAATTTTCCCAGTAGTGCCAAGGCACCTATGTCCCTTTTGATTTGAGTATGGACCAAGGTATATACATCTTTGACTACGATACTAAAATTTATGCTCATTGTAAGGCTTGAGACAAGGATAGTAGGCATAACCGAAGGGATGTAGGAGTTTATAGTCAGGCTCTGTCTTGAACAACCTGAATAAGGGTGTTTCCTCATCGAGAACTTGCATTGGTAGACTATTAATCAAATAAACAGACATGTTAAAAGCATCAACCCAGAGACTAAGAAGCATTTTTGCTTGAGCTAACAGTGTCAGGCTTGTTTCAACGATATGTCGATGTTTCTTCTTTGCTCTCCATTTTGAGAAGTGTAGGGACAGGTGAGCTGGAGCAGTATCCCTTTATTTTGAGCAATGGAAATAATTGGTTTATATTTTGTTCCATTATCACACTGCATGGCTTTAATTTTAAAATTAAACTGGTTTTTAACAAGTGCATAAAAGTGATTGAAAGCAATGATTGTCTCGCCTTTGTGTTTCAATGGGTATAGCCAAGTGTAACGACTAAAATAATCTATGAATTGAACATAATAACAACACTCATTTGAGGATTGCACAGGTACTGGTCCCCATAGTTCTATATGAATTAATTCAAGTGGAGATGAAGCATGAGACGAAGTAGAATTAGGAAAAGGCAAAAACTTTAATTTTCCAAACTGACAAGCCTAATATAAATATTTTTCATTAATGTGAAAGTTCATATTACACTTATTCATAATGCCTTTCAAGACTTTATTGCTGGGGTGTCCCCTAGCATGCATGATGCCATCGAATCTAATGAACTCGTCCTCTGTACTTGTGTAATGTGTGACATGTATATGAGGCTATAACCTGGGCTTATTTGTCATTGGTAGAGACCTTGCCTAGGAGCTCCTTGTATCAAACGTTGACCTGTTTTCTTGTCCTTCACAGCATATCCAGAGTCAGTGAATTTAACATTAATACCATTGTCTTCAACTAATATATTTACGCTCATTAAGCTCTTAGTAGCAGAAAAAACAAGCAAAACGTTTTTTAGCAAGAGTTTATTCTGAGAACAAGGAACAGAAGAAGTTCCTATACCAAAAATACCATTTTTCTCACCTGTACAATTAAGTAGATGTGACTTACCGACTAGTGTAATTTGGTCTAACTATTCTAAATGAGGAGTGACATGGTAATTAGTACCGCTATCCATGTACGAGGAGGGGTCTGTGACTATTTTAGGAGTGGAGTATAACGCTTGAGGATTAGAGTCGAAGTGTTGACCATGAGTCAATGGTTAAAATGAGCAATCAAAATCGTAAAAGCAATTTGTGACCCCATGCTCATGAGTTTACATAGATCACAGAAAGGATGATCGCCATTATTGTTATGCCAATTGCATTTACCACATCGGCTACCATGCCAACGATCACCTCCTCAAGAGCTTTAGCCCCCTTGTGAGTTCACACTTCCTTTAGGAGTGGAGTATAACGCTTGAGGATTAGAGTCGAAGTGTTGACCATGAGTCAATGGTTAAAATGAGCAATCAAAACCGTAAAAGCAATTTGTGACCCCATGCTCATGAGTTTACATAGATCACAGAAGGGATGATAACCATTATTGTTGTGCCAATTGCATTTACCACATCGGCTACCATGCCAACGATCACCTCCTCAAGAGCTTTAGCCCCCTTGTGAGTTCACACTTCCTTAAGGATCCGAGAAAGAAGCACCAGTAGCGCCATCACGAATGGCGATATTCACAGAAGGCTAGATTGTCTATGATGCAAATTGGTTCAGTTGATCAAGACGGCTTTAAAAGCCAAGAGAGAGACATATGCTTCTACCCAAGTAAGTCGAACTAATCTGAGAGTTTGGCGACAATATGGTTATAGTCACCATTGAGGCCATTCAACGTATGAAGAATCAGATCATTGGTAGCAACTGGGGCACCGACAGGAGCAAGTTGGTCGGCATTATTTTTCATTTTAGCATGATAGCGTGCCATTTTCATGCCATTTTTCCGTGTATTGTGGAGCTCAATTTTGAAGACCATAAGCCTTAGTCGATGCATATGGTAGTTCTTGTACTCTTGTCTATAGCTCATCGGCAGTCCAACAATGGAGAAGTTGTGCTACAATGTCTTGGGACATCGTGTTGTACAACCAGCCAACTAGTAGCAATCGACCGAGTATCACCCATCATAGGCTGGGTTTAGTCTTATCCCTGCATCATCAGAGATCATTCGAGACGGGGGTATCTACAAGCTATTGATATGTGACTCTAGACAGTTTCCTTCAATGAGGGGAAGGACAACCGATTCCTAAACGAGAAGGTTATTACGATCCAACTTGATCAAAGAAGACTAGCCAGCGTTGTTGGTTGAGGAAACAACAGACATTTTTTGCCCTGGCTCTGGTACCAAGAAAGAGTCTATAATGGAAAGTATTGACAGCACATTGAAAAGGTCATGCCTAGGGTTATCATTTATATATATCAGGGATGTATATTGTAGATGGTGAGAGGAATCGGCTACAACTGTTAGAGAGATATTAGGAGCAAGATACTAGGGATATTACACATACACACCTAATACAATTAATGCTAATAATTAATTATTCTCTAACATATCATTATCACTCCCCATCCTAATACCAATATATCAAAATTTAGACCAACGTACTAAATATGGCCTAAATAATGAAAGGTCAAAACATGCAAGCTTCTTTGTACATATCCTAATGTTTTAATTGAGTTTTTGTTGAAGTGTTAAACTGAAACAACAGGACACTAACAAGAGGTATATGTAATTATTATGTACTCTTACATGGAGAAGATATTGTCCTTTACATTTTTACTAATATTAGTGTTTGCTGCTCTATTTAAGAGAGAGAGAGAGTTGAATGACAAACTAATGCTATTTTAGAAGCCGGTTTTGGTCATAAATGCGAGGTAAAAGTAAAAGTTGCCAATTTAAGTAATTTATAACATTATCTTATTAGCTACAATAAAACCTATCATCATATTATTTTTTTACTCTCTCCCACTATCTTTATTAAATAAAGATATGTATGGAAAAGAGCAATACATGCTCATTAAAACTAAGCAAGCGTTTTAGAAAAAGATCAAGAATACTTATTTGTTAGTACCTTATAATAAAGATTTATAATAAAGACTAGAGAAAGTATGTCAGAGATGTTCCTTAACTTATTTTTATGACCAATCTTGGTCATAAAGTAAAATAACTTAATTTAGATCTTTCTAATAAACAACATCACGATATGCATGCATGAGATGTTGCTGTTATATTTTAAACACGTGGATAACATCCTATATTTACTTATATTCTTCGTACATCTTTAGTGACAATAGAAAATAACGAAAGGGTAATTTTGTTTTTGAGTAAAAAGCAAAATAATATTAAGGTAATAACAACAATTACAAAATTCTAATAAACTGAGGAAAAATAAAAACATCTCTAAACCTGTTAAAATAACTAACATCTACCTTACATGACAAAGAAGAAGAAAAACTTAGAAAGGGCAATTATATATAATTATGCATAAGTACTTTATAAAAAAAATATTTGTGCTCGTTTCATGAAATGAGTTTGTGGGGCAAATAATATACGATTTGGAAAAAAATTTATAAATTATAGAGCGATTTATTTAATTAAAAGAAGTGTTAGAGATTGACTTTTTTCTAATATTTTTATATAAATTTCCCACCGTATTATATACAATAATGTAGTGATCAAAAGTGTTCAAACTTGTTTAAATTAAAGTTAGTAAAAATGATTTTTATTCTAATTAATCTTTACAAACTAAAGTTAATTAGTGTAATAAGATTTATGTTTGGATATAATTTTATAAAAAAATATTTTTTCTTGCCAAACAAAGTATATTTTATTAACATAAAAAAACAATTACAAACACTAGCCAAAGCCCAAAGAAAACACTCAGAAAAATCCTAGACAATCTATTACACAAAAAATGTAACTATATACCTAAGCCTAATAGAACTTAGTTACTCAGTTACATATTGGGCTAAGGCCCACTGTAGGCCCATTATACACTAATATGTGTATTTGAACCCAATTGTCAAAAAATATAATGTGTGTGTTTGAACAGGATTTTAGAGAAGGGTTTATGTAAAAAATGGGTTTTTGGATAGTTTTTAGAAAATGACTTTTGGATAAGAGCTTATGAAAAAAACGTGGTTGTAGATAAATAAGTGTTTAGATAGTTATTACCAGAAAGACTTTTGTGATTGATAAATTACTAAAAATGGTATGAGATAAAAAATTATTATCTCTCTCCTCTTCTCTCTCTCATCCCCCTCTCTCTCATTGGAAGTGCAAGAGGAAGAAGTCGAAGGAGTCATGGCGGTTCCGGCAAAGATAGGTGGCGACAATAAAGGAGGGAGATCCGAAGGAGGAGGAGGTGACGGTGATGGAGGAGGAGGAGGAAGAAGAAGAGGAACTGTGGAGGAAGAGAGAGAAGTGAGAAGAGGGAGAAGAGGAAAGATAGTGTAAAAAAAATAAGGGTAAAATAGTAAATAGGTAGTCCATAAGCTCTTTACTGTTTCAAAAGATAGTCTTGGTAGCTTATCTAAAACCTTAGTTTTAAACCATAGTTTGATCCAGAAGTACTTAGGGACAAATATGGCTGTTTGTTTTAAAATTTCTCCAAACTAAAGTTTGGGCCAGAAGCCCTTTTAAAATCATAGTTTTGTGGGAAACCAAACAGGCCCAATGTCTTAAGTTCAAACCAGATCGTGTGTATAGTAAAAGACTTTGTTGGAAGAGGTAAAACCTATTTTAATCATCTCTACACTTTAGAAGATTAGTCTCTAGCTATCAACTGAGGAATATTGTCTAGATTTAAAAAAAAACACTGCTCCTTTTGGAAGTGTATCAAAAAATTGTTGATAAAGAAGGAGTTGAAAAAAATTATTGATAGGCCTAGGCCATAGATTCTAAAAGTTGTGGACCTTAGTTGATCAAAATTATATGGATTGAATTCCCCTTTACTTTAAGTTAGTTCAAAAACAGGCTCTTTGACTCTTTCCTTTTTAATATCTTTTGCCCTGCTTACTTCTAACCAATTAATAGTTTCATATGTTCATTGATCTTGAACGCAATGAAAGTCTCACGTTTGAAACTAGCCAGGACTGAAATTACATTACCACCAGTCAGGCTCCTCCATTTACATGCTAAAGCCGAGCCATTCATCACACACTTATACAATACTCTTCCGATATTTAATATATAATTTATTTAATTAATTTAAATAAATTAAAAAAATTAGTTAATATAACATATTTTTTCTAAAATACCCTAATCATGTTCTTTAACTCCCACCCTCTATTTATTACTTAATTATTGTTAATATTATTAATAGGGATAATTTAAGAAAAAAATTATAAATATAAAAAATATTTTATATTTAGAATTAAAATCAACTCTTAATTAAATTATATATTAAAGATTAAAAAAGTATTTTAGAATCAGTCTCCCAATTGCATTATATTCTTTGTACTGTCCCACCATTCCTAGTTTCCTACAGCCTTCCTCATCAATGCTTTTAGCTTTTGACGTAAAAGCAGAAGAAGCTACTACCTCCCCCACAAAACCATCTCTCACAATTCCTTCCTGATCTCTTAAAAAAATTATTTGTACATAAACTTATTTCAATGATATATTAAAAACCCAGTTTTAGAGTAGGTTGAAGGGTGTGTTTGGAAACGTTACAAACTATGGTTTTAGAAGCTTTTTTGGACAAAACTTTAGTATAGAGAAATTTTAAAACAAACAGTCATATTTGTCCATAAGTGCTTTTGGGCAAAACCATAGTTTTGAATAAGCTATTAAAACTAAATTTTTCAACAGTAAAAGAGCTTATGGACTATCCAATTACTATCTTACCCCTACTTTTTCTTACACCCTCTCTCCTCTCTCCTATTTTTTCTTATACCCTCTCTCCTCTCTCCTATTTTTTCTTATACCCTCTCTCCTCTCTCATACTTTTTCTTACACCATCTCTCCTTTATCCTCTCTACCCTCTCTCCTCTCTCTTCTCTTTTCTCTACCTCTCTCATCTCTCTTACTTTAAATCAAATCATACCCTTTTTAGTAATTTATCAATATAAAAATTCATTCTAAAAATAACTATCCAAACACTTATTTATTCAAAATTATTTTTTTTCCATAAACTCTTCTCTAAAAGCCATTTTTCATAAGCTGTCCATAAGCCCTTTTTTTCATAAGCCCTTTTTTAAAATCCTATCCAAACAGGCATGAAATCTTAAAAAAATCAAAATTCAAAGTTAAAAGTAAAAAATGGTTGTTTCAACTCTAAAATGGCTTTAAAGTTAAAAGTTAGTCAGATCCAAGGCAATGCCAAATACTCAAAATGTAGGCTTGATGTGCTTTTCAAGCTAGGTGGCTCAAACATCATCCCACACAAAGCCTGTTCATATAATGAGAAGTTAAGGACCCCACCCTAAAACCACTCTTGCTCCGCCCTTAGTTTTCCTTATATTTTCATTTGATAAGAAAAGGGTATTGACTTCAATTTTTTAATAAGTGATCAAAAGAAGGATAGGTACATTAGAACAAATACAGTTCTCTCTGTAGTGTCGTGTCTGTCAATTATGCACTGGGTTCGTTTATCCCCCACCGAGCACTTATAGATAGGACTTTGTTTGTTGTTCCCTATTCATTTATCCACAAAGCACAAATCCCAGTGTGCCCTAGCTACATCATGCATGTATATGTGTATTTATATCATCTAAGAGTGATTTACCTTAGAGCATAACTTATGACCTCATACTACTCCACCTTTAATGCCCCTTATTGTTGCCTGTTGAACTATCCATAATAACTGATGATGTTTGAAAGTTGATATCATATATTGCCTCAATTATTGATAAGACTGCAGAACCCATTTTACGAGTTCGATCATTACAGGCAAATTTATTGAGTTTATGCATGAGGCTGTGGCTTGAGTTGGAGTTAAGAATCAATGAAGAAAAGAGGAGGATTAGCTTTAGCTAAGGCCCATGGACAGGCTAGCTTTTATATATGTATATCTTTGTCATCTCTCTCGTCGTCGACGAAGACTTAAAATCATTCGAAGAAGGGCCCTCACTTAATTTACCTCGATTCTCCGAAAACCACACGTACAGCATCACATTGTCTTTTCAACTCAAGATTCAATTCCAATGGCCACGTGGCGTCCTTCCATTAGCTGGGGCATCTAATCCCATGTGCTAGACAAGGTTTCATCACGTGGCCCTTAGACCAGCTGGTTTGTGTGGCAGACATGAGCATGCTTAGCTCTTTCTGACTTTTGATCTCAGAAAAAGAAGAGAAAGAAAAAATAATAATAATGGAGATCTTTGAAATCCTTATCCCCTCCTAGTCCACTGTTTAACAGCAATGTTGGCTTCTCCCATCCGATTCTCAACCCCATATGCTCTATAATTACTAGGAATGTCCCAACACTTGATATGCTTTTAAGATAAAAAACGTTCCTGTGCAAGTGAAGTGGACCAGGCTCTTTCAAAATTCATTCGAGCGATGAGCAAAAACGAGTACACCTACCCTATAAATATATCTTATATCTATATATTACTTGTGCCTTCTCAAACACAACCCCGTCCTCTTGTTTGTATCTCAGCTTCCTAAGCCTCTTCGAATTAGCTAGGAACCATGTTTGTTTCTCCAACGAATATTGCCTTTGCCTGCTGCTTCCGGCCAACATGTCGCCTTTATCTGCATTTGCACCTGCACTTTATCACTTTCTTGTTATCTTTCTGCAATTTTGAACCTCTCACGATGCATGAGAAAGTAGGTAGGATTTTGGGAGAGAGACCAAAAAGCGCGAGAGGTGCAGGTGCATCTGCAGGTGAATGCCATCTTGGCTCCCAATATTCATAACTTTTCTCTGGTTTGAACTCATATACATGTAAATCTGTGGATGTTTTCGTTTTCTCTTGCAAGTTTTGGCCGAAGCCAGAAACCCCAGAAACGTACGGCCCTCTTCATCCGGATACACTCGATTCCGAATTGGCCTCTTCAGGTTCTTAAGTTCTCCCTCTAGCTTTCTGATTACTGCAATTAATATATCTTATGCTATTGTTTTCTGCGTGTGAATGCCTATTTGAAAATGGAAAAGAATTACTTGCACCAACAAGCCACAAGTTTTTTTTTTATTATAAAAATTTGTAGAAAGAGGTAAAGCTCATCTAAGTAAGGTAGAGGAAAGTTTCCATTTTTTCTAGGTGATATTAATATCGGGCGGGGCGAGCCGTCTATTACCCTCAAGTATAAACCTAATCACCTAGGAGCTATGATACCTCTCCAAGCGCCGCGACTGAAATCACAATAAAATGGTCTCCAGGAATCGAATATGCTCTAAATAATCGTATGTCTTACCCCTTCGCCAACTGAACTTTAAGACAAAGACGATGGGTAACAAGCCACAAGTTGAATGGCCTGTTATATGCTATTTTTATAGATAAAGATGTACAAGTGCAGATCCACATCCAAATATGGAGCTGGAGAAGTTTGTGTTCATGTTCACCTGAAATTTTGATGAATAGGCTAAGTTTTAATAAAGTGTATAACTGCTAATTAATATTCTCTTTACATGAGGGATGATTTCAAAGGAGTATAGAGTTAATTAATACAAGGGCAAATATAGTTGTGAGGAAAGTTATGCCTGCAGAAGATAGTGAATCGTAGGGGGGTACTCTAATAATGGAGAGATTTTCCAAAATTGATGGTGCTGCAAATTGATTGATTTGTCTTGCGTGAGATCTGTGCTGTATGTACTCATGAAAGCGACAGAAGTACAATGTGTTTTAGCTAAGCAACTTGTTGGTCGTTTTTTTGGTTAGGAGAACGCTTCACGGAAAGTTGCAGCACCCCGTCCAATATATTTGATTATCTTCATATAAAACAAATTAAATAATGGAAATATTAATGAAAGGGTTTCCTCCTCTTCTCTTGTTGTTTTCTTTTTATTTAGTCCTTAGTTGTTTTGTTTTCTTAGCCAGCTTTTGTATAACGATTAAGATCGATTTGCTAGGTAACAGATTCGGACAATCAAGAAGATTATTGAGTTGTGTCCACAATTCTTTCTTCTTCTCAACCACAGAAAGGAAGAAGGAACCAGTGCTAATTAAGTGCTAACAATAATATGATAAATAATAAATACAGTTAAAATGGCAAAAGGCATCCTTAAGCTTGTCTATGCATTGATGACTTTGAACAGAGAAAATGCTTTCAAGTTCTAAAACAGCGAGAGACGACGTTAGTTGCAGCTTTGGGACGTTAATTAGGACAGTCCCCAACAGAATTTTCACCACAAATTGCCATGCTTTATTCTTTTTCTGACAGGCATTTTGGTATCTAGCTACTTTAACATCCTCGCCTTTGAGGTCGATATGCTCCAAGTGTATATTCTATTTTGTTTGGATGTGATGATATAAAATTTTAAACCTATAAAACAAATTAAATTCGAGAGTGTATGTTCATAACAACGTTAATAATTAATTAAGAAACAGGTTCATTTGCAGACAAAATGTATCTAAAGACACTTTCATGCATAGGTGTGTTCAGAAACTTGAATTTTTAAAGGTTACATGAATGATCCAATCCAGACTCCTAATCGATTCTTATTTTAATTATGTTGGTCAATGATTTCCAAGCAGTGAATTAAATAAACTTCAGGTGACGCAACAAGTAAAAAGTTCGTAAATTAATATATGCCCAATCAAACTTTGTGGAAATACTCCATAAATTCATTAATCCGTTTTTCGGAAATGAATATAATTTTTTCCTTACAAAATGGCAAAAAAAAGCTTCTTACAAATACTAATACGACAGAGAGAGAGAGAGAGAGAGAGAGAGTGTAACGGCTTGCATAAACATAAGAAGTCGACAGAGAATACATAGCTTGGAAAAAAAAAACGAAAGATCCTTGTAATTTTTACGTAGTCCTCTTTCTTAAACTTACATGTCATACTTTTGTGTAGGGCATTCAATTATGGATATAGTAATCCCGATGGTTCAAATTAACATCGTATTAACAGTTAATTTTGACTTGATAGCTGCATCCAACTCAAAATTTTTTATCTCATGTTTTTTACTTTAATAAGCTATACTATTTCCTCATCTGAAAATACTCGATCCTTGATATAGGATATATTTAACTATTTTGATTAGATTAAAAAAATTAGTTAAATTAGTTAATATTATATATTTTCTTTAAAATATCATAATTATCTTTTTTAATCACATACCTCTCTCTCTTATTTGATTATTGTTGAGAAAATATCAAAAGGGATAATTTATAAAAAAATTAATAAACATATAAAATATGCCTTATATTTAGTACTAAAAGTAACTACCTAATTAGGTCATATATTAAGGAGCATATAAGTACTAAATTTGAAAAGTTTTATAATTTAACCGCATTAAAATTAGTTCTAGGACAGGATATTTAATCCCTTATTTTGGGTGTATCTTCAAATTAAAATTGAGATGATGGCATTTTATTGCGAGCTGCATTACGAAACAATAAAATATCAATATAAAAAGTTGTGAAATAATGAATAATAAAATATGAGAATTAATCATAATTTTATTAAATGGCATAGATATTTTGTCTAATTATTAAATAATATGTAACAAAAATATACTCCTCTAATTTTTTATATAAGACCTAATTTATAGTACAAATTAGATATTATATTAAAAATTGGAGTAGTATATATTATAGAACCGTTAGCCTTAAAATTTTTGGAATATTTTTTTATTTTGCTAAGTATAGTTATCTTAGTATTAGGAGCAATCCTATTCATATACCTGGCACTAAATATATGCATTTTTCACAGTGTAAGATTCGAATATTAGTTTATCACATTTTGATAAATTAGCTCGTTCCCCCAAATAACGAAATCCTTATTGTTTAATTTTTTGGATTACTTTTTTTTACGATACAAAAATTTTTGGAAGAAGGTTGTGCTCACTTACGATTGAAGGACATGACGAAGTCTCCCTTTCTCCTAAACGATACCAATATTAAGCAGGGCGAGCTGTTAATTATCCTCAGGTGTAAATCTAGGCACTAGGAGTTAGATGCCTTCTCAAATGAAGCGATTAGAACTATAATAAAATTGTACTCTTTATGAATAAAATATATTCTAAATAATTATATATCTTATCTCTTTAGCAGTTTTTTTTGTTGCCCACCCGGTTTACCGGAGTTTTACCCCGACTACATCCGGATCCGACCCGCTTCACGCACCTGGCTATGATAGGTGAGTCTCTCAACGGGAATTTTCTGTATTCGTCAAGGCTCGAACTCGAGACCTCATTTAAACGATACTAAGCCGTTTATCACTTAAATCAACCCCCCGTTGATATCTCTTTAACAGTTGAACACAAGCATGCATGATGGGTTTTTGAATTACTGATCTCACACAAAGATTGCCCAAACACAAAAAGAACTCCATTTTATAGTTTCTGACTTTACTGGGCCTAACATGTGATTGGGCCGACGATTAACACCCGCCGCCGCCTTGAAGAAATGTGGGATTTCCTTCTCCCTCTGTTCCTTGCCGAACCAAACGAAGAACCTCAATATTCGCTGTACCGTGCACGCCACCAAGACGATCCGTCATAATAACAGAGCAATTCCATGGCGAAGCCAATTACAAAGCTTCTCTTGAAATCAATTTCAGCCCTTCCCGCCATCCGCTTTAATAGAGTTGTAAGTCTTTCTTCCTTTCTCTATTTTTACAGGGATTAACCTTCCCGTTTGAAGTCTATAAAGATCATAAAATTGCAACTTCTTTACGATTCCAAAGATATAAACTTCCATATTTCTTCTTACTCAGCAGCTATGGCAATAAATTCTGAGATGATTGACGAAGTATATCTTCCTGATGAATTTGCCAAGTTGTCTCCTTTTTGTTTTTTGGCTTGTTTGGCAGTACTTTACTTAACTGATATCTGGCGTGTCATTCAGCATCATAATATATTTTCCCATCACCGTTCTGTTCAAAACTGAATGCAGATTAGTTCAAGTGTTTGCCATAATGGTTTGAAATACTCAACTTCAGTGTCAGATGGTCTTGAGTCTCATGAAGATTTAGAAAATGTTGTGGAGAAGGTATCTAAAGATTCGTTCAGTGGACTCTATCATTTTCATGAGGCATAATTCAGTTTAGTCCTTTTTAAACTCAGTGAAAGTTGGTTGATTGAGTCGTTTTTTGTACAGGATATAAAGGATAATTCTGTGATGATTTACATGAAGGGGGTGCCTGATATGCCTCGATGTGGATTTAGCTCGCTTGCCGTTCGAGTATTAAAAGTATACGGTAATCATTTTTACGAATGCTTTCATGTCTTTGTGAGATAATTTTCTTATTGTTGCTGACAAATTGTTAGAGACTAATCCCTTGGAAGAAAGATTGTACTTTTATTTAGTTAAAGGAAGAAACCGAGCTTTTAGTTTACCAGTAATCCTGGAGAGATATCCTTATGCCAGTGCTTTTGATGATATTCCTTCATTTTTTTTATGGAACATAGAAATAATAAATAAAAGGACAATGTTTTCCGTGAAATTGTTAGAATCTATCTATAATATAGAAATTCAAATTTCATGTAATGCACAGAATCCATACTACTTGTCTTTCTATTGTGGTCATTTTGTTCTTATCATGATTGCGAGCCTTGCAGATGTTCCTTTCAGTGCTAGAAATATTTTGGAGAATCCAGAGCTGAAAAATGCTGTAAAATCCGTCAGGTATTTTATGATCTACAAGTTGTTACAGTCTCATGGCCGGTCTTACTTGCTATCCCAGCAGCTTCAGATATTTAGGAGGATATTTTATATCATATGACCTTGTGCGGCAACGGTTTAGGTTGTTTTGATATGTTGAACTCATATCAACATATAAATCATTCAAGTTTTTTTTTTTTTTACAAGTATCGTACTTCCTTGCCATGTTTTTTCTCTGGATATCCATTTTGTCTGTCAGATTTAAGGAATGAATGCGTAGTTGCTTTTTGTTTCAATCTCTTACATTTATTGATGGATGCGTGTAATTAACTATCTGCAAGGGCACGGACTTCCCGACCGATATTGAAATTTACGAAATTCATGTCCATCTCAGTATGTTTGTACTGTCCAGAGTTAGGCCTATAGTAGATCTCTAGTTTCTCACCTTTCCTATTGGAATTTTCCATATATGGCAGCAGAAGGTTGCTGTGTAAGAAATGGTCTCAATTAGTCATAACTAATGTCTCCTTATTGATTTGAGAAGTGAACATAGTTGATGCAGTCTCAATTAATCATAACACCGACTCTCCTTTCTGCAGCAACTGGCCAACTTTTCCCCAAATATTCATCAAGGGAGAATTTGTTGGGGGTTCAGATATTATTCTCAACATGCACCAGGTTTCTTCTTTAAGTTGGACCTTGCCCCCTTGTTTATGCTTGTTTGCCTTTCAAATTCCGAATTCCTAATGTGATGGTTTGGAATCTGCAGAGTGGTGAACTAAAGGAAAAACTTAAAGATGTTGCAGCAAAGCAAGAGGATTCCTAGACTATGGGACACAAGTTGGTTGTGTCTACTGTCAACATGTAGTTGTTATTGGGGTTGAAAATAAGAGTCTTGGAAGTTGGAAGTGTGCTTCGTGAGGGCGAGGTAAGTAAATGAAATGTACCGTTTCACCTTTGTATATGTGAAGAAACAGAAGAATTAGGAGTACGAAGAGCCAATGCAAAAATTGTCAAGTTTTGTTGGATTCACACTAAGCCAACGACTAGATATTGTTTGCAGTTTAAGACAATGGCTTGCAAGTTGAGTAGAAGCAAGTTATGTTTCTACTACTTGGTTTCTGCAAATGCCTTGTCTGGATTCAGATCATAACAAAATGTATTGTACACATGGCCAAATATACTAATACGAGCACGAATCAATTAGCACTGTTAGTATGAATGAAAAAGAAGGTAAATAATTTTGGCCAAACAGAAATTACCATATCACTTCAGCCAAGTTAATTTTTTTCCTCCTATCCTGGTGCACGTGAATTTTTGTATTTAAAAATAGGGGTCCCACATATCATGATATCTATCCCACGAACCTGTATGGAATGTATAGATATACATACATACAGATGTAGATCTAAACTAGATGTGGGTCATGTGTATCTCAATCTTTTCAATACGTTATACTATTTGTGACTTTCATTTTTATAAATTATATATATATATATATATTGATTGATATAGATACAGAAATAAATAAATGATCATTTTGTCATTGTTGAGGTTTATGAAAGACATCGTCAGGGGACCGATAGAAGTTCCTTGTGCTTTTATTTTCTGGAGGTGACATTTATTTTTAATTGTTTTCAGTCATGCTTGTCATTTATTATATCCATTTCTGTCCCATTCTCAAGTCTGTAATCTGGTGTTGCAAAGGAGCTTTTCTGTTTTCTTTTTGTGGGGAAAGCATATATCATTTGGCGATCATCATAAAAACCCAACACTCACCCAACACTCATCTTAATTAATTAGACCCTGTTTTTGGTATAAGGAGAAATCTCACCACCTGGTATCAGGGTTATCTCTTCTATTGATAAATGAATTTTTTAATATTTAAATTTGTATTCATTTTTTTACGGGGTTTTGACCAACTATTTATTAGTTAAAATAAGTAATCGCTGAAGCACAGAGACCACTAGCAGGGTTAATGTTATACCAGGTTTGCTCTGCACATAAATGAAACGCACAGATTAGGCACAATAATGAATATATGAATTAAAGCATGAAAACTCACCTAACATGTGTTCGTTTAGGTGGGGGCTGGAGCCAACGGCTTAAGTGTCTTGGTTCCTCGGGAATATAGATTTCAGCTTAAGCCAGATATCATCATATATCATCAGTCTAATTTGAGACCCAAATTAAACTGAAAAGTAAACAAGTCTTTGTTAAGTAGGAAAGCATCATCTCACCAGAACACTTGGCTTGAAGCATCAACCTTCCCACCTAGCTCCCTAGATGTAACAATCAGTAATCGATAACGAATGAAAATGATACGCTTTTTACCCACCACTTCCTTTGAGCCAATTGAAGACTTTGAACTGGCTTATCTTCCTTTCTTAATGCTTCGTGAATAAGGGAAAGAGACAACAGAAAAACCAAAAACAAAAATGAAAGAGCCAGGGGAAAGAGACGCCACCTCATTGGACCTTTATTAATTCAGTGGGACCCACAAATACCTAATCGCCTAGATAACTATCTACGACGGTCGTTGCCACCCCTGCAACTCCATTACATGTGTATTGATTTTTTTGGTCTAATTTTTTTAAAAAAATAGTTAAACTTACCTGATGAAATATTATTTTTCTTAAGTAATATTAATATTAAGTAAGACGAGCTATCAATTATCTTTAAATATAAATTTAAGTACCTATGAGTTAGAATGTCTTACAAAATATCGTGACTGAAACTATAATAAAATAGTACTATTTAAAGATTAAACATATTTTAAATAATTATATATCTTAGTTTTTTATTAGTTAAATCTAGGAATGATAGGTATTACATGTGTATTGATGGCAACGTAGGAGTGAAGCATTTTCACTTAACCCAGCAAGTGTAGGATTGGGTTAACTGCTCCCTTAAGTAATCTATGGGCTTCGTTTGAGATAACGTTGGTAAACTTTTATTTTAACTAATTTTTATAAATTAAAGTTGGGTTAAAAATTAATTAATTTGGCATAAATTTATTTAAATGATATATTAAAAAGTCAATTTTAGATTTAAATATTAAGAAGAGTTAAAAATAAAAAAATTTAAAAAAATATTTTACTTTTAAAATGATTTTTGAACAAAAAAAATCAATTAATTTTAATAACAATCCAAACATCAACAGAGAACCTGAATGCTTATCCGCCCAAATCTCTTACCCCACCATTTTCTTCAGACCTTGAACTGATGTTCCAGCTTTATCAACTTGTGGCCCCACCACATCAAGCAAATTCTTAATCACGTGTGGAGCCTAATGTTCCAACAAGTTGGTCGGCGAATTAAAAAAAAAAGTGTATTCCATAGGATACTACTTCTCTTATTTATGGCCTTCATTTATTCAATCTAGACTCTGAAAATTTGAGAACTTCTATCTTCTTCTTCTTCTTACATATGTGTGTGTAGGATAAAGCAGAGATTTTTAGACCTTGCCGTGTACGAGACTAATTCATTATAGAAGATACCATGTCACGTATACTTTTCGATTTTCTATACCCTGCTTTTATCCGTATACCAATCAAGAACAATGAGCTATCGTCACCATCCATTATGGGGCTAGGGCTAGGGAATCTTTAATTTAACGTCTCTTCCTTCAAAAGCTACTTCTTCATGTATCAATGGTAGAAATTAGAAGAACCTCTAGTTTTAGATGATTCCTTAGTAAAGATACGCCCGTTAAGCGGTAAAAAAAAAGCTATTTTCTAGTTGTTTGTAAATTGCACTAGTTATCGTAGAAAAGTAGAACTAGCTCTTGAGGAGGTGGGGAGTTCATGTAGAAGTAGAAGATAAAATCAACGTCCTAGTTTACAATTGAATGGGTCAAACGATAAGAATATGGGATTAAAATGATGGTATACGTTTGTGTGTGATAATTGAATGGATCAATAAATAAGACGATGAGAATTGACGCACCACTTGTCTGTGATGTGAAATGTTGACAAATTCTTTTTTTTTTTTTTAATTATTATGGTTTTGCTTAGCCACGTTAATTGATAAATAAAGCAGCGTTGCAAGATTTTTTGTTTGTTGAGATTATTAGGTATTGACATTTGCGTAATATTAATGTAGAAAGATGGCATTTAAATATATTTCCTTTCACTTATTATAAGCGACAAACCTATTGCCCAAAATACTAATTTATTCTGTCTCACTAAAATAATTAGTATTTTTAAAAAAGATATTCTTACTAAAAAAATAATTATAACTTCCAATATTATAGGATTTAGTAAATAAAATATATATATAAAAAAGAGAAGACGAGATATGAAATTTAGTATTGTTTAGTAAATATTAAACTATAATTTTAAAAGAATTTTTAACTTAAATTTTAGTTTAGAAAAATATTAAAACAAATAATTATATTTATCTTAAAGTACTTTTAGATCGAATTATGATTCAAAACTAAAATTTTAGATAAACTATTGAGACTAATTTTTGAAATAGTAACAAAGTTTATAGATTATCCAATTTCTATTTTATCTTTATTTTTTTTTATACTTTCTCTCTTCTCTTTCTTCTTCACCCTCTTTCCTCTCTATTATTTCTTCTTTCTTCTCCACTCTATCTCCTCTCTCTTCTCTTCTATTTTTAATAAAATCATACCCAATTTTTTAATTACAAATTTTTTTCTAATAATAACTATCTAAATATTCATTTATTCAGAACTACTTTTTTTTCCTATAAACTCTTTTTTAAATTTTTTTTTTAAAAAAATTATTTAAATTTTTTTTTTAAACTCTTATCTAAATATACGTTAGTTTCAGTTTTTTTATGGTTGACTTCTTCTTTATAAAATTGGTATTCTCATTTTCTCGGCGGCAGTGACAGAGCTGTCAAAGCTTTTCTCGTCTTTCTATATTTCAATTCCAATTTGGGAGCACAATATGGAACA
The DNA here is from genome assembly GCA_037074615.1 of Leucaena leucocephala. Taxonomy (NCBI): domain Eukaryota; kingdom Viridiplantae; phylum Streptophyta; class Magnoliopsida; order Fabales; family Fabaceae; genus Leucaena; species Leucaena leucocephala. Next base: position 20,542,113 of record CM073523.1, on the reverse strand, counting down.
TTCCAAAAGCTTGTGTTTACAGAAATGCAAGACTATTATTTCATATATTGTAGAAACAAATAAAAAAAATAAAAGTACATTATAAAAAAATCCACCATCATGAAACCAGATAATCTCAGCTCAGAGCCTAGCTGTCCTCCAGACTGACGTAGATACATGTTCTTGTTGCCCATGATGTTACTTTGATTAATACCCTGTTTAAGACCATCTTATCTTTCATCTTCAATTATTTAAATCCTTTAATTCTACGTCAAGCTATGAAATCAATCATAGATATAAAATTTCACACCGTCAAGTGTTTCTGTTATCTCTGAATCTTTTCTCTCCGACTCTCCCTCGCTCCCTGTTCTTTACTATTTTTGCTGTCAAAATAAATTATTATTTCGAAACGTCGGTTTAAATTTCAACGTTGGCATAACAAACCTGATCCCGTTAAAAAAAAGATCAAATTGTAATAAGAGTGTGCGTTGGCAGGTGTTAATTATTCGGGAGAGGCTTGTTGTAGGGGCAAAAGATGAAAGTACAAAAATAATTAACTGCATATCATGGATTTTGGTTTGAACGTATTGATTATTCCCAGCGTATTAAGAAAATAAACAAAATTGTAATAACAATTCTCTTCTCCACACCAAACTCTCAGAGCCTTCCTTGTCACTGTTTCTTGGTTCTTACTTCTTCCTCCCGCACCAGAAACCGAAAATCTCTGCCCAACCACTCTTCCTCCACCTCTCAGGGATCGGCCTCTCACCATCTTCCTGCTGCTTTTATTCTTTCATTTTTAAATGAAATGGCGGAACACCAGAGACCCCCTAAGAACAGGGGTTTCTATCTTAACATGAAGCTCCTTCCCAAACATACCAGACCTCCCCCAGAAAAAAGCTGCTTCTTCAGATATTATAAATGGCTTCTCTGGCTCTCCTTATCTCTCTATTTCTTCTCCTCATGTTTCATCACCAATAATAACCCCCCCACAGATTCCGACTCTTCCCACAAATCTCAATCCACCCTCCTCCACCAATCCACCAACATCACAGCTCTGAATCCATCAGGTACTTTAAACTTTATCCATAGATTTCAAACCATGATTTCGTCACTTTCTTAAACTTGTTTCAATAGTTTTAGATATCCGCTCCATTTTGTATGTTTCTGTGGTTGCAGGGGTTCTGAATGATTTGAAGATATTCGTGTACGATTTGACTCCGAAATACAACTCCGATTGGCTCTCGAACAAGAGGTGCAGCAATCATTTGTTTGCGTCCGAGGTTGCCATTCACAGAGCGTTGTTGGCGAGCGAGGTTCGGACATTTGACCCTTACGAAGCTGACTTCTTCTTCGTCCCCGTCTACGTGGCATGCAACTTCAGCACCGTTAATGGGTTCCCGGCGATCGGACACGCGCGCTCCCTCATATCCTCCGCCATCCAACACATCTACTCTCAATACCCCTTCTGGAATAGGACCCAAGGATCCGACCACGTCTTCGTCGCTTCCCACGACTTCGGCTCTTGTTTCCACACCTTGGTGCGTAAGCATAGTGATTGAATAAATAATGGCGCAAAAACTTGTTATCATCGTTTCAGGCATTAAATTTTTTTTTTTTTTTTTTTGTTGCGAAGGAGGACGTGGCGATCGCAGACGGGGTACCGGAGTTCTTGAAGAGGTCGATCATTTTGCAGACGTTTGGTGTTGAGTACAAACATCCATGTCAGGACGTTGATAACGTGGTGATACCGCCGTACGTGTCGCCGCAGAGTCTGAGGAATTCGTTGGAGAAAGGACCGATGAACCGACGGCGAGACATTTGGGTGTTCTTCAGGGGCAAAATGGAGCTCCATCCTAAGAATGTCAGCGGACGATATTACAGCAAGTAATTAATAAATAAATCCCACCTCAAGTTTTTTTAACAAGTTTTTAAGCGATTTGTTTGTTACTGCCGGATTATATCTCTGCTTTCATTGGATCTTTAATTTACCTTATTACCCTTCTATTGTTATCCGTTGACTTTAACATCACATCGTATTTTATTGTTGTTGTTTTGTGAAGGCAAGTGCGGACGGAGATATGGAGGAAATTCAACGGTGATCGGAGGTTTTACCTGCAGAGGCAGAGGTTCGAGGGTTATCAGTCGGAAATTGCTCGGTCAGTATTCTGTCTGTGCCCACTGGGATGGGCGCCGTGGAGTCCGAGGCTGGTGGAATCGGTGGCGCTGGGGTGCGTGCCGGTGATAATCGCGGACGGCATCCGGCTGCCGTTTCCCTCGGCGGTGAGGTGGGAGGAGATATCGTTGCGGGTGGCGGAGAAGGACGTGTGGAAGTTGGGAAGGATCCTGGAGGAGGTGGCGGCGAAGAATCTAAGCAGCATACAGAGGAACCTGTGGGAGGCAGGGAGGAGGGGGGCGTTACTTTTCAACGATGAGGTCGAAGAAGGGGACGCCACGTGGCAAGTGCTGGAGGCGTTGAGTCAGAAACTGAATAAGAGTTACAGGAGGGTTAAGAACCAGTGGGGTGCTGACACGTGATGGGGTCGGAATTTGGGAAGACAAGGAACGAACGAGGGAATGATGAGGGGATGGGAAAAAAATAGAGAAGCGGGTGGCGCCAGCCTGGAAATGCGGGCCGTCTTTGTACCCGCGGGCTGAATAGTGGGGGATGAAGCCATACCGAGTTAATCAGAAAATGAATAGAATAATAATGGAAGTGGGGCCCATAGTTGCAGATTATTACTATAAACTACGCTGCCTCGGTTACTCGTGTAAATCAATTTTTGTGTAAATACTAAAGGAGCACGCCATTCTTTCTAATTACTTTTCCTTTAACCCCATGTTAATTAATTTAATAAATTACAAAAAAGAAAATCAAACATAGATATGTTTGTTTTTGTTGAATTAAATAATTTGGAGGTTACTTATTTCTTGTTTCCTATTGGAGGCATGGAGATAACTAAACTTGGGTCGTTATATATCTGAGCCGCAAGGGTGATGGGTTTAGCGAAAAGCAAGTTAACTTTGTATCCAAAAAAAAAAAAAATAAGTGGCTCGGTATCGCTTAAGCGAGGTCTCGAGTTTGAGCCTTGACGAATGCAAAAAATCTCCGTTGGGAGACTCACCCACCATAGCCAGGTGCGCGACGAGGGTCGGATCTGAATGTAGTCGGGGCAAAACTCCGATGAACCGGGTGGGCAACTAAAAAAAAAAGTTAACTTAAATTTTATTTATTAATAAAAATTAATATATATGATAAATAATATATTTATATTTTATAATGTGAGTTCAATTCTTATTACCTTTGTAAATACTTGTTTGATAAATAATTTTATAAATTTTTTATAAATGTTCTTTTAATTTTAGAGTTATATTCTAGATTTGGTAGGGGATCGATGTTTAATTTATTTAAATTTTTTATATAAAAAATTTGAATTTTACTTCAACATTTGTCTTTTATTTATTTATCTATTAGTATTACGTCTGAGTAATCAAGGATGACAAAATAAACATTGATTTCAGGCTTACCTTACCTCCGTTCACAATGTCGCAAAAACGTACCGCATGATTCTCCCTCCCTTTACGTTTTTATAGCAGACAAGATAACTAAATTGTTAAAATTAACGAATATAATTAAAACTAGTTATGTTCGTTAAATATGTTATACATTTAAAATTCTTCTAAAACTACTCATATTAAAGACAATGTTTGTTTCTTATATTTAGAAAAAAAAACACTTATTTATGTCTTATTATTAAAAGAAACAGAGTGAGTAATTGAAAAGCATATACAGGAGGCAGGCCCACTCCTACTCGTTAGAGTAACCTCGTTTTTGTTTTTGTCCTACAATCCTTCATGGGCTCGGCAGTCCACCATTTTCTGAGCACGGAGCTTTTCAACCTCACTTCTTTTACAAAAAAAAAAATAAAATTAAATAAAGCACCCTTGTCATTATACTTTCAATTATAAAATTAACCAGACGATACTAACAAAGCTTAATACAATTGATAAACAGAAAGTTAGACCGTATGCATACAAAATTATTTTGTTAGGAGAGTTAGAACTCAGTATAGTGATTTTTCATTACAATCAATTCAAATACGACATCTACCATAGCCAGGTGCGCAACGCGGGTCGGATCCGGATGTAGACGGGGCAAAGCTCCGGTGAACCGGGTGGGTAATTGAAAAAAAAAAAATTTCAAATACGAACATGTTCATAATTGGCATACTCCATTTTTCATATAAGTGAAGTGCCACCTGATAACTTGTTTTGGACAGAACTAACAGAGTGGTCTGACTTCCCTAGTTTTGATTTTGAGCAGACAAAATTGTGTATGTTAGGCTTGTAATTACATTACATACATTCAATGAAGGTGTGGTCCATTTACTAACAACCAGCAATACAGAATAGTTAGCTATTTCTATGGCATCCCTACTGATTCAGCAATTAACTATTTTGGGGGCCCTTCCTCTGTCACCAACAACAAAGTTCCTTCTATTCAATCCGACAACCTCAGCGCATCCAAATCAGTTCATTTCAAGGGCCACACCACCACAAAAAGCATTATTCCAACTCACACATACAGAAACATTACAACTTAATTTGCGGGGTGGCTTGGGCACTCAACTGCTCTCACAATTCCACTCTAGCAAGTGGCACATCTCAAAAACCACCCGTTTTATATATATATATATATATATATATATATATATATAAGGATGCCCGCTCGTTTTTCCAACAGATACATACATATACACTTAGCTTCATTATTGAGTGTTACATCCTTAAAGAGACTTGAATACAGAGCCTAGCACTCAGGAGTGAGGGTGTGGTCTCTCTTGGAGTCATGGCAATAGTTATAAACCAAGTAGTTGTTATGGACCCATTGCATGGCCTTGAGCTGGCGAGGGCTCAGAACGGCCTGGCCAGGGAGCGAGACAGAGGGTGGCCAGCATGAGGTGGGGGCTTCAATAGTGCAACCCTCAAGTCTGAACATTTTGTACCTACCAAAGAAGGGTTGGTTCCTATAATCTGCTTTGTATCTCCCGTCCTCTGTAGCCCAAGATGACGCATCCCATATGGATCCGTACACATACATTGGTCTTGTTGGATATGTTGCTTCACTCTTTCTAGGATACCTCCTTATGGGCACATCATCCACCAAGAATCTGCATATATTTTAACATACATTAAACCGATTAGCCATAGTTAACGTAAACGTTAATGTTGTATAACTTGAGTGTGGTAGTGCATTAAAATAATTACATGATCTCACTGGGTTTCCATAGAACAGCATAGTTGTGAAAATCCTGTGTCGGGTCGAACCAAAGATGGAACTTCATCTCTCTGCCTATAACATTTCTATCTCCACTTCCTCTCATGTAAACATTTGTCTGCAAGACGTATGGCTTATCTGGTGTAGTTCCCAAGAACTCAATGTCGATTTCATCATGGTTTCCTGGGCGGTCTTGGTTGTTTGAAAGCTAAGAATCCCAAATCACAGAACAATGAAGAACTACTAAAAAAAAAAGAATCTTTTTTCGAAGTATAGCTTTAGAATCATAATTCTCACGTATAATGATGTGATGACTCCCGCAGTATAACCAGGTTGAAGCTTAATTGCAGCACCGAAGTATCCTGATCGATAAGAGTGCAACGACTTGAATCCACTCCCTACGTTAAAGAAGCAGTGATGTCAAAATGCATGTGTGTGTAAGAAAATAGTGAATTTGGGAGGTCACGTAAGAAAAATGTGGTTACCTGAAGAGGAGTCAAGCCAGATTGTTAACGAGCCGTGTTCTACTTTCTGATGATGAGTTCCCCATAGGTTCCTAAAGCCTTGATCAAAGCTCACAGGGCTTATTCTGGAACTTGGGAAGTAGCCAGGTGAGGGTGGAAGCTGAGCAATGCTGGAAGCAAGCATGAGAGAAAATACAACAGAAAAGATCGAAGCCATACAAGGAGGAAGAAAAGAAGACGATTAGAGGATAGTTAATTGGTGATGAAACATGAAGGTTACAAAAATGAGATATATAAGGATTTTGTGGCCCCAAAGCAACAAGGTGACAACGGAGTAGAAAGGAGAGATGATCATATTTGTGAAAACCAAGAGAGGAAATGGTTCAATACGAGGTGTGGGCATTTCCCCCCTCCATTTCCACATGAGATAGAACTTACTTTTCAATTGAATATGCAACCCTCGGAAAGACCACCTTGAAGAGGAAAGTGGTTACCTGAAACCTCTGACAATGTGTGAAGGATAAGTTTGGATACGTATGGTTCAGCACGCCTTGCCGAAACTTCCTAAAAACTATATGACACTTGAACAAGGTTTTGTATTCAATAGAAAAACGTGGGGAACTCAAGTATCTCCATATTCTCTTTGGGAGTTGTGATGATAGAGGACAAGCTCCCATTGAATTCATTGATGTCATTCTTGCGTTACTTCCCCCACATTTTTGTTCATTTTCCAATAATGTTACCAAAGGACACTTAGGATTAATATTATTACACTGTTAGGCTTTTACTTTTCCCAGGAGGGTTAGTAATTGAATGCTGGCTCTAAAATTAGTTCGGCAGGTTCTTTAATCGGTTATGTGCTATAGTTGAGTGTTAGAATGAGTATTAACGGGCTTCAACATTCCCAGGGCGATTAATAATTGAGATATCCACTTATTGTGCAACTTGGATAGTTGGATAAGAACTTATTACAACCACCAAAACCTAACCTAACTTAATTTGTTCTTTTGATTACTTGATTCCAAAAACCAATCCGAATATATTAACAATATGATTGATTCTTTTGAGATCATCAAGCAGCGCAGGTATATAATTCTGGCGCCTTGATGATCAAGGTGGAGTATCCAGACAAATACTACACCTATCTTTAATATAGGAATAATTAGGAAGTTAATCTTAATTCTAAATATAAGATATATTTCTTATATTTATTATTTTTTTTTCTAAATTATCCTTATTGATATTCGCTCAACAATAATCAAGGGAGAGAGGGAGTTAAAGAAGATAATTAGGGTATTTTAGAAAAACCATATCATAGTTCTCCAGTCCTCAATATAAGAGCTAGTTGACTTTTTTAAATAGATTAAAGAAGCTAAATAAATCAATTAATTATAACTACTATAAGAGTTAGTTGATTAATTTGGATAGATTAAAGAATTTATAATATGAATTCATCTTAAGTGGTTGAATTTTATTATAATTAACTGATTTATTTGATTTTCTTAATATCCTCAAAAAAGTCAACTATCTCTTATATTAAAGACCGCAGGATATTAATTTTTTTCCTTAATTTAATCAAAGTAGTTAAATAGATCTTATATTAAGGACATGTGGAGTATCTATTAATTTAAAAATTTGGAGTTTTGCTCTAATTGCCAATATTAAAGAATACTCGTCCTATCTTTAATATAGGATCTATTTAAATAAATTGATTAAATTAAGAAAATTAATTAATTTAGTTAATATGACATATTTTTCTTAAAATACTATAACCATATTCTTTAATTTCTTCCTTTCTTCCCTCACTTGATTACTATTGAAGAAATATCAATAGGAGTGATTTATAAAAATGTTAATAAATTTAAAAAATAAATCTTATATTTAAGATTAATATCAAGTCCCCAATTAAATAAGTGATTAAAAAGCTAAAAGTAAAGAAACAATATCATAGATAAGCAAATAGGATGCAGAGTTAAAATAGGAGAAGAACAGAGGAGGCAAGAATGGTAACAGAAGATTGGATGATGATAAAGTTAAAGTACGAGATTTATTCAATAAGAAACCTGGTGAGCTTCTGAACGCCTTTTTCACGATAGATTGGAATGAATAGAACAATGCTTTACAGCCTAAGAACTGCTAGGTTAGTATTTAAGCTAATCATATTTCTGCCACTCAAGCACTTATGTAGCTGTATCAAACCTAGGAATCCAGTTGGTCATCATAATCATCATCTTTTTTGGGCGCCTAAATTAGGCTTTGGCTTTTTGACATGTGAGAGAGAGAGAGAGAGAGAGAGAGAGAGAGAGAGAACAAGGGCAAGGATCGTGTCTATTAGGATTTTCTTGTTTTGTTCGTCATGAATGTATATGGGCAAGAACGAGACAATTGAATCATAAATGCTGCGCTTTCAAGTTGTGGAGCAATCATTTGAAATTCAACTGGGGGATTCAGATAAAGCATGGAGAAGAAGGAGACTGCGTAACAGAGGAAATACAAAACCCAGAATTTATACTGAAAGCACAAATAAAAATGTGTATTCGGTTCATTATTAAGCGGAATGGTCCAGCACAAGTCAATATACTTCTGTGCATAATGTACAAGACAGGATTTTACCCCACGCACGCACATTAATTCCTGTACTTGAAAAGGATTGGAAAATACTCGTAAAAGAAAAACACTAAAATAATGAACAAAAAGTTTAATGAAAAAATAGTAGAGCAAATTCTCCTCCTTGTGACTCTCAGTTTCAGTGAACCCTGATTCATGCTCATAGGGCTGGGGCTGCAGAGGGAGGAGGAGGTCTTTGCAATTCATTCGCTGGTTATAGATAATTGGAGCTCTTTGTGGAATATAGTGTGATTACTATTCTTAGAAGATCTAGATAACTAATACCCCTCCTAATAACTAATTTAATTAAATTAAAAAAATTAGTTATATTGATTCATATAACATGTTTTGTCTAAAACACTTTAACTATTTTCTTTATCCCACTCCCTTCCTCTCAGTTGATTATTGTTTGAAGAAGTATCAATAGGTGTAATTTAAAAAAAAAGTTGATAAATATAGAAAATATGTCTTATATTTAAATAATGGAGGAGTATAAGAGATTAGTTATTTGTAACAAATATCATTTGCAGTAAATAAATATTTGGTAAAAAAAATATAAATTAAAGAGATAAAGTAGATTGAGATATTATATTTATGATCAAATCGAACCCTTTGTCTAACTTTTATATTTAAGACCGGAGATAGTATATGGATATATATATGGATACAAACATCTAGGCTCAAAAATTGTTTATAGAGGTATATATATACCGCCTACTAACAAAGTCCACATATTAATAGTAAAACTTGAACTCACGATCTTATATATGAGCCAACTCCTTACCACCTAAACCAACTCTTACATAGGTTTGGATTTTTAGTCTTTTGTAGGCTATTTATTCTTTTTTATATATATACAAAAAAGTTTAGGTGAATTTGGCAATAGTCCCCCACCAAAGTTAAAGCACGGCTTTAGGGTTCAGAGAGTACTTATAAGAGACTTATGATATCACTTAACAAAGGTGCTATCACAACAACAGAAGGAATTAAATTTGTATCCTTATGAGATATAAATTCTTTTCTTACTATATATGTCAATTCTCTTTAACAACAGGCTATTTATTCTAATGATACAGGAATACGGTCCAACTCTTAAAAGCCCAAAATGTGATACGTATTTTCAACCTGGCCCAACTATTGTACAAGCCCACAATGGACTCTCTAATATGAACTATGAAGACTCATCATTCGTAAGTTTAACTAGCGAAGACGTTGGTCCGAGTAGTAAGCGGCTTGGTATCGCTTAAGTGAGGTTTCGAGTTCGAGCCTTGACGTACGCAAAAAATCTCCGTTGGGAGACTCACCCACCATAGCCAGGTGCGCGACGCGGGTCAGATCCAAATGTAGTCGGGGAAAAGCTCCGGTGAACCGGGTGGGCAACAAAAAAAAAACTAGCGAAGGGGTGAGACATATGATCATTTAGAGTGTGTTCGAACCCTAGAGAGTACCACTCTGTTGTGATTCTAGTCGCGACGTTTGGGGAGGCATCCTATCTCTTAAGTCTCTAGATTTACGCCTGAGGGTAATAGATGACTAGCCCTGATATTAGTATCGCCTAGGAGGAAGGAAGATTTCGCCCAGCCCTTGGATACTCCAACCCCTTTCCAAACAAATTTTGTACCAAACAAAAAAAATATGAACTAGCGAGCGAGTGATGTAAGAATTATTATAATTTCCAAATAGAGTCGTAGAATATATATTTGCTAACTGCAGAGTAGGTAAAAGCTCGGTTCATTTTCATCTCAATCAATTTTGCATTTCCATGTACATGCCCTATGAATGTCTTCTTTTTATATCAATGAATTTGAATCTGAATACACCGAAACCAAATATTCTTTCTTATATGGAATCAAGAAGATTCACCGCACCTGTGTTTAAATTCATTAAATCAAAATTAAGACCGAAAATCACACGCTTACAGATTAACAGCATTTGTCCTTGAATTCAACAAAATAAAAACGGAAGATTCACTATCATCAACGGTGAATCATTTATGTAAGAAATATCCAAGATTTGTCACGCCATGTGATGAAATGAATCGAAAGGTGAATCATCAAAAGTGAACACGTAAAGGTCATTATCTTAAAATAATAAAACGGGGAAAAACAGAGAACCATAAATTGGCAGCCAATAACGTAGCTTTCACAAGGAGAAATCATGGAATCAACTCCCAGCCTCGCAAAAATCCATCTCTCCTTTCTGTTTGTGGTCTTTGTTATTTCACCTATCTCCTCTGCAACATGTCCTTCCACCAATAAGCTTCACTTATCTCTTCCTGAACGACAAGCACAAAAGCTTATTAGAAACCTTAACCTCTGCCCAAAACATTCCACCAACATTGTTTTTCCTGATTCTATGTTTGTCCCCCATGGGAATAGCATCGTTGAGAAGCAGCTTATATTCCCTCAACTTGTTTCTCCTGGGCCTTCTGTTCAAGAATTTGGTCACCATGCTGGTTATTATTCGCTTCCACATTCCAAAGCTGCAAGGTAAATATTCCTTTTAATGTAAACTTTTAAATTAGGCTGTTGTTTTGTTTCATATGAAATGCTTGTGACATTTCGCAGGATGTTCTACTTATTCTTTGAATCTCGGAACAAGAAGAACGACCCAGTTGTGATATGGTTGACGGGAGGACCAGGTTGCAGCAGTGCTCTAGCTCTGTTTTATGAGAATGGTCCTTTTCATATTACCCAAAACTTATCTCTTTCGTGGAATGACTATGGCTGGGACAAGGTAGACATATGTCACATGGCCATTACCCTCTCCCCATAAAACCGGTTCGTACAGGGTGTGCAGCGCCACGCTTATATAGCCCAGGACCCCTCCACACCTATCCGATTTGGGACTCCAACAGTCACCCATGACATTCTCCCCCACCCAATCCTGTGACGCCCTCGTCACAGTGGGGGCCCTCTGCCTACCCCACACCTTCGAGGGTCCCCACACCTCGAGGGGTGCTTGGCGGGACATCGGAGTCGGAGCGGGTCGGCTCTGATACCACTTGTCACGTGGCCATTACCCTCTCCCCATAAAACCGGTTCGTACAGGGTGTGCAGCGCCACGCTTATATAGCCCAGGACCCCTCCACACCTATCCGATGTGGGACTTCAACAGTCACCCATGACACATAGCTGTTCTGTTGAATCCTCTGTTTCATAGGATAGATATTTTATTTGACCACTCTGTTTCTGTAATTGTGCAGGCATCGAATATTTTATTTGTAGACCAACCCATTGGGACAGGGTTCAGCTACTCCTCTGATCAAAGTGACATTCCCCATGACGAAGACGGTGTTAGCAATGCCTTGTATGACTTCTTACAGGTATACATATATATATCCAAAAAAGGAAAAAAAGTACAAAATTTTTATGGGTTTTTGAATATGTAATTATGTATGGCAGGCATTCTTCAAGGAGCATCCTGAACTTAGCAAGAACGAGTTCTATATTACTGGAGAATCATACGCGGGACACTATATTCCAGCTCTTGCTTCTCGGGTGCATCAAGCAAACAAGGAAAACGAAGGAATTCATATAAACCTCAAGGTCTTACACCCTAAAATACACTATTATCCTAATTCCTTCATTAATGATTTCACTAATTTAATTCATTATGATGAACAGGGGATCGCTATTGGGAATGGACTGACCCATCCTGCGATTCAGTACCCAGCATTTACAGACTTCGCATTGGAGAAGGGCTTGATCCAAAAAGAGGATTACAACAGTATCAATCAGTTAATCCCTCCATGTTTGAAGTCAATAAAAGCTTGTGGTACTTACTTGTTTCCCTTCCCCTAACTTCACCTTTGCACTTTCCAGTAACCGTAGTTTAGTTGGGTTCATTCATGGTGTTACTGAATTTTCAGGGAGCGAAGGTGGAGATGCCTGCGTGTCTTCTTATACAGATTGCAATTCAATATTCGAGCAGATAATGAGTGTGACAGGAAACATTAACGTAAGAAACTACACTAGGTTGTGTTAGCAATGAATTAGTAATACGAGGAATATATATATATATATATATATATATATATATATAAATGCGTATATATGTGGGAAAGTGCAGTATTATGACGTAAGGAAGCAATGTGAGGGAGAATTATGCTATGACTTCTCTGGCGTGGAGACATTGTTAAATAAGAAGGAAGTGAAGGAAGCAATTGGTGTGAATAAGGGGTTGGAGTTTGTGTCGTGCAGCAGTGTGGTGTATGATGCAATGGCGGAGGACTGGATGAGGAATATGGAAGTTGGGATACCAGCTATGCTTGAGGATGGTATCAAGGTGCTTGTGTATGCTGGCGAAGAGGATCTCATCTGCAACTGGCTCGGTAAATTAATATGATGATTATGCTTCTTAATTAATCATCTTCTGCATGCTGCATGCATGCAATTTACATAATATGATGATGATTGTGATGAGTAGGGAATTGGAGATGGGTTCATGCAATGGAGTGGTCGGGTCAGAAACAGTTCGGGGCGGCTTCTAACTTGTCGTTCATGGTTGATGGCAAACAAGCAGGAACACTGAAAAACCATGAATCTCTCACTTTCCTCAAGGTTCGTTCCTTTCTCTTAATTACTAACATATGAATGAATTCTTTGTTGATTTTCATGATTTATGGAACAAGTTTTGAGGTTGTGAATATTGCAAAACAAACACAGGTTCATGAGGCTGGCCACATGGTCCCTATGGATCAACCTAAAGCTGCGTTGGAGATGCTCACGCGCTGGATGCAAGCCAAATTATCCCTCACATAAACATCAATCTAAGATTTCCGAAACAATTTACATGTGTATTTGATTAGTCATCGCTGAAGCCTTTGTTTAATTTCTCCTTTTTATTATTCAGTTATCTTTCAAATATATGATCCTTTTTCTACAGATTTTACATGACTAATTTCCCCCCTAATTTCTGCTCATATTTTTCCGCAATTACGTATTAAAAAGTTAAAACAAATATATGGACACAACTGTTAAGTGATTATATATATTCATAGGGCACAATGATTGACTAGATAGCCCAAACAACAATAAAATGGAGACGCAAGAATAAACTGAGACTATTCTATATATGTGCCAACAGTGTTTACGAGATGATCGGAATATTTGTTCACATGGTCTCATATAAGTAGATTCAATCTCTCAAGATGAATTTATATTATATACTATTTAATCTACATAAATTAGTCAACTAACTCTTATATTAGATATAATTGATTGATTTGTCTAACTTTTTAATTTATTAAAAAAGTCAACTAGCTCTTATAATTAATATCGGAGATAACAAGTAATACTTATAACTAAATTGAGGCCTTGTTCACTGGCCATAAATCTTTTTTAAGGCTTTTTACTTGGTATGAAGCCATATATTTTGATGCCCATTTGAAATCTAAAACATACACTTTGTATACGACATGAAAAATTCAATGCCTTGTATATTGATATGATTGATGTAAAAGATATTAATATTATTGAATAATGAAATTTCAAATTACAATCAAGTTAAGTTAAGTACCACTTGAAGGGAGAGGAATGTCTCCACTAACCTAGCTAATCCAATGGTGAAGATACTAAATGGAGAGTAAGTGGAGGGGGACGTTAGTGGAGAATCTCCTCTCCCATATTGAAGTGGTGTACTTATTTCCCCAACTCTCTTGGTTATAATTTTTATTTTTAAAAAAAGTATACTTGTGGGAGGCATTTAATTTTGAATTAAAACTTGAGAGGTACATCCCAAAATATAAGAGGCAAAAGGGTGCATGGCCCAAAACACATATGCTTGAATCTGTATTAAAAGCTTTTATGTATGAGAGTTATTATATAGAAGTTATTTCATCAAAGTCAAATGTTATAACTTGTTTGACTAAAATACAAGGTATAACTGAAATTCCGTTCCAAGTTTGGTTATGTAAATTAATTACCAGCAATAATGGTGGTATTTAATTTATACTTCTGAATTTCTGGATTCAGAAATTAGCAGCCACCTGCAGGAGCAATACTATAAGTTAGCAACCACGTACGCCATGGAACTTGACATTCAGAAACTAGAGTACTCGACAATGGCCTCAACATTGTCAGGCCTCCTACAGATCTTTCTATCTTTTGCGTTGTTTCTGTTCCTTTCACCTTTCTCGTCTGCAGCCAGCAGTGATCTTGCCTTGTCTTCAAGATCACAGTACCTTCAACAAGAAGCAGACAAGCTGATCAGAGATCTTAATCTTTCCCCAAAACATTACAAAAACTCTGTATCCCATGACTCTCTCTCAGTCGCTGCGGGTAAGATCGTTGAGAAGAAGTTCATATTCCCCTTCCTTGATGCTGCTTCTGGGCCTTCTGTTCAAGATTTTGGTCACCATGCTGGCTATTATGGACTTCCCCATGCCCATGGTGAGAGGTAAATATATAATCCTTGTAGTATTTCTGTTCTGACTAATTGTATGACAACAAAGTCAGAAAATAATTTCAAAGCCTTTGATCGATCGTGTGATTTTCAGGATGTTCTACTTATTCTTCGAATCCCGGAACAGTAAGAAGGACCCTGTTGTGATGTGGTTATCTGGGGGACCAGGCTGTGGCAGTGAACTGGCTTTGTTTTATGAGAACGGTCCTTTTCAGATTACACAAGACTTGTCTCTCGTATGGAATGACTATGGCTGGGACAAGGTACATATACACTACTAGAATATACACTTTTCATGATTGTTATTTAGGCCTTTTAGGTCCCTTTTCGCTTGTCCATGACACTTTATATATATGTAGCTTCTTCTGTTTTGCTGAGTGTTAATTACTCATCATTTTAATTCCTAGGTATCGAATATTCTATACATAGACCAACCAATTGGGACGGGTTTTAGCCATGCTTCTAATGAAAGTGACATTCCCCATGATGAAGAAGGGGTCAGCAATGACTTGTTTGACTTCTTACAGGTATATATTATTATTAACAGCATCGATCCAAGCCAATTTGTGTGGGTATATATTAGTTAATTGGAATAGGCTAAGATTTTGGATAATAATTACTATAGTAATATGCCAGGCATTTTTCAAGGAGCACTCTGAATTTGTTGAGAACGAGTTTTATATTACTGGAGAATCGTACGCGGGACATTATATTCCGGCTATTGCTTCTCGGATTAACCAAGGAAACAAGGCAAAAGAAGGAATTCATATAAACCTCAAGGTCTCACAAAATCATTAGCTTTCTATTAATCAACTTGTTGTTTCATGTGGCTGTTTTGACTAATTAATTGGTTGAACATGCAGGGATTTGCTATTGGGAATGGGGACACCAATCCTGAAATGCTATACGCAACTTATACGGACTTCGCATTAGAGAACGATATAATTAACGGTGAAGAATATAACCGTATCACCAAGAATCTCGCCCCATGTCTGCAGTTAATACAAGATTGCGGTATTATATTATTAATTACTTGCCCTCATCTATTTAATTCTCTCTTCTGCTTTCTTTCTCATATAAGTCAAAACAAACATGTTTGAATTTTTCGGTACTCTTTAATGTTGGAATGTTTTCAAAATAAAATTATATTTGTTTTGAAAAGTGTTGTGTAGGAAGTTACAATTTACAATACTAAAATACATCAAGATCATGTCTCTTTAGTTCCTAAAGATACCTGTAGAAGATTATGACCAAATGTGGTAGCCATTACCAGGTGAAATGTTGTGTTATTTTAAGGAAACCCTGTATAATTAAAAGGATGTTACTCTTCATGAAAAAATTATTGGTTGTTAAAGTTATGTAGGTTCATGATACGGTTATTACTTTTTTAATTGAAGAGGTATATTGCTATAAGAGGCACCATTTTAAGACATAATTTCATTATTTATAAATATCCCTCACCATCATTCCATTTAAACAATAAACATTAAACTCGTTGTTTTTGTATAGGCACTAGAGATAAGATCAAATTATTACTTTATAAAAACGATTGTCGTTTTGGTTTAAGTTTTGATAATGCAAGACATACTTAAAAGGTTTTTATTATATCCTAAAGGAAATTTGTCACCTAATTTTGCACCCAAATTAATATTTAATAGAGGCAAATTAAGATTAAAGGAAAGTGTTAACCATGTCTTGATTAAGACATTGTATGTACACAACTTTTTTCTTCATATCTCCTACTTATGCTCTTCAAAGGACCATTGTCGCCAACATTTAATTTACATTGATTCATTTGCATTACGCAAGTATAAAATAAATTTAAATATTTAATTTATCGATTTTTGAATAAAAATATTCTATTTATTTATTGGAATACATTTAACTTCTGGTTCAAATTTGATAGGCAAAAAAGGTGGAGATGCTTGTGAGGCTGCTTTCGATGATTGTGATCAAAACATATTTGAACAAATTCTAGCCGTCGCTGGTAATATCAATGTCAGAGACCGTTTAAGAATGCAGAGTGATTTACGTATTTAATTTGAGTTCATTATAAATCTTATAATAATAATACATGCATGATTGCATAATTGTGTGCAGTACTATGACATAAGAAAGAAATGTGATAAGGGGCCTTCATGCTATGATTTTTCAAGAATGGAGACATTCCTAAACAAGAAAGAAGTTAAGGATGCTTTAGGTGTTGGAGACTTGGAATATGTTTCATGTAGTGATGAAGTATACGCTGCTATGAAGAAGGACTGGATGAAAAATCTAGAAGTGGGAATTCCTGCTCTTCTTGAAGATGGAATTAGAATGCTTGTTTATGCTGGAGAAAAGGATCTTATTTGCAACTGGCTCGGTCAGCCTTTTAAACCTTAAAGGCTATATAGCTATGTTTAAATAGAGAGAAAACAAGGAGAAGGGAATATTAAGAAGAAAAAAATTTAAAAATGGTAAAAAAATTCATATTTTTGAGAGTTTTCTCTCCTAGTATTATTTTCCTCCTTAATTTTCTTCTCATTCAAACATATATAAGTCAATGTTTGGATGAACAGAAAAGTGAGAGGAAAATGTGGGAAAGAGAATGCTAGGAAGAAATTTTTCTAAAAATCCTAAAAAAATGAATTTAATTATTCAAATATAGGATAAGTGTTTTTTTTTATTAATCCACAAGTTGATGAGTTCAAATTCTACTGCTAATGTAAAAACGTTGTTGATTGGCGATCTGTAAATACCTCTGTAACTAGTCTTTTGAGTCTCGAGACATATCTTAGCTTTGATGATCGATAAGCATTAGGACTTAACTCACCTCTATTTCTAGTGATAGAAAAAAAAAAGTCTCTTATTTAAGCCAAAAGCAACTTCAATTGTGTCCTATTTTGTGTTTGGCACTATGCAGGGAATGCAAGATGGGTTGAGGCGATGGAGTGGTCAGGTCAGGAAGCTTTTTTGAAATCTCCAAATGTATCCTTCGTGGTTGATGGCAAAGAGGCAGGAAGGTTGCAAAGCTATGGGCCTCTAACTCTTCTCCAGGTTTGCGTTATAAATGTTGCATTCATTCTTAATTTAATGTGATCGATGTTTGTGATGAACGAACATGTTCTGAGATTTGTGAATGAACTAATTAATACAGATCCACGAGGCTGGGCACTTGGTTCCCATGGATCAACCAAAGATTGCATTAGACATGTTGACGAGATGGATGCAAGGAAAATTAACCATGACATGAAGAGGAATCAATGCATAGTTAAAATCATTTATATACAGAAAATATGTATCAAAATTTAGAGCTAATTAATGGTAAAAGCTCATGTTAATTAGTATTTGTGGAGTGAATAAGAAGGCTCCAATGTTTACCCACACATTCTCATTACCACTCAGGCCACCTTCACACGCCACATGATCTCTCAAATCTTGAATTAAGCTGAATGGTGATGCTGTGTACTGAAATTTAAAACGTGCGCTTTGTTTTGTCTATTACAATGAAAGTTTGGACTCCTTATACTTTGATACGATGTAAAGCTATCGGACGACAAAATTTAAGAATAAGAATGAAGTCACACATTCATAAAATATAATTGTAATCAAACTACTTTGACGTGGGGTATTTCTTTTCCAAATTCTTCTCTAAATGTACAATTTAAAAGAAGAATAATTTTAGGAATGAGAAATTTTGTTTTTTTTTTTAATCAAGCTTCCGTCAACAACTAATTGCCCAATATAATTAAGGGAAGAAATTGTAATGTAGACATTGTTGAGATTTTTTTTTTCTTTAGAAAATTGAGGAAAAGTCTCCGTTAAAAAATAGGAGAATTATTATAAAGTCATAAGAAAGGGATTTAATTATATAAAAATTAAATAATAATTGAGGAATATATAATAATAAGTTCTTGTATAAAAAATGAGAATAAGTTTATAAAACTCATTTGTCATTAAAACTTTTGGTGATTAAATTTCTCCTTTAAAATCTCATAAAAAATTTATTAGCAAAAAATATTTAATAAATTTTTATACACAGAAGATAACACTACTCTACATACAAATTTTGCACATTCAAAATACCTACTCTGATTTAGATGATTCTAAAAAAATAAGGATTTCCCCAAATTTCTTCTCTTTTGTTTTTAAAATAGTGGTCTTAATTTTATTTTTTTTAACTACTAGACAATTAAATACTTACTCAAGGTAATTGAAAATATAGAGACATTTAATTGAATTAAGGTCCAATTTTGTTATAAAAGTTTTTATGTAGGGACTGTTTGACTTATGAGTATCCAAAAATCTTTTATAAATCAATATCATCGTACAAGTGTTAAAAAGAAACAAAGTCACCATAACTGTTAAAAAATTAACGTTAACTATTAAAAAAATAATATTAACCATTAATATTTTTAATAGTTAGAAACAATATTACTACTTTTTTAATGTCTTCAAGACAATATTGATATAAGAAATTTTTTTGAATACTCATAGTTCATACATGAAAACTTTTGGGAAAACTTAAATTTTAACCCTTGGAAGAAAAAAAAGAATCTTAACCCCATTTAATCTCTTATAAAAAGACATTAAATTTCAGATTCTCTTAATAAATACATATGCATGAATCATAAAGAAGTTAGTGCATAAAAGTCAAATGTTCCTTGTTAGACTAAAAGACAAGGTAATTGAAAGCAAAAACCAGGGTAAGTAAGTGCAAAACGATATTCAGTTAAAAATTTGGTTATATAACTTAATCAATAGCAATTATGGTATTTAATTTGTACTTCTGAATTTCTGGATTCAGTTAAAAACTTCATATTCACATTAATTACCCACCTGCAGGAGAAATACTATGAATTAACAGCCACACTATGGGACTTGACATTCAGAAACTAGAGTACTCGACAATGGCATTAACATCGTCAGGCCTCCTCCAAATCTCTCTATCTTTTGTGTTGTTTGTGTTCCTTTCACCTTTCTCGTCTGCAGCCAGCAGTGACGTTCGCTTGTCTTCAAGATCACAGTACCTTCAACAAGAAGCAGACAAGCTGATCAGAGAGAGATCTTAACCTTTCCCCAAAACATTACAAAAATTCTGTATCCCATGACGCTCTCTCAGTCGCTGCTGGCAAGATCGTTGAGAAGAAGTTCAGATTCCCCGTCCTTGATGCTACTCCTGGGCCTTCTGTTCAAGACTTTGGTCGCCATGCTGGCTATTATGAACTTCCCCATGCCCATGGTGAGAGGTAAATATACAATCCTTGTAAGATTTCTGCTCTGAATAATTGTACGATAACAAAGTCAGAAAATAATTTCAAAGCCTTCGATCGATGGTGTGATTTTCAGGATGTTCTACTTATTCTTCGAATCCTGGAACGGTAAGAAGGGCCCTTTTGTGACATGGTTAACTGGGGGACGAGGTTGTGGCAGTGAACTGGCTTTGTTTTATGAGAGTCCTTTTCAGATTACACAAAACTTGACTCTTGTATGGAATGATTAAGGATGGAAAAAGGTATACATAAGTGCAACGTAGAGTTATTCCTTTTGCTTGGTCGTCACTCTTTATAATATATATGTAGCTTCTGTTTGGTGGGACTGTTTCTCTGAAGAGCACAAGAAAGAGAGATGAAGAAGAAAGTTGTGCACAGCGTCTTCAAGATATAGTAGCACTTTCCTTTAAATTAATTCGCCACCTATTTCTATCTTATTGGTTACGAGTCAGAATTCCTTAATTTATAAGGATATGACTTTCTGAAAAACACATCTTTTCGTTTTAAAATATTCTAACAGCTTTCTTGTTCACTCATCATTTTAATTTGTAGGTATCAAATATCATATATGTAGACAACCAATCGGAACAGGTTTCAGACATGCTTCTGATGGAAGTGACATTCCCCATGATGAAGAAGGGGTTAGCAATGACTTGTTTGACTTCTAATTAACAGCATTAATCCAAGCCAATTATTAATCTGTGTGTGTATATATTAGTTGATTGAAATTAAATAGACTAAGTTTTAGGATATGTGGCAGGCATTTTTCAAGGAGCACTCTGAATTTGTTGAGAATGAGTTTTATTTCACTGGAGAATCGTACGCAACGGACATTATATTCAGGCCATTGCTTCTCGGATTAATCAAGGGAACAAAGCAAAAGAAGGAATTCAAATAAATCTCAAGGTCTCACATACACATATATACATTAGCTTTCTATTAATCAACTTGTTTCATGTTTCTTGTGTGTGTGTATATATATATATATTAGCATTGATTAATTAATTCATTGGTTGAACATGAAGGGATTTGCTATTGGGAATGGGCATACCAATTCTGAAATTCAATACGCATCTTACACAGACTTAGCATTAGAGAACAATCTAATCAATGGTAATGATTATTTGCGGTATATACAGGCTTGCGGTATTATTTACTTGTGCTCACCTATTTAATTATCTCTTCTACTTTCTTTAATTTCTCTAAGCATTCTTGAATATTTTAATCCTCTTTCTACATTCATTCATTTTGCATTATATTAAGTAAGTTTAAAAATTAAACTAAATATTTTAAAAATCAATTAAATAGATCCTCAAAATTAAAAAAACACATAATTTAAATATTAGATTGTGATGAGATCTATGTTGAATTGATCTAATTAATTATTTTAAAAATATTTAATTTAATGTTCACAAAATTAATCTATGTTGAATTAATCTACATTCAATCACATAAACTTTTTAAATAGAAAGAGTTATTTATTTATTGGGATGCATCTGAGTTGTTGTTAAAATTTGATAGGCAAACATACAAGGTGGGTATGCTTGCGAAACTGCTTTCTATGCTTGTAATGAAGACATATTTGAACAAATCCTGGCCGCTACTGGCAATATTAATGTAAGAGACTATTTGATGAATCTTATGATAACATATGCATGATGACGATGGTTAATTTTGCTCAGTACTACGACATAAGAAAGAAGTGCGATAGGCCTGGGTGCTATGATTTTTCAAGAATGGAGACATTCCTAAACAAGAAAGAAGTGAGGGATGCTTTAGGTGTTGGAGACTTGGAATATGTTTCCTGCAATAATGAAGTATACGCTGCCATGAGAAATGATTGGATGAAAAACCCTGGAAGTGGCAATTCCAGCTCTTCTTGAAGATGGTATTAGAATGCTCGTGTATGCTGGGGGAAAAGGATCTCATTTGCAACTGGCTTGGTACGTAAGCCTTTCAAACCCTAACTAATTAAAATGTCTGGCCTTATTTGGAGGCAACCCTGTATTATTATATATTATTATCTCAATTTCTTAATATAAGACTCAATTGATTTTTTTCAATAGACTAATTTGATAGATTAAAAAATATATGATATGAATTCATTTTGAGATATTAGATTTAGTCATAATTAACTAATTTATTTAAATTCTTTAATTTATACAAAAAAAATCAATTATGCCTCATAAAGAACGAGAAATACAAGAGGGGTCTTATATTAAATAATGAAGTATATTGTATTATATATGCAGGGAATTCAAGATGGGTTGAGGGGATGGAGTGGTCGGATCAGAAAGAATTGGCATCTCCAAATGTGTCATTCGTGGGTGATGGTAATGAGTCAGGAAAGTTGCAAAGCCATGAACCTCTGAGTCTCCTTAAGGTTTGTCTTATGTAGTTTAATGTTATATATATATATATATTGGCATCTCCAAATGTGTCATTCGTGGGTGATGGTAATGAGTCAGGAAAGTTGCAAAGCCATGAACCTCTGAGTCTCCTTAAGGTTTGTCTTATGTAGTTTAATGTTATATATATATTGGATTATTCGTTCCTAGTCTGAGTTTTGGATTATTCGTTCCTGGACACTTGGTTCCTATGGATCAACCCAAGACTGCACTAGAGATGTGGACGAGGTGGATGCAAGGAAAGCTAACCATAGGAACAAATGCCTAATCAATTCCATTATTGTGCAGAAAATATGTATCAAAATTTAGTGCAAATTAAATTAAAAGAGCCCATGAATAAATGTTTTTATTAATGTGATTTTTTTTTTTGTTCCGTATTTTCATGCAGTTTTCTTTTTTCTTGTTTTCCTTCTGTCGAAAGAGATGTGATGCCGTGAAAAAAAGGAAATAGAAATAAGTATTTTAAAAGATATATATTGCATAGCAACACCAACTTTGCTTCTTAAATCACCTTCATTCATACGCACGCGCAGGTTTATATATTGGCACTTTTTTTTTAATTAAAAAGGTAAACAATAATAGTTTAAGGTTATAGGGGGATCAGATTCATAATCTTTTACTTATAAATTTTTTTTTTATATCATCAGACTATAAAGTTATTCGCTATTGGCACAAAATATTAAAAGTAAAGAAAAATATATACCAAGTCAGCAATTTTTTAACAAAAAGAGTAACCGGATCAGAAGCATATGCGTTAATTGCCCTTTGATTCGGGCATATGTGTTCAATTGTTCATATTTATTTTTTTCTAAGTATAGGTATCTCTTATTAGAGATAATTATATTTAAAGTACTATCAGATATTAAATATCAATACTTCTCTTAGTGAGAATTCAAATATTAATTCATTATGTTATCAAGGACTAGCTCCTTCCGCTAGATATAATTATTGTTCAATTTTTTTTTGTACAAAAAAAGTTTAAGTGGGTTTGGCATTGGTTCCTCACTAAGGTCACGGCACAGCTCCAGGGCTCAAAGAATATTTACAAGGGACTTACGAGATCGCCTACCAAAGGAGCCCTCACAACGATAACGGGAATCGAATTTACATTCTTATAGTATGCGAGCATATTTTTTACTATTTGTATCAACTCTCATTGGCTATTATTCAAATCATTATTATTTTTTTGTTACATAAAAGTTTAGGTGAGTTCAACACCGGTCCCCCACTAAGACTAGAGCATAGTCCCAGGGCTCAAAGAGTATTTACAGGAGACTTACGAGATCGCCTATCAAAGGATTCCTCACAAAGGCAGCAAGAATATACCTCGTATCTTGGTAGGATACAAGTCTATTTTTTACTATCTGTGTCAACTCTTATTAGTTACTGTTTAAATTATTGAATCTTGATCATTGCGAGACCAAACAAAATGGGCTAAAGAGCGATGGTATAAAGTGGGTTTTTTAGTTATTAAAGCCCAAAGCGCTCTCTAACAAAACAAGTTCTTTTGTCGACATAAATTTTGAATGGTCTTTCGTGTTTTGAAAGGAGGTTCGGATCCCTTTGAAAATTAGGTTCGGAGAACAGAGCGACGTTCGGAAAGCCGTTGGGCAACTAAGCGCAAGTTCCAGTTAATTCAGCGTTGCTTTCTCTTTCGCTTCTTTTCTTTCTTCCATTCTTTTCTTCTCACCATCAAAACACGAACGCAACGAAAGAAAAGTAGATATACAAGCATAAAAGATTCGATTAGGCTCTTCATTCTGATCTATTCCCATCCTTTATTCTCACAAAGTAAAATCGATCATTGCCTTTGACGCCTTTCATCCGATACATCAATTTCTTGCTGTGTGTAAGTTTCAATCCTCTTCCTTCCTCCCTTCAAAACCCCAAGACCCTCTTTCCTGTTGTTTCTCAGTGTCGTTTGTATCTTGGGTTTCTCCGAAGTCTCTCACTTTATATGAATTGGGAAGTATGAAAGGGGAGGGGATGGCGAAGAGATCCATAGGAAGTTTAGTGCGGAAGAAGCTGTCTGATATTACCAATTCGCAGCCCCAACCTAAACTGCCCAGTATTGAAGAAATTTTGCCTGAGAATTTCCCCGCCAACAAGGATTGCATCGAGCAATTGCTAAAGGTACAATTATTTTTTTGTTGGCTCTCTTAGTTTCCATGCGATCCTAGTCTTCTTTTTTGTTCATCCCCGTGAATTTCTTGTGCAGGAAAGAGTGACGCTGTTGCAACTCCTTTCGGAAAGAAAGTATCCTTTCATTATTTACTCTTTAGATTTTGTTTTTCTCTTGTAGTAATTTGCCGACAAAACATTAAGTTAACATTTTTGGGATCTGGGTAACCTCGTATAGTTGGATGCAAATTCCAATTCATTGTACTTCTTCAGTTAGTGTATAAATTGTGGAGAAACCAGTTTTTCTTTAATGAATACTTCAACAGTAAAGTTATCGAATTGACTGGAGCTGAGCTGCAGAGACTGCGAACCAATATTCAGAAACTGCAGCTACAAAATTGGAATCTTGCTCAGTCAAACAGCCATATGCTAGCGGTTAGTCTACAAAGCTGCATTGTGAATCTAATGTAAATAGCATGGATTATAAGTTGGCGGTGATATTAACCAATTCTAACTGATTTTGCAGGAGCTTAATTTAGGAAGGGAAAGGGTGAGTCAATTTCTCCAACTTCCATGAAATATATAAGCTATTGATACACAAATCCGGCTTAAATTGCCCTTCTGACTAATCTTTTTGGCAATCCTCATTTCAGATTAAAGCAATGCAGCATGACATTGTATGCAGAGCTGCCTTACTTAAAGGAATGAACTTTGGAGTGGAGGTATGCGTCTTCTTAACTCTTTATCTCAGTCAAATTTGATATATAGAAAAAATTGTTGGAGGGTAAGAGTTATCAGTAAAGCCTTCTAATAAGCTTCTGCCTTCTGGACATGTTATCAGAGGTTACTTTAACAAGCATTTAAATAGATCTATCCAGGGGTTTATAAGAATATGTTGTTGGAGAGATGTTATGCAGAAAATTCATATCTTGACATAGATACACTGGTTTTGATGAATGATTAAGTTCATTCTAGTTGTAATAAGTGATTAAGTTTGGAAAAGGATTGTAAAATTTTTCAGCATTCATCTTGTTAATTTTGTTTACCTAATAAATCATCTTTTTGCAGGGCAAAGTGAAGACGAGGGATGAAAATAATAGGCCATTGTCTCAGGTGCCTAGACTATAAACCCTCACATATTCATTTCCCAAATTAAAACATTGATGACTGTGTGTTTACATGCTACTTGTGTGGAATGACTAAAGGAAGTAGAGGAAAAAGCATCACAGCCGTCGCCTAGAGCTAGCTATGAAGAAAGAAACAGAAGCAGAAACAGAAGACGAAGCATGAGAAGATGTAAATTCTTGGACTAATGTTCTTCCTCTGAAAAATATCTTACACTGTTTGTTGCTACATTTGTTTATCTGTGCTATGGAATTGTGATGCAGCCACTGGTTCTTCTTCTGCTACTTCTACGAGGGATGCATGCAAAAAGAAGTCTGAAGACAAAAGGTCAGTTCAAATTTCAATGTCACCAGCAGTTTTCTTCATCTCTCTTGACGGCAATTTAGTTAACGAAAGTTCCTCTTGTCTTGTCTTGTGCTTTAGGCCAAGTTCGCGAAGGCATTCTGCTAAAGTCACAACACATGAACGCGAAGCATTGGAGGATTTGTTTGAGATAGAAGATGCTAAATATCCTGTCACTGAAGAAAACACTGGCTCAGGAAACCAAGGTCCAAGATCTTCACTTGGAAGACCAATGCGAAAAGCGGCTGAGAAGGTTCAATCCTACAAGGAGATTCCTCTAAATGTCAAGATGCGTCGACTTGAATAACTCAAATCAACTCACAGTGACAGAGAAGTTGGAATTGTATTCTTTTTTTTTTGGTAACATGAATTGTATTCTTTATAAGTGTGTTAATCTGTTTTTTCCTGATCATTTGGATCTCTTTCTTTATTTTGGGTTAAATATTTGGGCCGTTCATGTATTTCAGTTCCAAGTGTTATCATGGTCTTGAACTTAATTTGGTGTACATGTTAATGTCAAGGTGTTGGAGCTAGGCTTTCAAGAAAATCTTATTCAATTGGACTAGGCTTTTAAGATCCAAATCAATAAACGACAAACAAGGTTGGAATGGAAACAAACATAGAGAAAAGAAAGGCATTAGTTAGGCAAGCCATTCTAGCTCTTAGGTATTTAAGTTTACGTCTAAAGATAATAGACGGCTCGTCCTACCCAATATTAGTATCGTCTAAGAGAAGAAGAAAAATTCGCCTTACCCTTAGATCATGGGTGAACCCAACCCCTTTCTAAAATTTTTTGTATCAATTAAAAAAAACAAAGAAAGACATTAGTTAATAAAGATTAATCAAATTAATAAAGAGTTGATTTATAATCTATAAGATCATGAGTTTAAATCTTGCTATAATAAAAAAAAATTATTAGTGGACGATCTATAAGTATCTTTATAAATATTCTTTGATAGCCTTAGTCCTATTGAACCTGAGACTTTTTTTTTAAGAAAACAAGAAAGGCACTGGAATAGAAATATGATTTGTGAAGAAGGGTAAAAGAAAGAGGCGAACTTTTTCTAGAAAAGTGAAGAGAGAGCAAAGCAAAATGTGCAGCCATGTGAAATGAGGGTGATAGTCAAATAACACAATGGGTGCATACAGAGGAAACCGTGTGAGGCCCACTCTAAAGAACTTTAATTTTCCAAATATAAACCTACTTGTAGGGGGGAGGGGTTACTAATCTTTTCCTTTTGGTGTTGTTTGTTTGGACAATCATGTGAATCATAACCCCACAACCCAAAGACATTCTTTTGCTCCTTCCCTCATGCATTTCAGTATCTCATTCACCAAACAGGAAACAGAAAATACCAGAAACTTCAATTGGCCCTCGCCGCAGTATCTAAAACTAACAACCAAATCAAATTTTTCTCACTAGCTTCCTCCTTTTTAAACACAAGGAGGAAATAATTTGATAATTTTGTAGGATCTTTTATTTTTATTTTTTCAACAATTTAATTCAAATTCTCTTCTCACAAGAGAAGATTTTGGGGGGTCGGAATAATGCGACAAATGGGTCGTCCCTTTTCTTTTCTCAGACTTGGAGATCCAATACCGCGTGAATCCACGGACTATTTTGGAACCTTTCGATTTTAAAAGAAACCTTTTTCTTCCCTTAGAAAAAGAAATCCTTTTCTTCCCTACTAAATATGGATTTAACCCAGCATCTTACATTTATGCCTTACCAACATGTTTCACCTTTCTCATTATAACCAATTTAAAGGCTATCCAAATAATAAAAAACGAGTTTATATCTCATAAAAACGTAAGTTTAATTTTTTCTGATTATAAATTCAATTTAAACATTATTATTGTGAGGACTCTTTTCATAAACGATCTTATAAATTTTTTGTAAATACGCTCTGAGTCTTATGGCTATGTACTGATTTTGATAAATGATCAATTTTATGTAAATTTTTTTATAAAAAAAAAAAACTTAAACGCTGCCCTTCATTTTCCTCCATTTTACCCCCTCAACTTGCCTAGTGAAAATTTCAACTTTTTTACATGTATAAGTTTGGGTGATGAGGGCAAGTCTCAAAACTCAAAAAGAACATGAGTGAAAAATTTCAACTTTTTACTCCACTCATGCGCCAATTAATTCACAATTGGCAGTGTAAGATTTTTGTTTCGGAAAGCGACATATTTCACATAAAGTTTCGTTGAAATTAACATATTATTTAGTTATAATATTTATATTATGATTATTTTATTCTGTACGGGGAATAATATCTAATTTTTTAATAAAAAGTTAATTGAAGGGGGGACCCAGGATTTGTGTAACCGGCCCCTTGGGATTCCAATTATCCACACTAAGTGATATGATTGGAGATGAAATTGACGACCCACCTAAAGACTTTGATAAATTTTTCTTTTTTAAAAAAAGAAAAAAAATTGGTACAAAAATTTTTAAAAAGAGGTTGGGTTTATCTAATTTAAAGACAGGGTAAAATCTCCTTTTCTCTTAGACAATATCAATATAGAGTAAGACGAACCGTCTATTACCCTTAGGCATAAATCTAGACACCCATAAATTAGGATATCTCTTTAAACGTAACGACTGGAACTATAATAATCTAGTACTCCCCAGGGATCGATCACACTCCAAATAGTCGCATGTCTTATCCTTTCGTCAGTTGAACTCTAAAATAATAATAATAATAATAATAATTTTCTAAGTGAACCCGAAAAAACAAAGATTGAATCCAAGTTAAGTGACCCATTTTTCTACAAAATAATTATATTATTTTGCTGTTGTTGTTGTGAAAAAAAAAATAGAGTTAATGGAGCGCACGCGGTTTGAAACAAAGTTGGCATCCATGATTCTCTTATTAGGGTTTCCCCTACCCGACAGGAATGAGCCGTTAATACCCCACCCACGCTGGACTTAACCACTCCCTTTCCTGTGACTTCTTCTCTTCATATATACTTTGTATATTCCCTTCTTGATGTTACCTCCATTTCCCCTTAACTTTGTTTCTTTGTTACACACCACTCATTAGCTACTCTATCTGCTGATTTGTTCTACCCTTCAATAAAATAATTTTTAAGTAACGATTTCACGCATCTGGCTTCTGGTCATGTCATATTCAAACAATAAGTTAGTTTATTAGATTAATTTGATATGCTTGTGATCGTGATCCATTTGAAGATTCTAAAATGCTGATACCCGTAGATTCTAAAATTATATTAAGGAAAATTATTGAATTTCAATAAAAGAATACAATTATTAAAAAAGTCTCATAACAAATAAGTAATATGCAAAGATAAGTTTTGGTATATGAAAAACTATCACAAAGGTTTACGACTGCTTATTGGTTCTAGAATTTTTTTATAATTATATTTTTTCTTAAGAGCTCATATTAATTCTCCTATTATATTACTGTCTATTAATATTTTAATTTGGAACCTTTTTTCTCTGATGCAAAATATGAAATGAATAGATGCTCTTGGGTTGAACATAAAGTTTCGGTTGCTTGACATAAAGTGAAACGAAGGTCACTTCAGTGTTATTTGAGAGAATCAATTTGCATTATTTTTTGTAAATGAGACCTGAAACATAAGAACAAAAGCTCGCCTGCTGTGTAGGTATATGATTTCTACATAAATATATAAAGTAAGTGTGTCTGTATATATAAATACAAGTGGAGGAGTCAAAAAGGGTGGAATATGACTTTATGGATGTAGCTAGGGTTTTGACAGTCACAGTAGTGGAGGGAGGGAGAGAGAGAGAGATATGTAAGTCTCTTTAATTAACTGCCCCCAAAAGAAAATCGTTAGTCGTTGTTTTTTCTTTCAAGAGTCATTGTTGTTTTGTCTAACGAGACACAAAGGAAATGACTGTGCAAATCACACTTTGATGCATGCATGGAGGAATGATATTATTATTAATAAACCTTGTATCCTTAATTATTCAGGCGTTGACAAAAGTCTATTCTAATTAACGAATGGCCACCCAACTTCCAATCAATAATTGAGATATTTTCTCTAAAGTCTTCCTACCTTCATTGTCTTTTGCCCATCAGTTTACTAATTAATTAATTTACTGCTATATCTGAGAGCGGCCGAGGGAAAACAATAAACAAGCAGAGCTTTAAAATCAGGCATGCATTAATCCAACTAGTTCTTAATAAAAGCCACTAGCTAGTGCCTATTTTGTTGCGTATATAAAAAGCCTTTCTATTTTAGTTCTTAATAATAAGAATAATTAAGATTGATAGACACAAGCTTAATCTCGACAATTACTTTCTGAAGATCCTTTTGGTTTGAGAGAGTGCAACTTGTAAATAACGAAATCAACCCTTATTAGCCCTAAAGATATATATATACATATGATACCGGTCATTAACATAAGAGCTAGCTAGTTGGAGGGTTGAATTTTGCCCTAAATATAATATTTATCATTTTTTTAAAATTAATTTGTCTAACTTATAAACTGATATGTAATCTAATGTTATACATGAGTATTTAAGAAAGATTATATCATATTCGTTATAATTAATCGATTTATTTAATTTTTTTAATCTACTTAATTAGCCAACGAGGTATTATATTTGAGTGGCTTAAACTGAGGTCTCACGTGTTGTTGTGTCTTTAATTTCTTTGTAAAGAAGTTGTCATATATCCATACGCATGCTGCCTCAACATGGGATATTAGTATATTTGGCCGACAAAGTACCCCAACCAGAACCTTAAAATGCATGGGGACCCCATTTCTTATTTTTAATTCTTTTAAAAGAAGCTTATATTAATCTTCAAATTAAAAGCATATATATAAACATATATATCTTATTGGATTGCAATCTATTAATTAAAGTTAAACCTCATTACCCATTAAATCCCATTTAAACCGTGCACTCCACGCAGCCAACCAATTAGATCACAGTCTTCGTTTCAGGTTCCTACTAATAATACAACTCTATGTTCCACTGAAGAGTCACCACTTCAAAAATGATGTGGGGCCATTTACATGTATGAATAATGGGTTAGATTATATTATACGTTGATGCCTGTAAAATTATATAATTAATTAATAATTATAACGACGATATATAATAATTAATTAAAATATTGATAACTTGACGGAGAATGGGCAATTGTTTTAGGAATTAAAGGTTAGAAGATAATGTCGCGTGATGTCTCCTTAATGTCGGCCTTACTTTCCTAAAGATTTAATTGTTTTGCATTTTTCTACGAAAGATTGATGGGTCTCAAGTTATATAGACGTGCTCTTGACTTTTAGTTATTGTCCGAATAAAAATAGGCGTAATTAATTGCCAGTATCATGCTTAGTCTAATAATAAGTAATTGCATTAGTAAATTAATCGCTGTTTCTTCATCAGCATAGCATGGCTTCATAACGTGCCCAACACAAACGATTGGATGTGATACGACGTTGAAGACAGTCTCAACTCTTACAAGAGCAAAACGGGTATGCTCAAGTTAATTAAGTCTAATCCTCATTAATTATAAGTTAATTAAGGATTATATATCGTGAGCTTTTGAGGCGGATATGACACCTCACCTTACAGATCAGCAAAAGACAAAACGACGAGTGGAAATTAAAACGGCATATTGCACGCTTGTTAAGAAGTGAGAGAGCTAAAATGAATGAAGGGAGTATATAAAATAAAGTAGAAGCTTTCATTAAGTGGCGCAGTGGACAACATAAAAGGCCAAAAGTCCCACAAATTCTCTCACCCAACAAGTGGACAACATAGTAGTGCCATTTCTTTATACCACACCATGCATAGTTCAAACCAACAGAAAAAGCAGACACATCATTCGAAAAGGGGAAAGGAGCATCAAATCAAAGAGGGCATAAGGGTGGCTAACCCTAAATAAGATTATCTTCTGTCTTTCGTATAAAATTTATTTAATTAATTTATATATAAATTAATTAAGTTAATATTTATAATGATTATATGTTAATTTTTTTAAAATATTAATAATGTGTAAAGTGGATATTTTGGGGGGGAAGTATATAACTTGGGGAAAAAAAATAAAATATATTTTAATATTTAGAATTAAAATAAATTTTTTATGTAACTTTTATATTTATGATCGAAGGAATACATTGAATCAACTGTTATTAATGAAAGATGAAAGTTGAAACCTAAAAAAGCTAAGCAATATTGCAAGATGATACTCTATCATATTTTTAATATAAGAGTTAATTAAATTTTTTAAATAAATTAAATAAATATTTAATTTATCTAAATTAATCAATTAACTCTTATATTAATTATAATTAATTTATTTATTTAACTTCTAAACTAATTATTTCTTATACTTGGGAGTAATACGCTCTTGTTGTCTGGCATCTTGGCCACCACCTTGCTAGCAATCGAACCTTATTCACGAAAGTGTGCTTTGAACAAATTATCATCAGTCCTCTCTGATGCTTCAGCTTGCCGCTCCCTTAAGCATTAATTGATGATGATCATAGAGGGAGGGGGAGGGGGAGGGAGAGAGAGAGAGGAGGGGTTGGGGGAGAGAGAGAGAGAGAGAGGGAGGGAGGGAGGGAGGGAGGGAGAGAGAGAGAGAGAGAGAGAGAGGGAGGGAGGGAGATGGAGAGAGGGGGGTGGGGGAAGGAGTATAGGGGGATAATAATCAAATGAAGCCCAGATGGGACATAAAGGTTCGGCGCCTTATCTTATTACTTTTGGGGGGATTGGGGTTGTATTATCAATTTGGATTTACCATTGTCTTTCTCGTAAGTTAAAAAATAAGTATTAAAATTAGGTTAAATCAATATATAAATAAGCAGGCAGGTGACCTATAGGAATGATCACAGGCATATAGGCAGAAGCGAGAGGGAGTAACTAACTAAAATAATTACCCCCACCCCCTAATCATAGAGGTAACGGCCACGGCCATCTTAATAATAAATGATTAAACCGCTTGTCTTGCCGGCTAAAATCCTTATACAAAGAATATTTACATCCTCCTATATAGTCATTTTATTTTAAGAAAGAGAAAAATTCTGTCACAATTAGAATAATAACAAATATAAGCAAATTAAATAGACATACAAGGTATAGATAGATAGATATAATGGAATTGTGTACCGTTATAATCATGTTTGTTTGAAATGTAACCTTCACTTAGGTATGATTTTTTAATCGAGGTTACCATAGGCATAAACCCTAATTAAATTGATGAAACATGATTGGTTGGATATATTTATGCAGAGAGATACAGTAGAGTATGGAAGGGAAAGGCTTTTATGGTCGCAGGTGGGGTCCATGGCCTTTTGTTTGGGCAAATATTGGTGGGAAAGTCTGGTTACCAGCTCCTCTTTTCTGACCAATTAAAAAATTATCATTAATTAATAATCCTTGACCCTTTTATTCAGATATTTACATTTAAATTACATATATATCCAAACCAGTGTTATGGGGTGAGATGGCTGAGATAGACATTATATTGACGGTGCCACCGTTGTCTATGACTGTTTGGGCAATTAGGCTTCTATTCATCCACAGCACATCTCAAGTAGACTTGGGAAAACGTGTTCATCCGTCGCAATTTGTGAATTAGAAGAGGGCGGGCTAGGCTTATTTTTAATTTTTTAATATTTTTTAAAAATTATTTATAAATTTTTAAAATATTAATAAAAAAATTTAATATCATGATAATAAAAAAGTTGCTAATGTTATACTCTTAAAAATTTTTATTTTTTATAAAAAATCTCAAATATTATAACTACAAATATAAACAAATATTAATATAATATTAATTAATTATAATATGTCAACACATATTAATACATAAATAATAATTTTTACTAGTATTAGGAGTATTTAAAATAATATTTAAATAAAATAAATAATAATATTAATAATTAAAAAAATAAACTGACAAGCTGGGAGGAGACGGGTTGCACTGGGCTAACAAAAGCTTATCTTTTTTTTTATTATGTAAAACAAGCTCATCTAATTTTAGTAGCTCTAATCTCAAGTCAAAAATTAATGCCCTATTTATTTATTTACTTATTTATTTTTATTAAGCACTTGATTTTTCACACTTTTAATGACCCGTATTTCATTGGGTTTAATAGTCAGAAATGACATGCATGCATGCTCTGGATCACATTCGTGAGAATGACTCTTCCCTTTGTATGTATCTAAGTTTAGGTCAATAGAAGACCGAACAATATATAATTACTAATTAGTGATTTTCATGCCTTTTTTAAAAGAAAAAAAAAGAAAACAAAAGAAAGAAAGAGAGACAAAAAAGGAACATATATGCTGTAAGAATTGAGTTAAGAAAAATGGGCAACGCAAGTACAGCCTTTTTGTGTTTTGTTTGGGCAGAACACACCGAGAATTGAAGTTGTGAGGGAAGTGAAAAAAGACAAATAATAAGGGATTGAGAATGTCAAAATAAAACGCCTTTTTAATTTTTTTTTTAAATTGAGAAAGTGGGGTTTAAGTTGAGCATACTTCAAAAATAGCCAACTCAGTTGAATGGAAATATGAGAGTAATTCCAAGTGTGTGATTTGGATCTACTACGCAGCCCACGTGTGTGACCCTTCCCTAACTTTGTCTTACCCATTTTACTATTACTCCTACATTTCTGCATCTCTCTTATTAAAATATTACTATAATAAATAATTCCCCGTTAAAAAAAGTCGACGTTAATCAGTTTTAGGATATATATATATATATTTATAAGTCCCGAAATATCACCATTATATTGCTTTAATTTTTGCATGAAGAAATTAAAAACCCCCAAAAACATTTCAATTTTGTTATAATTGTTAAGGAGGACTTTATGACTAGTTCATGGGCCGTTTGCTTTTTGAGAGGAGTATGTAGAAAATAGATTATGATGAATAGGTTAGCCGAGGTTAGTTTGAGTGGTAAGTAATCTGATATCATTTAAATAAGATCTCGAATTTAAATTTTGACGTATACAAAAAATCTTCGTTGGAAGATCCACCTACCATAGCTAAGTGCGCGACGTGAGTCGGATCCGGATATAGTCGGGGCAAAGCTCTGGTAAACCCGGTGGGTAACAAAAAAAATAGATTATGATGAATAGATTATAGAGAATATCTTTTGGAGAAAAAATAATTCTGAATTAATAAATATTTGTATAGTCATGACCAGAATAACTTTTTATAGGTAAATTAACAGAAATGGCATATGGAGTAAAATGATAGAGAAAAAAAATTAAGGATAAATTAATCATTACACAGCCTAAAAATACTTTTTTTTTACTCAAAAACTAGTCTTACAAATTTATCCGAAACATAGTTTTGGACTCATTAAAATTATAATTTAGTTCAAAAATATTTTTAGATATTTGATCGCTATTTGTTTAATTGTTAGCCCAAATTACTTTTGAAACCATGATTTACATGCAAATAAAACAGGCCCCATATTTCTTTACCACTATTGTATCAATTTTAAATAAATTGACTATGAATAATGGGTTACGTTTCATTTAAATATATATGTTGCGTTGTAACAAGGGGTGAAATTTGAAAGCTTGACCAATGCTTTCTTGCTCGCACTTTAGCGTCATGCTCCTCAATTTAACTCCTTAGCTCTAGTTTTTCTCAAGCTTTAGTATTATTTATCCTTTCATAATCTTTATTTACAATTTATCTTTAATTTCATTCGAAAAATAAAATTATATAATTTGACTATAATTATGTCCCTGGCGCCACAACACACTAGTTGTAATAAGGACGGATCCCACAGGACATTGAAACTGGCCTTTTTTCAAATATGGAGTGATTATAATCAAAATTTCCTTACCACATTGATGTATATAGGTACAAGAATCAAAACCATTTTTTAATATAACTTTAAAAATAAATTATATATATTTTTTTTAAAAAAATACACAGAATTAAGTTTATTTTACATTTGATTTATATTGCAAAATATTACCTTTTAACGTGATTGATAGATCGAATATAAATGTTTTTTTGGTGACAAAGGGGTCTACAAACCCAAAAAAAAAAAGGTGAAATCATAAAATTAACATATGAGCTTATGAATTTACATTTAGTGAGAAAATGTGAAAATAGGCATATTAATTAAAGTCAATTAGAGTGAAATTTTTGTCCCCAGAAAAAAATTACAGTGAACCTATACGATGTGAACAAGGTGGAATATACATATAGTATTTAGAATTTAAACCCTCCAAATATAATAAAAGCACATATATAATTATGATGCTTTCCTCTCTATCCCACAGCCACGAGGGCAACAGTAACTTGGAGTCCTCCTTATATATGAGCAATGAGCGTGAAGCAGCTTTCAAGATCCCCTTAATTCTGTCTCTTCCCTCTCATTCCTCTCATCTTCTCTCCCTGAAAATATATCAAATTCGTCATCTTTTTAAGATTCAGAGCATGGACAATCAACAACGCAGCTCTCTGCTTACTTGGGCTTACCACTGCCAGGGAAAGGTACTTAGTTTCGTCTTTCCTTCTCTGTTCTTACCATTTCATGTTGCTTTCTCCTTAATAATGTGTAATGGGGCTTGTCTTCTTTGGAATTTGATGACTGATTCTTGATTCTGTAATGCTTATAACTATGATGATACAGTCAATGGAGGAGCTGAGGCAGTCTCTGTTGTACACAACTCTGGATCTGGAAGAAACCAGGGCTGCAGCCCAGGAGGAGCTCAGGAAGAGGGATGATCAACTCGTTAATCTCAAGGATCTGCTTAACAAAGCCATTAGAGAAAGAGACGAAGCTCGCGAGAAATGCCACAGACTTCTCATGGACAAGTTTGTTTTACAGCAACAAGCTCCTCTTTCTGGAGTTTCCAGCATTGAAGACGAACCCAGAAGGGGAATTGACTCCAACAATGGCCTCTCTTCTTCGGATTGTGAAGAAAGTATTGTTTCTTCTCCAGTTATTGACCATTTCCCTCAACCCCAATTGCCGCCACCGCCATTACCGGCGAGTCAATCCTTGATTGAGTTGGCTCCTGAGAAGCCATTACCAGAAAAAGGCAAGCTTTTGCAGGCAGTGATGAAAGCAGGTCCTCTGCTTCAGACTCTGCTTCTGGCAGGACCACTTCCTCAATGGAGACACCCACCACCCCCACTTGACTCTTTCGAGATTCCTCCGGTCACCATTCCTTCACCACCACCGCCGCCGCCACAAATTCCACCGCAGCTTCTCCACCAAGATTCCGTTATCAATACTAACGGAGCTAGCAGCACTGCCACCAACTGCGGAAGAATTAGTAGAAAGAGGGCTTTTTGTCAGGGCTCTGAGGATCCAACAGAGGCCAAGTACCAAAGGGTTGTACTCCCTTAACAGCCAGATTTGCACAATTAATGTATGATTTACATATATTTACTAGTTATTAGGATTAAAGGTTAGAACTTTAGTACAAGGAATAGAAAATGGCAAGCTGGGGCATGCCGTATGTGATTGATCTAGCTTCTGTACAGTGGTTTGTTCTAGAGAAGAACTTATTCGGATTTAACCGGTTAAGACATAGGCTTTGAGGCAATTTTATTTTGGGTGAAGAATATGCAATGGGCATTTTGGCCGCTTCTTCACCTTTACCTTTTTTGCTTTGCCTTCTCTGAATTTGTAATGTAAACTAATCAGATAGTAGTTTAGTTGAGCAAGTGATGGGAGTGTTGTGCGAGATTGGTTCGTAAGAGAACACAAGGGAAGGGAAGATGGGTGTGGAGTCGTTGGGATTGGGAGATGTGTGGGGCTGTGCCCAACGACCAAAGGGAAGGTTTTGGGCCCTGCCTGTCGGGTTTGCAGGACCCACAAATCAGAATCAAGATCTGTTATTATTGTGCTGTATGATTACAGTCTAAGTTTTATATCATATCTCACAAAAAAATGTTATTTTCCCATGTCTCATAATACATATCAGCTTTAGATTTTATAGGGGTAATGCTTATTTAAAGAAGACTAAAGGAGTAAATTAATTTTATGAAATCTGATATAGTGATATTAAGCCTCTGCTACAAAAGCTATCATTATTCAAGTTTAATCTTCATGTTCCTTTAAGGCCTTTCTTATTTTCTTGGTATCTGCTCCCACTAAACTAAACCGGTTTATGCTTTCTTTTAGGAGCGCGCGAATATTTCTCCATGTACGAGAGCAGATAATGTTGACTAAAAATCTCCATGTTACCTATCATATCCAATGAAAAGCATGGCTACCAAGAAAAATAAAAATCATAGATTCCACCAAACAAAGGATGCATGCCGGATTGTGGGATGAAAAAGTTAAATTGTATTGTTCCGGCTAGAAAATTGAAGTGTAAAGCATCGGTGTTCAGTAAACATTCGGTAATTTCACTGCAGCACATACGTAGCTTATTCCACGACTTTGGTAATTTAAGGATCCCAAGGAAGGATGCAACCTAGGCGATGTTGTTACTTGTTACAGGAGATGACGAGGTTAAGGGCAGGTAAAAGGAAGGAGATAAGAGACATGGATGAAATCTTGTCGAGGGGAGACAAGTCACAGCATTGTTCTGCCATGTCAGTAACGAGGAACCTAAAAAGGTTGGGACATTTTGACCTGTAATGTATGTTTATAGTAAATTGATTTGTTCGTTGAAAGAAGGAAAAACGGTGAGTCTCAAGTCTCGTGTATGATTGCACAGGACGGCAACAGCAAATTCCTAACAGTGGAACTGCCCGCAAATGGCGCTACTAATCCCTCCTTAACCCTAATAAACATTTCCAATCTTTGTCAATACGACAACAGAGCATATGGAATTTGCTCTTTCCCGTGATGGCCAAAAACCAAGAAAACACAAACACAACGAAACAGGTTCTTAACTTCTAAGTCGCAATCTAGACACAGCGCAGAGGAATCCAAAAGGAGTTTCAAACACAGTTAGGTCTACTTATGCCAGAAAGTGCCATAAGTTGTAGTGCACACATTGTTCAAAACATAGCAGGCGAATACCTAAGTGTCTCCTGCACCATAATCATTGTTTTAGACACTTGGGATTAATTCATACATGTTGCAAACAGCGACTTCTAGAATTAGCCTGGTACTCATTGGGCAGATAAGCTTAGAATTGAGACAATCCAGGTTTATTAGCTGGAGCAACCATGCATCCACACAGTAAGATGCTAGGAACATGTGAGAAAGGTGTAGGCACTATTCTTTGCCAGCGCTAGTTGAAAACCTTCACTACAGCACTATGTTGAAGGAACACAATGGGCATCTATTTTTCTACAAAAATCCATGTTACTTGCACATAACTCGTGAAAAATGAGATAAAAGTATCTACAATCTGACGGATGATTTACATGTTACGATTAAATCTGAAAAAAAAAGGATGACAAATTACAAAACCCACACCACATCATGCCTAGTGCATACTCCATAATCCTGCTATCGGACCGATGCTTGAAGGGGTAAAAAATTTGCATCTGCATATCAGATGTTGATGTTTCAATTACCGACATATTATATGTGAGGAACAAGAAAACTTTTGTCTCTCAATCTTCTTCATCATCCTGGTTGTTTGGGTGATTGTGCTTTTGAGCAGAATACATTTCAGCAACCTGAAAACGAGTTAAAAAAAAATCCTTAAGATTGATAAGCTAAGGCAAGAGACGAACATAGCTGAAGAATTCATGGTTTTTATCTCAATCTTCTATCATGTGTAATTAATTAGTCAGATTAGAAGATTTTTCTTTACCATCTCAGATGATGAGGCTTGTTCAGGAGCTTTGTCATCCCGAACTCGAACTAGACGAGGGAACCGAAGAGATATGCCCTTTACCAAGAGAGACACATCAATAAAAACGTAAAGGCAACTATGTGACCAACCAATGATAACAGGGACAACATCAACGTGAAATGAAAATTTCTAAATTCGTACTCCAGTATCAATGCATTGTTTGTACCTTATCCGAATCTACTATGCCTACTGCAGCACGGTGAACAGGGCTAATGGTCAAGTCTGCTGCTTTCACCTCCCACACCTGCAAGAAACAAAACCACACAAGTGATTACAAAAAGATTTGCATTAATGAAGGTACTTCATTGAAGAGCTCCTGTCAATGTTTTTTTTTTAATTTTCGATTTCTTGTCATCATGCAAGGGACACTTCATAGAAAAAGCCATGTAGTGTGTCCATGTCTGAAACTTGTATCAAACACAAAGCAAAATTTCAAATTGCATCAAGACAATTTAGTTGTATCACCACTTTTGTGTGTTCATGTCATATCAATGTCCATGCTTCTTGTTCTTCTCAATATTTACAAAAAATTGTAAATATAATTAGATAATTTATGTCACCTTCAATAGATTCATTTATTACCTGAAAGTTAAATTATTACCATAGTAGGTGTCTATTAAGAAAATATAGATATGGAAAAACCATAGTATGTAATGCATCCAAAGTCCAAAGATGATTAAAAAGAAAAATGAACACATAATTACATTTATCCTATATGTTGTGATTGGTGGAAATATGGCACCAAGGACTCAGAAACCAGAAGACGATGGATAACCAAATTTGAAAACTTGATCATAAATTCATAATGTGAAATCAGATCTTCGTAGCATTTACCATAGAATGAAGATGCCTTCAGATCTTTCACTTAAGCAATAAAAAATTCAAAACAAGTGCACAACAATGCCAGAAAAGATAGGCACAGACAACTGGGTGGAATAGTGCACAAGTGAAAGGGAATTAAGAAAACAGATGTAGATTCTCAAGCAATTATGCACCTCAGAGGCTTCAAACCATACATCAGGATTGATTGTCTCTGCATATCGATAATAAGGCTGCAATTAAGAATTGAGTTTAAAACAGTCACACATTATTAACCGCAACACAAATAAACCAGGTTCAGAGAGGATGAACAAGAGAAAAACAGAAACCTTTGGTTTGGGAATCACTTTAGAACGAAGAGTAGAAGAACGTTCTTCAAGCATTGCCTCTGAGAATCCCGTGCCTAATCAGCATAACGTGAAAGTTATGAAGCAGAACTAATTCTAATATACAAAGGGCAGTGACTTGAAATGATAAAACTGACCTATTTTACAAATGCTTTGAAATTCTTCATTATTGCTGTCATAGCAGGCAAGAAGAAAGGCTCCATAGACTCCTACAGAGTAGAGTAGTCATCATGACCATTCATTTAATACAGCTGTAACCCAAAAGCATATGACAGAAGTACTAGAGAAAATACAAAGGTTAGCCGGGCCTGGCCTCATTCTAACATGGGGCAGAACACTGAGCCGACTGTCTTAAAGATGAGAAAAAAAGAACACGAACAAGCGGCTGCCTGTTATAAGAATAAACTAAAAGATCACCTGTACGTTTCCCACGACCATGAAAAGCAGCAATAGGTACCAAATCCAGCGAGTCCCCTATACTGAAAATTAGAACCAGTGAACAAAACAAACAATTAATAATTAATAAAGTAAATATAAAAAAGGAAATGAATATTGTATCCCTTACTTTTCAAGATAATCTTTCTTCAGTTTTAGCCAGTTAAGTGACCGCTTGGAAGGTTCATATGTAGCGTCTTCATATAAAGTTTTGATAATTAAACCCTCACAACTGCAAATCAAGGGAAATGCCAAAATATAATTATATATACATTAAAGTCCAAATAAATTGCATAATCAACGGTCTTTAGTAATAGTAACAATTCAACCACAAGAAGATATATTTTAGAGAATACATAATGAACAATACCTAGCATCAACTGCTGCATCGAGAAACTTTTGTATTTCTTCAACATCGTTTGATGTTATTGCTGTTGCAAACTGAAGAAATCCAGGTTCTTCCTCAAAAGAGGCATAGAGATGCTGCAGAGAGAAAATGACAGTTTATAGCAAATACATGATACGCAAAGATTCATATTGAAATTTGACGGACAGGACATAGGTGAGCAACTTGATTCCAGCATGGCCACAAGAAACCCTGCAACACTATGTCCAACTTTAAAATTGACTTAGACAGGGGAGCAGCTTCAGTTAAGCTTAAGCACTTCAGACAATTATAACAAGGACTCCATAATTCAAGTATCTAAACAAAAATAAAGGCAAAACAAAGACAATGTTGGTACCTCTCTCCGGATTTTTAGGGTTTCCTGAAGTAGTGGCTTGCCATTAAGATACAAGATATCAAAGGCAAATACGCATACATCCACTTTTATATCACTCATAGAAACATTTTTCCGAGCTCGAGTACTGAGAACCTGTCATAACAACTGGCATTCAATAAATGTACAAGAACTACTCTGCATGCAACATATCAATAACTGATCAGCTACATGGCCAACATAGATAAACATAACCAATTTCTTAAGAACATGACTGATTTGTTATTCTTAATTAAACATAACCAACTCATCATAATCGCAAGAACTATTTCCTTCATATCTTACCTGAAAAGGAAGAATTTTCTTTTTTTCTCGGTCATATGCAACAAGTTCACAATCGAGAACAACTGATGATACAGGTGATTTCTTTAACCTGATGAGTAGCAACAAATATTAGCAACCCAGGTTGACAAAAGTGTTGGGATGCAATTGGTGTGCATATCTCAAAATTAAGCAAAAATCTCTTGAGACAGTGAATGCCCCTAGAGATAACAAAGACAAAAAGATGCTATTTCTCAAATATAATGATTCAAATTTACCTTGAAATAGCAGCAACAACATCAGGAAACTTTCCAGTGTTCCGTTCAGCATTTCTACTGTAAACCTCAACTGATCCATTATCCATGTAATGTATCTGTTCCAATAAAGCTATTATTACAGTAATAAATATCATAAGCAGTATATTTCTGGCGGTGGGTTTGACCAGAACATATCACCTGGGCACGCTCTCCATCATATTTGTATTCACAAGTAAACTCTGCATCCTGGAATTTATTTAGAACTTCAGATACACCCTTAGTTGCTTTAGACAACATAGGTCCAACTGGAACACCAGGAGTGAAGTTACATGTCTCTTGAAGTTTCCATACACCACCACTAAGCAATGCCAGAATTATTTTGTCATACACAGGAAGAACAGAATACACTTGTTTAACAATCTTTGCAGCCTGATGCAAAATCAAACCACAATATCAATCATTTTATTTTATTCTTTACATAGTACAAAAGAAATTTGATTAAAATGCAGAATAACTGAGGAAAAAGTGGCTGATATATTCAATAGGAAGCACTGGCATTCGCACTTAAGACCTATTTCAGTTGGACTCAAATCATCCTTGGCTCTCTCAACGTTTGCGCAAAAAAAAAAAAAAACTATTTCAGTTGAACTCATAAATCCCACCCCCCACCCCCAACTCAACTTAAACTGCTAGCATGTACTCCAAAGGTTTTAAACCAAATCATAGCCTTGCCTTCACCACAGATTCAAAAGGGGGAGAATGATACCTTATAATCTTTCACTCCACATATCACATTTTGCAAACTCAAGGACGTCAAGTTACCTCTTCTAAAGGGGACTGAATTTCAGGAGGTGGTACAGAATGTCCTTCTGTGTATACTGCAGCCTGGCCCAATGCAGCTAAGAGAGTTTGTTCACCATAACCAATCCGCAACTTTGACTGCAAATAATAATGATCATAATCATAATACTAATAATATTGAGAAGAAAGCCCACCACAATATTTCAATAAATACACCATGATTGCAACCTGAAGCAGACGAATTAGATATAGAGGTTCACAGTCAGTAGCAGCAACAAGAAGTCCCTTGATGTGATTCTTTTTCTTCTCTTGGCTGTCTTTACCAGATTCCTGTACACATTTAGAGATATGGGGAAAATTGGTAGCAGAATCTAGCAAATAGCAACATTAAGTGATCAATAAAAAAATGTTCTGGTTTCCGATAAATTCCTGTCAGTATTCAACAAACTGAAATAATTTTAAAGGTCAAATAAAACACACACACAGTTGCATACTCTGTTTCGGAGAATAAAAAATGCCTGTGAGATGGAAAAGCAATAAAAAATATCCCACAAATACATCACACAAATTTGGTACACCATATTCAAAATTTATTAAATAATAACACCATTTCCAACCAATAAGTCAACAACAGATGATATGATTACAATGGACCAAAATTATCTGAGAAGCACGAACCATCTCTATACAATACTAAACTCCAATCCATTCCTAAAACTATAACAGCACTCATGCTGCTCAACCCCTCCGAGGAAGCGGTTTAAGAGGTTTGAATACATAAAATACAAATGTGATGCACTGTACCTTGGCAATAAGACGAAAGGTGTTAAAAACCTTCCTAATAGTTAATGAATCAGGCTTCCGCATCATTGATTGAGATGAGCGGCTTGCTTTGGCAACAAGGCCCAAATCACCTTTTTCCTGCCAATAATAAGCAACAAATAAGTGCTGGCAAACAGAAACCTAAGTTCTTCAGGATATATGAACTTATTTGATCAAATTTCATTTCTAAAGGAATTATTATAGACTACAGAAGAGGCTTTACATTTCATAAATTAGGAAAAAGCAGTATTTTAAGGTCAGTCATGCGGTGACATCATGATGCCAAATCTAACCAACCGTATGCGTTTGCATGGGTGCGCATACCAGAGGATAAGCCATCATAATTAGATTTACAAGCTCTTGTTCCATAATAACTCTAGCATCCAACGTAAGGAAAATCCTTGTATTTATCATAAGTGGATAAAAAAAGTCGACCAACACTTTGGCCCTTCAGTCTCCAGCCAAGAACACGAAACAAGAAGCGGGCAGACTTATTCTTTTTCTTGTATAAAAATGGCTGGTATTCATCTTATAATACGCT
Organism: Leucaena leucocephala; assembly: GCA_037074615.1. Taxonomy (NCBI): domain Eukaryota; kingdom Viridiplantae; phylum Streptophyta; class Magnoliopsida; order Fabales; family Fabaceae; genus Leucaena; species Leucaena leucocephala. The sequence continues at coordinate 20,497,317 of CM073523.1, read as the reverse complement.
TATATCCTAGACAAGAAGCAATGGAAATACCAAAATTTATGTTAAACAAGACAATAACAATGCAGAACTCATGCAGGGCAAACTATCAAATATACGGGCGAAAGCTAAAGCCCCAAAAGTATAACCTTATACTGAGTTTTTATCTGCGCCTCCGTTCTTCCACATGCCTCTGCAAGCGCCTTAATAATTGAAGCATCCCCTATTCCCAATTCCAACCCTTCATGTGGCGGAGCAATCTTATTTGTGGAAAGATAAACAACAGCCACCAGATCCTCAGGTGTAATGTTCATGACAGTCCTAAGCATATTGCACACTATATCTGTAATCACAATGCGTCCTGTCTCATCATTAATCATATCAAATGCCAAAGCGAGAAACAGAAAGGGCACAGGTTCACCCTTGTCCCAACAAGATATTGAACTAGGGTCAAAATCTGTAGGCTTCTTCTTCAAAAGAGGAACTTTTTTCTTCATTTCTGTAGTCTTTTCCTGGGAACCTACAACGCGCATTCTCTTCGCCGCCAGTGCACCCTCTGACCCCTTCAGCTCACCATTGCTCAAGTCTTCTTTTGTCGGCTCTTGTACCTTTTCGGAATCTTTAATGTCAGAGCATTTAGTATCTTTACTAGGTTCCGAAGACTGAGCCGTACTTCCCGTGCTCTTGAGGAGTTTAGGGTTTTGGGTTGAATTAGAATCCGGGGTTCTTCGTTTCTGGGGCGACGATGATTCGGGCTTCTTCTTGGCGGCGGCACGAGCCCCTGACATGAGAGCATCGAAGGCAGTCCGTCGCGAGGACATGTGGCAACAGAGATTATGTGTGGGCAAGAGAATGGGCTTGGAGGCGAAGGTTTTAGGGGGTGTGAGAGAAAATTCAAGACGAAAGAATGACCTGACGTGGGGAAAGAATGGGGGAGAGAAGCAAGAACGGAATGAGAGCATGAAATAGAAGGGAAGTGGAGTGAGCCAGTTGCCGAGTTTGCCAGAAAAGCGTGAAAAGAACGCTGGAAGCAAAGACAGACAGTACAAATAGCGGGAAGGCAGGAACTTAACATGTTTTTGGATACGCTTCAAATTATATAGGTACTTACCTATTTAATTAATTTTAATTAAATTAAATATGTTAATTAAATTATTTAATATAATATATATATATTTTAAAATATTTTAAATATATTTTTTAATTATCTCCCTTCCTCACTTACTTAATTAGAGTTAAAAAAGTATCAATAATAAAAATAATAGGAATAATTTAAAAATAAATAAATAAATATGATAAAGATGTCTTATATTTGTGATCAATATTAACTCTTCAATTAAATTTAATATTAAAAACCTGAGGAGTATTTAATTAATTTAATTAGATTAAATAAGTTAGTTAACTTAGTTAATATGTCATATTTTTTTTAAAATATTATAATTATTTTTCTTAATTATCTCTATCCTTCTCTTATTTAATTATTGTTGAAGAAGTATAGTAATTTGAGAAAAAGTCATTGAATATATGAAATAATTATTATATTTAAGATCAAAATTAACTCATTATTTAGATCCTATATTAAAGACTAGAATATCATATAGGATTTAATTGGCCATGAAAAGTATAATATACAACTTAAATCTCTTTAGTAATCTCAATAATTAAAAACAAAATTGTAATTAATAGAGTGTTAGGATGAAAAGCATTTTTGCGTTGTGGGTAATAAAAAAATTGATTTATAGATTAACGGATTTTGGTTATATTCTTTGTTCTGTGCTCAATCTGAAGAACAATATTGCAGGGTGTCTTCCAACATGGTTTTCTGACCATTATCTGGGCCGAGGTCTGTTTCCTTGGAGCAAAAGTGCCAGCCAGGAGGAATCGTGAAAGCCCAAATTTGTATAGGGAGCAAAAGCACATGTTCCCATTTCCATAGAATCCTTGCCTTGTACCAAAATACTAACAACAATAGATCTATTATCCGTGTGTTCAACTGACAGAAGGGTAAGACATACGACTATTTAGAGCGTGTTCGAATCCTGGGAAATACCACTTTGTTGTGATTCCAATCACGGTGCTTGGAGAAGCATTATAACTCATAGGTGCCTAGATTTACGCTTGAGGGTAATAGACGTCTTGCCCTACCCGATATTAGTATCGTCTAGGAGGAAGGGAGATTTTGCCCTGCCCTTGGATAGTAGGTGAGCCCAATTCCTTTTTAAAAATTTTGTAACCAGAAAAAAAAATACTAACAATAGAATCCTTGCCAATATGGGCTCTCGTTAATGGGCTGAATGGCTTGGTGGCCATCATCCTATGGTGCAAGGGGTCATGGGTTCAAAGCCCCCTTCCCCTTTTCTTGTAAAATTATCAGGGGGTTTTGCGAAAAAGACTAATTCATCATGTGTAAATTAATATTCAAATTCTTGTTAGAATATATATATATTTAGTGTCTAACAGTATATTAAATATGATTGCATCAAATAGAAAAATATCTAACTTAGAAAAAAAAATTAAAATGTTACATTTATCAGTGGAGTTGGATCTAATGGAAATAGATAATCTCTCACAACATAATGAACCAATGTTTGAATTTTCGTTAGAAAAGGTAATCATATTTAATACTCAATAGTGTCTCGAATACAATTGTTTAGAGAAAAGGAGAGTCATGTGTTTAGTAGGGAAAAAGGGGAACATTAAGGTGCTGCATTTGAGATGGAACATGCCACATGTCTTATGCTTAAGCTCACAATTTTTGGTTTTAAAAAAAGAAGAATAATAAAACAAGAAGGACATGGTGGGGGAGAAGAAGATGAAGTTAGAGGGGTGCTTGTAAAGAGATAGATAGAGGTGTTTGTCATTAACTCTATGCATCTGGGGATGTCCCCTTGGACCAGATTCCTTCCTTTTTTTGTGGGCAGCTTCCCCATTACAAGACCGCCGCTTGTCCTTGTTTCATCGGGTCTTGGCATTGCCTTCCCTTTGTCACCAACATAAAAAAATCACAACAACGTCAGCTAAAATTTTCGTAATAACATTAATATCAAAATTAGAATCTTAACAAACCTTAAATTTTAACCTACAAGTTTAGATTTAGTAGAAAATACTAATCTCTCATATCGTGGATAACCAATGTTTAAATATCCGTTAGGAGGGATACCTATATTTATTATCCAACAATATTTCGAATAAAATTATATCCAATAAGAAGATACCTATGTTTAGCAAAGAAAACTTAAGTTTTTAAATTGAGTATTTATTTTTTCTATTTTCTTAGCATTGAATATCTTTAAAAAGTCTTGATTTAATGCTAACCTTCTCTTCGATATATTGTTACATGCATTTGAATCTTGTAATCTTTTTCTGAGTAATATTTATTTTTTAATCATCGTTTTTGATAGAGATAAATATTATTAATTCTTAAAGTCATAATCAATTGGTTGCCATGTAAGATAGTAATTTAGTTTCTTGAACTCTAATTCTAAATGTGATCTCTAATATATTAAGTGTTAGTCATCAAGTGATTCATAGAAAAATTGTTCAGGATGACCTTCAAAACTTGGACGAGTTAAGTCATTAGGTTAGTTACCGGTGATGGGAGTAGAATTTATTTTCTCCTATATGCCCATTGAAGTAAAACATGTTCGAAGGATATTGAATACCATTAAAAAGAGCGGATGCTCACCCAAATATCCTATCATGAGCTTCATATAAGAAAATCTAACAAGTGAAGTGTGCTTTATAAATTCAAGAAGCGTTTTCACACAATAGACTAATCTTTTAGGATGAACTCTTTTTATCGAATTGTGATCATAATGTTGTTATTTTCATCGAGAGTCAGAGGTATATTTCTCTTCAAACTTGTGCTCATGACATATGTCAAAGAATCATTTAAGGAATGAGAATCTCTTTCTTAAGAATAAATAAAAGGAAGAAGTTAGTATGTAATTCAGAAAATGGAGGAAGGCATGCACGTGGAAGCATGAGTCCTGTGAAAGGTCTCACTTATCGTGTTTAAATCTTCATTGACCCCCATTTTATTCCTCTTATCTCCTTCTTCATACCAAAACAGGGTTCCTGCATGCATTTCAATACGTTCCTCATGCTTATCCCTCCTACAACTTGCACTTCTTCAAGAAGTTCCTTCATTATTAATTCTATGATGCTGATTCATCCTCTAATAATTTTATATTCCAACCCCTTCAATTTGTAATTTCTATATCCTCTACAACGTCATCATGTCCCCCCTTTGATTCCATTCACACCACCAATATCTATGGCTGCTCATTATTTTATCTCCCACCTATTTGGCAATGACGGCGTCCTTTTCTTATTAGTGCACATCAACTAAAGTGTTCATCGATATCTCAGTTGCTTCTTTATGTCTATTTGATTTCATACTTCAGTTTGCTGATATGTAAAAACTTAAAAAAATTTCTCCTCTTCACCAGATACGCTACAAAAAATAACAGTGCTGATCAGCAATTCATATGAATGCTATAGTCCATGACTAACTATACACACACACACACACAGCAGACAGAGATGTTGGATTCCTAATTATAATATTCTTACTAGACTCTGGTGACAGGCTTATTTTAATTAATATTTTCTTAATATAAGTGGTAGATAACTAATTTATTTAATGTTTACTGCTGCTAGCAGATTAAATTCAAAATAACAATGCAGAACTCATGCATGCAGCGTAAACTAGCAAATGTATGGGCAAAAGCTAAAACCCTTGACTTGAGAGCTTCGAAGTCAGACCGTCGCAACGAGGTGTGGTGACAGCAATTATGTGTAGGCAAGAGGATGGGCTTGAAGGCGAAGGTTTTAGGCGTTGTGAGAGAAAATTCAAGACGAAAGAATGACATGACGGAGAGAAGCAAGAACGGAGTGAGAGCATGAAATGAGTTAGAAGGGAAGAGGAGTGAGCCGGTTGCAGAGTTTGCCAGAAAAGCGTGCCAAATGAACACTACTGGAAGCAAAGACTTACCATACAAAATAGTTGGATTAATTTGGATAGATTATAATAAATATATCATGATCTCCCTAAAAAGTACTTATATATAATATTAGATTATATATCATTTTACTGATGTCGAGTTAGTTTAATAGTATAACGCCCGTAAATCTCTGTAAGTTTCGAGTTTGATTTCTAAAAAAATTATAGATAATTTTAAAAACTTCTAAAAATAATAAATTTTAATATAGATATTTTTTTTCAAGGTGCCACTGAATCTAAGGGGAACAAGGAGGTTATTGAGAAAATTGTTCTTGCATACATTAAAGCTGATGTAATTCACTGATGAAGAAAAAGTAGGGGCAACTTGTCATGAAAACTGAAAAGTATAATATTGAACTTGTATCTTTTTTTAGTAATTCTCAATAATTAAGAACAAACTGTAACTAATAGAGAGATAGGATAAAAAGAGATTTTACCTCGTGGGTAATTTAAAAAATTGCTTTATTTTTTTATATAAAGACAATTTTATTACAAGTAAAATTATATAGAAAAACTATTGAGTCCCTCTAGATCCATCGGGAAACATATATAGGAGCCCCATGGATACTAAGATGAACCAGAAAAACTAACAGCATCAACAGAAAAAGAAAAAACAACTGGAAGGACATGAACAAATTTCTTTATAGATTAACGGATTTTGGTGATATTTTTTTTATACAAAAAAGTTTAAACAGGTTCGACACTAAAATTAAGGTATAGCCCCAGGTTCAGAGAACGTTTATAAAGGACTTACAAAATCGTCTACTAAAAAATTTCTCATAACAGTAACAGAAACCAATTCATATTTTTATGAGATATAAATTTATTTTTTATCATCTAAGTACTCTTTTTTTAGCGATTTTGCGATTTTGGTGATATTCTTTGCTTTGTGCTCATTGCTCAAAACTGTCTCCAGAAAACTGTTGCTGGGTGACTTACATGTCACAACATGGACGTCTGTCTGACGCTTAAGATGGGCCGAAGGCCATTTCCTTGGGGCAAAAATTGCGGATGAAGTGGGCTTTCTGTATTTGTTGTGCATCCCATATCAACTTTATTATTAAAATTTTTATAAAATCAAATTTAGTTATAAATAGATCGGTTCAAATTTATAAATTATATTTAGATCATTTTATAATACTTTAATCTTTAATATAGAATATAATTGAGAAGTTGATCTTAGTCCTAAATATAAAAAATATTTCATAATTTATCAATTTTTCTTAAATTACTTCTATTAATATCCCCTAAACAATAATCAAGTAACAGAAAAAAAGATAGAGTTAAAGAAGATTATTAAGATATTTTAAAAAATATATATAATATATATTAACTAATTTTTTTAATCTAATTAAATTATTTAAATATATCCTATATCAAGAATCGAAGGAGTTTAAATTATTGGGTATTAATATCCCAAATAATGTCGTCATTCGTTTTCAAATATTCATATTTATGATTTTATTAATCTACACTATATAAGTTATTGGATATTAATATCCCAATTAATAATATCTCAATAACTTTCTTTTTAATATTTCTGAAAATCTCTAATACATTTGGGAAATGATGAATTTATGGTTTCCAAGTCTAATTGGTTGCTGGTAGAGGTGATTTATGGGTTTATGTTTTATTTTTTATTTTTTTTAGTATAAAATGTTTTGGAAAGGGGTTAGGCTCACCCACCATCTAAGGGCAGAGCGAAGTCTCCGTTCCTCTTAGGCGATACCAATGTTGGACAGGGCGAGTTATTTAATACCTTCAGGCGTAAACCTAGGCACCCAGGAGTTAGGATGCCTCCCTAAGTGCCGTGATTAGAATCACAATAAAGTGATATTCTCTAAAAATCGAATACGCTTTAAATAGTCATATATTTTACCTGTCGCTAGTGGAACCCAGTACATCTTCAAGTTCCACTTTCACGTGATGAATCCTTGCCAATATGGGCTGTGTGATTGTGGCCCGACCAAAGTAAGGTGCGACATTAGGTGGAACGTGCCACATGGCTTATGCTTAAGCTCATAATTTTTTGTTTAGAAAAACACAAGAAGAAGAATAAAATAAAATTACGTCAGGGACTATAAGATAAACTGTGGAGGCTTGAGCTTGATGCTGGTGGGAAGAATCCAAAAGAGGGGTGCATGTGTTGTTTTGGGGGGGGGGGGTGTCGAGCGCGCGCGCGAGAGAGAGAAGGTGTTTGTCATTAACTTGTCTCTCTGTATCTGCATCTGCGGATATCTAGCTAGTTGGATCAGATTCCTTCCGCTTTTGAGGGGCAGCTTCCTCTTACAAGACCGCCGCTTGTCCTACTTTCGTTGGATTTTCACCCTGCGTTCCCTTTCTCACCAGCATAAAACTTACCGGCTCACAGCATCTTATCATAACCTAAGTAATCAAAGATAACGCGAGGTTACAAGTGGACTGAATTCATAATCTCTTATTTATATAAGAACTTTTATATCACTAGATTATAAATTTATTAACATATATATATATAAGTAGAGAAAGCACTAATCACTTATAACATGACGAATTAAATTTTAAATTTTTATTGAAAGAGATTTTTATATTTAATATTTTTCAGGGTGTGAAACGGAATTGTCTGATGTGAAGCAGGTGTAACATAGCATAACGTGGGAAGCAGAAGTGGGATCTAATTCAGAAAATGGAGGAAGGCATGCACGTGGAAGCATGAGCACTGTGAAAGGTCACACACGCCCTATAGCGTGTCATCCACATTCGTGCTAACACCATCATACTTTAAGCATATTTAATTAACTCTCCTTCTAATCTGCATTGACTCTCACCTCCTCCTTCATACCAAAAGAGGGTTCTTGCATGCATTACTGTACGTTTGCTCCACGCTTATCATCACTCCTACAACTAGCACATCTGATCCTATATTGACGGCTATATTCCTTCATTATTCTAAGAAGACGGAATACTCAATGAAATTATTGAGCGACATCTCTTTGCCGATAACATATCTAACGATTTGATTTTTTTGATAGAGTACAGTGACGTCGTGCGGTACATATAGCCACCTTCACTTAATAGGTAAGGCTTATTGTTGTTGTTCTAAGATGCCGACTCATCCTCCAATTTTTATATCTTCAATCCATAATTTATTTATCCCCAACAGCGTCATCGTGTCCCCTTTGATTCCATTCACACCATAATACCATATTAGCATACACCACAAATCTATGGACTCTCATTATTTTATCCCCACCAAGTCCTATTCATCATAAACAGATGGACTCATCTATCTCCCCCTCTTGGGTAGTGACGCCGCCCTTTACTTATTGCTACAGCTCAACTAATTGTTCATCTTCTGTATTCTTTATTTCATACTCCTCATTTGCTTATAGAACCTATTTAATTAATTTGACTAGATTAAGAAAGTTAGTTAAGTTAATTAATCTATTATATTTTTTCTAAAATACCCTAATCCCCTCCCTCCCTCATTTTCTTATTTGATTATTGTCGAAGGAGTATCAATTGGGGTAATTTAAAAAAAATTAATAAATATATAAAATATATATAAGTCTTATATTTAAGACTAATATTAACTCTCTAGTAAATTTTATATAAAAGGCTAGAAGAGTACTTCAGTTACTTCTTAGCAATTCATATGAATGCTACAGTCCATGACTAATTACTATATGTAGTGTAGAAAAAAGCTTTTCATAGCTGTTAAAAAGCAGTTTTTACAGCAGTTTTAAGGGCAACGGTTAATGTTGTCAACATAATAAATTGAAGAATTTTACGGCAGTTTTTTGGTTACAAAATGCTGCGGAAAGTTCTCCATTCCACGGCACTTGTTTCATTAACCGTCGTGAAAAATTTATTTTTTATATAATTTTTTGCTATTTCGTATTCAACCTCCCCGTGTTCAACCAAATCAAAACCAGACTAGCAAACCAAATAGAGTCATGCAGTAAGCAATTGGTAACTATATTCAATTTCCAAAATCCAGTTGTTTAACTAAAATTTCCTATAACAATTCAACTAAAACTCAATCAACAGTTCAATGCTAAAACTCAAATCTAATTAAAATATATATTCAAGTATATTGGATTCCTAATTAAAATATATATTCTCTCTAATTCCAGTAACACGCTTATTTTTATACAACCTTAGATGTCAACATCGATGTGTCTGCGAATCTTCGAGTGGTTCACATCAAATTTAACTAATTAAATAAATGCCAAATGTGGCTGTGATCTGTTATGCAAAGCCTGGGCCTCATAACTATATTTATCTAAGCCCATAAAATTAATGATTGACTGAGACAAGAAGAATCTTCTATGTATAAAATTATATTAGATGGGCGCGCGTCTGTGGTTATATATTTGAAAGGGAACATACTTTCAACAGTTAGTTAACCAACAGAAATAAAATAATCTGTGTGTTTAGCTAGTTAACAACTAGGGTATGAAGGGCCTAGAACATATTCCATTCACACCAAAATTATATTAATGGTTTATGTGTTGTATATATAGTTGAATTAGACCTCTCATGATCACACCATGCTCAAAATGGATGCTCATCAGCAAGACCCTCTGATGCAAAAGAACGACTTCCTGCTTCATGACTTCATCGACGACACCAATTTCGATCAGTTTATCAATTTGCTCCGTGGCGGCGAGAATGAATATTCATTCTGTAACTTTGATTCTGACCTTATCATCAATGGCTGCTTAGCTGATAACAGCCACTTTCTTCCATTACCTGCTGCAAACCCGTTTGAGTCTAGTAATGCTGCTGTAAATGCTTATGATCCAAGCTCTACGCTTAGTTCATTCTCGTGTTTTGATGGAGAAGTGGAGGGAGGAGGAAGAGGAGAAGAAGAGAATGATTCTTCTGCAACAACAATCACCACCACTACTGAAAATACAACGTGTGCTGATAATTCCAAGAAGAAGTCCAACAAAACTGATCGCTCCAAGACTCTGATTTCTGAACGGAGGAGAAGAGGACGAATGAAGGAGAAGCTTTATGCATTGCGTTCTTTGGTTCCCAACATAACTAAGGTACGTTTGTTTTGATGTTACAAAGTAGATCTAGAGTAAAACTGTACTCTTTGGTAGTTAAAGGTCCAAGCTTTAGTTATTTGGTCCTAATCTTACTCTTAACAAAATTGAAGGAAGGTAGGGATATGGAATCTCTTACATGAATCTTTCGCAAAGCAGAAATTATAATATTCTAAAAACTACAAAAAGGTAAAAAGCAGTAAGATTAAACAAATCAATGTCATAAAATAGTTCCTTAAATAGAACAAGGCTTCATGGTGGGTCGTGAAGCATCTAGGGTTATGTAAAAATATTGTAACCGCTAAATGTTCAAGGCCAACTTCAGTTATATGGGTGAATAGCAGTTAGTTTATTTCTTCTATGGTTTCTGACAACTTTGTCTACATTATAGAACTTATGAATCTGTGAAGTTAACTGTAGTCTAAAGAGAATCTGCTAGTTTATGTCAAGCGTTTAACTGGTATAAATATTTGCAGATGGATAAGGCCTCCATTGTGGGCGATGCTGTAGCATATGTGCAGGAGATGCAAGAGAAAGCGAAGAAGCTGAAGGCTGAGGTTAAAGGACTTGAAGCATCTCTGCTAGCGTCTGAAAACGATCAAAGATTAGCTAAAATCCCCATGAAGGTTCAAAACCACATCACCTATCCAATCTGCAAGAAGATCATGCAGGTTTGCTTGATTCAAACTTGATATATAAGATGCTGTTAATTACTTGGGTTCTTCAAATTTGAAGTTGTAACATTAGGTTATGTTGTTATATATATACATATATATATAGATGGACATGTTTCAAGTGGAGGAAAGAGGGTTTTATATGAAATTGGTTTGTAATAAAGGAGAAGGAGTGGCTGCTTCCCTGTACAGAGCTCTTGAGTCCCTAGCAGGCTTCAATGTTCAGAATTCAAACTTGGCCACAGTTTCTGACAGATTTCTGTTAACATTTACACTGAATGTAAGCTTTTTTCACTCGTTGTTCTTCGTTTTATTTACTGATATCTTCAGGTTCTGAATGAGCTGAGTTTCACTCTTTGCATACAGGTGAAAGGTTGCGAGTCAGAAATAAACCAGCAAAATCTGAAGCTGTGGGTAGCGAGTGCTCTTCTAAACCAAGGCTTCGAATTTATTCCAACTTTCCATGCTTGATTTGTTCAACATGTTGGTACATCTGATTCTTTTACGGGCTTCTCTCTTCAGAACATGACCAATGAAGTGAACAATCTTCACTACGTAGCACCTCATAACAATCAAAATAAAATCTTTATTGAAAAAACATAACATGAAACAACACCTTGAGTATTTAACTGTCTTGCCCTTACAAAGAATCATTCTGAGTTGTTGACCGGGAGAACAAACATTGTTTGTTTTCACTCCATTTAATTGTTATGTAATAAATTTAGCAAGATCTGTGACATTTTTCTTGATTTTATTCAGTATCAAAAAATTTTCCTATCCTTTTCCAATTCATGGGTATATGAGATGAAGGATAAGAGAAAATACAACTCTTTCTTGCTTTCTTTCTTTCTTTCTTTCTTTCTAATACAAGGTTATTATGATGTCAAGGGAAGAGGTTAAAATTAACATAAGATCATAAATTAAAAAAAAAAGTAACCTAAGATCAGGTTTGATTGCTTTAGAATTAAAATGTGTATATATATAAGGATAGCATATATTAGATAGCTATGCATCATAAGAATATAACTTGAAATAAATCATAAATTTAATGACATTGATTTTAAATTAATATGGATATCAAATAAAAAAATAACTTTTAATTTACAATTTATTACATAAATAAAAATGATTATAATGTTATAATTTATTTTTAAATTATTTCCAACAAAAGAATTAATGCAGATATATTTACGTATTTTGAAGTATATTTTATGAATATAAAATCACAAATTTATTAATTAAAAAATGTAACCATACTTCTAAAATCCAATCCAATTTTTTTCTTAAAAACATGTAACCTTATTCTGAAATCCTTTGCGAAAATTTGATTTGTTAGGAACACGCCTATTTGGTTATTCTTAAAGTTTCTTTCTTTTTTTTTTAATTGCCTGAAAATGTATAGCGTATCTAGTTTTTCTCAAAATTCCATTTTTTTCCTGAAAATATCTAACCATATTCAGAAATCTTGCGTATATTGATTTCCATTTGGTACCTTGATCTTTAAAAATACGTATGTTGAATCCATATTCCTTTTTACGAATTAATTTCTTTTTGAATGGGTCATTATGACCAATTTTCTCTTTCAGTAAGATAATGACAATTAAAGATCTCAAAATTTGAAAATCCAAAGGTCCTAGACTGAACTTTTTAAAAAAAATAGAATCAAAATACCTCTGTTTACTTAAACTAAGTTGGCAAAATTATAGTACAACATGTAATTAATGGACATTTAGTTGAAAGATAAAGTCTTTTTATCATATTGATTATTAACTTTCCAAAAATGGAAGCCCAAATTGAAATTTATTTTTAAACACGTTTAAACATTATAGAAGCTAAGTTGGAACTTGGAAGAGTTTTCAAATGGACAATTTGGCCAAGTTTTTTTAAACTTCTAGTTAACTTATAACGTGAGGTCGTAATTCGATATAAAAACTTTATTAATAGATAATATATAAATATTTTTATAAACGCTATTTGAGCCAAAAATAGGGCTGATAATTTGGGTTGGGCCTGCAAAAAATAGCGGGTTGGGTTACAATATTTACAATCCATTTTGATGCGGGTCTTTTTAACTCGCACCCGCCAAGCCCGCATCCACGGCGGGCTAACCCGCCGGGTTGGCAGGTTAGCCCCCCTTTTTTATTTTTTTTTATTATTTATATTACACATTTACACTTTACTAATTTGAGAGTTTTAGTTAAATAAGAGACATTACACTTAATTTATATTAAGTGTGTGTTTGGATATCAATTCTAAGAATTGATTTTGGCCAAAACTGTAGTTTAAAATTTTTACACAAACTGTCATTTTTGTTGAGAATTGATTTTGGGCAAAACCTCAATTTGAAACTTAGGTTTTGAATAAGACACTGAAAATAGCTTTTTGTTTGAAACTTAGGTTATGGATTATCTAATTACTATTCTACCCCTACTTTTTCTTATACCCTCTCTCCTCTCTTATCCCTCTTTTTCTCTTTTCTCTCTCTTTTCTCCTCTCTACACTCTCTTCTCTCTCCCATTTCTTCTCTATCATTTTTCTCTCTTTTACTTTTAATCAAATCATACCTTTTTTAATAATTTACCAATATAAAAAATGATTCTGCTACTAATCATCCAAACATCTCTATTCCCAAAATCTATTCTTCCCAGAATCTATTCTCTAAAAGCTAATCCAAACACACCCTAACTTTATTTCATTGAATCATTTCTTTATATATATTTATTTTATTTTATTATTATTTTCTTTGTGATAGATATATCTATATATAGTGACAAAGTTGACTAAATAAATATTTTGACAACTACATACATAATTCGAATCTAATTAATATTAACATATGTAATTTAAAAAAAAAAATAGCATATACATATGAAAAATTAAAAAAAAATGCTCGCCAACCCACCATAGAGGTCTCAGGTTAGTGTTACACAAACCCGCCTAGAGACAGGCCGATGCCTCCACCCTAACCAGCAGCAGGAGCTTAGAGACATGTTTTAAGCCTAATGAGACCCAAACTCAACTCATCTAAATTTTTCCCTACCAAAAAAAAGGACAATTTTGCCAAATTGATATTTTTAATAAAAAAACTCGAGTTATAAAGCAAACAAAAACTCGAATAAGAAATATATATATATATATATATATATATATATTGGAAATCGTGTGAGTTGGAACAGATTTTTACAGGTCAACTATAATCTTGCAAGTTGCACCTGATAAGCCCGAATCACCGGCAAAGGTAGAGAAAAAATTGAGATGATCTCATGGAAAACTGTGCGCGCGCAAGCCAGGTCATTTGAGAAACCAGATATGGTAAAGGTTTTTGCGGGAAATAAGTACACATCAAAGAAGGTTACTTAGAAGTGTATGCATAAGGATATGGAGCCCATTAACTTTAGGACGGGGCAGGCGGAATCTGGACAGTGATGAACGGTAGAATTCAAGATTTGAGTGTCAGTTACTATTCAAGATGCTGTTCATGGGTCCCAGCTCTGCTGCTCACACTTGTTTCCCACAAAACGGTTAATCCTTGGATTTCCATCAACTCATCATGAGGGGCCTTCTCCTGCAAGAAAACTACTTCATAACAATTCTATGGCCGTTTAGGGGAAACAACAAAAGCATAGGAACGTGCTAGAAAACCACCCACAAGCAGCATCAGACGAAGAGGCAAGTTAGTCAGCATAAAGAATTCCAAATACCTAGTTAAAACGCTGTCAAAGCCTGTTACAACTCAGCCATTGAATGGAGATGCCCTCTTTGAATCCCAGTTTTTCCATTTACAGCTCTTCCACCACAATCATCGTCTACAAAGTTCTCATCCTGCTCACACATCCTCATCAATGAGTGCTTGCACTCGTGCGGCCCCCTCTAATTGAGAGAGCGCAATCTCATTAGAAAAGACTATGAACAAAATTTTGAATGCGAAGCACAAAATAAGTATCCGAACCTCACCTGAGTTTTAGAGAAGCTGTTGGCATCCTTGCCCAATTCACTCTCGCAAAGCGACTCAAAAAATGAAATAATCTCCTAGTCTTTCTGATATCCCTCATCATTGGTCCCCTTGGACAAGATCTGCAGTATTGAACCCTTGGTAATCCAGGCAGTCATTTCTGGCTGTTGTTCAAAGGGGTTGAGAGGATGCTTTTTACCATCCTCCAGCTGCACACCATATACAAATGGTAGTTTAAGAGTAAGGAAACTCTGTGGTGGTAAAACCACTTGACATCCAAGGCCAAACTGCAGTTTTTGTTCACGATCTGGGACTGATGGAGGCAGGTGTGATGTCTACAAGGACAAAATCCAAATAGTGGACAGAATTACAAAAAGTACAACCCCTTTAAAACCATTGCAAAAATTATAACGGTAATGCTGGAAGAAGTAAGCATGCAATAAACCAGATCCATTATTAAACATTCCAGAACTGAATCTCCCTAATTTAAGAACCCATTTCTTGTGAAGGTCCAGTAGTTCCTTGTCTCTAATGTGCTCAAGAAAAGCAAGAAATCTTGGTTTTATTTATTTACTTATTCTTTCACGAGTTAAAATAAGATCAACTAAATAACCTACCTCAACTCCTTGAATTAATATAAGCAATGTACAATTTCATGTAATCATACAAACTTCAAGAAAATGTACATTAAAAGAGAAGGACTTACCTCAAATTGTACAATGGGAGATGTTGCTAATGTCACAGGAAATGAAGGTGTCACCTACATCAATATCAGTAGATCAGGCAGCTGATCTGATAATAACTAAAATTACTGATGAGCAATAACATGAAAACAAAAATGAATTTCATCTGCACAAAAATGAATTGTCTAATTGTCAATTACATTACAATATGAGCAAAAAGTAGAGTTCAAGTGTCAACTGAAACTTAATGAGTAAAACACAAACTCAGAAATTAGTGCATTTTCCAGCAAATCTGCATTATAGTACTCAATAATGTTAATTGAAACTTAAAGAAAATGTTATGAGAGCAGCAACTCATACCAGAAAAATCCTTTTAAGCTGAGAGATAGTGCTGGCAAACTTAACTTTTGGTGGATCCTTCTTGTTCCTTGAAAGCCTGCAATGAGGACAGAACATGTAGACAGGCAAATTTCTGTTCAACATGGAGAATGCAAGATCACCATCATTCATGCTAATAGCCTCAAGATCTTCTGCAAGATCTTTTGGAAGATCAGAAGGTTTAGCCAATACGTTAACAGATGTCAGATTTTGTTCCTTCGGTGGATGGGATGCATATATTACTCCATCTGAATTTGACTCACCATTAGCAATAATTTCACTTGATTTGTTCACATCTCTTTCCTTATTTGTTGACACAGAGCTTCGACGACCTTTGCCCCAGCGAGTATTCTTGTTTACTTTATTATGATCTGTGAGATTGCTGTGTTCCAGTTCAACAGACGTTACATGAGATTCTTCAGACAATGAGTATGAAGATCCAAGTTCACCAAGATGTTCTGTGTTTAACAGGAAACGATGACCATGGGGGCATTCATGCTCAAATCCAACATATACTATTACATGCTCCAAAAAAGAATGAGACTTTATTCTTTCACGATCATTCAGGTATACGGGCACTACATTGCTGCCTATCTGCAAAAACGGGTCACCTTCCCTGCAGTTATTAGCACTATTGCTATCAAGTGGTCCCTGAACAAGGGACATATCTAAAGTTTTTTGAGAAACCTGATGATCAACAGCCGCATTGACATGTCCCAAACTCTGACTACTTGTCCTACTTTGCTTCATACCCTTATCAGAACCTGATGTTGGCAATTTCCGCTGCTGAAGAGGGGGAAATCCTGAATCACCAGCAGCTGATCCAGCAACAACCTCAGAAAAAGGTTTTCTCATTTTTAAATTGGGAAGACCTCTGCCAAAACTTATTTTTTTATCATCAGATTTCATATTCTCTAAAGATGTTCTTTGGTCATCCACTTCATTCTGTACAGCAGGGCAGGACTGTATAACGCCAGTTTGTTTTGCATCTGGAATAAATTCAACCATTGGTGGCCTAATCGTAGAACCCTGCTTAACTATACTTTCTGTTGAACCATTTGGCATTTTCTGTTTCTCTAGATATATAGTCCATTTGAGAAGAAATTTTTGAGAGGCACCGAATCCACTTTGAAGTAAGCCTTTAGAAGGTTCATAGTATCTTGCATCCCCTATCCGAAGCAAACTCCAAGAGGATGACTTGATCGGTTTGGTGACTTTGGTTTCTGGAAGTTTGAGTGCAGGAAGTAGCTTATCACAGTCAGAGAAGCAACTGGCATCAGCCGATTCAAAGTCAAATGGATCAGGACGTAGTTGTCGTGATCGGCCACAAGCACAGGCATGAAGGAAAAAATATCCACTGGAATGTGCCTTTAATGAATCACCTAAGTCTGAATTACCAGTCTCAACCTCATGTCGTTGGTGCATGCACGGTTTGCCTGTTAAGCTAACATCATCACATAATTGCCTCCCAGATTCCCAAATTAAAGTGCATTCCTGTTCTAACTTTTTTGCAAAAAGTTGCACAGCAGGTCCTCTGACCATTGAGTAAAATGCATTCAAAGCATTATTCAAATGGGTTTCATGTTGTGAAGTAGGATAACAATCAGGCAAATCTTTCAAATAAATCTCCTTTGCAGCTGGAATGGCTCTTTGGCACCATGAAGTTGAAAACTTTGTAATGAGCCCTTTGCCACTATGCAACCAAGATACTGCAACATCAAGAGGATCCATAACCTTTGAAGACCCGTCAGCTGTGGGTACAACTGTGTTCCTTGGACGGGGTCTTCTTTGGATAGTTTCAAATTCATCCAAGCAACTGCCTTTTGCACAGAGAATTCTACTCAATATATGACGACTGGAAGATAGCCAGACTTCAAAATTTGGAAGATCAGGAGTAGTAAATGTTTTCCCAGATGCAGCAGAGGCAGCAGCTGCAGCCGCTGCAACAGCAACCATACCAACACCAGCAGCTGAGCCACTATTGGCATTAACTAGTCCTCCTCTCCCCCTTAAAATATCAGACTGCCTGTTAATGAAATCTTTCACGGATATAATATCGTCTTCGCTAGCACTTTGACTATGGCTTTCCAGCAGAAGGGAATCAGAGTTTGTTTTCCCATTCAGGACATCTTCAACAAGTCCAGTGGCAAACTCAAGAGATTCACCTCTTTGATTTGAAAATTGATCTAACAAAACAACTGCCTTTGATGCATCAAGTGAAAATAAAGGAGCAGAAGTCGAACTACCTCCAGTTCTCATGCCAGAATAACTTGATTCAGAACCTGATAGTGTACGGCATTTCTTAATCAGAAATCGAATTTGAGCCTCAAGGGAAGACTGTAGTTTTCTCCTGAATCCACCTTCAGATCGACTTGCAGGGCGTGCCAGCACAACTACTGAACCAGAACCCTTAGCAGGCAAGTTTGTCTTAGCTACACCACTCAAACTAGAAGAGTGATTAAGTGAGGAGGAATCTGAAGAGTCCTCCCCAGTACCGTTGGAACTTGGTAAATTGGAGAATTCACCCATGAAAATGAACAACGTGACAGGTACGCATTGTCCTGGAAAGAAAGAAGTATAAGAACCTAGACCAGACATGAGAGAAATGGCTGAGGTATTGCGGCTTGAGATAGCACCGCCTCTACCTGGAGAAGAATTGTTTGCTGAAGAGGTGGGTCGTGAAAATGATGAGGAATATGATCTAGATGACATGTTCATCATAGTCTGGGATCTTACAAATGGAGCCATAGCATGCTTGGCTGCTTGTAACACACGAAAGTTACTCAAGATCTTAGTACCAAAGTGTGATCCCTCCTGAATATATATAATGACATGGCAAACCTGCATTTCTAAGCCGTCAATTACACCTCATAGGCACAAATTTCTTGTTGAAAGAGCACTTAACATTCACTGTGCTATATATTAAGAACCTAAAACACTAAGAAAAGAGTTTCTAAACCATCGCACTGAGTAGGACAATCTTGTCTTCTTTCTTTAACTGATCTTCTAATATTAAAATGCAATACTTCCCCTTAACAAACAAGCTGACAGACAATATAAGGAATAAGCAACATTTATTCATTAAGTAAGCTTTGAAACTTGATAAAAAGAGTGAGTTATCACCATCTCATTGCATTCAAGTCCAATAATTCTTAAACCTGATTTTGTTGAGATGATTCACTGTAAGCATAATCATTTATACTGCTTATCCACAGTTTATTTCTGGTCTTAATTCCCCATGATTTTGCCACTAGAGATTTCTTACTCTTTGTTCCACAGCATTTTCGCATCTTCAAATTGCATATAATTAAAATATCTGAAAGTCTGAAACCACCCCACCTCAAAACTTTATTTTTATCCAGTATTTTCTGGTGATACTGTATATTCAACTCTAGAATTCATCCCTCTTCATAATAAGCATTGTAAGATATGACAGACACAAAATTTTGATTGTTATGCTTCAAACCGTAATTTTGAATTTTGAATTATAGATTATAGATAAAAATAAAAACATATCATTGCTCATCCACATTGATGTAGATCAATAAAAGAACTGCTCCATGATCTAACTGTGTATTTAAACCACAGAACCAATAAATCAATAAAAGAACTGCTCCTTGATCTAACTGTGTATTTAAACCACAGAACCAATAAACTGAAATGCTGATGGCCAATTATGTCTAAAAATTCAATCTTACTGGACTTTCTTGCTCTATCTAATTTAATGTAAAACCCTCTTGACTCCCTTGACTCTAGAGCTTCCGTCTCTTTATACCACTTACAACTGACCGCTAGAAAACTTCCAAGTACTAAGTAATTAAGAAAAGAAACAACATCATAATTTTCAATGCGTATGAACTTCTTCACTTAATCACATTTTAGATCAACAACAACTTCAAAAGTTGTTTTGTCAAAGAAAAACACCTCAAAAGTTGTTGATATCTTATCCATGTTAGTCCCTTAAGGTGACAACTTTAACCCAGACTCAAGAATTTTATTTATCATAACCTTAAGTAACTCTTTAATCAAAAGTCGAAGACTGGGCTCCTGATATTTTAATACATCCATAAGATACAGAGATAAAATCAGATTAATAAAACCAGTAGCATGCCATTTAAGATTCACTTACAGAGAACATAAAAAGCATTCCCTGAAGGTCTCCGAATTCGCGCTCTTCCAAAACGGAATCAAATCCCGGTGACGGCTCAGAAAATCCATTAATGGCCGGGCAGCTAGTGGAACAAAACTGCAAATATAATATCGCCTTTTCGTCATCATGGTGATAACTGATTCTCCTCCACTTAAACCAGTCTCTGGTTTCCTCTTCGTCGACGAATAATCGTTTATCAAGATTGCCCGAGCCGAACACATTGAAGTCGATAACTCGGTTGATGAGCTGGGTGGAATCGTCGGGTCTTCGGGAAATGAAGCCAACAACCACCACGCCATCGGAAGAGCGAGGCAGTGAAGGGGAGGCAGAGGAGGAGGATGAGGAAGAAGGTGTTGCCGAGGAGGAAGAGGAAGAGTGATCTGAGGAGGGAATGGGAGCGGAAAGAGGAGGAGGAGGAGGTAGAGAAGAAGAAGTGGCGGGAGGATTGGGAGAAGGAGGAGGGCGAATGAGGACTCGAACTTGGGAGGGTTTTGGTGCGTCCATGAACACAGAGGAGAGGACGCGCCTGGCTGAAGATGTGGACTTTCAGTTCGTGCGGGTCTGAAACACCAAAGCTCAAACACAAAAAACTATTTCTACGTGGATTATATGAATTGACCAAATAAATGAGCTGTAAAACAATTTTGTTATCATTAAAGCATGTGTTTTTTTTTCCAAGGCTAATTATAACATCAAATTAAAGGATCAGATTTGATACTAAAACCTTATTAGGAAGAATATAAAGTGCTAGCAATTAAATTTTCAAAATATAAATTACCTATCTAATCTGGTAGGCTCTTAACTCCAAGTTATCACCTCAAATCTTCCTTGTTTCAAAGTTCAAAGATATTGGGAAAGTGAACATATGCTAACGAAAAACAAAATTCTCATGTTAAACTTGAGGTGGGAAAGCTGGCTGGCCCGCTCAAAATAGGCCAGCCCGCTTCTAGCCCGCGGGCTAGCGGGACGGGCTGTGTAGCCCGCCCTAAAACGGGTTGGCATTTTGCCAGCCCAAGCCCGCCCATTTTTTTTTTTTTAATTTCAATATTTTTAAAAAATTATTTTTAAACTTTTAAAATACTAATAAAAAATTTCTAATGTTATATTAGTATAATAAAAAAATTGTTCATATTATACTCTTAAAAATTCATATTTTTTATAAAAAATCTCAAATTTTATAACTATAAATCTAAATAAACATTAACAAAATATTAATCAATTATTATATATCAACAAATAAGTAATCATCTTTACTAATAATTGATAATGAAAGTATTCAAAATAATATTTGAGTAAAATAAATAATATTATTAAAAATAAAAAAATAAAAAAAACGGGCAGCCCGCTTAAAAACGGGCCAGCCCGCCAGCATTGACGGGCCAGGAGGGGGCTGGCTGTGCAGCCCGCCCCAAAACGGGCTGGCAAAATGTCAGCCCGTTTCTGACCCGTTTTGATGTAAAACGGGTTGAGCCTGCGGGCTGAGCCTGTTTTACCAGCTCTATGTTAAACTAACAAAATAAACAGGCTTAACTTCTCTTCGTTATAGTCGTTTGTTTATCTTTATCATTCCAAAATGGTAGATTTCACCTTCTGTTAATCTCTTTTATGTAATGTTCTCCCACTCTCCTTTATATTACAAAATACGTCTGGCCAAGAAAAAAAAATTATAACTAAAATATATTATTCTAATACTAATTTTTGAACCCTATTGACTGATATCTAGTTTTGAGAGTTCGAAGATCCTATTAATTAAAATACATTCAACTATAAACTTCTATAAAAGATTAATTTTACGCTAATTTCAAATTAAAATTTTTAGTGTAAAATAATATGAATCTTAGCATAAAATATGAATTTGTTTGTTATGCAAAATGAATTCAAATAAAAAATTTATAGATATAAAAACTTTTTATAATATTTTTCCCATTAAATTAAACATAAATTAAAAATAATAAAGCCAATAATAACATCATATAAATTATTTGATTTCATTCTCTTATTATACTCTTTTATTTTTTAATATATGATTTAATTGATGAGTCGATTTTAGTTTAAATATAATATATATTTTTTATATTTATTAATTTTTTTAAATTAAAAATTTAAATTAATATTCTCTTAATAATAATCAAAGAAAGAGATAAAAGGGTTAAAAAAACTGTTATGATATTTAAAAAAGCTTAATAATTAATTTTTTAATTTAATTTTTAATTTTATATTTTAAATTAGAGGGAGTAGATAGTATATTGAAGATGAGAGGGATAATTATTACTACTATTAAATTGAGTAATAAATGAATGACAAGTTTGAAAGTGAGAGTAGGGGTGTCAGGTGTGTATAAAGTCCACTCGGCCCACAATAAAAATGTTCTAAAATATAGAGTCAAGCTAGATATTGGGTTACAAAATACAGCACATATTTTTTTTCGGGCTAGGCACCAAGCATGGGATTGCCCTGCCCTACCCATGAGCACTTATTCTTTTATTTTTTTTACTTTTTCTCTTAGATGCTACATTTGGAAGGGAGAAAATAATATCTACTGGTGACTAAATGGTTATTTTAAAAATATGAGTAGTTAAATAGGTAAATTGGATCTTTTAAAATTTATAATTATATTGATTTTTTCTTTTTTTTTTTAACTTTACTAATCAATATGATTACATTATAAATTGTAATTATTTATTTTATTTTATTTCAGATACTTCATCCTTATTAATATTGGGGAGATTGATGTAAAGTTATAATTACAAACTAGTTAAATTTTAAGATTTTTTTTTATATATATGCAATAGATTTTAAAACTTTAATTATTATCTTTTTGTTGCCTTATTCTTAATAGATTATAGATATTATTTAATTCTTGGAGACATATAAATATAATATTATTTTAAAATTTCACAATTATAAATTTTTTCTCATAATATGAACATAGCATCACGACTTAGGCATACTTAGCCCGCCTATATCTAATCCAATATGATTAAAGTTTTTACTGGGCAAAGATGAACATCAAGTTGTAAAATATAAGCCCTACTTTTTTTAAACAGAGCTACTCTACTTAATTCTGACTATGCACACGCTAGTCAACGGTTGAATCTAGGGTTGAAGGGATATAAAGGGAAAAGTCAAAGCCCCACTTTGGGCGTAAATGAAATATAGAAAAGTGGAGGGGTATTCTTATAAATTTGACCAACCACGACAAACAGGGAGGCCTAGAGCGTCCATAGATCGACCATGTCGGAATTTTAAAGTATAGCCACCATTGAGACTTGAGAGACTGCCACATTATCTCTTCGCCTCCACTCTCCTCCAATGCAAGCTGCATTGCCTGCCATGGCGGCCCTCACTGTTCTGTCGACTTCCCCACTTCAACCTCAACTTTCTCTGTACGAAAATCATAACCCATCTCTTCAATCTTCCTTCCAAGGGGTCTCCCTCAAGCTCAAGTCATCTCCTTACTCCCTAGTCCTTGCAGCCGCCCCCTCTAAGCCTCTTGCCGTCTTCGCCGCCTCCAAGAATGCCGTCGCTGTCCTCAAAGGCAATTCCGCTGTCGAAGGTGTTGTCACGTTGACCCAGGAAGGCGATGGTTTGTTCTCTTCTCTTTTGAGTTTCCCTTTCATTGCCTCTTGCTAATACTAGCTCGATTCGAAGCAGTGTTTTATAAATTTACAGTTTTTTTTTGTTATTGCTTAATCAGTAAGACGCAGGACTTGAAATGCTATCACTAACACCGTAGTTATTTTTGGAATATTTTGACTAGACAATTCCTCTTTTTTGATATAGAAAAACTAGAAAGTATGTTACCATACTCTACGAATCGGTACGGTGGAGGATATAATGAAGTAAATGTAGCCAAAAAGAAATAAGAAAGGATTGGAACTAAGTACTATAATGAGTTACTGTCAATTCCTATATATACATTTCATTCTGAAACTTACGGCTTGGTGAACAATTGTAATTGTCAAACACGAGAGTCGAGTAATCCTGTTCTTTTGGTTCGTTCGCTGTTACAAATGAAGACTGTCAAATCTGCTAAGTCAAGTATTTCTACATAGATTATGTTGAATAGTTTTTGTGCTGTCTAAATTTTAGTATTGATATGTTCCAATACTTCACCATTGTTTCCTTCTGAAGCTGAGAGCTCCTAAACTTTCTATGTGATGTGTACTGTGTAGGCCCAACAACAATTAATGTTCGAGTTACTGGCCTTACTCCAGGGCCTCATGGTTTTCATCTAGTGAGTCTTTCTTCCGATTTTGCAAATTTAGTCCTGTTCAGAATACCCTCCTAAACTGTGCTACTTGCTTCTCTTGCAGCATGAGTATGGTGATACCACAAATGGATGTATATCAACTGGTAAAGCTTAACCTTTTTTCCTTAAGCTCGCAGTTTTATTTTCTTTAATTGTTTTACTGATGAAGCCATACATTTTTGCTTCTCTAATGACATATATATAGGAGCACATTTTAATCCCAATAACATGACACATGGTGCTCCTGAGGATGAAAACCGTCATGCGGGTGACCTGGGAAACATAGTTGCTAATGCTGATGGTAGATACAATTTTATCTTCTTTTTCTTCTCATTCTGTTTTGAATTGTTACTAACCTGTATGTGCACTATTTTATATCTTTTGCATTACAGGAATTGCAGAGGCAACGATCACAGATAATCAGGTGCTCTTTCTATTTTAATATATGTCTTCTTAAATGTTCTACAGCCCTTGGTCTTAACGTGTGTGATTGAGTTCCAAATCATAACCTTAGGAGCTGCTGTAATTTTCCTTGGTTGTAGCTAATTATTTGCCTGAAACATACAGATACCACTTAGTGGCCCCAATTCAGTTGTTGGAAGAGCCCTTGTGGTTCATGAGCTTGAAGATGACCTTGGGAAAGGTTAGTTTTCCTTTTAGTTTTCCTTTTCTTTTTCGCAGCTTATAAATCGTGCTGCAGAGAAAATTATTGTTGGAAGCTCCAGCTCTTACTGCCTCAATATCATTGAAAGAAGTAGATTAATGGGCAATGAATGTATTGATCATGGGGGGTAGGAAGAGCATATGAAAATGCAATCGGTTTTTCATCTTCATGATAATATATCAGTCCTCACATTGCTATCATATACTTTTGGTATAAACAAATAAATAAATTTATGCTACTGTTCTAGCAAGTTGAAGGGATGACAATTATTGTTTGTGCTCAAATCTGCACTTTACTCTTGTAATAGTTGAAATGAGTTAATCATAACTGAAGCATACAAATACAAAAAGGAGGAACAAAGAATCTATAAACCTGTTTATCAAACACTTGATTAGTCATCCACATTTACTTTTACTCTTGTAGGTGGACATGAACTTAGTTTGACTACTGGAAATGCTGGTGGAAGATTGGCATGTGGTAAGAAAGATATGCATTCATACTGTTTTATCATTTTTCAAATTCTTCAATTAGTCAGTTCAAATAGAAGCCTTGTCATTTTCTTTGTTTGTGGTTATGTTGTTCTGAGCTGAATCGTTATGTTAAACTAAAACAATTTCCTCAGACAATAACTGACAAAATAAGGGAGAATTACTATAAAGTCCCAAGAAAGGGATTTAATTACCAAAAGTCTAATAACAACTGAGGAGTATGTAATGATAAGTTTTAGTGTAAGAAATAATAACAAGTTTATGTTACTCACTTGTTACTGAGACTTTTTAGTGATTAATTCCTTTCTTTAGGACTTTATAGTAATTCTCCCTAAATATTTTGGCCTAATGCCTGAGAAACTTGAAAGCTCAGTTCTTTTTGTGAGTGTGGGTACACAAATTTGATATGAACTATGAATTGATCTGGCAATATACTTGCTTGTTGCAGGCGTGGTCGGTTTGACTCCGATTTGATTTTAATGCAAAATTGTGCTAGAAGCTGTGGTGGCATTTTATGGTTTGTTGCTCACTTTAGCCACATGTGCATGTATTGTAGACTATATCGGTTCATGAAGCTGAGTGCGAAGTTGAATAGATAAACGTGTATTGGTCTGTTGTCAGATTGTTATAATGCTTTATGTGCGCGTCCTCCACAATAAAATTGACTTGTTGGCTGGCTTTGAAGGGATCTAACGTTTAAATCCCTACGTAGCATTTGTGGCGTAAACGATGGCTCCATAGTTCATAGTTCATTTGCAGAACCAGTGCTTCGTTATGATGCATCGTTTGAACCGGGACGCCGCCTAAACACTGCGAGCATTTGTGAAACATGGTTCTGCATTCCTGATTTGGCAGCGTTTTTTCTTTTCCCTTGCTAGTGTATAGGTATCCTTAACTAAATACGGGCGCATGGATTTAAACATTTTCGCTAGACTGAACTTCTGTCGGTAGTTTTTTTTTTCTTTTTACATTTTTAAAATAATATGCAATACGTAGTCCAGTGGGCTGGCTCTCTGTAATGAATGGGCATTTTAATGTTAAAAACTTACCAACGGGGTTGGGGTTGGTCCGAGTGGTAAGCGGCTCGGTATCGCTTAAGCAAGGTATCGAGTTTGAGCCTTGGCGTACGCAGAAAATCCCCGTTGGGAGACTCACCCACCATAGCCAGGTGCGCGACGCGGGTGGGATCCGGATGTAGTCGGGGCAAAGCTCCGGTGAACCGAGTGGGCAAAAAAAAAAAAAATTGATATTCAATACTTAGTCTAGTGGGATGGCTCTTTGTCTAGCAATGGGCCTCCGTTGTAAAGCTCCGTAATTTGATTCCTTCCTATGGCCCAAAAATATGAAAAAGAAAAGCAAAAGTAAAAATAAAAAGAGAAAAAGAGAACGCTGTGCCTTCAAAAAGAAAACGAGGTTGAGAAATATTTCTGTCCTAAAAGATGGAGATTGTTCTCTCAAAGCAAACTCAAGCTCTGTTGTCTCCATCTCAGGAGGAAGATGATCAGTTAATGCGGAGCTCAAAGAAGATTAAGCAGGGGTTTAAGGGTCGAGGGGAAAACATACTGAATGGCCACTGGCTTAATCTGATGGGAAGTGGAATTGGAGGAACTTCTGGCCTTCCTTTGCTGACAAACTTAAAGGTATTAATAACAAAGAACATATGACTGATGATGATTCAGATGAGGATGTTGTTTCTGCATCTGAGGATACTATGCCTGAGGACTTTGGTAATACTTCAGATCAGGAGAAGGAGCCACAGTTAAGAACAATAGAAGACCCTAAAAGGAACTTTCCGACGTTCACTTTTTCAGGGAAGTTGAAAAAATGTTTATATCACGCATGGAGGAAAGTAGTCATAGTGAAGCTATTGGGCAGAAATATAGGTTACAAAGCCTTGCATACAAGGTTGCAGTCATTGTGGGCAAAGAGAGGTGTGATCTCCCTCATTAATGTTGGTAATGGTTTATATGTAGTGAAGCTTACAAATAGAGATGACTATATGAATGTACTCATTGGGGGATCATAGATGTTATATGATCATTATCTTATAGTAAGGCCTTGGGAACCCATGTTTAATTCTTAGAAAGCTTCTATTGATAGGGTTGCTATTTGGGTTAGGCTACCTAAGGTTTCCTTGGAGTATTATGATGAGGAAGCTCTAACATTAATTAGTAACAGAATTAGAGAAACAACTATATCCCTCTGTATCCAATGTATGTAGCTAAGATCCTAGAGTTCGTCTGTATAGAGGTTGAATGATTGCAAAGGAATTTCATATGGGGAAAGAGTCAAAATGCTCATGCTTTTCACCTGATCGGGTGGAATCAGGTGACTCAGCCAAAATTAAATAGAGGACTTGGTTTTAAATGGCTGGGATATTTAAACAGGGCTTTTGGGGCAAAACTTGCATGGGTTTCTAGTTCAACGGGTTTATGGGCTGAAGTTTTATGGCAAAAATACATGTTAAGAAATGAAGACAATTTGTTAGAATCGCGCCAAGGGGACTCGGCACTCTGGAAATTTATTTTTTATTAGCAAAAAATCATTGACAAAGGAATGAAGTGGACTATTAGAGATGGGACTTTGGCGCAATTTTTTGCTAATTTCTGGTTATTTCTGGATAGGAAGATTAAACAGGTTTGCCTCAGATCTCTAACGAATGAGGAGGAATTAACTACAGTAGCAAACCAGGTTGTGGATAGGTCTTGGGACTTCCATAACTTAGCTAGTATTGTACCGAGTATTATTTTTCACAGGCTCATTTCGATGATTCCACCAAGGCTAGATGTGGGTCCTAATTTTTTGTCTTGGAACGCTACTGCAAATGGGACCTTTATAGCAAGAAGAGCTTATTATATGTTAGAGGAAAATATCTCCACGAACCTTACATCAGTACACAAAAGCATTTGGAAATGGGGAGGTGCAGAGAGAATTAGAGTTTTTATGTGGATAGCTGTTAACAACAAGTTGCCGATTAATGCCTGGAGAAGCAGATGGTCTGCAACTTCTTATGCATGTCCGAGTTGCAACTTGGAAGGTGAAGATACATTACATATTTTGCGAGATTGTGCTTATGCTAGGTGTATTTGGCTTCATCTATTGCTACCAAGATATCATCCGGCTTTCTTTGCTGCCCCTCTTTCAGATTAGTTTGCTTTGAATTTGAAGAGACAATTAGGTAATATGGGGATTGACTGGAAGCTAATCTGGGGACTAGCTATTTGGAAACTTTGGTTATGGAGGAATGAGATTGTCTTCAATTTAGATACTATAAGACCTGAACAACCTGAGATGGCTATCTTACTAGGATAGAAGAAGTATATGTAGATAGATGACTGTACTAATCTGTAGCATTTGTCATTCACAGCGAATATGAATTGGCAATCTCCACCTCTAGGATGGGTTAAAATCAATGTAGATGGGGTCATGCTTCTGTCTAATAATAAAATTGGATGTGGTGGGCTATTAAGAGATCACAATGGCAAGTGATTTGTGGATTTACACACTTTATTGGAGTTTGTAGTGTGGTTGAATATGAGGAGTGAACTGTTTTTAAGGGACTTCAAATTGCATGGGATAGAGGATTTAAGAAGGTTATTCTTGAATTAGATGCCAAATACCTCATCGATATGTTAGGGAAAATAATATCATGCGAAGAGGCAGTTTATTAATTGAGCAAATTGAGGACTTCCTAAATAAATGATAGGAGTTGAAACCACAGTTTATACCGCGAGAAGCAAACCGAGTTGCAGATGCTTTTGTAAAGGAAGGTCTATCAAGATCTACTATGCTGAAAATATGTCCAATATAGATATATCAATTAGTGGCTTCAGAGTGTCTAGGATTAAATTTCTCAGTAGCTTATAATTATTTACTTTTGGGCGTTAGCCCTCTCCAGCATCAAAAAATAAAAAATAAAAAAAATAAAAAGAGAACAGGCTACTAATGAGGGTTAGATCTAGCGAAAGGGATTAATCCCTCACAATGTTTCGAACCAAGGTTTGAATCTCCACTAAAAGAGTACTCACATATAGTGCCCCACAGCATCTAGGATAAGATTTCTTTCAATAGGAAGATATCTATACTTAAGAAAAATAGAGAGAGAGAGAGAGCAGGCTCGAGTCCAGGGGATGACAGTGTCCAGTGTCAACGTACCAGGGGCAGTGACAGTTTATTGTATTGGCATATGTTGATTATGGAATTATCGTGGCAGTTAATAGGAGTACCAAATTTAGTAGGTAAGTCAGCTGGAAAAGGAGAAGTGGCGTGGGAACTGGGAAGTGTAGTTACCGCATTTGTGCGTTGTGCGTTATATGATTTATGACTCAGCAGTGGTTTCGCGAGAGATGTCCTTTTCTAGTTAGAAGTTGAACTTAAAATGAGAGCAACTTGCGATCAGGAAGGAACTTAGCAGGCTGTACTATTTCCACTTGGCAGTAATTCACGCGTGCCTCGTTTTTAACCCTAAAATGAAATAAGCTCGTGAGGATCACGTAACGCTGATAGATCAAAATCTATACCATATAATAGAGTATATATAACAAAATCTCACATGTAAATGTAATGGCTCCGTATGTTCCTCTGTTACATTTGAAGAGGATGCATGAAGTGGCCGGGAAGTGGTTTGGGAGATGGGAAAAGGAGGGAGGGATTTAATTAATCACGAGGTAAGCATGAGAAATGAAAGAGTAAAAATTGAAATGTCAAGTGTAAGGTAGAGAAAGGGCAATAAGTCATGGTCACTGAGAGAGGTATCCTTTTAGCCCACCCGTGACCACCTTTGTCTTCACTCCTTCACTCCATTTTTTGTTCCTTTAATTTCATCCTTTCTATTCCTATTTGTATATTATTTATGAGTGGCTCTCCAACTTAACCATACCAACAAAAGTTATCACTACAACTAGCACCACACCCCACCCCCCAAAAAAAATTACTGCCACTATTTACTATTAATTACTACTCAACCTCATCTCTGATAATAACATAAGGTTGGTTTAATTGTGTAAGGCCTCTCATAAAAAAGACACTTGTATTAGGACGGGTAACTATAAATTTTAAAATTTGATTAATCAGTTGCTCGGATATCTGATAATATAATCTAAAAAGAAGTGTCAAATACTTGATAGTATCAAAAACCTCACCACTGTTTGTGTCTTTATGTGTTGTTCATTAGTGGATTTGCCTTTTCTTTTGTGTGTGTATGATGGAGAGATTGCGGCCTTTCAAAAAAAAAAACAAGAAGAAAAGAAAATCATTCATATTTGTGCTATTTGTTACAACTTTTTATGGGATAATTGGCAAATAAAGTGAAAAGCTAGAGACATGCCTTCGATCGTCTGCCTGGTGCAAGCTCAGACAGAGTCCTTTTTTCTGATCTTATCTCTGTTGCGTTTTCACATGACACACTGATAAGACTCGTTCTTGTCTTGCGTAATTCACACTCACGCATGTTCATCATCTTCAATCCAAACCATAAGAGCAGAAAAAAAGAAGGGGAAAATAGAGAAATATATTATTGCTTCTCAACATCAAATTTTAGTAGCACCTCATATATTCGCTGTCAGGAAGGAGGTAACCGTTCCAATATATTACGTGGATTTCCATTAATTAATTAATTAATTTTAAGCAATTAGTCCAATTTTAATATTACGCCAAGAGTATACATCGGTCCCCATTCTATGCGTTTGTTGATAAGCTATGGTTCATACACGAGCCCATTTGAATAGAGTCTCCAACCTACAACCATTCGGTGGTCATCAGCAGTTCATGTCACGATCTAATTATAATAGAAAAATAGTGAGAGATAATTATAATATTCCTCCAGCCCTTAATTTATAGGACATAATTAAAAAATTGATCTTAGTCCTAAATATAAGATATTTTTCTTATATTTATCAATTTTTCTCAAATTACCCCTATTAATACTTCCTCAATATTAATTAAATAAGAGAGATAGTGAAAAAGTTAAAGAAGATGATTAAAGTGTTTTAGAAAATACCTCATATTAACTTAACTAACTTCTTAATATAATCAAATTAGTTAAATACTTATCTGGTCCTATTTATAGGGTAGAGAAAGAAGGTTTATTATGGATCTATTTATAGGACAGAGAGATAATTTTATTATATGAATGCACAATTTTACCCTTCATTTATTTATATTGACTTTGTTTCCATTGGATGTAATGTATATTAAATATGGGTAAAGTTAGAAAGTTGTTGAATTTTATAATATAGTTAATAATATTTAAGATTTTCTTTGTTCTGTATAAAACATACCGTAAGTGACTTATAAATAGGACTATATAAGTATATCTTATATTAAGGATTGAAGGAGTATCGTATATTAGTAGACATTTACCTCTAACAACCAATTAGATTTCTTTGTGACGACTCTCTAGCCACCATTCCTATGCATAATAAAGCTAAAGGGATAAAGTGGACTAAATTAAAGAATGAACTCTTGTCATTTTGTTAGAAGTCAGTTAAATGTCGTTTAATCTATTATCAGATACATATACTGTTTATGATTCTATATAAACGCGACCATCACGATCAGTTATACCAATCAAATGACCAAATGCCAATTTTAACTCCGCTATATGTAGACATGCTTGAATGTTTCCCCCCAAAAAATAAAGAACAAACAAAGCCAAAAATTGAGGAAGAAAGACAAAGCCAGAAATGATGATCCAATGTTTAACAAAAACTAAATGGGGATGATCCCAGGTAGTGTACTGTTTTAACTCTCTCTCAATGCCACAGTACCATTTTTCTTCACATCGATCTATGCATCAGATCGGAGATCAAGTTGCGCCATATATTTTATTTTCTTAAATACAAATATAAGTTGAGTGATGACTTAGTGAAAAGATCTTTAATAACTGAAACTGTTAGGGATCGGATATTATAATGTCCCATTCGATGAGTACGGTTGTGAAAGTCAAATGTTGCTGCGCATGCACTGACAAATGCCTTGGTGTTAGTGTAAATAGCTAGGAGGAGGTGGTGCTTCGTTGCGGCCAACCATTTATCTTAAAACCCAATATATATATATATATATACTCTTCTCATCGTTTAATATAAAATATATTTAATTAATTTAATTAAATTAAAAAATTAGTTAATATTATATATAATTTTTAAAATATTTTAATAGTTGTCTTTAATTTTTTCTATTTCTCTCTTATTTAATTATTATTAAGGGAGTATTGATATAGATAATATAAGAAAAATTGATAAAACTAGAAACTAAATCTTATATTTAGGATAAAATTAACTCCTCAATTAGGTCTTATATTAAAGACCAAAAGAGTATATATATATTTTCTAAACATAAGTATCGTCCAATTAGAGGTAATCCTATTTGAAGTATTATCGAGCACTAAATGTGGACCCCTATCTCAACGACGATTCGAACGTTAGTTCGTCATGTTATAAAAAATTAACCTATTTTGCTAAACCCAATCCTGTTGGTTGAATCCAACATGTGTGTGTGTGTGTGTGTGTGGAGAATAAATGTACTTATACGTGAGGTGGAGTGAGTATTAGGTTTACTAGTTGTGTGTGGGTATGGTGGCCTTATTCAGCTTGACATTGCAGCCTCACTCCACCTGTTGCATTAGTGCCTAACAAGCATAATTATATATTATTCCCCCAAACCCTTTCCCATAATTATATTCTTTCCAGTGTTTGACCTTCATTTAACTCCAAAGTCTCCGCCTCATAATTCTAACTAAGACCCATTGCTAATTAATCAACTCCATCACCTTTTAATTAAAGTATAATTATACATGGCAGCTTCAAAAGTCGTTGGCTGCAGCCTGCAGAGCCTCATGCAATAACTCACGAGACAACAGGGTGGTTTGAATTAGTCTTTTTTATGTGAATCTGAGAGAGAGAGCCAGAAATGAAAAGGAAGAAGAAGAAGAAGTGTGTGTCGCTGTCTTGAGTGGTGTGAGATATGGATACCATGTATGAAAGTTATGGTTAGGAAGGGGCAGTTGGATGACTGAGGGCCAAGCGAAAAATAAGGACAACAAAAGCGTTTTATTACGACGAGTGGTTCAGAAACTCCTCTCTTGTATGTGTCTGTTAAGTCCACTATTGCTACTTCTTCCCTATCTTTAAATGTTTCCCAGTGCCATCCTCCGTTAATTCTCTCTACTCACTATTGCGTTTTCAGTAATTAGTCCATGTTTCTTTTTCTTTTTCATTTCTTAATTTGCAAATGTCGGCTTTATACGAACGGCTTGAACCCATGTGAGCATCATGGGGGTGCCTGGTGCCACTTGAACTAAAAGACTCTCGGCATTAAATCTCTATTTCCCTTTAACCTAAATTTATCTTCTTTAATGTCATATTTATCATTACTATCTTAAATTAGATGTATTATCATTATTATTTAATATGAATTTTATAAAATTAATGACTCGTTTTAATTTGATTAAAAATATAAAAATACAATTTATATGTGAGAGTTTAAAATTAAATTGGTACCTTTTTTCCCTTAGAAAAAAGTGCTCTTTGACAATTGACCGCCCTTATCGTCTAAATAATTAAATGGTACGAAGAATACCATGATATCACATCAGAGTTATATTTGACCCTTGGATCGTTTCATTTTTTTGTTTTCACGGTTGATGAGTTATCCTCTCACTTCTCTGATCTCCCTGCCTTTTGTCTTTTGTAAGAATCTTATGCTATTTATATGGGGAATGCTAACTATATATCTTATCCTAAAATTAAATATCTAATAATAAAATATAATAAATAGTATAAACACTATTTATATTATTTTTTTGTTTAGTAAAAACTTAAATAATTTATTTTATAAGATATTATAATTAAATTGATGATGGTGGTGATAAATCTTTAGTAACTGAATAGGCTAACTATTTTTTTCTAATATAGTATGGAATTGATGAATTCTAATGTTTCGCTATGATGACAGACTGTACATTTTAATTATTAGAAAGAACAAATGTAAGCACAATAGAAAAAAAAATGTTTCATTGGAAGCTACGTTACGTCTTTGAGCTAGAAGTTGAATTTAGTTATTAATTATTAAATGCAGCGTGTAAGCTTAGTTGCAAAAGGCTGCATAGTCACGTTTATTATATACTCCATCGCCTCAAGTTTTTTGTTTTTTTGGTAAAAAGAATTTAGGTGAATTTAGTACTAGTCCCCTTATCAAGGTTAGGGTTTAATTACAGGGTTTAGAGAACGCTTATAGGAGATTTAAAAGATCACCTATCAAATGAGCCATCATAATGATAGCGAGAATTAAACTCACATCCTTGTGGGATACGAACTCGTTTTTTATCATCTATATTAATTCTAACTCCATCACCTCAAGTTAAAACTGAATAAATACAAAAGGAATATATATATGAAGAAAGAACATTGTACTTTTTGTCCACCAGCTAGCCAATTGTAATTATAATATATAAAAGTATTTTTCTTTGTTTCTTGTCATTTGATCAACAAATTAAATATATACCACTCATATCCAATTGTTAATATATGACTTAATTAGAGAGTTAATTTTAATTTTAAATATAATACGTATTTCCTATATTTATCCATTTTTTTAATTACCTCTATTGATACTCTTTCAATAATAGACAAGTAAGAGAGGGAGAGAGAGAATTAAAGAAAATAATTAAAGTATTTTAAAAAAATAAGTTATATTAACTAACTTAATCAATTTTTTTAATCTAATCAAATTTGTTAAATATGTCATATGTTAAGGACTGGAGGAGTAAAATCTAACCAACAAACTGTTGGTTGGGGTGATAAGAAAACTCACTCCGTAATAAGGAGGAGAACACAAATTTGAATCTCAAAAAGTGTATTTGTCATGAGAGGTAAAATACTTTTAAGTTTTAAGTCTCAAAAGAGATTATTCTCAAACCCAAAATGATTTGGAGATAGCCTTGATTAAATAAAAAAATAAAAAATTCAACAAAAGTCAGTCCAATTGATAATGAGTTGTCTCATAACCCACAAGGTCATGAGTTCAAATTCTGCTGTCATTATAAGGATTTTATTGGTGAGCCTAGCCCTAATGAACCCCGGAACCCAACTCACCTATACTTTTTGTACCAAAAAAATTTAAAATTTAAAAATTAAAAATTAAAATAAAGAAAAAAACATAGAAAGCAGTTATGTGGCAATGAACCGGCGATATGGGAGGGCAAATGGGATCCTCATCAACATTACGTGCCTCACACAACACAACATGTTCTTCACCACATTTTATTATTTGCTACGCTAAGAATCTTCATATCCGTAATCTCTTCACTTTCCATTCTTCTAAAAAGAAAAAAACGAAAAACTTCACCGTTCATTGAACCTTTCCTCTTACTTGTCCCTCAATTAAAATGTTGCCTCAATTCTCGATCACTCCCAATATATTAGCCAAACGCATTGGGACCAAACTATAATTTCTTCAATGTCACTTTGGTTTCCCCCTAATTCGCTCAAGTTTTTATTTTTAATTTATGCATGAATGATTGACCCAGAGAGAAGGGTGATAATAAATCTGTAGTTTATAATTAAATAGGTGTATATTTTGGGATTTTTTTAGTTAAATATATGAATATCATATATTTATTTAATTATATTTTATAGATTTCCCTTCCCTTAATTAATTATATGATAAAAAGAAATCTTGTTACAAAATCTAGTTATATCTTAATTTATTTTACAAGAAATACAAGATAGCAAATAAAAAGAATTATAGAAAGGAAGGGGAGCAAGTTGTGCAACAAATATAATATATATAGTAGTTATGATCCCTGTAGACCATTCCATGGGGGTGATGAAGGGAGGCCCCAATTAATAAAAAAAAACTCACAACTCCTTGGATTATCCTGCACTTGGAAGAATTAGAAAAAGAAAAAAAAATATAGTAATAATTTGATTCTTCTATTTCTATCTATTAGTATAGTAGAGAAAATAGAATTTGTTTTTTCATCTTAAAAAAAAAATAGGAGTAATGGACTATGACATGTTCACTAAATAGAATTAGGATATTTTAGAAATAATTGTCACTATAATAAATTAAAGAGTTAATTCAAAATTATAAACTAGCAACCTATAGGGTGAATTTTGAACCCTAACACTTTGAGTAATTAAGTTTTCTTTTTAATTAGTATTCATTTACTATTATTTTCTTTTTATTCTCATCTATTAATCCATCTCATCTGGTTCTTTTTACTTAGTCATTATTTAGATTAGTAAAAATGCAACATCTCTATAGATACGACCGCATATTACTCTGAGATTTATGCTGCTTCGGATCAGTGCACTTGTGGGAGAGATCAAAGGGGTACGGTAATGCTCATTTTATGTTTAATTTTGTTTCTCTGTTTAGGGACAGATGGATACAACACATCGAGAGATTAAAAAACAAACTGTCGGGTTAGGTATGACACAACCTTAATCAATTATATGGCTGATATATGTATGTATGTGTGTTTGGATAAGATTTTAAAAACGGTCGTTTGGACAGTTTATGGAAAAAGGCTTTTAGAGAATAACTTATGGAAAAAAAGTGGTTTTGGATAAATAAGTGTTTGGATAGTTATTTTTAGAATGACTTTTTATATTAATAAATTACTAAAAGATGTATGATTTGATTAAAAGTATAAGAGATGAAAGAGGGTAGAGAAAAGAGAAGAGAGAGGAGAGACGAGAGACGAGAGAGGCTAGAGAAGAGAGATGAGAGAAGAGAGAGGGAAAAAGAAAAAATATGGGTAATATAATAATTGGATAGTCCATAACCTCTTTTACTGTTCTAAAAGCTAGTTTCAGTAGCTTATTCAAAACCATGATTTTACCCAAAAGCACTTATGGACAAATATGACTGTTTGTTTTAAAATTTTTCCAAACCGAAATTTTGCCTAAAAGGACTTATAAAACCATGATTTCCTTTTAAACCAAACAGGCCTATATACCACACACACCAACATATCTATAATTCATTATTACTATAAATTACCAGTCCCTGATTATATATACTCATGATCACTTTCCTCAAACGACCCAATTGCCACCATTCATTAATAATATCGTATCATCTTAAGTCTCAATTCCGTTTCTTAAACTTGATTATCGTCAGTGGGTTAATTCAATTATCATATTTTTTTTTAATTAATTAATCCTGGTTGTATAAAGTTTGAAGGGTTTGCGGTGAAAACATCATCCAATTGGATTTGATCAAGTTGTAATTGAAAGGGCCAAACCCAGGCCAAATTGGATAAGGACGATCCTGAGCCATTGATTTTGTTCTTGTGACTCACTTTGTTTGGTTCGTTAGTATGCGTTATACATAGCTACGGAAGGAATATTAAGGTTAGCGTACACAGATTGGTATATAGAAAGATTCTATAACTAAAACGTGAACCAGAGTAAGTTTGAATCCGACAAATTGTTTGGTTTCCCATCCAAGTTCTTTTTCTAATTTATATATCTTTTTAATTTTCCCAACTGTCGATCTTCATCTGATCCATGATACTGACAAGATTTTTTGTTTTTCTAATTCAGTAATAACTAATTTTAGAGGTCCATTTGCGTACGTTTAGACGATTATATATGATGGCTACACCTATTTTATACATACTATATATATATATATATATAACTCAAGGATACAATCAATTAATAGGTCTGAAAAGTATTTGTTTAATTTGGACCAACAAATTAAGGATGGCACGATACCATCAGATTTGGTCGATCATCTGCAAGGGGCCAACGATTCATGAAACCAGATCATAGTCTAGATTACAGTCGACGTATTAGTAGATAAACTATATCCAACAGTATCCAAGGTAATTGATCTCATTGTGGACCAACTATATTATAAAATAGGAGAATTAATGTTTGATTCTTATTTTGTTAAAAAAAAACTGGGTTAGATTCGAGCATTATCAGTAAGCTCAATTAGAGATTTATATATTTACACGGATTTAAACTCAAAATCTTATATTTAAGTGACCAACTCATGGCGGTAATTAATTAATTATAGGACAACCATATATATATATGCACTTATTAGAATATATTAATATTTACATGATTTCCGACTCTTGCTTACCTATGTAATATCTGCTAAAAATATCAAAACAATACACATGTAGTATCCTCACCACCGTCAAAATAAAATATCTAACGAGCTGACATTAGAGGGTAAGGTTTCCTAGTAGATCCATATAGCATCACGTGGTGGTTCGGCCCCTCTTTTCTAATTTTTTTAATTAGCGAAACCTAATTGTGATTTGGTCATGATTTAATAATCGGATTTATTTCCAGGGATTACATATATAACCTTTAACCTGATGATTGGTTAATTATATCACAATTGCATTCCGGCACCACGGGGAAGAAAAATGAACAAAAGCAAATACTTGTTTAATTAGAAGCTAATTAAAACAAAGGGACGACGACGATGATGATGATTAGTTGTAAATTAATTTTCAAAAGTTGCCATACTGAGAGACGTGAAATGATTAGCATAGTAGTTTA
Source organism: Leucaena leucocephala (assembly GCA_037074615.1). Lineage (NCBI taxonomy): Eukaryota > Viridiplantae > Streptophyta > Magnoliopsida > Fabales > Fabaceae > Leucaena > Leucaena leucocephala. The sequence goes on along the minus strand of CM073523.1, from coordinate 20,458,530 downwards.
GCAATAATTAATTATGATATATGACAGGTGAGCTGCAAGCAGATGATGAGTATAATTAAGCAGAGCCTTCATCCTAATTAATTAATTAAAGTTCTTACTTTATGATGTCATATACTTGTAATCTACACATACTCTCTCCTTAACCGAACCCTATACTTGATATTCCTATTACTAGGTATCTGAGCAATCTGATATTTTTTCTAAATCCTATTGCTATGTATCTAAACAACCGACTTATCTAATTTTAGGGTTCGTGATTGTCCCTCTCAATACATTTGTTTTTAGAATGGAACTTGAGATTAATAAAAGGGGTTTGATCAAACGGGATTGGTACATTTCTTTAATAAACAGGAAAATGAAGTGAATAATAAGGGGGTTGACATGCTTTTATCATGGGTTAAGTAAATTTTTATCCACGTCTTCCCTCTTGTTGGCTTAATTATTCTACGTTCTAAGAATTTTTACTTGAAAAAGAAAGAGTGAAACCGACTCAGATCTCATAACGTTAACACCAACCTTTCTTGAACTCCGTTTTAGTTTTCAAACTTTCCCTACACTTTTCTACTCTAGCAGTTGCCACATCGATCTGATCTGCCACTAATTTGCATCTCTAATCCTCGCCTAATTCCTTTCTTTTGTAATACGACGCTAATCTTTGCTCACTCTCATGCACCTGCAAATTGATTCTTAATTAATCATCCTGAATAATGACTCCATATTACAGAATAAATAACAGAAAGCTGTTTAATTACGAGTGAATTAATTACGCAGAGAGAGGGGGTGGGGGTGGGGGTGGGAGGAACTGAAAAGTGTGGTTGCGATGGAAGCGTGAGGGAGAGGTGAGAGTGAGAGCGCGTGAGGGAGAGGTGAGAGTGAGAGCGCGTGAGGGAGTTTGTTTGTGAGTGACACTTCGAAGGTTGGAAACGCAAGGAAGATTTTGGGATGACAGAGTCATTCAGGGTTAGCTGTTTTATATATAACAAAGAGGAGGAGACGGCTTCTTCTTCCTTGCTGGACCCCTCTCCCCCACATATATATATATAACTCTTCACTCTTCACCTTTTCTTCTCACTTCTCTCCCATCTCTCTCCTATCTCTCTGCAAACACACTCACACATATATATATCTTTTTCGTCTCTGTGTAAGCTAGTTAACATGGAAGGCCCGGAGGAATTGGAGTTTGTGGGGCCGCAGTCTGATAATCATGCCACCGCCGTCACGCACGTCGCCAAGGGAAAGCGTACCAAGAGGCACCGCCCCTTCTCGCCTTGTGCTGTCGTCGCGGCCATGACGTCTAGCTCATCGAGCGTCTCCGGGGAACATCTCAGCGCCGGTGGGGATTACGGTTCCATTTCGTCCACCACAACCACCACCACTCATAATAATTATGACGAGAGCACTGAGGAAGAGGAAGACATGGCCAACTGTTTAATTCTCTTGGCTCAGAGTGGAGATTCCCATAATCTCAAGCCCCGACCTCAATCTCAAGCCGCCAGAACAGAATTACCAGGAGGCAGCCGGCGATTCGCAGATATGCCCACCGTCACCGCCTCCGGTGCTGCCAAAGTTGGTTTGTTTGTGTATGAGTGCAAAACGTGTAACCGAAGTTTTCGTTCGTTTCAAGCGTTGGGTGGACACAGGGCCAGCCACAAAAAGCCTAAGCTGACGTTAGAGGAGAAGAAACTGCCGCCGCCTCCGAAACTTATCAACAGTTATGAGATTGAAGAAGTTCCGATGAAAAGCAGCCCTCAAATTTCTCTTAAATTAGAAAATAACATGAATGGGGTTGTATCAATTAACAAGGCGAAGATTCATGAGTGTTCAATATGCGGGTCAGAATTCACGTCCGGGCAAGCATTGGGAGGCCACATGAGGAGGCATAGGGCATCCACCACAACCATGGGTGCGGCCCCTCAGGCGAGTTATGACGAAGTCGCCGGCAACACGAGGTCAGTGGTGGATGCGGTGGAAGTGAAGCCAAGAGTTCTAGCGTTAGATCTAAACCTGCCGGCGCCGGAAGAGGAGGATCATCATTATCAGCGGGATTCCAAGTTTGAGTTGACGGCGAAAGAGAAACCATTGGTGCTGTCTGCTGCGTCTTTGGTGGGATGCCATTATTAGGCCAGGGAGGGAGAAGAAAGAAAAAAACCAAGTGATAATTATTATAGTTAATTGGGGGAGAATGAATGATGGGTGAATGTGAATTATTATTAGTAGCGTTATTTTTAATTTACAAATATTGGTAATTATGAATTCTTTGGATTTATATTATAATGATAATTAATAATAATAATTCTCATTTTGACAATGCAGTAGTAGTCGTTGGTTGAACATATGGGAATACTTTGAGTAAGTAAGTGGCTAGTGTTTATGGTTGCCTTTGATTCACGAAAAGTGAGGAGGGAGTGATAGGGCATCTTTTCTTTTTCGTAAGTTTACATAATTAATATTAATTTTTTTTTTGGGTGTGCATGGAATGGATGGAGTTTGTGAGGGACTAGCTAGGGTTTGGCAGAAGCAGCGCCACAACCAAAAGTCGTGGATTAGGTTCCTTTTGGGTGCTTTTCATTATTATTATTAAAAAAAAAAGCTAAAAAGATACATGTCTTACACTCTGGGCGTCTCTTTCACTCTCAGGCTCACACTATTCCATTAAATGCACAGAATAAAGCATTATCAATTCTCACACTCCTAAGTCGATAAATGACACTGCATGCCAAACCGCCTGTTTATATCTTTCATTTTCTCTAGCTTTCTCTCTCTCTACCTCACACATATATGCATGCTTTATATTCCTTTTTTGATAGGAATATGTGTTGATCTTAATAGAAAAGATTTTAACCGTTTAAATATGAAATCTTGAATTTAAATATATGTACATATAGAAAAAATATTTAGGATAACTATCTTAAATTAAGCTTGATAATGCTTGAATCTGATAGTGACACATCTCTGATCCGTGTTACTTAGCAAGTATAGGATTTTATTTGTTGATAAAAAATGATAGCGTTGGTATTATCCCCAGGAGGAAGAGGAGAGCATGGGGATCATCTGGGAGGAGCTGGGGAGCCATACGACAAAGTTGATGCTTCCAAGAAAGATACTGCGAAGTGTGAGACCACAGGCATTTGTATTTGGATCAAGATTAATACGTAGTGGGGTCCACCACCCATCACCCACACTCACCCTGTCATCAACTTGCAAGGCCTTGTTCGTGTAATTGGCCTGTTTTAACGGGGCATGCATGATGAGTGAGATGAGACCTAATTAATTTAAGTGGAGAGAGAGAGAGAGAGAGTTAATTAATGAAGTAGATTAGGGGTAGCTAAATGGGGTGGTGGTGAGGAGGTTATGGCGAATGCTGGTAAGCAAAGCATGTGGGCACAGACATTGCGTGAGGTGTCCGAACGCATAAGAAATATATATATATGTATATATAGAGAGAGAGAGAGAGAGAGGTGGTTGACATTACAATACAATACAAGAGCACATGTAGTTGTGGGGAGGTTCCCGTGGTGTTATTATTCTCTCTCCTTTTACAAATATGCTTAGCTTAGCTTACTTCTCTCCTTTTTTTATTATCCTCTCTCCAAGCAACTTCATCTCCCCCATCATCCCCTCCTTCCATTATTCACTCAATATAATGCTCTTTTTATCCTTAATGTAGGACATATTTAACTAATTTGATTATATTAAGAAAGTTGATTAATTTAATTCATATGGGATATTATTTTCAAATACTATAATCATCTTCCTTAACTCCCTCCCTTCCTCTTTTACTTAATTATTATTATTAAGGGATTATCAGTAGAGATAATTTAGAAAAAAGTTGATAAATATAGAGAATATGCATGTCTTATATTTAGGACCAAGATCAACTCCCCAATTAAGTCATATATTAAGGACTGGATTGAGGGGTACTTTATTTTCTTTCACATCCCATCTCTCTCTCTCTCTCAATAAGCTAATATAAATATTCTTTTATTAGAAACAATATTTGGTAGAAACATTGTATGAGAAGGGTCATCTCTTTCTCTCTTTTACTGTTGTGTTAGATTCAAACACTATTAGATCTAATTGAGATTATAACGCTCTCAAAAAACTTTTTTATATTTACATAAACTAGAACATGAGACTTTCACAATAATCCCCCAATCTTTTACATAATTCAGATTTTTTGTCTGAACATTTGAAAGCGTCCCTCTCTCAAGTTTATCCTTCTCTCAATAATCCCTCAATCAATTTAGTTTCATTGTTTATTAAATTGACATAAATTCAACCGAATTATTGACCTGATCTAATAGGATACTTATATATATGATTATTATTTGGTTAACTAGCCATGCATAATGTTGAAAGAGGAAAAAAGGCTATAAAATACCTACTGTATTTAAGTTTGGTGGTGTGTTTTCATTTTTATTCTTAAAAAAAAAGGCAACTTTTCTTGGGACCGGATATAATCACTCCATTTGTTTAAAAGAGACATGTATAGGGTTCTGTTAGGCTAGTCCATATCAATTGCTCAGTTAAATTTACATAATCTAACAACAGATGAACTAAATTGATTAAGGAAATTATTGGCCAATGACACGATAGAGGCTTGGACTCTCTTTTTTCCCCCAAGTATATGTAGAACAGTCATATTTAAAGTATTATCGGGTACTAGATGTGGATATTTTTTTCAACATTAATTGATTCGAATCTTAATTCATCATATTGTGAGGATTAACCCATTCCACTAGATTCAACTTCGTTGGTAGAGGCTGGCCTGGACTCTGCACTAATGCGAAATTGAAGATTTTGAAACCTATCAAATAAAAACAAGTGCAACTTATATAAATTATTGATCACACTTTTTGCCGCAACATAGATGACACTTAATCCATAAATCTATAAAAGTGAACGCAAAACCAAGAAAAGGTAGCGTGGGTTACTTAAAAATAAGCCTTGTCGGGTCCAAACGGCCGAAGAAACCAAATTAGTAATGAGAAAAAAGAGACAAAGGCATATGGGATGCCGATATGAGAGAGTCCTTTAGAGGAAAAAGAAAGAGGAAGGTTTTATTGAGAGTTTACTTCACCAGAAACATGACAAAGTAGATTAGATTAGAGGCTTTGGCTTAATATTTAAACTCAACAACTGGAAGAAGTTACGTAGGAATAGCCTTTATTTAATTTTTTTTTTCATCGTGCACCGGTATCCTAGACGTTCTTGTCACAAAAAACTCAATAGACCCAGACTAATTCGGATTCAAGATATGATAAGAACTATTAAAGTTGGCCCCCTAACTTTTAGGGTGCCATATATCCACATCTCAAACTCAAAATTAATAGTTAAGTTATAATAGTCCCTGTCAGCTTATCTAGCCCGTTGAATAGCCTTTATTAGTTTTAATTACTGGGGAAGGGAAACCGCATAAGCAAATGAAAACAGAGCATGTAGTTGTTATCCTTTTTTGTTTGGAGAGTGTGTAGTGCTAAAACTGGTCACGTTTTGTCGATAGGGACAAATAATGACTTGGTTTACTATGTGGCTTCTTGTCCTATTTATTATCTCTCTGAATCAGGTTTTTTATGAATTATTATGAGCCATAATAAAAAGTAGGCATTGGCGAGCCTTTCTATTTGGGCAAATGGGGTTCAACAAATTTCGATCCGACCAAGGAACTACTAATCCTTTTATTGATCAAAACAGAGTTTGGCTCCAAAATTAAGTAGAACCTAACCTTATCTATTATTATTATGGGTTTGGTATGCGATTGCGGATCAATTAATGCGAATCTCTCATTTTCTTCTCGAGTGGTTGTTCTTGCTTTGGTTGGAGTACGGCTACCTAAAATCTACTTCACTGGTTTGAGTTTGGTTGGCTTTTCCATGGCAAATACAATGCTAAAAAATATTCCATAGGCCACATATTGTATTATTTAGATTATATGTTAACACATGGCAGTATTTGCTTAATCTGGTGCATGACCCGACAACAACGTGGTGCTATTTGTAACCTCTATAGATATTTGCCCATGTTTTTTTAAGATATATCTCTTCTCCTGAAGCCAATTTTCCAATCACAACGTTCTTATCCCCAAAATATCCAATTTTGTATCCGTGGATAACTTGGATTAGTCACCCTAGTCCTTTGTAGTCAGGTACAGAAGGTCTGATTTCAAGCCAACCACAATAACTGAACAGAAAATACAAGGATATTTATATGGGGAAATTTCGCTCTGATCTTAAAGAAGACAAATTATTATTATCAGATCATATGAAATTATCAAATTGACATGAAGTCTCAAAAAACCTATTGGCAATTTATTAGAATTGTGAAAAAGATGAATTTACTCTAAATTGTCATTAATTGTGCATTGACTTGTCAATTGAGGTGCCCTAATTTGATGTTAGTGGCACCATGACTTGTGATACCCTAACTTATCAATTGTAACACCACAAATTGTTATTAATGACACATTGACTTATCAATTAAAATAACATGGCTTCCCTTATCGTTAGTAGTCAATTGAGCGACTCTGACTTGTCATTGATGACACTCTGTTTATCATTAGTAATATATTAATTTATCAATTGAAAAGTAAGGTAAATTTATCTTTTTACGATTCTAATAAATCATCCACATATCCTTTAAAACTTTATATCAATTTGATGATTTCATAATATTTAATAGGGATAATTTGCCTTTTTGGGACTTCAATGTAATTCCCCTCATGTGGTGTAATCTTCCTTTGGCTGATCAGTGAGAAGAAGAGATAAGCATATAAATTGTTGGTTCAGCTAGTAATGGATTTGTTGGACTAAACAGGCCACGTTTATTTAAATCCAAAGAGTGAACCCCACTATCATTCGCAAACAGTATAATTTCATTTAAATTTCATTATCCATTGAATAATTCTGCAAAAATGCACACCCACTAATTAGTTGACCACCCAACAAGTTAATTATTACATGTTAGGGACTGAATTGTGAAACAGTATTTGCATTATTTCAGAGAATACATTAACGAGAAATAAACTTTGCTGAACCAAGTCATTTAACACCCAATGTTAGGGATCAATCAATAACTGGGTGTCAGAACTTGGAAACCGCCCTGTAAATTCTCTTCTTCGCCCTTCCCTTTTGTTACTTATGTGTCAATAATCTTATACTTTCTCCATATCCACTATTTGTCATTTCCTCCTCAAATCTGCTTCATTTGTTTCAAGACTACAAGAAGATGCGCTGCTCATTCACGTTTCTATTCTGTGTGCTCGCAATATCTTTAATTGCATCTTTTCATTCAAAACTCAAGAAAAGGAAATTGTTTCAAAGGGCCCACCAAAGAATTTACATGAAAAACACAATAAACAAACGCTGGTAGAATACACGAGCTTAATCAGTCAGTTTCAGCAAATTTGTTGCCCTCCAATATGCATATCCAAATCAATCAGAATCTGCAAGAGACACCACAGTAAATAAATTATTGGACTCCGACATTTTTTTTATTTTCATTGCATGGACTGCAGCTCAACATAACCTTCAATTAACATATTAAGAACTAGCAGAGGAGATTTTCCTCCACTCAAACAAACACCACTTATTCATTTCCATTCGTCAATCATTCCAATACTGGAACCATGTTCATGAGGGATAATGGCTCATAAGTGCCACTCAGAGGTATTAGGATATTTACTAACAATGGATGCTTAGTACCTTAGGCTGAAACAGGACGCTTGCACCAGCAGATGAAATTTCAGAACAGGCCAGTGCTTAGTTTGCAAAAACATTCACCCGAACTCTAGCCGTAACTTCAGGATGTAGCTTTAACTCTGCAATATACTCTCCTGTTTCCCGGATCTCTGGAAGAGAAACAATTTTCTTGTCTACCTCCCTGAAGAGTAACGACATAAAATAAAAAAAGGAATGAATTAAACAGATAACCGAACATGAAGATCAATTCATTTATCAAATAAAAATATACTAAAGTATTCATACGGTTCTTAATATAAAACATAATTTGTAGTGTAATTTGCACTAGAAATTAGATCCTATACTAAGGACAGGAGTATCATTATTTAATAATAGACAGATGAAGTATTGAACATAGAATTATCAACTACCCTCAACACTTCGGGACAACAATAAATCTCAAGAACTAGGATGATCGTTTAGTATGTGGACGCTGAGCCAGTTAGAAGTTTATGGCCAGCCATATGTGCTCAAGTGACATCACTTCAAAGCAATGGAGTCACTAATAAAACAACAGGCAAATTCAGTTTGAATGTGTGTGTGTGTTTCAGATAATTTGTGCAAAATTTTCAAAAGGAGTTCTATATATTGAGAAGACTGTCGTACCTCTGAAGCTGTGCCTTGATTATATCAACAAGATCTTGAGCTGTAACACTAAAAAGGGGGGAAAACAATAATTATCAAAGTAGATTAAATTTGAGGGCATAAGTTAACTGCTTAGCATGGCACTGGTCAAAGCTCACCTTCCAAAAATTTGTTTTCCTTTACCACCTTTACGCTTCACTTTAAAAGCTCCAACAGTTTCAAAAATTAGAGCAAGTTGTTGTGCCTCCTCTTTTACCTGCAGAACAATGAACTTAGATAACATGTAGCATCGATGAAAACAAAGTTGCAGAAACAACTATGTACAGAATTTAGAAGAAAATAAAATATTGCTCAAACATTAGACGAAAAATAAAACGAAAATAAGAAGGATGATGATGAAGAGACTTCATGTTCAGCAATCTGTCATGTGAAACTCAGTTTCAGCCCTTGATGCAACTGTTCTACATAAAACTTAATAGCATAGCATTCTTACCTCCTACTCATAACAGCAAGCTTTGCAGGGCAAAACCACAAAATGTTCTGCTAAATAATAATATGAGGAATAGGACAAATTACCCGTCTTTTCTCAGCCTCAATTCTTTCCTCCTCCATCTTCATTTCCCTGGGGAGAGAAGTTAATAAAAATGAGACATGAGAAAATTCAAGGAAAAATTATCCCAAAACCGTGGCACACGATGCTTAACTGCCTTCATTTTTAAACACTGATTACATCATTCATTACAACAGAAAAATCCAACCATGAAAGATATGTTGCACTCAGATAACTAAGGCTGACTGGAAATTTAATTATTCAGTCACCATAACTTGCCTATAAGAATTGTCAAGTAGAAATGGCTGGATTGTGACTTTCTAATTAAGAAGTATCCACTATTATAAAACAAGAAATGTAGCTGTTTTCAGCAAAAGGGCACTAGCACAATCCCATGTCTCAATAAATGTATATTGCAGAAGTTCCAATATCATTGTAGCTACCATGTTAAGGAAACATACATAAGCTCAACCATAACATTAAAGCCCAATTGATGTAATATAAAATAAACTAGACAAGTTTGACTGTGCATCACACTGAGTCTGAAATAATATTCATTATTCATGAATCATGAATAATACACCTTGCTAAAGATTTGATATTTTATATTGATGATTGCGGCAAGTGCAGTTATTCTAATTAAGGTCTATAGTAAATAAATATTCTTTTTCACTCAGATATAGAAGATATGTTACTTGCAGATGTATAGTTCACACAACAAGGACCAACCTTAGCAATAAAATGTTCAAAACATCCAATTTTGCATGGAAGAAGAAAATGTGCGTGTGAAGTTTTATTTCTTGAGAAACCTCTTAAGAGGAGGAAAACGAATGATGTGGTCTAGTGAATTAGTAAAGCTCCAATTGCTAACATTTTCACTGAGCTCCTTACATTGGCTTCGTTTGCAAAGCTGAGAAAAGTATTTGGAGTTTGCAACATGCTGAATCCAGCTTAAGAGTTGCAGCTCATATTATTAAAATGAATACATGGTTTTTCACTATAAAAGAGTAACTATTGGATAAGTCAATATTGACCTAATCTACTTATTGTTAGCAATGTACCTAGTTGTTAGTAACGAATCTTCTGTTAGACTGGCCAACAGTTCTTGGAATAAAACAGTACCATTCCAGAATATATTGCTATCGTTTATGACTTTATGCTTCCATGTTTCAGTTTTTCCCTTTACCTGAACTGTTACAAAATTAAACGTAAAGGAAAAAAAACTGAAACAGGGAAGCCAAGACAAGTGCAAGAGACGACAGAATGGTGGTATTTTATTTGATAGACCGTAGTCCGTTAATAGGAATTTACAAACTCAGTAAAAAGCAAACAAAGAGGCTAAATTGGAGTCAAAACTAGATTCCTATTGATCTGCAACATACAGTACCCATGACCAGCTAATAGAAATAACTAAAACAGAAAACAAACGACTAAGAAAAGTATCTAGACTTGGTCACTATTGACTTATCCAACAAGATGAAATATATTTTTCAGAAGTGGTTATAGATAGAACGTCTACTTTTTATGGTACGACAATCAAATATCACCCACACCATCATGTCCAATTAAATAGCTTAACTATCAGCTTTATACGCTACCTTGCAGTAAGCACATCAACTGCCTACGACAGATTCCCTTGTATACGAGATAGTGGGCATAGTTATATTTCCTGAAAATTTATAGTTGATCCTATTGTTGGAATTACAAGGGACTATCCTAGAAGTTCTATATCCACTGAATTTTATTTTATTATTTAAAAGGCACAATGACAAGAATAAGTAAAGCTGTAAAATATTCAAAAAGATAAATGATGTTAAAATAGGTAGCTCATTAGGAGGTCTTGCATGGTTTGATTAGACATTACTTGAGCAGCAAAGGAGTGACAATCTGCGCCATTCCCGTGGGTAGCAGATAATTTCTGAAAAACCCAGCCCTCACATCTAGAAGTTGCCCTTGCTTTCCAAGATCAGGAACGTCTTCCTTCAAGATAATCTGACCTCACAAATAGCATAAGAGCAAGATGGAAGCAGCAGCAGCCCATCATTACGCGGGAAGTGAAGTGCAATAATTAGTCAAAGAATTCAGACTAGGCTACACATGAATTAATAATAATCAAGAACAAAAGCGACTGCCTAGCTTGCGTTCCCCACCTCTCCTACTTCTACGGAAGACAGAGCTTTCATTTTCCCCTTACAGTTTCGAGAGTAACCAAATAAGGTAATTAAAAGCTTCGAAAACATAGATGATAGTACAAATTATCCTGAACAGTATCCCCACTACCTTTCTAGTTTTCTTCGTCTTCTTTTGAGCAAAAACCACGAAGACCTTCCTGCTGTTGGGCAATTTAGTGCCTTCGTTCAATCTTTCACCGACGCTCTGCAACAGAGACGAAGAACTCCAAGAGAGATTATACACTACGGATGCCATTGTAGTCCCCTGCACCCAGAGCTCAACTTACCGTGTGTCTCCCCACTTCGCGCTCTAGTCTTATCTTCTTCAATTATAAGCGCGCCCAGCCCCATTCGCGACATGTCGTTTAATCAACTCTTAAACGAGCACAACGACAGGGTCATTGTGAGTCGTCCACATAAAATTGAAAATCATCTTAACTATTAAACAGAATAGTTTATATTATTAATGTCGGGCTATTATATAATAATGTTAGAAAGCCATTCAAGTGAAGGCATGATGTGCTGACAAGTAGATCAGATTTTAAAATTGTATTGAAAGCATAAGCTTTGTCCAAATTCTGATTTATGAAATAAGTCTCTCTCTATTTTTTTTATAAAATTTAGGATGTGTTTGGATTAGTTTTTGGAGAATAGATTATGGGAAGAATAGATTTTGGGAAGAATAGATTTTAGGAATAGAGATGTTTAGATAATTAGTAGCAGAATCACTTTTTATATTGGTAAATTACTAAAAAGGGTATGATTTTATTAAAAGTAAAAGAGAGGAAAGATGATAGAGAAGAAAGAGGAGAGAGAAGAGAGTATAGAGAGGAGAGAGGGGAGAGAAAAAGAAAGATAAGAGAAGAGAGAGGAAAGAGAAAAAGAGAGATAAGAGAGGAGAGATAGTGTAAAAAAAGTAGATGTAGAATAGTAATTGGATAATCCATAACCTAAGTTTCAAACCAAAAGCTATTTTCAGTGGCTTATTCAAAATCTAAGTTTTAAACTAAGGTTTTGTTCCAAATCAATTATCAACAAAAATGACTGTATATGTAAAAAGTTTCTAAACTTCGATTTTAGCTAAAATCAATTTTTAGAATTGATATCCCAATACACTTAGGTGACAAGAATAAAGAGAAGGGAATATGATATAGAAACCATTGGTTTTTTAGTGGTTTGATGTGATTCAAACCAATCAAGATTGACGTAAATAATTAAAAAAATGAAACCAAATCTGTTTGGTATATGTTTGGTAGAGTAAAAGTAGAAACCAAGAAGTGGAAGTAAAAAGTAGATTCTTTCAATTCCCTCGTTTGATACGATATAAGTTATTTTTACTTCTATTTCTACTTTTAACATTTTTTATTATTTTAATTTTATCAAAAAAAATTAAAAATTAAGATGATAGAAGTTGAAATTAAAATTTTCAAGCTATTTTATCCTAATTATAAAATTCTTAAATAATTTTAACTTTTTTCAAGTTATAAAAATATATTTTGAACTATTTTACTCTAAGTTATAAAAAAATATATATCAATTCTATAATCATTTCTATCATACTAAATAAATTTTTAAAATTTATTTTCAACCTAATTCTATTTTTATTTCTATTTCTACTTCTACTTTCGTCAAGAACTCTTCTATCCTACCAAATATACCCTTACATTGTTTTTTTTTAATTTAATAAATGATATAATCACTTTTAATGTTTAAAGCATTACAAATTTTCATATCTCCTAATAAATATATTTCATAATATTTTAAATTTATCTTCTCCAAGTTGAGGTGGCTTATCACTTCAGTCTTCAACCAACGTAAAAACGATAGCTTCACATTGATTTTTAAACGAAAACTAATTAGATTGCTTATGGAGAGGCATAAACATGGGACTCCCTCGTACCAGTACCACCATACACATGGAAACTATATTATTCTTTATATAATAATAATAATGCACACATGTTATCAAATAAATAAATAAGCACACCTAAGTATTTATTATCTGATGTCTTTCAGCAAAAGCTCATACTCATCGAGCCCCACGAAAAGACCCATCTTAAAAGTCTAATTTTACTGCGACGGTTATATACGCTTCCCCCCCCCCCCCCCCAATCACATAGCATTTTCTTACTTTCTATAAATATATTAAATTAATTATAAACATGTTGTTAGTTAAGAGTGCTAGTATCTGCCAAGAGATTTTGAATATTATTAACATCGTACTAGAAATAAAAATTAATTAAATAGTCAAGGGAAACCCAAATTTCACACTTGAAATTCTGCGCAAGCCGCCATTGTAAACCAGGTTATTGTTGCATATGGTAAATACTTCCTAAAATATTTTTTTAATATATTTAGTATTTTAAAATATTTTTTCAGGTATATTCACCATCCTAAAGTATTTTGTAATGCAAATTTATCTTTAGTACTTTAGAATGCTATATATACTTAAAACAATATTTTAAGATACTACATTAATCTTAATTTTGTTGTTATATATTGTAAAGGGTTTATGTTCATCTAATATTTTAAAGTATTTTTTTAAATATATCCAGTATTCTATAATATTTTATGATATAATTTTACCCTTAAAAATTTAGAGTACTAGACATATTTAGAAAAATTATTCATGATGTTTGATAAACCTACCTTATTGTAAATCCTAGAGTTCTCTTGAAAGGCAAGCTCCCATGACGCCATCTTATTTCTGAACATGTCAAATAACATTGCCAATAGATTGACTATTGAATTTTGAAGACTTTAAACTGAATGGTGGGCATGAAATGGAAAAGACAAAAATGAATTCTTTTATATACAGGAGAGAAAGAATTAGCGGACAAGAAGACAAAATCAAGTTAAAATATTCAACATGTAATTGGTCGTCCAATGAAGCTACCTAGACTCAACACACACACACACACACACACAGCACGCACGTATATATATATATATATATATATATATATATATATATAAACTCTTTCATCAGATGCTATATAATTTTCTTTTTCATACTCTTAGCTTTTTGGGTACATGCAAGGGAGGTTGCAAGTGGGGAAGGATTTCCTGTTAGTTCACACAGTTGACCTTATTGTTCTATCTCTGCAAATCTATCTGTATTTCCCATTAGTTTCAGCCTCTCTTATAAATATAGGAGAATCGTCTCTCGTGTCTCTCTTTGTATCTTGAGAATCCGAATTGAATTACAGCTTCAGAAACATCTGAGAAATTCAAGAGAAAGATAAAAAAATGATTTCAAGGGCCATCACAACAGCGTCTGGTTTCCAAAATCTCTCTCATCAAGGCCTGCACAATATGTTTCCTGCTGCTGATGATGATGATAATAATCTGGTTGAATCAGCTCCTTCTCAATCAAGCTCCCTCACGTTCAATCTCTCTGTCCTCAAAGACAAGCTTACTCATTTGCAGAATCTCGCCGGTATTCTTATCTCCTCGGATCAGATCCTACCGGAATTAACATGTACAACGTTAGCCAGTATGAATTCTATAATCCAGGCGTTCATAGTCACTGCCTCTTCCATGATGCTCACATGCCAAGACATGGTCCTTAATTTCTCTCCACCACCACCGCCACCACCAGGTACCCATCATTGCACTGAGTCCAACTTTGGCAATTATACAACTAGTGTTACGAGTAACATAGCTCAACACAGAGGGCCGCAAGGCATCTTCTCTAATCCTGATGATCAAAGCTTGGAAAGGTTCGGTGGTGAAAGCTATGATAATAATCTCAAGGATGGTGATCCGGGTGTTGGAATTATTAGTGAAACGAAGAGAGAATTGTGTCAAGGAGATGAAACCAATGAAGGAAAGAACGACGAGGACATAATTGAATTGGACGCTGCAGATTTGTTAGCCAAGTACACGCATTACTGTCAAATTTGTGGGAAAGGGTTTAAACGAGATGCGAATTTGAGGATGCATATGAGAGCTCATGGGGATGAGTACAAGACAAGTGCGGCTTTGAGCAACCCGATGAAGAAGATAAGAGACAAAGAATGTTCGATGAGCACTACGTTTACCCCTAAGAAATACTCATGTCCACAAGAAGGATGTAGGTGGAATCAGAAGCATGCAAAGTTTCAACCTTTGAAGTCAATGATATGTGTGAAGAATCACTATAAGAGAAGTCATTGTCCGAAGATGTTCGTGTGCAAGAGGTGCAATTTGAAGCAGTTCTCTGTGCTGTCTGATCTGAGAACACATGAGAAGCACTGTGGGGATCTAAAATGGCAGTGTTCGTGTGGTACAACGTTTTCAAGGAAAGACAAGCTCATGGGACATGTTGCTTTGTTCGGTGGCCATGCTCCAGCTGTCGGCGGCGGCTTCTCGTATTCTGGGAAATTGCAACTGCATGAGAAGATGGTAGTTCAACAAGATGATGATGCGTTTGATATGATTGATCAAGAAGGTCTTCTTTTCCAAGCTTAACTGTTCTATATACTTAAATAAAAACTGCATAGTTATATAGTCAGCCATGTGCACTTTTATATATGAAAGCTCAAAATTATTGTCTTGTAATTTGAATTTAAATTTACCCATTTGTGAGTCATGAGACAGGATAGGAGTTTGAACTTTATAGCATCATGTAATGTTATCTCCCCCCCCCCCCTCCCCAAAAAAAAGAACAGTTAATTATTGAGGTAAACTGAAATATTTAAGATATGATTGAAAGAAAGCTTAATAATGGGAAAAAGTTTTTTGGGAATAAGGTTAAACATAAATTACGTTTGTTGGAGGGTTAAGTGGGTAATTATCCAATACTCCTTGCTGACAAATTTGTCTCAACAGATTTTTGTTGTTGAATCTCTTTTGGAAATTCTCCCCATTGCTCTCTTTTTGCCATTATTCAGCCACAATCTTCTCCCTTCACAACTCCAGCATTGTACGTACGTAATTTTCTCTGCCTTTCTACATTTTACAGTCATTCTAAGATCTGCAGTTACAGTGTCATTCAAGATTAATACGAAGAGCTTTGATGTTGGTTGTTTGTTTTCTTCCTCCAAGTTAACTAAAAAGGTTTTCTAGTTACTAATTTATAGTTAGGCAAACTATATGATACAAAAGAAAGTTAGGAGCAAAGGTCAGCAAGGCGAGGAGGCTTCAATGGCTTATAATTAATTCCATTTATCCTTGCTGATTGTTTATTTATCTGACAACCAAGAATCGTATTATACCCGACTGCTATATCATGAACAACTAATTAGAAACATACTTCGTCATTCCCTAATAAGTTCCTTTTAAGCAAATTGCATTGTTGGATTGTTAAAATTAGTTAAAAATAATAAATATGTATGAGATATATTTTTTTTTAATATATCTTTATTTATAAGTAGGTAAGTGAAAGTAAGAAAAAAAGATAATGAGATAGAGTATATTAATTAAAGATAAAATAGATAAAAATATATATTTAATATGAAGACAAATATAAAGTAGATCTTATAAAAGGGACAGATCATTTTAAAAAAAATGATATTATAATAAGGGATGGAAGGAGTAGTATTTTTTGCATAGGTTGGTGAGTTGTAAATGTAAGACTAGCTAGTTTAGTACTCTATCCGGTCCTAAATATAAAAGTTAAATGGGGAGTCGATTTAGGTCCTAAATATAAGACTCAAATTTATTTTATCTCCTAAAATTATAATTTTTTCCCAAAGTATCTATTAGGCCAGCAGGCCTAAATTACTGAATAAATATATCTCATATACAATAAAAAAATAAATAAAAATGTATATTACATAAAGCTATTCTCCAGTATATATATACTAAATTATTTCATACATTCTAATTGGGCCACTTCAATGGATTTGACCCATTATAAAGTCCATCACTCTCCCTCAAGTTGGATGCCCAAATATATCAACAGCTCCCTACTTATTAAGGAGTCTAGTTTGTATATCATGACCAACTACTTTTGTCAATATATCGGCTTCTTAATCCTCTGATCTTACATGTCTTAAATCAATGACTTTTCCTTGCAATTTTTCTCTAACAAAATGACAGTCAACTTCAATATGTTTAGTTCTTTCATGAAACACTGGATTATTGGCAATGTGTATAGCATATTCGCTATTACAATAAACATTCACTAGACTGAGCATAGCAATATTCAGCTCCTTCATCAATCCCATTGTCCACACAACTTCTGACATAGCCATTGCCAATGCTCTATATTCAGCTTTTGCAAATAATCTGGAAATAGTATTTTGCTTCTTTGTTTTCCACATAATGAGTGAACCCCCAAACTTTAACAGGTATCCTATCACGAATTTCTTTGTGGTTGCACACAATGCCCAATCTGAATCACAATAACAACTAAGGGAGTTATCTTGATCTGCACTTATCAAAATCCCTAAGCCTGACTTCTGTTTCAAGTATCTCACAACACCCAACACTGCACTCATATGTGTCTTTGTCAGTGTCTGCATAAACTGGCTCAATACTAGCACAACAAAGCAAATGTCAGGTCGTGTAGAAGTTAAATATACCAAACATCCTACCAATCTTCTATAACTCCCTGCATCCTCCAGCAAGTCTGAATCTTTGTCTTTTCCTTCTTCAAATGTTCTGAGTTTCAATGTTGGGGACATTGGAACAGAAATTGGCTTGAACCCACTTAATCCTGTGTCTGCAAGTAAGTCCAAAACGTATTTCCTTTGTGACAGAATTACGCCTTTCTTGGATCTAACTATCTCTATCCCAAGAAAGTATTTCAATAATCCTAAGTCCGTAATCTTAAATACATTGTGCAGATAGTTTTTAACTTCATTAATTCTATTTTCACAGCTGCAAGTAACTAAAAGATCATCAACTTATACAAGAATCATTACTATGCCATCTGAAAAATATTTAAAGAACAATAAATAATCATTTTTACACTGAATAAATCCTGCTACAATCAATGAGGAAGTCAACTTATGGTTCTATTGTCTAGATACTTGTTTAAATCCATACAATGATTTCTTTAACTTATAAACCATATTAGTCTTATTAGACCCAAAACCTTGTGGTACTGTCATGTAGACTTCTTCTTCTAAGTCTCCCTACAAAAAGGCATTGTGTACATCCATATGATATAAATTCCAGTTATTCATTACAGCTAACTTAAGAATCAACACTATATTCATTTTTATCATTGAGGAGAATGTTTCATGATAATCTACTCCCTCTTTCTGATTATATCCCTTTGCCACCAGCCTAGCTTTCAACTTATCTATGTCACCATTTGAGTTGTATTTAATCTTGAAGACCCATTTACACCCAATAGGCTTCTTTCCTTTGGGTAATGGTACTATATCCCATGTCTGATTATTTTCAAGTGCCTCCATTTCTATTTTTATTGCTTTCACCTATTCATCATTCTTCATTGCTTCTTCATAAGTTCTAGGTTCACTAACAGAGTCAATTTTACATAGGTAACATAAGTGTGAAGTAGACACATTTTCATATGTCATGTATTTGTTCATAGGATATAATCAAGTTTTCTGATGACTTTCATGTTGATCAGTTCCAGCCATATTAAAAACATAATCCCTAGACCAAATAGGTGGTCTTCTATCCCTATTAGGTCTTCTGTTAGCCTAGGAAATGGATACATTGTCATTCACAGGATTCTGTTCTACTTCTGTTCTTGCAGGATTACGCACATGAATTGATTCATCATCAAATAGAAACAGTTCCTACATGTCTTCTCTCACTCCCCCTTGATCTGAAGCATGGTGTTCTTTAAATGGGAATTTATCTTCTACGAATGTGATATGTCTCCTAACAAATATTGTCTTACTTTTCAAATTGTAGAATAAACATCTCTTTCGATTATTTGGGTATCCTAGGAATACACATAGGTCAGACCTAGGCTAGAATTTATCTGCTGAAGTCAAGTTAGTGACATACGTCAATGAACCCCAAGTTTTAGATTATCTAGATTCGGTTCCTTTCCATATACCTTTTCAAATAGGGTTTTATATTTCAACACCTTAGATGGTATTCTATTGACTAGGTAAGTAGCCATCTTCACACACTCCCCCCAGAACCTAATTGGTACTCCAAATTATATCATAAGGCCTCTAGCAATTTGTATCAATGTTCTATGTTTCCTTTCTACTATTACATTCTGTTTCGGGGTATATGGACAAGAGGTCTCATGGATTATACCATTTTCACAGCTGGAAAAAAGCATTTCAACACCGGTTGAAAATGGCATTCAACATCGCACACACAACCGGTGTAGAAACGGACCGTGTAAAAAGTCAGACATTTAACCCCGGTCCTATAATCGGTGTAGAATGTATAATTTTTTACACCGGACTAAATTTTAAATCGGTTCACATTTACATCCGGTGTATTATTTTTAACATCTGCACCGGTTGAATATTGGGACGGTGTAGATTTTTCAAATGTTAACACCGGTTGAATATTGGGACGGTGTAAATTTTTAAATTTTTAACACCGGTTGAATATTGGGACGGTGTAAATTTTTAAATTGTTAACACCGGTTGAATGTTCGGACGGTGTAGATGTTATTAAATTTAATTTATATGTTCTTACTACACCGGTGGGTATGTACCTCCGATGTAGATGTTATTAAATTTATATTTGATAGATTTCGTTGGCCTGAAGCTTCAGAAGTAAACTGCCCAAATGTAATATATGACTCAATCATCGATCATCATCATTTCAAGATGCCAGAGACATATATAATTCAATTGCTCATTATATTATTCATTGAATAAAACTCAATACAAAAATGATACAATTTGAACAGAAAAATGTATTCAGTGAAAGACAAATACTATTGAGAAGGAAGGATTTGAACAAAAAACTCTGCCCACCGATTACGCAGGTCCTCAATATCTTGGTCAGGAAATGGATCAGGTTGTTCAAACATCTGAAATATGAAATCAAAATCAAAGAAATTAAGGCATTACTAATTTAGATTAGATTGACAATTAAGAAATATGAAATCATTCAAAATATAATTTTACCTCCCCACTTAGGTCAATCCTATTTGCCAAGATAATATTGACCATGTGTCTGACTATGTAGAAGCCGCACAAGTTGCTTTCTCTGGGTTGCCTTCGACTCTGTAATGTTAACAAGAGAAAAATTATTTCTCATCATCAAAACGGGGAACCTAGCTAACACCTAATATATACTTTTATTACCATCGGTGTGATCCATTCAGGGTCCCTCACCAAATTAGCGTGCTTAAGGCCCCTTGCAACTGCGAATGTCCTCATAGCCCTATGACCAAAGTTAACAAGTTAGTAACCCATTTATCACACAGATCATTGTGTATAGAAGAGAACTCACGTACGTGTTCATGATCTTCCTAACATCCATCGAGGGCTTGTAATGGAGGGAGCATAAGAAGAAAACTTTATAGCTATGCTTACATAGGATGACAAGTTGCCAATGATTGCTGTAGATATTAGTTAAAAGAAAATGAGTATTATAATTAAGCAACTACAAAACTAGTATATATAAAATAAAATGAAACATTATTATTCTTACTCATGCATATATGGTGCGAAGAAACAATCAATATCGGTTTCACCGAGCCTCTCTGAAATGTATGCAAGTCTCGAAGATTGAGAGGTCCCTTTAGCATAAATCTGAATTGGGCATAGGAATCCGAACTTTTTTTGTTTGCCCTTGGAGGAAACCAACTCAGCTTGCATGTACCTACAGGCAATGCATGCACGACATTAGTTGTAAGACTTGAACTTTGTTATTACATATATTTACATTCAAATGATTCTTAAAAGTGTGGTTAGTAAATTCAGTTCCATTGTCACTTCTTATCTTCTTTATCTTAGCATCAAATAGAGTCAATATGTAGTTTACAAAGCTTTTCACACAATCATGAACTCTAGACTTATATTTCAGCAAAAAAATCCAAGTTGAACATGAGAAATCATTGACAATTGTTAGAAAATATTGATGTTCTGCTTGTGTGGGGGTCCTATAGGGCCCCCACATATCCAAATGGATCAACTCAAAACATGCTTGACTCTTGATGTAACTAGACGAGAAAGGGAATTTAGTCTGCTTAGACTGAATGCACACCTCACATGTCTTATTCAATGTCATGTTAGAATCGGTTACAATGCTCAAATGTCTCAGTACAGAAACAGGGCCATGCCCAAGTCTGTCATGCAACATAGTCAAATCATCAGGTTTGCTTATTTTTCCATTTTCTATAGTATTAGCACAGGCAGATTTTGTATCTAATTTTAAGACATATAATTCGTCTATCAATCTACCAGTCATCATCTTCCTCTTCTTTCCATCCTGGAGATCCTGCGCCACACAATAGTCAGGGAAGAAGACTACCTTACATTTTTGTTCTTTAGTAAGTCTAGATACTGAAATCAAGTTAAATTTTAATTCTCATGCATATAAAACATTTTTCAAGATTATTTCATCTTTTAATCGTACAGTTGCTACATGTGTTACCCTTATCCGTTGTCCATTTGAAATTTTGATATTTTGAACGGGCCCGTTATTTGTCTTATATGCACAAAATAGATTTAAGTTTTCTATCAAATGCTTGGAGGCTCCTAAATCTAAGACCCATTGAACAGGTGCTTGTGTGAGGGTATTAAAGCTAGGCAAACCTGTACCGGTGAGAGCATGCACTCCTGTGTCCAAGTCCTTGTTCAGAAGCTCGATCAATCTGTCATATTGCTTCCTTGTCAAGGTTGGCATCACTGTACTGTTCAGATTTGGTAAATGGTTCTCAATTTGGTTTGAATCAACTGTGAGTTGATTAGTTGAGACATTTTGATTGGAGTTTTTCCTATTGCCTCTAAAATCCGGCGGGTATCCCACTAGTTCCCAACAAATTTCCTTCGTATGACCTTTCTTACTGCAGTGGCTACATTCCTGTGGAGGTCCTCTTCCCCTGCCTCTCCCTCGTCCTCCCTCTGGATGTGTTCATTGCTATTCCATCCATTGGATTATTTGGGGAGGAATTAGCAATGACTTTCTGACCCTCGTCTTATGTAATCATAGCAAAGGCCTGATTCACAGTGGGAAGAGGACTCATTAATAAAATTTGACTCCGTGCAGACGCAAAATATTCGTTTAATCCCATGAGGAATTGAAGGAGTTTCTACCTCTGTATCTTTTCCTCATATGTCTTTGAGGTGCTACACTGGCAGGTAGGAATGGGGAACAACGTCGACTCCTCCTCCCATAACTCTTTTAACCTTCTATAGTAACTGGACATAGAGACGGAATCTTGCTGAAGTGAACTGATTTCTCAATGAAGCAAAAAAAATTCTGGATCTAGAAACTTTATCAAATCGTTCTTGCAGATCTTTCCAAACCAGACTTGCTTCTTGGAAGAAGATGATGCTGTTTCCTATTTCCTTGGACACAAAATTCAGTAACCATGAGAGCACCATAGCGTTACACTGTTCTCATTGTTCCTGCAAACCTTCCGCCTGTTACTCTTTTCTGTAGGTACCATCAACAAAACCTAGCTTCCATTTTCCTCGTAACGTAATCCGCATAGCCCGACTCCAGATTGTGTAATTTTCACTTCCAATCAACACATGCTGAATGATGGAAGTCCCCGTTGTGTCGGATGGGTGCAGATACAGAGGGTTCACGAAATTAATGGTTGCATCACCGCTGCTCACTTTATCCCCCATCTGGCTACGCCGTGAATCTTTGACAGTCTGGTGCTTTAGGTATTGCTATTGACGGAATTCTATCTTTGCTGGTCACTGCGGTTCTGGAAACCCCGTGGGTGCGGTTCTTACTAATTCTTGGGGTAGTTCTTGTTTTTCTGGTGGGCGGTTTTTGTTTTCCCAAACATGCTTTGATACCATGTTAGGCCAGCAGGCCTGAATTACTGAATAAAAATATATCTCATATACAATGAAAAATAAATAAGAATGTATATTACAGAAAGCTCTTCTCCAATATATATATACTAAATTATTAAATACTATTCTAATTGGGCCACTTCAATGGATTTGCCCCATTCTAAAGTCCATTAGTATCCCTATATGATTGTACATATTAAAATAATTTCTATTAAAAATAATTTAAATACACATAATTAAATGGGATATTTTAGAGAAACTAACATACAATATTTACAAATAACTAATTTAACTCATTTTCTCTCTTCATATTTAAAAAATTAGTTAAATTAGTTAAATAAATTTTATATTAAGGATAGGATGGATGTAGTATCATTAATTAGTCAAATTAAAGACAAGTAATTCCAAAGTTGCAGCATTATTTCATGTTGAACCCTATGTAGCAGTGTGTACTCTAAGGAAAAGACCAAAAGGTATTTGGCTTTTCTATGTCAATGCAAGCGGTGGCATGAGATACATTCACTGCCCAGTGGTCTAAGGAATGCTGGAAAACTAAATAATTGAGTTGAGGGAAGTGCCCGCAATTTGGTACAATAGTTATAAGATTTGATGCATGCTTGAGCTTGCTTTGCATGCCTACAGAAAATATATATGGTGATTAATGGTACGTATTAATGTGCAACGTGGGGTCACAAGCTTCACTGATGAACGTGCACCATTCATGCATTCACAAATAACACCACAAACTTAATCTGGGAGAGAGGTGTGCTTATTAGCCTTGAGTGCAAATTGCCATGAGCTTCCAAATATTTAGTTGAGCTTCAGCTACTGGGATTTGGTTCAGTGGAAGGGGATAATCCGCCACAACGTTATAAACTAATATTTGAATTCTTATTATGAGATGTATCCACGTTTAAGGTCTAATAATACTTTAAATAGTATTGCTTCAAATAAGAGATATTTATAGTTAGCAAAAAAATAAATAAATATTTATACTTGTTGGAGCTCAACTAAACTATCCTATTAGGGCGCCCAAAAACCTGAGCTTCTGTTAAGAAAAAATCTACCTTATTTGGGCCCACTAAGTTTGTGGAACAGATTATACTCTTTAAAAGTGAGCTTAACTTATTGTCTGTAAGTTTAGCTGGCTAAGAGATAAAATATATGACTATTTAGAGTGTATTCAATTTTTAGAGAGTACTACTTTATTGTGGTTCTAGTCGCGGCGTTTAGGGAGGCATCATATATCTTAGATGCCTAGGTTTATGCTTAAGGATAGTAGACGGCTCGCTCTGCCAGACAATAGTATCACCTTGGAGGAAGAGAGACTTTACCCTGCCCTTAGATCGTGAGTAAGCCTAACCCCTTTTAAAAAATTTATATATAAAAAAAGAGTGATCTTAAAAATTTAGTTTATTATTATCTCTTAGCCTATTTATAAGAAATAAATGACAATAAGTTCGGAGAGAGTATTGTATTTAGTGTTCATTATTTTTATTTAGTTAAAAAATAATCCTTTTACACATTTTGTATATTCTGATAAACTTACAATAAATAAATAATTGGATATTGCTTATTGCTCCAAGAAATAAATGTTATGCCCATGGTCTATTGGCTTAGTGGCACCAAGGTATGGGGAGGTTTAGAGTAGGGGTGTTCATGGATAGGGTTGGGTAGGGTAATCCACCTGTCCGGTGCCCTGCCCGAAAAAAGTGTAGACTGCATTTTGCAGCCCGATGCCCTGCCCTCCCCGGTAAAAGCCCTAACCATTTTGGGCTAGACATAGGCGGGCTGGGCGTGGGCGGGCTGGGCATGCCCAAGTTGTGATGCCATGTTCATGTTGTGGAAAAAAATCTGCAATTATAAACTTCTAAAATAATATCATGTCTTCAAGAGTTAAATAATATCTATAATCTACTAAAAATAAGGTAACAAAAAGATAATAATTAAAGTTTTAAAATTCATTGCATATAAAAAAAGTTTTAAAGACTAAGTAGTTTGTAATTACAACTTTACATCAATTTCCCAAATATTGACAAGGATGAAGTATCTAAAAAAAATAAAATAAATAATTATAATTTGTAATGTAATCATATTATGTAGGGGTGTGCATGGGCAGGGCTGGGCAGGACAGCCCCCCTGCCCGAAAAAAGTCTGGCCTGCATTTTGTAGCCCGATGCCCGGCCCTACCCGATAAAAGCCCTAATCATTTTGGGCTGGGCATGCCCAAATCGTGATACCTCTCTCATATTGTGAAAAAAAAATCTACAATCATGAACTTATAAAATAATATAATATATATATGTCTTCAAGAGTTAAATAATATCCATAATCCACTAAGAATAAGGTAATAAAAAGATAATAATTAAAGTCTTGAAGTCTATTGCATATATAAAAAAGAAAGATTGAAATCTATAGGGGTCGGATATCTGTAGCAGTATTGCAATATCAATAATTGAATGTTGGCAAGTAAAACATATGATCAACTTTGGTATCTATATAAATATAAGATTTATGTTTATTACTTTAAAAATGAGTAAGGAGAGTTGTCAACTAAAGTAAAAAGTATAGAGTTACAAATAGAATAAGTTAAGAAAAAAATAAAATTATAAAAAAAATAAAATAATAATATATATAGGGCCGAGTAAAATGGGCAGGGCGGCATACTATGCCCAGTGCCCTGCCCTGCCCGACACTTGGCCCGGCCCATCCCTGCCCAAATATATTTTGGGCGACTTTTTTTGGGCCGGGCTGGGCAATTTTTTACTGGACTCGGGCGGACGGACCGGGCCCTGGGTATTGTGCACACCCCTAATATTATGATTAGTAAAGTTAAAAAAAATTAATATATTTATAAATATTAAAAGACGCAACTTATGTACTTAACTACTTATATTTCTAAAATGACCCTTTAGTCACCAGTAACTATCATAGTCTCCCTTCCAAGTGTAGCATCTAAGGAGAAAAATAAAAAAAATGTGCTTATGGGCAGAGCAAGGCAAGGCAACCCCCCTACCCCGGTGCCTAGCCCGAAAAAAGCATAGGCTGCATTTTGCAGCCCGATGCCCAGCCCTGCCCTATATTTATCGGGTTGGGTAGGGCCTTTTTTTCGCGGACTCAGGTGGACATACCAGGCCGCGACTTTATGAACACCCTTAGTTTAGAGTGAATAAAAACAAAATATTATATACGAGTTCTGTTTTTTATTTATTATTTGAATAAAAATAAATAAATAAATTTGTTTTATTAAACAATCACAAACCCAGGCACTTTTGCTTCTCAAAAGTGGCATGGATATTTGCATATAACGCCCGGCATTTACACCGAATCTCACACCAGAACAGTTCTCTAGACTTTCTTATATCATAACATTATGCGGCTGATGGATGTTGATATGTATAAATATTTGTAACTGTCTCATAAAAAGGTACAAGTAATAATAATATCATTAAAATAGTATATAAATTAAGGGAGTGTAAGATGCACATGGTTTGGTGAGTCCGCCAGAGCCCATATAAAAAATATCCTGCCCAGCTCAATAAAAAATAACCCAATGTAAAATGGGTAATTTCGGGTAGGGCTAATATTCGGGTAGGGCCGGGTATCGGGCAGGGGTTGTTACCCTCCCATTTAGCCCTACCCAGTTGGTTACCTTTTTATATATTAAAATTTATAGATTATATTATTTCACATAGAACGAATATGATGAATACTGGTGACTAAAGAGTAATTTTACTAATATGAGTAGTCAAGTAAGTAATTAAATCTTTTAAAATTTATAAATAAATTGATTTATTTTTTTATTGTTTTTTAAACTTTGCTAACTGTCATATTTTTTTTTTCAGATGCTTTATCTTTATCAATTTTGGGGAGATTAATATAAAATTACAATTATAAACTACTTAAACTTCAAGATTTTTTTGTTTATATGCAATAGATTTCAAAACTTTAATTATTATCTTTTTATTGCTTTATTCTTAGTAGATTATAAATATTATTTAACTCTTGAAGACATATGAATATAGTATTATTTTAGAAGATTATAATTATATATTTTTTCCCACAATATAAGTAAGGCATCACAATTTGAACATACCCATCCCGCCCATGCCCAACCCAAAATAGTTAAAACTTTCACCAAGTAGAGCCATGCCCTGCCCAACCCATGCACACCCGTATAAATCACTTTGATTTTTTGTCATCCATAAATTTGAAGAACATAATACTCTCTCTATTCGTTCATTTAAGAATTGACAATAGAGAAAATGAAAATGGTTGGTGATTAAGATTTTGCTGCGTTCATCCCTATATATATACACAAAAGTATAAATATCTCCAGTATTACATTTGTTTGTTGAGCTCTAAACTTCATTTACAGCCATTTACGTGTTGTGTCTAAACCCTAATCAATATCAGCATGCACGTAATCAACAAATACAAAATTCTTTTGGAGTTCGTTTAAGGCAAAAGCCAAGCCAGCGCTAGCGAGTGCAAGTACGGCCAGAACTATGCGGAGATATGTCTCTGAAGGGATTCCTGAAGTTGCACCAAAAACAACAGTTGCACCAATCAGAATCTTCTGCAACGTCTGGAATGCTGTATAAGCTCCTTTACATGATGAACACTTGAGAGTGTGCTGTTCAAATCTGTCCAACATCTGCACAACAATAATGCTTTATTCAGGATACCATTGATGCTCAAACAGAGACTTTGACATGGGGGCATGGTTATATTACAGTAAAAATCAAGGAGCAATTGAGCCAATCAATTCACTCGAAGAATATCTACGAGTGCTTTTAACAAGAGTCCAGAGGAATCCACGATGTTTCTGTTCAAAGTGTTAAGATTTATTTAATACCCTAAAATATTTTTTTAATAGCGCTCAATATACTAAACTAATTTATAATTTATCTAACACTCTAAAATATTTTTTATTAGCACATACTATCTTAAAGTATTTTTAGTACAATTTTTCTCTTAAAGAATTTTTCTTGGTAGTAATGAACACCATAAATTTAGAATATTGAATACTATTGAAAAAATACTTTATTGTGTTAGATACACAAAATATTATTAAAAAAATACTTTAAAATACTAATTGCTATTTGAAAAATATTTTAAATTGTTAGATGAACTACAAATTAGTTTAGGATACTGAGTGCTATTTAAAAAATAATTCAGAGTTGGATGCAACTTAACCTTTGTTCATAAAGGATTTTATGCTTGGTTTGTTGAAAGAGGTGACACAATTTCAAATAGAACACATGTTTCGAGTTTTCGTACCTGGCGTTTTGTTAAAACTGTTGATGGCAATGGCTGCTGGCTGCTCAGGCCAAACCATTCAGGTTGGCTATTTCCATGTCGCCTAAGCCAATTTCGAAATGCCAAGACAAAGCGATCAGCCTGTGTTGGTGTGAAGGTGAGCTTTGTGTACAGCTTGTTAACATCGCCGGACCCCTCATTGGTCTCCGCGAGAAATATTTTCTCTTGGCCTTGAAGAACAATCATGTCTCCATCATATACCTTGTTTGAGGTCCAATGTTCATACCATCTAGGAACCACCTGAAACATTTATAAGCCAAAAGTAAATGCTCAGGTTAAGGAGCTCTGGACCATTAATCAAAGAAAACAAAATAACAGCCTTGAACATGGAATTCTTACTTGCCACCATGCAGGTCCGGGCACTGTCAACTGGAAGAAGTTCCGGGCACTGCAAACAATGGAGCGAGTCTTACCAGGTGCCATGGGGACATTGAAAGAACATATCCATATTACCCATCTTTGGTCACCAACTATTGGGAGCTTGGTATTAATCTCTATTCTGCAAAAGCAATGACATAAATCAATCACATGAGGAAAAAGAACAATATAGTATACCAAAATAAAGTAATTCTTATTGGAAACTCATCTTGATAGCCATGAAACAAGAAACAGAAAGTCACAACTGCCTTCAACTGCACTATTATTCGTCTACTAACTCCATGAATTCACATTCAGGCATAATTCAAAGAAGCACACAACTAATCCAGGAATTCCTCCACCTCATACTGTCCCCATACTAAAGGTGCAAAGAAATTTCATAAGGTAAAAAGAAAAAAGAAGAAATTATGCCAGAAAATACAGAATTCATTCACATATTGAGAATTCTTTGATACTGAATACTCATTTTTTGCTTTAAATGTGAGTCAAGATTCTTATGACTTGATACACAAAGCAAGCTAACCAAAACTTTGCATTGAAACATTAACAGAATACAACTTTACACAATTCTTCCACATCATATTGTTTAAACTCACGATAATGAAGAAGGCACATGAGAAAAATAAAATAAAACGCATGCAAAATTTACTTCCAATACTAAATCCTTGGGCTTACTTGTTCATATAATAAGATGGGGCAACAAATTTGGAACTGATTCGTGGGTTCCCATCATTAGCTCCAGCAAAGCCCCATGGACCACTAGCCTCCAACTTGAATGGTAAAGGCTTTGCCCTATCTCTCCTTCCTGTAACCTGTAATTCATTTGGCGGCAGCGATGTAACAATTATCATACCAAATCAAATAAATTCAACTCTCACAAACAATTGCCTATTCAAGCGTTATCCTAATTTAACACGATATATTAGCATGCTGGTCATGTTTCATGAGCAAAGAGATAAATAAACATTACTACAACAAGGGGCATAAATAGACAGAGCAGTAGTACCAGCTTGGGATATAAAATAATGGAAGGTTACCAAAGGCACCTAGGCAATAGGCATGTCCTAAAAGCATAATCTGGCGGTATATTATGATCCCATAAACTGGTTTGCACTCAGTAACTACCGAACCAAATTCAGCAAAACTTATAACATAATTTAATTGTCACAGGAGACTAGTTGGATTGTTAAGGAACATACGCAGCATGAGGAGGACCGAGTTTTGCCGTGATCAATCAAAATGTTATACATGGAGAAAAAAAATTTCCTTGCATCTCCAGATTAACTTCGAAGATTCTACATATGCTATTAATCATGTGAAGATGTCAATGAACGAGGCAAAATCTAATGAAAAAACTGTCCCCAGTAACTGTTATTATGCTCGAAATGCTCCACCGGCAACTTGGTGAACTATAAAATATCTAATAATTCGAGTCCTGAGGTTCAAAGATATTGTTCTTACCTTGTGATGAGCAAAATCAATGTGAGAAGGATCAGAGACATTCTCCATGAGAGTATCATAGCCATAGAACAGATCACGTTGAATGTTCACGGTCGCAAACTCTGGTTTTTCAAAGTCATCCGGCAACCTAAACAAAACCATAACGCCATGCAGGTCAATTGAATACTCATTATTTAAAAGAAAAAAAAACACTCGACAACATCTCAAACTGTCCAAACATAGTTTAATGAACTTAAAACAGTTCAATGTATATTTAATTCATTAAAGTAATAAAATATTAAATCAATTACAATGGGGGCTTAGCGGCGCTGGCTTTTTCCCAACCATTCTCATCCGGCCAAACAAAGAGCAGACCCTGAGACACCATGGTAGGGAACTTTGCGACACATGCTCTAGGTGATCGAACAGAACGAGCTTCAGGACCTTCCGATGACGCCTGAGGGATCTTAACACAAGATCCACATCCATCAAAGGACCAGCCATGATAGGAGCACTGTAAGTTGCCATCTTCATCAATCCGTCCTTCCTGCAAAAATCAAACCGTACCTAAAATATTAATCTTCAGGTTAAAATTAATTGAAGGAAGGGGAGGAAAAGAAGGACAAAGAGGAGAGCGTGTATTACAGATAAGGGGGCAAGACGATGGGGGCATTTGTCGTCGAAAGCAACCCATTCGGATTTGGATTTGTCATACCAAAGTACGATCTCGCGACCCAGAAGTTGAAATGGTGTAGGCAATCGAGGGTCCAGATCTTCAATTAAAGAAACTGGGTACCAGTGATCCCTCCAAGAAAACTTTGAAGACGAGCTCTCATCACTAAATTCATTCTCAGTTTCGTCCCTCTCTGTTTCTGGAATTGATTGCTCAGGCTCAATGCTTGGTGGCGCGGCAACGCGTAAAGACAGGTTTCTGGGTCCATTCAATCTACGTTTTTTGGTGAAAGCTTGCGTATTGGTATAGGTAAAAAGAGGAAAAGCCTGCAGAGTTTTGTTTCTCGCTGATAATACTGTGTCGATAGTAACCAAGGCAGAGGTAGGGTGTAACAGAGCCATGGACGGAGGTTTAAGAGAAGTTCAAGAGCAATTACTGTACGGGGAGCTCAGCAAATTTATAGAGAAAGATTCAGATGTAATAAGAGAATACAAGAAAAGTGGGAACTCTTGAGAACTTTGCGTGCAAGTCTGAAATGTTTCTGCCAATATTGCGGTGGGTCTCGCGAGCTCTTTCCAGACAAAAATGATGTTCATCGCTCCTAAGGATTTGGCTTTATTCCCGCGTTAACCTGTCACACTTCACAGAGTTAAGTGTAATTACAGAAGAAAATGTAATTACGGAAGAAATTGAGCCAATTTATATGTTAAGTGCCAAAGAGAATTGATCGAAATCAAATTTGTGCATTTCCAGGGTGAAAAATCAGTAATCCGTTCGGCCGGAAGAAAGAGGACGTCCACAAGTTTGAAGAGCAATCCAAGTTTAATTATATTGCTGCCAACTATACCATAAATGGCGATAGATTTTGCTGCCAGGTGGCAATAGCATAAAGCTCCACGCAAAAAAAAAATACCATGTATATAAATTTTATTATAAACAATAATATTTATCATAAATAAATAATAATTTGATTCTAAATATAAAAATTAAATAAAATATTTATTATATTTTTAAATATAATATTTTAATTTATTTTATATAATTTTTAAAATATTTTTATTAATTATATATATTAAAATAATTTTTCTTTAAAAAATAGTTCTAATACACATAATTAAATATATTAATTTAAAAATTAAAATAAACTTATTATAAATAAATAATTTAAATAATTTTTTAATATATATAAATTAATTATTTATCTTTTATATTATATATATATGAGGTTGTACTATTTATATTTATGTTTATTTTTTAAATTTTATATATAATTAAAAAATATGTATTCAAAATAAAAAAAATTGTTACATGAAAGGGCATGAGCCTAAAAATAAAAAAAATTAGAATATTAAAAAATTTAATTATATCCACCCTAAATTTATTAAGTGCCATAAATATAAAGAAAACTTGTAAAATACAGCATATCATTTGCTGGCGCATCCTATTCAAAATGAAATTTATCAAACTATAATACTTCTAACAATCCAGTCAGCAGCTGGTCTATTGACACAACGCCCGAACCTGTGGGCTATTGACTTTTTTTTTCTGTGAGCTATCACGTTATGGAAAAATATACATTAAAAAAACTTAAGAGTTTAATATTCATAAAAAAATTAAGAGTTAAATAAAATATTTATATTTGATCATTATAAACTTTATAACCCATATAAATATTGAAGAGTTGAAATTTTTTATTTAAATATTAATCCTATATTATTTTAAAATTTAAAATATTTCAATACAAATATTATTAATTTTTTTAATCTGGTATTCATATTCGTATACAAGCAAACCAGCGGTCGGGTCGGAGGCACCGCGGAGCCTTGGCCCCTTGAATATTTCGTTATGATCATACAAAAAACTTTGTATGCTAAATAATAATATAATCAATATTCTTTTTTTTTAACATGTCTTGCCTCAAAAGAAACAAAAAAAATGAGCACAATAACAAGTTAATACAATGCACCTAGCTGGATATTTAAGTCTCTATTTGTAAGGTCAAGATAAATGTTTGCAGAATTATTTTAAAAAAAAAAACATACGTTATCTCTTTTAGGAACTAATCTTCTTAAAGTATAAAAATAACTGAAATAAATCTTATCTCCCACAATAAAATATTTTTCTATTTTTACAACCTAATTTAAACTAAAGATACTACATTTAAAAGACCCAACTATCTACCAATCTTTTTTTATATTAATTATATCTTTATTAGAATTATTTATTAGGGCTTCTTTGTTTTAATTTTTGAAAATAAAAATATAAAAATCATATTTCGCTCATTTTTATCTTTCATTGTTTTATAATGTATATTAATCGGTATATAACTAATGGAAACGTTTTTTGAGCCTGTTTGAAAACAAGCAAAACCATAGTTTTAAAAAAGTTTTTAGCATAAACTTTAGTTTGAAAAAATTTTAAAACAAACAATCATATTTGTCCATAAGTATTTTTGGGTAAAATTATGATTTAAAACTATAGTTTTGAATAAACTACTGAAACTAACTTTTAGAACAGTAAAAGAGCTTATGGATAATTCAATTACTATATTATCCCTATTTTCCTTATACCCTCTCTCATCTCTCATCTCTCTTTTCTACCCTCTCTCATCTCTCCCCTCTCCCCTCTCCTCTCTCCTCTCTCCTCTCTCCTCTCTCTTCTCCATCATCTCTAATCTCTTTTTTCTACAATCTCTCATCTCTCTTCTCTTTTCTCTATCTTTTTTCCTCTCACATATTTTTAATCAAATCATACTCTTTTTAGTAATTTACCAATATAAAAAGTCATTCTAAAAATAACTATCCAAACACTTATTTATTCAGAATTATTTTTTTTATAAGTTCTTCTTTAAAAGCTTTTTTCTATAAACTATCTAAAAACCTATTTTTTTTATAAGCTCATATTTAAAATCTTATTCAAAGATTAGCTTTAACCCATTTCCAAACTTGCATGTCCATTAGCATTGGGTCATTCATTGTGGTGACAATTACACATACCACAGTCACAATCTCAATTGACAGCAGATCTCAAAGCCACAGAGAAAATAACACATTCCTTGATTTCAACATTCTTCCTGGGAAGATTATTGAATCTAAGTTTCTAACACGCTACAAAATCATATGTAGTCATGAAACTGATTGCAATGAAGTGTGTAAAAAATATACTTTACTCCCATTATTTGGCCGCAGCCGAAATTCCCTCTCATCAGCTCTTACTCTTACAAAACGGAACTTTCACATTCTAGTTGATTCTAACAAACTCCAGAACCATGTGTAACCATGAAAGCGATTTTCCCGCATATTCAAGACGCGTTCCGGGTGCAGCAATAAGCCATGTCCATGCTTCATCAAACTGCAGAAAATTGATTCTGAACGCTAGGCACAAACAAGCTAAGTGTAATTACAAACTCAGAATGGTTCATTCACAAACTGCTTTATTTCTTCGAATAAGTTTGATGATCAGGCCCAACGTCAGTGGTAATGGCTTTGATGGATCAATAACTGGCTGACTTACCAACAGGGGTTGGTCCGAGTGGTAAGCGGCTCGGTATCATTTAAGCGAGGTCTCGAGTTCGAGCCTTGGCGTACGCAGAAAATCTCCGTTGGGAGACTCACCCACCATAGCCAGGTGCGCGACGCGGGTCGGATCCGGATGTAGTCGGGGCAAAGCTCCGGTAAACCGGGTGGGCAACAAAAAAAAAAATAATAATAACTGGCTGACTTGACGACCTGGATAATTCAAGTTCAGTTGTACCGTTAACTTCAGTGCATGCAAAGGAATGCAGACCGGAACAGAACACTAGAATATCAAATAACTTACGCCATGTAGAAGGGAAATGCCAAGCCAGCTGCAGCGAAAGCAACTAAACCAGTAGCAACCATGACATTGCGTGCTCGAGTCATGGATGTAAGAAATATGGTTAGAAATGTGGCCAGGTAAAAAAAGAACGTGTCATGGCATTTTATAACATAATTCTCTGGTTTCAAGTTAAACCAAATGGATTGTGTAACAAATGCATGCATCAGGTATATGCTGGTGATAGACAAAGAAAAATAACAATCTTAGATTAATTATCTCTACCGATCACAATGAAAAATGAAGTGAAAAAAATCAAAATTAGTAAACTTAATCAAACAGAAGTGTCAAATAGAATTTTGCCAATCACATACCCTCACAAGTCAAAAGTCTGTATGAAGGGAATTTAGATTGCGTAAAATAGTTCATGGGATAAATTTGGAAAGAAAGTAAGAAACAAGCAAACAAGAGATATGGGGTCCAGATTACAATACTAACTAAAAAATCCAAAAAATCAATCCGCAAAATGAAGCCACCACAGAGATCAAATAGCACTTGGCAATTGCATAACCTCAATCTCAAAATCCAATGAACAAAACATAAGAGATAAGACTACAAGGAGAGCATGCAATCAGCCACATACACTGAGTTGCCCCCACTGAAATCTTTCAAATATGCGTTGCCGATACTTGCCCTTTTAATTTTTGTTCCAAATGCTTTGACCAAGATGCCTTAGTAAGCCAATTGATTCACGCAACTCCTCCAAGCCTCTGAAGAATGACAATTTAAACTCAAGCTTATAAATTGCCGGACACAACTCGAGCCAAGTCATTTACCAGATCATGCATCACAAATACCTTGAGACTTTTCTAAATTGCGGACAATATAAAGAGATTAATAAACAGAATGCCAATACACAACAAATCCAACATTGCACAACAAATCAATACAAAGCATATAAGTCGCTAGTAATCAGAATGAAAAGGGCAGGAGTATAATAGCCGATTACCCACCATTGAAGCAAAAACTAGTAATCGAAGTTTAAAAACAAAAATTAGACTCAACCACGCGGGGAACAAATTCAATCTAGATTTAAATCCAGATTGAACAAATCAATCTCACCGGATTTTGAGAGTAGACAGAGCCCTAGGGTTTGAAACCTCTCCAATAATTGCTAGAGAACAACTCAACATACACGCAGGGCTGACAACGGTGGACGGCGTACGACAGCAAGCTCGACCAAGTATGGAATGCAACGTCAACGAAGAAAAATGGTTCGACCAAGTGTGAAATCTTCCTCTATTGGAAATAACCAATACCTTGCCACCGTTGGGTTCAGGCCTTCAGGGGTGGTGGAAGAAGGTTTTTTTCTTTTTCTTTTTTTTAAGAAACCAGGTGTTTTGGGTGTTGGGCAGTCTGCCTCAAATGTGGAAAATGGTGCTTTGGGATTGGGAATATTATAATTATAATGTGGGCTGATTTCAATAAGTGGGTATGTTTGTTGGCCCCATCAGCCCAGATATTTGTTTCAATTTTTTTTTTTTTGGTTCTTGGAGCTATAGTTAAATTTGAGCTATATAACCCATCTGTATGTGGCCAAAAGATGACTATTTAGAGCGTGTTTGAATATTGAGGAGTATTATTTTATTGTAATTTCAATCGCTGTGTTTGGGTAGGCATCCTAACTCCTAGGTGCTTAGGGTAATAGACAGCTCACATTGCCTGATATTAGTATCGCCTAGAAAGAAGAGAGATTTCGCCCTGTCCTTGGATAGTAAGTGAGCCTAAGCCTTTTTTAAAAAATTTTGTACCAAAAAAAAATTTGAGATATATAAACTAACAAAATTCGACACAATTGGTAGATAGTTGAATCTCTTAAACTAATATCTTAAATTTGAATCAAGGCATGCGTGTGAAAATTTTTTGTTAAAAGATACACGACTTATTTTAGTGATATCTAAGCTCCGTTCTTGATAATGATAATAGTAGTTACGGTGGAATTATTAGAGATTGTGAGAGTAGATTAATATATGGTTTTAAATGCAAACTAAGGAATGTCTCTCCAACTATTGTCAAAGTTCTAGGAGTTATATAGGCCCTTCAGTTATGCCAGCCTAAAGGTTTTAAGAATATTGCCACTTTTTTTGGATTGTATTAAAGCCATTAACTTGAGTTTCCCCTTTCAATGATGTTCTTAAAGAAGCTAAAGGGCTTATATAATATAAGGACTGGCAAGTTGAGGTCAACCATACCTATAAAAAAATATTAAATATTTTTTATTACCTAAATCCTCTCATTCTATGGAGGATTCTATCCTCAATCAACTCCCATTTAACGAAGTGGAGATTTACAAGGGAAGCTAATTGCTTTTTGTAATGTTTATACTTGAAGTTATGAATATCAACTTTTATTTAAAAAAATTGAGCTATAAATCATTTGGGTTCAAAAAAATTTTAGGTTTTTAATACAATTGTTTAGATTTAATTTTTGTACCCTTTTTTTTTTTACTTTTTACTACAATTTTAAATTGTTTTGATCAAAATTTTAGTAGGAAAATTAATCTTTTTTAATTTTTAAATAAAGACACGCCAACACACTATCTTCCTCGATAGACCCTGTTTTATAGATCCTTGCTGAGCATTCTAGGCGTTGACAACAGATCCTTCAGATGCCCCCACCGCCAGGACACCAACACAGCTCTTGCTTCTACTAGAATCCCCATTGCTGCAAGGCTTCTTCCATCCAACGCCCCTCACTCTTTTGCTTCTCAGTGCGCCCCAATGGGCATCCACCTAGTTATGACTATGACTAACGCTCTAATACTCCATTCCTTCTTATCATGATTTTTTCAATTTATTTTTTGGATGATATTTTATATGAGTCTATATGATTAAAAATAATATGTAATTAGTTGAAAGAATATAGTTTATTGTATATAGTATGTGATTGTTAGATAATTGTTATCTATTGGGCCTTAGGGAATTATAAGCCCATTGAATTTATTATATAAACATGTAGTGTAATATGTATAGAAGATGTATTAGTTATTTCTCTATAATAAAACGACAACTTAAGAATTCTTTAAAAGTTTCAGTATAGTTTATCATGGTATCAGAGCCTAGTCAGTGATCAGGAAGTCAAGCCACTTTTTTTTCTCTGAAGCCCATATACTTCCCTACCAAATAAGAGGTTTGTTTTTGGCATTTTTTTACAAGGATCCTTCCAGCAACGACATCGTTACAATTGCAGTGTTGTTTCTTTCGCAATTGAGAACCCCTTCTTGCACGCCATTTCTCGATCTTTTTTGGTTCTTCCCTTTTCTTTTGGTCTCTTGTGCGAAAGTTGACCTAGGTCACAGCGCAGTTATGGTTGGTTTTTCCTTTCTATAGTCTCTAGAAAGGATGCGTCGGTCACCTGCAATCTTGTGCCGTGAACTAGTAGTGCTCTCCAAAACTAGCTATAACATTAGAAATTTTTTAGGTGATTGGATTGCTCAAGGATATGAAATATACAATAAAGAGAACCTAATAAGGTGTATTGTGACAACAAGGCTGCTATTCATATAGCAGCGAACCCGTTATTTCATGAAAGGATAAAATATTTGGAGATTTACTGTCATTTTGTATGGGAGAAAGTAACAGGAAGAGTGATCACGTTATATCATGTGAAGTCAGTGAATCAAGAGGCTGACTTGCTTACCAAATCTATGAGCAAGAAAATTCAATCCAGATTACTTGTCAAGTTTAGAACTATTAACTTGTTTAGCTCCTAACTTGAGGGGAAGTGATAGAAACTAATATGTAATTATTTGAAAGAATATAATTATTGTATATAGTCTGTGATTGTTATCTATTGGGCCTTAGGAAATTATAAATCCATTGAGTTTACTATATAAACATGTGATAATAATATGTACAGAAGATGTATTAGTTATTTCTCTACAAGACAAAATCAGAATTCTCCAAAGGCTTCAGTATGGTTTATCACTGTCACAAGTTGGCTAATATGGGTTTGAATTGGGAAGTTGAAAAAACAGAGAGAACCAAGTTGGGAAGGGCAAAAACAGTGGCGAAACTAAAGGTAACAATCAATGGTTTTGGACGTATTAGTAGGAACTTCCTCCGCTACAGGGATGGCCAGAAAAACTCGCCCTAGATATCATCGTGGTCAACACCAAGGACACTGGAAAACAGAGGTGGAAGAGTATAGGAGTGGATGGAGTCTGTCGGAGAAGATGATGTTGTGTCAGCGTGTCTTATATATATGTGTGTGTAAAATCCAAATGGTGTAGTTGGAAGCCACGTAGACAATTTTTAATGATGTTATAAACTTTTTTTTTTTGCCACATAAAGTGACTCAAAAAATTAAACACTGAATTGCACAGGGGTTAAAAAATTTAATGACTGAATTATATTTAAATTAAAATATAAGTACTGATTATAAGTGTGTCAAAACTTCAAAGATTAAAAGATTAATTTTTTTAATTTTAATAATTAAAATTTAATTAATTTTTTTTATAATTTGATGTTTGAATAAAAAAATTATAAAAGATTAAATTTAAATCGTTTAGATATTGATGTAAAAGTTAAAGAAAAGAGAGAAGAGGATGAAAAATGGAGAGAAGAGAATCTCTCCCAAAACATTTTTAAATACTGAATAACCTCTTGCTTAAATAATATATACTATTTCTCTTCAAGAGAAGAAAAAACGGACAAGATAAATTGTCCAATAAATATAGCGAACATAATTTCATATTATATTCGCCCGCTAGAACAAGAAAAAATGCAAGATAAAGAAACTCTACAAAAGCCTACGATTGTACAACATACTTAGACATCTTATTTTAATATACAAATATATTAAAAAAACTAAATTCACAAATTTATTAAAAATACACCCAAATTTGTTACCTACGTAGCATAAATTCACAATGAATTTATTACTAATAGTTAATAAAAACAATGTGAATTTAATCTTCAGGCATAATTCTTTCTTGTTAAAACTACTTGCTCGAACAATTCAAATAACAGTAAAAAAAAAACGAAAAGAAAAGGACATATGAGACAATTATTCAACACAAACCATTAACAAGATGGACGAATGACGATAGTAACAAGAAAACATTCAGTGACTATTAGTCCACCAAAGACAAATAAATAGCACACCAGAGGTAGACCAACAAATATCCAACAAGTACGGATAAAAACTGATATCTATATGACTATTTCAAGATTCTCCATGTAGGAGAATTTTAAGTCAGTGACACCTATGTGATTTCGACCTTTACTTTCATATTTTTCACTTTAAAAGTCAATTCACTTGACAAGCATGCTTTGCTGGGCCTGATTTTCCTGTTGCTGCTGATAGTTCAGAGGCCTCTTGAAAAGCATTATGTGTGGCTCTGGACGATGAACTGCATAGTGAACCCAACCACGGCTTTGTTGAACCCCAATTGCACGCCACTCATTCTGTGTCATAAAAACCAATATAAATGAATCATTTAAGCATATAACCAATTAGTTTCCAGTTGTTGAAGACCACAGATCAAAGACTATTGAATACGTAAGAACGCAAATAGCCGAACAAATTCCTCTTAATATCACTAAGACAGAAATTTATAAATAACTGTGGTAACAGTTTTCTGACTCAGCCCATTTACTTGCGCATTAACTAAGAACATTCATTTATTCAATTCTGTTCAAACCCAGATTATTTTCTTCCACTCTTTCATACATTATTCCATTTGTTATCTTTCTTTCTTTCTTTCTTTTATTTACAGCAATACCAGCCAATAATTAACTTCAGCGCATCCTAATCAATTGCCTAAGCATTAATCTTCAGCTGGGTTTCGGAGAGGGGCCCAGATGTCAGCCCTTTATTAGATTGACTTAACCCCCAAGAACTATTTAAAACTATGGAGATGCCTCTTGTTTTCTTACACTAAATCACGCGGCCTATGAATCGCAAACACGCAATTTAAGCAAGAATTGAAAGACAAAAACAGAACCCTAAATACTTACTTCAGAGAGAAGCCGATTCTTGGGAAGCAGTTTGGCCACTTCAGGAGGCAGAACCACATGCCTGAACGACAAGAAATATCCAAGTGATGACTCGATAAGTTTCCAGAAGAAACGCGAATTGAATAGCGAAAAGCAGATGACGATGAAGGAAATCGATACCTGTACTCATAAATATCATCGAAGTATTTCTCAGAGTACTGGATCTGACCCATCTCTCGCTGTGAAGGCTGAGTCTGGCACGGGGGCAATAGGGTTTCCAGATACAATCTGCAAGTATAAACATATTTTAGGCAAAATAACTACGAAATTCTCAGAAAAGAAAGCAGATGGATGATAATTCGGGAGGAAACGGAGATCAATTCAATTACCAATGACACTGGAAACGTGGAATGGAAAAGAGGAAGCAAAGGGTATGGTAGATCAGAAAAGAAAACTCAACAGGAACGACTTTGTAATTTCGGATTTTCGGAT
The DNA here is from genome assembly GCA_037074615.1 of Leucaena leucocephala. Classification (NCBI taxonomy): domain Eukaryota; kingdom Viridiplantae; phylum Streptophyta; class Magnoliopsida; order Fabales; family Fabaceae; genus Leucaena; species Leucaena leucocephala. Next base: position 20,417,531 of record CM073523.1, on the reverse strand, counting down.
GGTTAATATATATTGTGTGGAAGCATTCTTTTTAAAGAAATTAATTAATAGAAAAATAGAAATTAGAAATTAACGGCTAAAATGCGGAGTTTCAAATTTTGAACTTCCCGCCTTGAGAATTTTCTACACCCTGAGGGAGGCAGCGCTTGCAGCTCATTTCTTTTTTTTTTATTGCAGCTCATCATCAAACACAACGGTAATATTCTATTGGGCTATCTACAGCCCATTGGGTTTGACCCGATAAACTTATGGATCTTGAAAAACTAATTGTAATTAAGGGTATTCATAGGACCTATTATCCGTGGTTTTAACTAGCGAAAAGATAAGACATGTGATCATTTGAAGCATGTTTGAACCCTAGGGAGTACCACTTTGTTGTGGTTCTAATCGTGGCGCTTGGGGAGACATCCTAACTTCTTGGTCCTATTTATATGCATGAGGGTAATAGACGGCTCATTCTGCCCGATATTGATATCACCTAGGAAGAAAGGAGATTTCACCCTGCTTTTGGATTGTGGATGAGCCCAACCCCTTTTCAAAAATTTATTTACAAAAAAAAGGGTATTCATATGACGGATCACACAAAGACTATGAGGCGGAGGAATGAACGAGGCTATGAGAAGGATTGGCCGACTAGGGGAGGAAGTGAGAGTGAGATTGATGAGTTCCGAGGGCTACTGGTCTACTAGGGTTACGATGTGAGTGCCAAGTGCCGAGGAAGTGTGATTGATGTGAAACCTGAAGTGAGAGTGTGAGACAGGATGTAGGGCATAGGCTAATATTCATCATTAAAAAAAATAAAATAATGGGATATCTCCTCGGGACAGGATGAGACGTCCTGAGGGTCATACCGAGACTAATCTCGTTCTGACCTTTCCCCCTATCCCAACCAGATAGTTTTTCATCCCGTTCCTTCTCAAGACTGGAAGGATCTGTCCCAAAACCACCGAGACCAAGACAAGATGGACTTGAACACCCCTAGTTGCAAGGTTGGTTGAACAAAGGCACATATATGATTATCTGTATATCTTTGACAAAAAAAAAAGGTCATTTTTTATTTCATGAATTTTAATACCATCTTAAGTTTTATGCAAATATATAAAACACAAATTAATAAAATATTATGAAATTAAATTCTTTTTCCTACCAAAAATATTTAATGAATTTTCATATCAACTCTAATTCATGTTGGATTTTAGGGCTTCTAGTCCCAAAATATGTCAGTTGTAATTTTAATTGTAATAAATTTATGAATTCTGATTTAATCAATATCCAAATGAAAATTATGAATTCTGATTTAATCAATATCCAAATGAAAATACTTCTCTTATAAATGATAACTATATTGTGGGCATGTGATTTTGCAAGGAACCTAATACATATGAGTTCTAATATCTATTGCTACTACTCCGGTGCTTAATATAGAATTTACGTTCATTTTAATTCTAATTATAAAATATATTTATTATATTTATGATTTTTTTTTTAAATTACCCCTATTGATACTCCATCCATTATAACAAATAAGAGGAAGGGATGGATTAAGAAAGATGATTATAATATTTTAGACAAAATACCCCATATTAACTAATTTCTTTGATTTAATTAAATTAGTTAAATAAATCTTATATTAAGTACTGAAGAAGTATTATAAATAGCATGCCTTATTTTAAATGTTATTTATAGATTTAAGCATTTTTTATTTGTCAAATAGAATTCAAAGCAAATACTTCCATCGTACTTAATATATAATTTAATTGGGGAGTTAATCTTGATCTTAAATATAAGACATATTTCTTATATTTATTAATTTTTTTTTTAAATTACCTATATTGATATTTTCTCAATAATAATCAAGTAAGAGAAGGAAGAAGAGAGTTAATGAAGATTATTAAAGTGTTTTTGAAAAAAAAAATTATACTAACGAAATTAACTAACTTCTTTAATCTAATTAAATTAATTAAATAATTGTTATATTATATATTATATTAAGGCGTGAAGTATACTAATATCGAAAAACTTCTCTCTTCCGGGAGCCTCTCTCTCTTTGCATGAATCATGTTCCTTTGATCTTTGAACCTTAGTTGTTTCCAGTCATGGGGTTTATTTCAAAGTAAACAAGGTTGTGGATATTTACTTGCAGCCATGGGTCTCCGGTGATGGGTTTCTGAACCACCATAAAAGAGCACGAAGGCAAACCTAAGTAGGTTTCATAGTTAGAAAAGCAACATGGGAGCTTCTCTTCGAATCATAAGAAAACAGAAACTCGTAGTTCTGTAGTGTGTGCCGTGTGGGTAGATATGTTAGGCCATGTTTGGTAACAATGTTGTGGACAGAAAAAGAAGGAAAACATTGCATGGATATATGTATTTTGAAGAATAAGTTCCGCTCCATCAATTATTTTCACCAAACGGATCATTTGAAATGTTGACCCCACCAGCCTCAGTTACTTCAACTGTTCGATCATTGCTTGGTTGAAGAGGCCTAACATTCCCCAGTCCTTTGCTAGTATAGATTCTCCTCACATCCATGGTATCGCTGTCTAAAACAGTGCTTTTGTCTTTCTTGTCCATGTCAACTGATTAAATGCAGAATTAGCCCTTTAATTATTTCAGTTTTGGCATAAACAATCCTCTTCAATCTAAACTCTCCACCATGACATTAATTCTAACGCAAATTACTTCAATCGCTTGTTACCTCTTGAGTGAAAGAGAATGAAGAAGTACTAGGTGCAATATTTTCACCTCACAGGTGTGCAACTTCGTATCAGACAAAACTTGTACTTCGAATATTCAATTGTGAGACATAAGCACTAGTCTTAGTAGTGAAAGAGCAAGATCTAATTCCTTTGCAAACTTCCGTTATCTTCAGACAAGAAAATTTGAGATCCTCCTCAGTTAGCAGAGTACTTCCCATTCTAGTTTATATTGTTGCGATTGTTTATGGTAACCCTCCACTCCTTAATATAATAGATAGCTAGTTGACTTTTTTTGACTTTATCAGCACAAGTACAAGGGCATAAGGAGAAAATTAAAATGCATGTTAATTCTTTGGAGACATTTATTCTGGTACTGGAATATAGATGGCGATAGTGCATGGAACCTAAACAGGAAAATTAACAAGACCGTTACATGGTGGTGATGGCGCCATTATAGGTAAGTATGCAACTGCATGCAGAAGTAGATAGAGAGCGAAGTTGTGAGTTGGCAACCCGTGAAGGAATAGAGGTTCAAATAAAATGCCAAAGGATACTGAAGTTTCCCTGTGAGAGAAAAAGAAGGAGATGAGAGAGAGGCATCTCAATTATTGTCTCTCTGTAACAAAGAAAGAAGAGAGAGAGAGAGAGAGCTCCCACCAGACAGATGAAGAGGTGGCGGGAGGCAGAGGAATTCAAAGAAGCTTCAAGTGACCATTGAATAAGGAAGTGAGGTTGTTGAGAGAGAAAGAGGCTGACGGTTTATAAAGGGGGGGGGGGTGAGAGAAGAGAGAGAGAGAGAAACGGTATCTTCCATAGGATATGCGGCGACCACCTTCTTTGCTCCACAACCTCTGTCACTTTCCTTTCACTTCCCCTGTTTTTCTTTTCATCACCTTTTTCTCCTTCTTTACTATTATCAATCCTTTCCCTCAACCCACGCGCTTTCTCTCTGAATCTCTTCATTTCGGATTTAAATATCATTTTCTGACATTTTTTCAAGACTTTGAGCTCCTAGTTGCATATCTGCAGGGATTTAATTTAAATAAAGCGCGTGTGGCTTGATTAAGTTTACTAAGCCATCTTGCTTTCCTCCCATTTTTCTTAAAATACACTAAAGCTGTGGTCTTTCGCTGTCGTTATTCTTCATCAAAGAGTGAAAATGGGTGGTTTAATTACAAGGTTCAACCCACGTTCTGATATTGATGGCGTGAAAGAATTTGGTAGAGAAGTTTTTTGGAGGTTGGCTTGTCATGTTAAAGTCACCAAATAATGAAGGAATGAGTACGCAGAAGTAAACACTTGATAAAGCTATGCACCCCTAATATCGGGTTTGCTTTGGACTTATCTGATACATTTCTGGCTTATCAGATATCTATGAATGGGATTCACAACCTACCATCATTGAATCTTTTAGGCCATTTAACTCAAATCTCTGCCCACTTCTAGCAAGCTCTTCAACTTGATGAACTTGGCCTGTGTTCCTTTCGGGGAAGCTATTATTCCACATATGGTCATGAAAATGACAGCAATTAAAGGTGGGAAACTTGGAGATGGAATAGCTTGGACGCAAAGAAAGAATCATCCTGCACAATGGATAAAAGGTTTGGAACTTCATTCACATTTCCATTTTGTGCATAATCAGTTTAATGATACCAATACAAAGTAAGTCTAGCAGTACAAGGCACAACTAGATCATTTGATTCTTGAGTTCGAGTTATAACTGAGACACATATTAGAAGGGGCAGGCACATACATATTTGATAATAGAATCTAGAAAATAGTATAAAAAAATTAGTTTAATGAGAAAATAAAAGAAAAAACTTCAATTATGAGATTTTTGCCAACATTCTCTTCCATTCTTCTCAAGTTATGTATGCAAGTAATGCATCAGCTTATGTAGATGTTCCTGGAATACCTTGGAGGTAAAGCTAACTAACCCATGCATAATACAATAATTACAATAATACGTTGTTCCAAACCCACGTACGTTGGAATTCGGCTTATCCATCTTCCCTTCTGTCAAATTCTAAAGCTCGAGCAAATATATTCGTGCAATTCATAAAGTTAAAATACTAAAGTCTCAAACGCTATAATAAGCTAGCCAGCCCCTGAACACTGCTTTTCACTTTATTGCCGACAACAGCTGTTAAGCTCGTAACATTGAAGGAAAGAACAATCCTATGACCTGAATATATCCTTAGATGTCTTGAGTTTCATGCACGAAATTCTAAAAGAGAAAAAGTGTTCTATTATTAAAAATTGGTTAAGGTAGCCCCAGAACCAGAATCCCAGATGTTGTCCTCCATAGATTCACCCCAATATATTTACATCTCACTCACTTCTTCCTCAAAACATTCATTTCCCTGTATTCTAACCCCCAGAATCAGAAGCAGCCTTTTGAAATGGCACCCCCACAATCACAGGATCAAGCAGCAGCAAGAACAAGACGTTCAAGCCTGCTACGTTATATCGCCATTGCCATTTTGGCACTAATAGTGCTGGCAGGTATTGTTGTGCTGATAATCTGGTTGGTTGTGAAGCCCAAGCGTTTGGAGTTCAGTGTTGAAGATGCTTCAATCCACAACTTGAACTTTACAGACGCTAATCATCTCTACGCCAACTTCGATTTTAACATAAGAGCGTACAATCCCAACTCCAGGGTTTCGATTTACTATGATACTATGGAGATGTCTGTTGTGTACGAGGATCAGACACTGGCCACGAATGCCGTTCAACCATTCTTTCAACGTCACCGGAATGTGACGAACTTGCAAGTGAGGCTAACTGCTAAAACTGTGGCCTTGTATGGTTCTTTGCCTAAAGACCTTAAGCTGGAGAAACGTTCAGGGGATATTGAACTTGACGTGTGGATCACGGCAAGGATTCGGTTCAAGGTAGGGCTTTGGAAGTCGGAGGATCGTTCCATGAAAATCTCTTGTTCACCTGTGTTGGTTCACTTTTCTGGGTCCAAGAATTTCGAGAGGACCCTTTGCGGCGTACAACTCTAAGCAATCCTTGTACTTGTTGCCAAGTGGGAACGTTTCTTTCTTTTGGTTTGGATATTTCTGGGTTTATACGTTGTTTTGCCTTTTTTAATTTCGCCATAGTCTTGTTATATTAGAGCTAATCTTGTGAATTGTGTGAGTTAATGTCCAATTTTACCTCTGAAGTTGTCAGTAATATTATTCCCACAGTATTTTTAGGTTTAATATTACCCGATAAGTGTTAAAATGAGACCAATGTTGTGTTTGGCTATTAACGTTAAGTTTTAAACAATCACAATTAGTTTTTTTACTATTATGTTATTTTTTAACGCTTTCAAGATGATATTGAATCTACACAAACTTTCATGGCAACATTCTACTTGATAACTTCTACAGAAAAATTGGACATTAATCTATTTTTTGATATAAAAAAAATTAAGTGAATTTGACACTGGTCTCTCACTAAGGCTAGTGTATAGCTCCAAAATATTTACAGGAGACGTACGAAATTGTTTGCTAAAGGAACCCTCACGACGATAACAGGAATCAAATAAACGTCTTTATGGAATACGAGCTTGTTACTTACCATTTATGCTAATTCTTATTGGCAACTATTATTTTATCTTCATATTCTCTTTTTTTTTGTTATACAATTTTTTTAAAAGGAGTTAGGTTCATCTACTATCTAAGGACAGGGCGAAGTCTTATTTCCTCTTGTTTTTTTTTGTTGCCCACCCGATTCACCGAAGCTTTGCCCCGACTACATCCGGATCTGACTCTCGTCGCTCACCTGGCTATGGTGGGTGAGTCTTCCAACGAAAATTTTCTGTATACGCCAAGGCTCAAACTTGAGACCTCTTTTAAATGATATCGAGCCACTTATTACTCAAACTAACTCTCATTAGTTCTTCCTTCCTCCTGTTGAATTTGTATTGTGGTTGTGGATTTGGTTTTTCATTTGTGGTTTGGGCCGATTGATGAATGAGAGCTGATGAACTCAAATGTCCATATGTAGGCCTTTTACTTGTTTTGGGCTTTTTAATGAAAATGCAAATGCTTTACATCGTTGTAGAGGAAGTCCATTTATTGTGATATGATGAGCATACGATGTCTTATCGAAATCTAAATCAGAAGGGGTCGAAAGTCAACAAAAATGAGAAGAAACAAACATTTAATTTAGAAGGTGGCTTGTGGGAAGTGTAGTTGGTAGTTGGGTTGAAGTGCGTGGCACCTAAATCCCTTTTGATTTTAGCAAGCTTTCAAGTAATGCCAAGAAGAAAGAAGCATACATCGATCGTTGGCAAGTAAAGAAAAACTAATATTCAAGCATATGAAAATGACTCTTTGGCATCTCATTACAATATTTATTTCTCCCTCTCGTTGTTCCCAACCATATTGACAATATTGTTTCGTCTTACAATTACTGTTTTTTTTTTTTTTTGTTAGGCAACTGTAATAAAGGCCTGTTTAGTTTATCCGAATAAGAGTTTATAGAAAATATATTCTAAAAAATAGCTTTCAGAATAAAAATAATTATAAAAAATAAATATTTAGATAGTTATTATCATAATAATTTTTTATAGGTAAATTATCATAAATGTCATGTGATAAAATAATAGAAAAAAATAGAGATAAAATAATTATTACACAGCCTAAAAACTCTTTTCCCTACCCAGAAATTAATTTCACAAACTTATATAAAACTATATTTTACTCTATAATTTTTTTAAAATATTTAATAGCTATTTATTTAATTTTTTTTAAATTATAATTTAGCTTAAAAATATTTTTTAAATCATAGTTTTAAACTAAACAAAATAATCACAAAGTTAGAAAAATATATTGCTTTTATGGTTTCCAACTCTCAACACCCTTGAAACTTGAAATTCCCCTCCAATTGGACAGCCAAAACTAGGATCTCGTACCTCCTTGAGTTTTCTTCTCGGATCTGTGCAAATATTATATACTCCCCGTATTCATGATATATAGAAACTAATTAATTTTTTTAATCGATTAAAAAAATTAAATAAATTAATTAATTACGATTAATATAAGAGTTGATTAACTACTTTAGGTAAATTAATAAATATATTATATGAATTCATTTGAAGGATTAGATTTAGTCATAATTAATATTAGTCTATATAATTTAATAAAAAATTATATTGTCTTATCTTTTGAGGGGCCAAAACCTATAGTTTAAATTTTGAGGGATCAGAATCAAAATCTATATAAACTTGTGGGACTATAGATTGTATTTGCTCTATAAACTACTAAAACTTTATGGGTGGTTGGCAATTTTTTTATACCAAAAGGGCAAACAACAACCTGCAACCTTCTATTTAATGAGGAATTTTAATACCACTAAGTTATGATTAGTGCATTTTAAATACAACATTATCGGGTATGCATGCATGATCAAGTTGCAAAGAAGAACATGGGGCTGTGTAATATCTAATTGCACTTACTCTTGTATATATTAACAAAACTGGTCCATGTAAATATATTGTTGATTATCAGACACAATGGGAAAATAACTTGGTTTTTTTGGGGAGGTATTGAAGAAAAGTCGCAATTGATAGTTGGCTATGATCCGTATGGACCACATCGTTGTTTAACCCTTTCTTCTTTCTTCTTTGCCCGAAATTGTTAAATCAAATATAGGTCTATTACGTTAGATCCAATTCATATTTATTAATAGCTAGGCTTTTGCCAGAAGACGATTGTGTATATTGTCTTGCCGTGGATTCATGAACAAATATTTTACCAATTTCAACTCTGTTCAGTAAATCAAACATTCATTCTTACTTAAATAAAAAAAGTAATGACAATTATTCGTATTAATCAACACTGAATATGTTATACTCAATTACTGTAGCCTAAATATTAGGCTTTTAAAGATATAACTCCAACATTTTTTCATCACGACGAGACAGTTGCTGATGTATATATAGGCCAATATATTTCCTGCAGCGCAACGAATATACTAAACAAATTAAACATGAAGATCCCAATAAAACCTAATACTAGTACAGTTGATAAATAATTGAATCCCTTAAATATGATATCATAGGTTCGAATCAGATTGTATGTATAAAAAAAATTATTGGTAAGGACAAAACTCGACTTCAATTATTTTTATATCTCAAGAGAATTAATCTCTATCTATCGGCGGAAAGATGCTATTGGGACTATACCAAAAAAAAAAATGAAGATGGGTGAGATGTGTGGATATGAATAAAACTATTGGAAAGTAGAAGTTTCCCAAATTGCATATATATATGTGAAACATGAGATTGCTGAAAAGTTCGATGGAGGCCACCTGAATGCAGAAAGCAGCTTCTCATAGATAAATTGAAAGGCAATACCTAACGCATTTAACACCACCTCTCTGCCCGCCATTGTTTTCCATCTCTCTCCTTTTCCTCATTTATTTCTCCACCACTAGCCTTTTGGCGAAGCAACCATTTATTTATTCCCCATGGCCACCAACCCCTTGCTTCTTCTATGTATCCTCATTATTAATCTCCATGAAGTGATCCCTAATATATATTTCAGAGACTAATTACATGATTTCATAACTAAAAAAATAGCCACTGAATATTTAAACGAGTAATATAATGGCTATTTGTTTAAAGGGGAGAGAGAGAGAGACAGAAGAACATGACTATTTCCGCACCTTTCGGGATGTGCATGCAACGTGTTCGCAGAAATTCGTCTCACAGAAGACCGTAAATGGCAAACAGATTAGGCACAGGCATGGGACCATATTATATTACACACACACATGTATTATCACCTGCCCTTTGTACGAGAGCTTCAGGAAGAACTCTCACTTGGAACTTCTGGATCCGTGTTCGTACAAGGTTGGTGTCTGTCAACTTTTTGTATCCATCAATGTTCATAACTCCACCATTCAATTATCAATAAAGTTTAGTCCTGTTGATATATAATTGATTCAACCTATGAGGATTTTAGTTCAAATTTTGTTACATTAAACGAATATACTTTGAGCTTCGAGACATACATAAACCCTAATAAATCATGAGGAACCAATTTATCTAAATTTTTGTATGTAAAAAGCAAAACTCCGCCATTCAATTACCATCATCAACCACGTCAGTGGAATAATATTATGGAAATTAATGAGCTTGTGAACACAAATTTTTTTTTCTTACCCCGTTTATCAGAGCTTTACCCCGACTACATCCTGATCCGACTCGCGTCGCGTACCTGACTATGGTAGGTGAGTCTCCCAATGGAGATTTTCTGCGTACACTAAAGCTTGAACTCGAGACCTCACTTAAGCGATACCAAACCATTTATCACTCGGACTAACCCCGTTGGTTTGTGAACACAATTAGTTGCGCTCAAGTTGTCGCCAAGTCAACTCTGTTCGTTGAGCTTTTCATTCTACGCGGATTATGGGCCAAGGAACACGACCATGATAGAATTCAAAGTTCCTTCCTTTTCTCTTTCTGCACTCCATAGAGCCGAACGAGAAGGGAGGATATGATTTAAAAAAGAAAGAAGAAAAAGCAAAAGAGGAGTATCATCAGTGGAGAAGTTTGGTAATGGGGCTACAAGAAAATTGAGCCAAACAGGATTTGAATTTGGGGATTGCTTTTGATCCAAGAACACTGAAATTCATCACAAGATAAAGTCATAAAGTTAATGTGGTTGTTAAAATAAAGCAGCTGATGATTAGGTTTGAGTAACTTTAGGAAGACATATTTATGGATATGGGTATCTTTATAATTTTTTTTTCCTTTGAAAATTGGAGCTCATGAATCAAAATCCACACTGTTTATCCATAGATTTGAGGAACTAAAATCAACGTAACAAAACATATGAAACACTCAAAAGCGAGTTATATATATATAATGAGTGAAGAGCATGTGGAGGAAGCAGGCTTTTGGGAACTTCATGATGACTTATACTTTTCTACGTAGGTTTACTTAAATTAGCCACAGGTCACACCAACTTAAAAAGTATTTAAGAGGCTGATCAAGACATCAATTTTACAGGTTCTCAAGTGCTCCACGATGATTAGTTAGTTGGCTTCCCTTTTTGGTTATTCTTATGTTCTTTGTTGTCAATACAAAAAAAAAAAAAAAAGCAAAGAAAGAGCTAAGTTGCTGTTGCTTCATCGAATGAGATTAATTTTCTAAAGAATGATCCCATGATTACAGCCCTTTAATAACCACTCCAAAACCATGATTTCTTCTCTCTTCATCATCATTGACAACATCTTTATTCCTCTGTTTAATCACGGGAAAAGTTACTTATGACTGTTTACATCCCATCCCATGTTTCTATTCCTCCACGAATTCTTACTATAATATTTATTTAATTAATTTAATTATATTAAAAAAATTAATTAAATTAATTTATATGTTAATTTTTTTTAAAATATTTTAATTATCTTTCTTAACTCCCTCCCTCTTCTCTCTTTTATTTGATTATTATTGATGAAGTATCAATAGAGATAATTTAAGAAAAAATCATAAATATAAGAAATATATATTATATTTATGACTAATATCAACTCTTCAATTATATCATATATTAAAGACATGGGGAGTATTCATATGTTTCTTATTTGTTCAGAAAAATTACTTATTTAAATCTTATAGTCTTATATAGTTTATAACTCAATTCTTATAGTTTAACTCTTACGATTCAATTCTTATAGTTTAACTCTTACGATTCAATTCTTATAGTTTCATTGAGCTTATAACTTAGTCTTTATAATTTGGGTAAAAATCTCTTTTACTCTTTTACTTGGCTTTGTTCTTCAATCTTCTCACTCCTTCATATACTTTTAGTGAAATATATAAGGATTAAGATGTGGTGAGTATGAAATATTTTTTTAAACATGTTTAGTATTCTAAAATATTTTATAATTCACCCAACATCATGAACTTAAAGTATTTTATTGTTCATTTTGTACCATAAAAATTTTTTATAAGTGCATCTAGTATTCTAAAATTTCTATTAAAAAATATTTTTATGTATTGGATGGACCTTCACTTAAAGGGTTTTTAAGAGTTAATGTCGGATGTTAAAATTATTTTTAAAAAAATATTTTAAGGGTATAAAGTTTATCCTGAACAATCAATTCTCCTAAATAATCAATGTTTTATGGGCTATATAAAATATTAGATGAATATAAAATGTTTTAAAATATTTAACGCGACTTCAGGTGCTATATCAGCTTAACCCATACAATACATAAATAACATAACGTTTTAAAATATCTAAGAATTATTCGTTTTTGAAGTTGGGGATCCAATTTCAATAGACATAAGACTGTTTAGTGGGAGGAAAAATTGACTCTGAATGTACGACTGCGTTGAATGCTCGTGACTAATCGCAAACTTCACGTTGAATTGAAGACTAGGAAATTTCGTCATTACTCATTAGTACCCCGTAAGGCCGTAAGTAAACGAAAGAGCGGATAACCGCCACGTGTCCTTGGATGATAACCGAAGCGCGAAAACTTAGACGTCAGTGTTACGGCAGTTTGTATGAAAAGTCCGATACCAAATGACATGTCCCCATTTATTCATTTTATTTGTAAATCGGCGCTGTTCCCTCTGACCTTTTCTCCCTCTCATCTTCCATTTACGTTGTCACTCTCTCTCTCTCACAGAATTTCTTCAGAGCTAGGGTTTCGTTTCCTCTACCTTTAAATCAAAATCAGAACCTCACTGGTACCTTTTTTTTTCTTCAATGTTTATTGAATTGGATGCTTAAATCCTCTGTTTCGAGTCCTATGGCTGATTGTCGATTCTGATATGTTTTCCATGGCCTATTTTCTATTGGAAAATTGAGTAGTCAGTATCCTGATTTGAATTCTGCGGGGTTTCCATTTCCCTCTCTCTGGCGGGCTTTTGAGACAGGTGAGAAAAATGGTGAGAAATGAATTTTCAAATTCGTTGTTCTGGAGACGAACTAAAGAACTCCAGCTCCTTCAGTGCAGAGGGTCGAATATCTGTGTTTTGCTCAGTTTACCTGAGTTTATCGAATACGAGTTTAGCCAAATTAAGAATCTGAGGCCTGATTTCATGGAAAATTCTTAGACAACGCCAAGGATCGAATAACATAGTCTGCCGTTTGTTGAGTCTGTTGATTTCAGTCTTACTATTTGGCCAGTTTCTGTTATGGTATAGAAGTTCGTGACTTCTTGTAAGTCGCTTTATTTTCTTAAATTTATCCTTTTTTTAATTACAAAAATTGATGTAATTTACTGTTTCTTTCTTTTGCAGGCTGAGGTTTAGGTAGCTGTAACTCCTTCCACTGTATAGTCCAATTTCGTAATGCCCTTCTTGATGATGGGGCTGAGATTGATAAAGGTGATAGCTAGGACTGGGATTCTAATGGAAAATGCAATGGGGTCAAATCCATGCAGATATGAAGCGACCAGTGTCTAGAAGGACTCCTTTGATTCTTCCCGTCCTAACTATGCCAATTTTAGTACGCTGGACTCTGATGGGTTGAAAAGATCTCTTTACTCGTTAAAAGGGTAAATTAGAAATGGCTATTACTGGACTACATAATCTGTCTGTGCTTGACTCTTCTTTTCTTAGGGATTCCCATTCTCAATCACCTAGGAGGCGAGGAGATGGAGGGAGTGGAAGCACCCGATCTTCTTCAATCTTGCATATGTGGCGAGAGATTGAGGATGAGCATGTGGTAGGTCAAGTCCAAGGAAGACCTGGTGATGGATTACTTCAGCAAAGGAGTGACGAGTTCATCGCAGACCTCTCACAGGCAAGTATGCCAAGTAGCGATGAGACAGGAGAGAGGCATGTGCTAGAAGATTCAATTTTGGGTGAGAATGATTGTGAAACATGGTCACAGTCACAAAGTCAGCATGAATCTCCTGATGAGCAGGAGGAATTAAACAATTCTACTTGTGATAATTCTTCTGATCTTGGAGAAGTTGAAAGGGAAAGGGTGAGGCAAATTTTCAGGGAATGGATGAAGAGTGGTGCTGGGGATCCAGCTACAAACATTCCCCAAGGTAATAGCAGTTCAAGATCAGAATGGCTCGGTGAAACTGAGCAGGAGAGAGTGAGAATCATAAGGGAGTGGGTACAATCGAGTAGCCAGCAGAGAGTTATTTCTTTTGGGGACAACAGGGAAGAACAATCAGCTGAATTTGGTACCCAGATAGAAAGAGTTCGTGATGGGTTTGTTGTTAATCAGAGCGAGGGTCAGACTGAGCATATGCGGAGGGGTATTCGTAAATTATGTGGCAGACAGGTTCTGCTTGATATGCTTAAGAAGGCTGAGAAGGAAAGACAAAGAGAAGTTCAGGAATTATTGGACCATAGAGCTGTATCTCATTTCCCCTATCGCAACCGCATCCAGGTTTGCCCTTACTAATTATTAATTAATTTATATGATTTTGAAGGTATTCCTTTTCGTTGCCTGCACAGCATGAGCATCAAGTTTGGAACTCTGTTTTTGTGAACTGGATAAAAGATATTTATTTGGCTATTCATCTATTAACTGTTTTAGTTAATCATCTTGGTTCTATAATAAAAATCATGTTAAATTTAATGTGAAATAATGTCTTTGTTAGTGTAGCAACTTTAACTTATGTTTAGATATGTAGTATAGAGACAAAGGAAAATTGGAAGTTTTTTTATATCTATGGGGCAGTTCAAAAAATACCCGACACATAAATCATTTTAAGTTGAAGCAATTTAGGCAAGCCAAAGAAGAGTTTTGAAGCTCTGTGAATCTGAGTCCTGTTACAAAGAATTTAGAGAGAAACTTTTAAATGATGAATCTCAATTTGCAGTTGATGAGTTGATGTTAAATTTCTTGCAGGCATTGCTCAGGGGTAGGTTCTTGAGAAATGACAGATCAATTGATGTTAACCGGTCCACTTCCATATCGGAAAGTGAATTAGGCTTACTGAGGCAAAAGCAGACTGTATCAGGTCTAAGGTAAGTAGTTCTTTCAGCCAGTAAACTTTATTCTGATTTATAATAGTTGTAATGTTTTGTTTGTGCTTCATATCAAAATTGTCAACTTGTTTTTCAATCAGGGAAGGGTTTTTCTCTGGGAAGGACAATTCTGGTGGCAGTCAAGTAACTTGCACTCCATCAGATACCTCATCTAATAGTGGCATTGATAATAATTCAAATGAACAAGCTGACTCCAGCAGTTTACATTCGGTCTCAATTGTACATTTTGAACAGTCTGAAACTACCATAGGAGGTAGCGATGGAGTTGGGAACTTAGATGGTCAGAATTTTACACTAGAAACCATAATGGAAAATTTAGATTGTCAAGACTCCACTCATATAGAAGGAAGGTCGTCACAGCTTTTGGAAAATAAGTCAAGAGATTGCCAATCATCATCCAGTGTCGGGATGGAAAGAAGAGATGATACCAGGCTATGTGTTGCTGGGATGACAGTTGAAGATACGACCGATAGACTTATGCAACAAAATCATCAGACTGAAGTTACAGAACATAGCAATATGCAGGGTTCTAGTGAGGTATATCCTGAAGAATTTGAGCCAAGTGTTATAAGCAATGATGATAATGGTTCATCAACCCATAGTGATGTTATGGAAGCCACTATGGTAGATAACGAAAATAGGTATGTATCTACTGTTCTGGAAGAGCAACAGCAGGAAGAACTCCTTGAAAATGAAGGAAGTGATGGGCACCTGAGAAATGGCACAGAGGATGGTCCGGATGATAATCATCCGAGTGGTACAGCCAATGAATGGCCTCAAGACATTTTGGGCAATGAAGATGGGGAAAATTCTCGTCTACCCGAAGCCCGTGAAATTTGGCAAGAAGATGGTGGCTTTCAGGAGGCTGTGGAAAATTGGTTGGGTGGACCTTCTGATCATGAAGTTGCTCCAGTTGGTAGAATTCATGGCTTTTACTTTCCAGATGATGACAATGTGAACAGCGTGGAACTCAGGGAACTGCTAAATAGGTATGTAAATATGATAGGAGAGTTAATGATGTTCCTTTATAGAATAAAACACCTAAACTAGAACAAGTATTCTTTCATTTTGTAGGAGAAGTGTTTCTAACCTCCTTCGCAGCAGTTTTCGTGAAAGTCTTGACCAGTTGATACAATCATATGTTGAAAGGCAAGGTCATGCTCATGTTGAGTGGGAGCTGCAAGAAACAACTCCTTCTTCTCCATCAGTTGAACGGGACCTGGAGCAGCCACGTAGGGATCAGATTGTTGGTCAGGAGGATACTATCAGTAGTCCACTTGACCAACCCTCATCACCAACACCTCCTCAACCTCTCTGGGAACGACATTCACGTCATGACAATTGGTCACGAGCTGACATGAATAATCAGCGTCTAGGAATTGGGCATTCATTTTCTTTGGTGAGTATAGAAAAAATTTCATTTATTCTAATATTATGAAAACTGATCCTTGGGCACTGGTCCCATGTTTCATGCTTAATACAACATTTTTTACTTCTCCTTAGCTGAATTGTTCATGGCTTGGACTTTTGAGTTTTTGTCGCATTATATTTATGTTTTTTTTTGCCAAACATTATATTTATGTTATCTGATTCACTGGCTTTTGTTAGGAGTGGGAGATTATCAATGACTTGAGAATTGACATGGCTAGGCTACAGCAAAGAATGAATAATATGCAGAGAATGCTGGAGGCCTGTATGGATATGCAGCTTGAGTTGCAGCGCTCAATAAGACAGGAGGTTTCTGCAGCCCTAAATCGCTCAGAAAACCAATCAGGTTTGCATTTCTTTTCTTTCACCCTTAACATTCTATATTAATCTCCCAGGTCTTTTTTTCATTTGGGCTTTCTGGGCCTTCTATTGAAGGTTTACTGAGAAAATTAAGTTACATGGATCACAGATGTGCATGACCACGATTCACCTGATGACAAGTCTAAATGGGAATGTGTGAGAAAAGGACTATGCTGTATGTGCTGCGAGAGCAACATTGATTCTTTGTTGTACAGGTAATTATTCAGTATCTCTTTAACACATCGATGGCCCATTGGCCGGTCTACACCTGATTATTGTCACTTAAAATACTACTATGCTTTTCTTGCAGATGCGGCCACATGTGCACATGTTCAAAGTGTGCCAATGAGTTGTTCCAAAGTAGGAGAAAGTGTCCAATGTGTCAAGCGCCTGTTGTGGAGGTGATACGCGCTTATTCTATACAATAACTTTGTCGAGAAAATAATGGTCTCAGTTTTAACAAAATACAGGAACCTGACCGGTAGTAGATCCTGGACATTTTCCAGGTATAATTTCCCCCCCTTCAAATTTCGTGATATCTGTATTTATGCTGAGTGCACAGATGGAACACACTATAGCATTTTTTTCCGCCCATAACTCTGAAATGAATAAAAGAATATGCTGTTTATAAATTTTCCTTCTGCACATCTTGTTTAAGAGGGATGAGACCCTCGGCTCCTCTGATTCCATGATCTTGGTCAGTTGTAGTCCTAGTTTATGTTCATTTTGTGTTTGCTGAACCAAAGAAGAGGATGCATACAGTGTGATGTTGGGCTTGGAGAGTTGCAGTGTTATCAGTTAAAACGAATCGTCAGGGGCCTGCGTGCCGTTGCCTGTTATTATCTTGGAATGCCTCCCATTTTTAGAATGTGCGCGTGTGGGCAGGTTCGTTAAGTTGATGGTTGCCTGACAAATGATATATACCTCATCAGGAAAGAACCTGCGGAACTTTATATTATCTAAAATTTTGCTTTTGTTGGGCTGGCAAGTCTGGCAAGGCAACTAATATTGATAAGCCCTTTTACCCTTTACCAAAAAAAAAAAGCCCTTTTACCCGTCAAACAGGGTCGGAGAAAAGGAACATATTCACCTTATTACGTATATTAATCTTGAGGAATTAATTGGCGCCAGCATTTCACCGCATAATTAAATTAAATTATTATCAGATGGAAAACAGCATTTGATGGCCAATTCGCCATAGGCCATAGCCTCTCTCTCTCTCTGTCTGGATGAAAGGAAGTGGACCTAACGTAAGTCCCAAAAGTTAGCCTTTCTCTTAATACGAAATGGTTTTCCTCTTCTATTCGAAGAACTTAACCCGATGATTCTCCGCGTGAAACAGTGGAATAGTGGGGCGGGACCACCTGCAACCTGCTTTTTGCAAGATTCAATTAAATGCGAGTATCTCAGAGGGGTACACCTGTGTTTATGAAAGGGTTCAACTAAAGTTGATAAGCATGAGGTTCAATTGAAATCACAAGCAAAGCTAGGGAACATTACTGCTCTTGCACGCTTTGATGAAGTCATGGTAGAAATGGAAAACTAAAGTAACAAGTTAAATCTGTATACTTAATATAATATTTAATTAATTAATTTTAATAAAATAAATAAATTAATTAATTATAATAAATATGATATAATTTTTTTAAAATACTTATATATAATATTATGTTATATATCAGTTTATAAGTTAAATAAGTTTATTTAAAAAAATAATAAAATTTATAGATAAAATAGATACAAGAATCAAGTTCAACCATCATAAAGATGAGACATATGACTATTTGAAACGTGTTTGATCTATGTAGAGTATCATTTTGTTATAACTCTAATCGCGGTGTTTAAGGAGGCATCCTAACTCTTAGGTGTTTAGGTTTATGTTTGGAGTAATTGACGACTCGCTCTGTCTAATATTAATATGATGTAAGAGGAGAGGAGAGAGATTCCGTATCTTTTTAAAAAAAAATTATATTAAAAAAAATTCATATACTAAGGATTGGAGATAGTATTACAGAACATGTGTATCGGGGAACTACAAGGTTGACGTGTCCAAGTGCCAATGAAATGAGCAGATACGTGGCTAGTATCTGAACCGGAAGTTCATTAATGGAACCCACTGTATAATTATTTTTCTAAATCAATTCATACAAATATACCATATACAAAGTTCTTACTTAAGTTAATAGAAATCCGCCGTATTTAGATATTAAAAGAGCGTATGATAGCTATTTCGCAGGGAAACGACGAATAAATCAATGGTGTCATTATCAACGTACGCAATATATAATACGGTAAAGCCGTTTCTTCCATGTTCACTCTTCACTTTTTATTTTATTTTTTTTATTTTATAGCTCCCAAAGCGTGCGGGCGCACACCCACAATCTTATTTAATATGAAACTTCTTACATTCCACCTCTGACAAATGGTATTTTTATATTTTTTTTCTCATAATTTAGATTTTTTAATATTAATCCGAGGCTAATTGAATTCAATTAAATATTAATTAATTTTTCCATCCAATTTTCAATTTATGAAATTTAAGTGATAAATTTTTGAAATTATAAATCCCTAGTTCTATATAAAAAATTAAAATATCCGTTTAATTCTTTATATTTATATTAAATTTTGTTTTAATCTTTTAAATTAAAAAAATATGATTTTAATTCTTTAAACTCAATATAGTACAGTCAACTTTTTTTAATAAATTATATTAACTCATCGAACTTTAAGTGATTATTGTATAATTAAATACTAATAAAATATGATTATATTTTAATCCCTTTAAATTTTGTAGTTAATAGTATTAATTTTAAATGATTAAAAATATATTTTTTAAATTTAAAAAAATTAAAATAAAATTTGATACAAATATAAATAATAAAATATATATTTTAGCCAATATAAACATTAGCCTATGAAAAAAGGGAATGAAATAACTAGTTTTTATATTTGGAAACGGCACCTGATAGCTAGCCGTTAAACATAGACTGGAATATTCAATATGGTAGCAGAAATATGTGAGAAGCAACACAGCACTGAGCATTTGAGAATTCGGATTGAAAGAACGGAACCTTGTTCGAGCTCTTGAACGGAGTGATCGCGTTCTGATGCAAAACGACACCTCTGACGTGGGAACTCTTCAAGGGTTCATTTGAGTTAGGGTTGTACATAGCTAGGATTGGGCAAGATAATCTCTGTCTAGTGTCTTACTCAAAAAAATATATGCTATATTTTTTAGCCCGATGCTTAGCCTTATCTAGTAAAAGTTTTAACTATTTTGGTTTAAGTATAGGCTAGTTAGACATGGGTGGACTTACATGCCCAAGTTATAATGTCCTACTTATATTGTAAAAAAAAAAATATACAATTATAAACTTTTAAATAATACCATATATGTATCTTCAATGGTTAAATAATATCCATAATCAACTAAGAATAAAATAATAAAAAGATAGTAATTAAAGTCTTAAAGTCTATTGCATATATAAAAAAAGTCTTAAAGTCTAAGTAATTTGTAATTGCAACTTTACATCAATCTTCCTAAAGTTGACAAGGACGAAGCATCTGAAAAAAATAAAATAAAAAATAATTATAATTTATAATATAATCATATGATGGTTAGTAAAGTTAAAAAAATAAGAAGAAAAAAATCAATCTAGTTATAAAAAATAAAAGGGATATAATACCAAATAGGCAGGGTGGCATACTTTGCCCAATACTCTGACCTACCCAACACTTGACTTGGCCTAACCCTGCCCAATCATATTTTGGGTAACTTTTTTTGAGTCGGACTGAGCATTTTTTTTCTAAGCGCGGACAGGACAACTAGACACTATGTACACCCCTAATTAGAGCTATGTTTAGATCAAAAAAAAAGTGAAGAAAAAATGGGGAGGAGAGAATATTAGAAAAAAAAATTAAAATGATTGTTTTTATTATTTTTAAAAGTTTTTTCTCCAAGTATTCTTTTTCTTTTTTAATTTTCTTTCCGGTAAGTGTTTAAATTAAATCACCCAATTGGTTGGTGAGAGCCTGATATGACAAATGATCTTGAGTTATGAACACGGTGAATCATAAATAAGGAACCCCCTTCATTAATTGTCGTTTTATTCATTCCCAGATATCAAACTCTGGAGTCTTTGTTTTTTCATTGTTTTTCCTAAACGGCTGGTCGCAACAAGCTTCCAACCTTGATGCAAGTTTTTGCATCAACAAATGAAGGTGTTTGTTTCACAACAAAAACATCTTAGTACATATATAAATTGATATTCGAGATTAACTAATGATCGTCGTAAATATGTACAAGTTTTTCTAAGGCGTGATGCCAATTCAAACTTCCAACAGAACACAGAAGCACCATTGATGCTAAGATGTTAATGCTTCTTTTCTGGAGAAAGGACGACATCCCGATTCTAACAACGCGGGATGAGAGAGAGAGAGAGAGAGACAAAGGGGTTGTGTGGGCCCCATTGACTTGTGGGACCTATACACCTTTCTCACTCATCACAACAGACACATTACAGCTGCAGGTCGCCATGAAATGAAACTGATGATCACTGAATATTCTTCTTGTCCAGAACAACTCCTGTGTATTGCGCATGTTCACTTCTAAGAAACAATTAATGACACCAATACAGAAGACTACATGACACGAGAAATTAAACAACCAAGCACAGAACTACGGAAATCCTAAGAAACAACAACATGGATAATAAGTACTAATACATATATCATATGACCGACCGACAACACCACCGAAACAAAAGTCCAGAACTAAGCACAGAATCATCAGAAAGACTGAAACTTCAACATGTTTAGTTGATTTTGCGCTTCTTGTTTCCCCTGGAAGACTCCTCACAAGCTTTGAAGAAAGCGTCTATCTCCTCTTGACGCACGACGATGTACCTTACGGCGTAGAGCTGCTTATAACGAACTGCTGAAGGAGCTGGTGTTTTCTTTCTGGGTGCAGGTGGACAGCTCACAACACGTATCTGGTTTTCGGGCGCCGTCGGAGTTTTGCAGAGCTCGTCGTCCAAATCTTTCACCTCCGGTTCTTTGATCTTCAGCTTCGCCATCCCACTTAAAAACTGGTCAGCTTCTAGAACCTCCGCCGGCTGCTTCTCTTTGGAATCGGACCCAGACATTGCTTCTTACCTGAACACAAGGGTACGTAAGAAGGTATAAATAACTGAGATAGCTCAGAGAGAAGAGAAGAGAGAGAGATACAAGGAATCCGTCGGAGGCGGCGGCGCTGCAGCTTCAGATGTCTCTCTTGCTTCCTGAAATCTGTTTTTGGGTTTGAAACGCACTGGTAAGGAAGAAGTGTCAGTTATATAGAGAGAAGCTTGATAGTGGAGGAGAAGCTGTGTGATCCTCGAGGAGCTTGTTGGAATTATACGGGGTGCTTACGTTGCATCTATGGCCCTATTCATTCATTTGTATTATTATATTTCAATTCAGTCTCACATTAATTATATATATTACCACTTCATTTTTATCTAACTTTTTCTCAGTTACTTGATAAATATCTAGAAAAAAATCTTGTTCACCACGTCAAATAAATGCAGCGATTAGTGTAAGAATTCATCTGTACATTTACCTTTTTACTACTGTTTAATGTGATTATTGTGGGTAATAGCGAATTAATGTTTGTTGTTCTTTTTTACATAGAGAGAGACAGATAACATGAAACAGACACAGCTGGGGGGGGGGGCAGAGAGAGAGAGAGGCATCGGATTCCTGAGAGGAAGATGACGATAATAAGGAAGAAGGAGGCGTGCATGGAGAGGGAATTTCAGTTTCATGGCTCTCTGAAACCTCTTCATCACATGAAGAAGCATTCCTGTTAGTTCGGTGCCTCTAACTTCTCAACCAATGGATAACCTCAATCCAATCTGGCCTTTTCAGTTTTAATTTAACACTTCAATAAGTTCTCAATAATTATAATATTTACTGTGAAATGGTAGAAGCAAATATTTTAATGTATTTGTTGTGAGTAACTCTGTACAGACCAAGCCAATGGCAAAATTCCAACAAGGCCATAGGAAGAGTACGTATTTTATTGCTGAGTGTGTCAGTTGGGAAACTTCTAAAGATTCCACCACCAAAATTGGGATGTCATAGGAATACAAATTAGGAATTTACATGAGTAAAAATTGAGATGTTACCTACATGGGTTGATTTTAATAGAAGTTGTTTTGACTGTTTAAACCACGAGGACTCTTATTTGAATCTATGTAAAAGTAAAAAAAGTGTTTGAAATAATTATCTGTAATTAAATTTAAAAATACTCAAATATGACCTATTCATTCTTCATACTTTATCACTACTACAAAAAAAGATTTTAACGTTAATTAAAAAAAAAATTAACGTCAGTTTTAAATTAAAATGAACGTGGAAGCCAGTGACATTTTATCCACATCTTATGTCATTTTTTAACTGACGTCAAAAGTCATTTTATGTTAGTTATATAACTGACGTAAAACTAAGTTTTACATTAAAAATCTGGCTCTGTAAAAATAAGAATGAAACTATAAACATGAGGGCAATTAGATTAAAATTCAAATTGACGTAACTTATAATGTCGATTATCGTAAAAATCAACATTGAAAGAATAAACGAATTTTTGCCACAGTAACATGTTTCTTAGCCTTTTTAACCGTTTTTATCCTCTTGAAGACATATGATGTTAGTTTTTTCGTCGTTAAAACTCTTAACAATATTATATAATTAATGTCACCACTTGTTTTAAAGATCGTTTGAGCATATAAACGCCGTTAAAGACTTATGTCTTTGTAGTAGTATATATATAATCAATAATCACCATGATGGAAAAATTAAATTAAAAAAATGCTATGTACATACCTTAAAGATTATGAAGTTATATGCAATTTAATTTAAAATGACTGTTACAGCGAGAAGTATTGTCTTTACCTTATCTATTATTTTTTTAACCTTCACCTTTATTCATTGAGGGTATGTAACTTGTAAGTTTACATAAAACAAAAACACAACAAATTCTAAGGTCAATACGAAATAGAAAAAGTACAATATATAATTAATGAAAAATTAAATGATGTGTTAATTCAGTTTAAACAGAATATAAATGGCAATAAATCAATTGTCATCAAATTACATTAATATGTGGATGGTTTATGCCATGGGTGATTGTTGGGGAAATTTTAATTTCTTGTGTTTTTGGGGTAAGATCATAAGTTGGGCGAGTATCTAGTTAACGAGAGTTTTCTTATTTACTTATGAAAATATACTAAGAAATATAATTAATCACTGGTGAAAAATGGGCAATCGAAATCCCCATTTTTAAACCGGTACATACGGAGACGGTTTTAAAAAAAATGAGCGGTGGCATTTTTGTAAATAAAATGAAATATTCACACCGTATTTACTCATGAACGATGTGGAAATATTTAGTCCGGTTTAGATTTTTACTTTCTACAGCGTATTTATATTGACCGAGGTGGAAATATTTAATCCGGTGTCTGTTTTATTAAAAAATTAAATTTTTACATCGGTTTTAAAATTAACCGATTTAAATATAAACACCCGGTGCAGCTTCGTCTTATCCGCCTCTTCAGTTTCCTGTCTATGCTTTCCCGCTCACTTTCTTTATTTGTCAGACCGTTCATTTCACTTCTTGGGTTCCCAACGTTTGTAGTCATTATGATAGAAGGCCAATTGCATTCTTCTATATTCTTATTGATCATGAACGTTAACCATATATATATATGTATACCATTCTTCTGTTTTATTTTCTTTTCATCTATCTGACTCCTCCAATGGCCTCTTCCTCAAGCACGCCTCCTTCTCCGCCCAACAAAAGAAACAGAGACGACTTTGAAGACAAACATCATGATCCTCACCCTTCTGTTCCTTCTCCTCCTCCTCCCCTGGTTGTGACTCTGATGGAGAGACTTGAGGAACTCATACTGCGCTTCAATGGGCTGGAGGACTCCGTGGAAGAACTGAATCGCAAAGTTGACAGACTGAAAGCAAGTTTCAGGGATTTCCGCTCAGAAGTTCGCCGCCATCAACCCCGTGATAGCTTCTTTAATCCTGTTGATCTCACCCAATCTGATGACTCCCAAAACTCTGAGTCTGATGAGTAGTGAAAGATTGCAACTTTTATATATTCTGATGTATATATTTTTTTGTGTAAAAGTTGATGACATGGCTGGTCTCTGGAAGTAGGAAAAAAAAACTGATATATTTTACACCGGTCCATATATATTGACCGGTGTAAAGTATATTATAAATAAACTGATATATTTTACACCGGTCCATATATAGTGTCCGGTGTAAAATATACTATAAATACAACTTTTATATTTATATCTACACCGGTGTAACATTTTGTCCGGTGTATATTTTCTTATTTTTTCCCAAATACTCTTTTATTTGGTACATATCTACACTGATGTAATGAACTGCAGCAAGTACACTTACACATCTTGAATAACATTGATGAAGTTCAAGACTATATTGCTGTTCATAAAGATCTTGTCCGGAAAACAAATAATAGGATGACAGAGCAAAGGCTCATTAGAGAACACACCAAATCTTTTGCACATTGGTTCAAATTGGAGGTTGAAAATGAGGATTGTGTTTCTGATATAGTTAGATGGTTGGCATGTGGTCCTGAACATAATGTGATCTGTTGGAATTCATTTGATATCAATGGGTATTCCTTTTATACGAAGTCCCTAGATGATAGAAGTAGCGTGCAAAATAGTGGTGTTATGTTAGTGGTTGAAGCTATGCATTTCTCTAGTTCAAAAGACAACAATCCTAAATTAGCAGCCATCCCTTATTATGGCGTTGTTGAAGAGATTTGGGAGGTGGACTACTCCAAATTCAAAGTTCCCGTATTCAAATGCAAGTGGGCTAATGTAAACAACCGTGTTATGGTCGATCAGTTAGGATTTACACTGGTGGATTTGAATAATATAAGTTTTGGGATGAGCCTTTCATTATGGCAGACCAAGCAAAGCAAGTGTTCTTTATCACTGATCCTCAGAATGAAAGATGGTCTGTCGCGCTCCAAGGGAAAAGTGTTGTTGACAATGATGACTCTTTTTATGAGATCCCTTCTTTTTCAGTAGGTTTACCACAATTAAATGAAGAAGAAGTGGATTCTGATTAATTTCGATGTGTTTCTTGTTTAGTCTAAACATGCAATTTTAAGTTTCTTGTAATGATTGCGTTTATGATTTTGATGTAATAATAACAGAGACAGATTATTGTTCTGATAAGAATGTTGTGACGCTAAGGATGGGATGATATAAGGTGGTGAAGTTAAAAAAAAACTACAACATTTAACACCGGTCTTAAGTGATATCCGGTGTAAAAAGGCACGTCTGACAATTTGTAAAATAATTTATTGTTCGATTTTACACCGGGTTATACTTATCGATGTTTATTTTTTACACCGGTTGTTAAAATTAGCCGGTGTAAAATGTTTCACTTTTACATCGTTTATGTTTTGTCCGGGTTAGAATAATTTACAACCGGTGTTAAATGTTTATATTCATTTTTTTAACCCGCCCCTTGGCGCGATGACCTTCAATCTTCTCCTTTCTCACATACTCTTTTTTATTGCCGCTTGTCGTGCTCTGTGGTTCTCGCGAGGCTTCTCCGTGCTCGATCAGTCGTTCTTCTCTGTCACCTCTCTCGTTCTGCTATTCCGTAAGTGTACGTGTTCTCTGCATTTTTTTCCCTGTGTACGTGCGATGCCGTTTTTATGTTCGTTTAATCTAGGTTTTCTATTTTTCCTGATGAATGCTGGCACATCTTTCCATTCATAACTGCTAAAGGAACAAGTTTTGTGTATTCTGACGGGTTGAGGGAAAAAGGGTTAAGTCTGTTTTTAATATTTTTGATGTTGTTATTGCGTACATAGGAATATGGAGGATAGAGTTACTCAGATTGAGGCTGGCGATGCTCCAAGCGCCACTAAGCAAAGGAAGGGCAAAAGTACGACTCGTTTGAAAGACATTACGAAGGACAGGATAGAGGGGAAACTGCTTCCGATAGAGTTTAACAGAAACTGGAACCCAACTGGTGAACACAGGACAAAGTACGTAAGTTTTGTCAGCCTCCTAGCACGCAACAAGCCTAGCATCACCTATTTGACTTGGGATGCTGTGGATGATCGCGTGAAGAATCAAATTTGGGACACTATCCGGGTATAGGAACTATCTAATATTGCATGCAGAGCAATACCAAATACACAACTGTTTGTTGATTACTCTGCTTTCAATGGCAAACATTGCAGCTCACTTACGATGTGCCCAACAATGAGTTCTTGAAGAAGAAGACGTTGTCTTATTGCTGTGAGCGTTGGAGGGCATTCAAGACACAACTAGCTCGTCAGTATCTGCATGGACAGGACAGAAGTGGTCATCCTCAACCTTCTCCATGCAGCAAGTATCAATTCATTGACGAAGCTGCGTGGGAACAATTTGTTAGGAATCGGACCACGCCAGTAGCAATGGTGAGTGTATCCTTTTGTATGTGGTTGCAGAAAACGTATCAGAGTATCATATGTATTGATTTTAAATACTTCATGTCTTGTAGGAAAAAAGAGCAAAAGCGATTGAATACGCCCTCAAAAATGATTGCCCCCACACAATGTCTCGAGGGGGTTACCCGAAGGCAGAAAGAGAGTTGTTGGGGGCCAAGAGGAAGAGGTTAGAAGAAAATGCTGGGTTGGATCCTAGTGTTCTTCTTGACCCCCCTCTCCGATACGTCGCGAAGAAAAATGGTTGTACACTCGCCAAAGAAAGAGCGGAGCTTTTACAAGCGACAATGCTCGTATGATTGCTGAAAAAATTGTAAGCACTACTTGCATTATTTTGTGATAGTAGACTATATATAATTATATCATTTTCCTTATGTTTGTTCTTTCTATGTTATAGAGTGATCTTAAACAACAAGAGTCCCATGGATCCTTCAAGTCAGATGGTAGGAATGACATCTTGACTGTTGCCACTGGGAACCAAGAACATGGGGGCCGTGTCAGGGGAGTTGGAAGAGGTGTGTGTATAAGAGATTACTTTGGAGCATCTCAAATACGTTCCCCACATGTGGTGCCGAGGGCAGAGTTGGCATCCTTGCTCTCCACCATAAGGGCAGAGGCTAAGGAAGAGGCTTGGATAGAGGCTAGGGTACAAGCAGAAGCTTCAATTGAGGCGCGATTACAAGAGGGGTTCGCAAAGATGAAGGAAGAAATGTTGTCCATGATGACATCAAGGCAGCAAGAGCCAACTGATCCCCTCCCGCCCTCAACTACAGTCCGTCCAAGCACTAAGGGGAGTTGTTGCTTGCCGCTGTCAGAGGATGTAGAACATTGTGATCTATATGTTGAGGATCCTCTTAGACGCTTAGTGGCACGTGGCTCCATCCATAGCCTAGGGGCAACTACTGTTCACCACGTCCAAATTCAGGATGATCAATTAAGGGTGACAGTTGAAGCCGTGCTAATTGGAGATGCTCTTGTCCCAATTCCCACTGATGAGGTGAAGACAGTGAGCCAAGCAAAAGGGACTTTCATATTGTGGCCAAAGCATCTTGTTTCGGATCACGTCGCCTCATCCCCCGACCAACTTCCCACCCCTCCAGCTTTGAATGCCATGCAACGTGTGATCCTAATGGCATATGGCAAAATGTTCCATGTGGACGCGTTGCCTATGGATTCAGTTGTGGGTGACATGGGGGCACCGGCCTTCCTGGACCATGCGGACGTCAAATCTCTGATCACTCCCAAGGAAGAACTGACCTCCGGCTGCATCCAAGTGTTTTTGATGTAAGTATAATTTAAATGTAAATATATGTAATAACAAAGTTCAAGTCTTACAACTAATGTCGTGCATGCATTGCCTGTAGGTACATGCAAGCTAGTTGGTTTCCTCCAAGGGCAAACAAAAAAAGTTCGCATTCCTATGCCCAATTCAGATTTATGCTAAAGGGACCTCTCAATCTTCGAGGCTTGCATACATTTCAGAGAGGCTCGGTGAAACCGATATTGATTATTTCTTCGCACCATATATGCATGAGTAAGAATAATAATATTTCATTTTATTTTATATATACTAGTTTTGTAGTTGCTTAATTATAATACTCATTCTCTTTTAACTAATCTCTACAGCAATCATTGGCAACTTGTCATCCTATGTAAGCATAGCTATAAAGTTTTCTTCTTATGCTCCCTCCATTACAAGCCCTCGGTGGATGTCAGGAAGATCATGAACACGTACGTGAGTTCTCTTCTATACACAATGATCTGTGTGATAAATGGGTTACTAACTTGTTAACTTTGATTATAGGGCTATGAGGACATTCGCAGTTGCAAGGGGCCTTAAGCACGCTAATTTGGTGAGGGACCCTGAATGGATCATACCGATGGTAATAAAAGTATATATTAGGTGTTAGCTAGGTTCCCCGTTTTGATGATGAGAAATAATTTTTATCTTGTTAACATTACAGAGTCGAAGGCAACCCAGAGAAAGTAACTTGTGCGGCTTCTACATAGTCAGACACATGGTCAATATTATCTTGGCAAATAGGATTGACCTAACTGGGGAGGTAAAATTGTATTTTGAATGATTTCATATTTCTTAATTGTCAATCTAATCTAAATTAGTAATGCCTTAATTTCTTTGATTTTGATTTCATATTTCAGATGTTTGAACAACCTGATCCATTTCCTGACCAAGATATTGAGGACCTGCGTAATCGGTGGGTAGAGTTTTTTGTTCAAATCCTTCCTTCTCAATAGTATTTGTCTTTCACTGAATACATTTTTCTGTTCAAATTGTAGCATTTTTGTATTGAGTTTTATTCAATGAATAATATAATGAGCAATTGAATTATATATGTCTCTGGCATCTTGAACTGATGATGATCGATGATTGAGTCATATATTACATTTGGGCAGTTTACTTCTGAAGCTTCAGGCCAACGAAATCTATCAAATATAAATTTAATAACATCTACATCAGAGGTATATACCCACCGGTGTAGTAAGAACATATATAAATTAAATTTAATAACATCTACACCGTCCCAATATTCAACCGGTGTTAAAAATTGAACAATCTACACCGTCCCAATATTTCAACCGGTGTAGATGTTAAAACATAATACACCGGATGTAAATGTGAACCGCTTTAACATGAAGACCGGTGTAAAAAAGTATACATTCTACACATCGTCCCATATTTAAACGGTGTTAACATTTGAAAAATCTACACCGTCCCAATATTCAACCGGTGTAGATGTTAAAAATAATACACCGGATGTAAATGTAAACCGATTTAAAATTTAGTCCGGTGTAAAAAATTATACATTCTACACCGGTTACAGGACCGGTGTAAAATGTCTGACTTTTTACACGGTCCGTTTCTACACCGGTTGTGTGTGCGATGTTGAATGCCATTTTCAACCGGTGTTGAAATGCTTTTTCCCAGCTGTTAATACTCTTCGCGTCTTTAATATAAGAGTTAGTTAATTTTTTTAATAAATTAAAAAAGATAAAAAATTAGTTAATTATGACCCTACATTAGTGATGATCTACCCAAATTCATATTTTATATTCTTTAATTTATACAAATTAGTCAACTAACTATTATATTAATGATAATTAATTGATTTATTTAGCTTATTTAATTTATCTAAATTAGTCAACTAACTCTTATATTAAGGACAAGAGAGGGTAATCTTTCTTTTTATTTTTTTTTCAGAGGTGATATAGATATTTGTAACATTTTAACACTATGAATCTGGTTTCAGCTTCCGAAATGTTTAAAAAGAAAAAAAGAAAAAGGACATGATTACGTTTGTTTGGTTTTTTTATGGTTACTTTCTTTGGGTTTTTTTGATGCAAATGGCACAATTGGACCCTAGTTTTGTTTTTGGTATAAAAATGTTTGGGAAGAGGTTAGACTCATCCACGATCTAAAGGCAGGACAAAGTTTCTCTTCTTCCTAGATAATACCAATGTCAGGCAGGACGAGCCGTCAATTATCCTCATGCGTAAATCTAGGTCTTCCCAAGTGCCGTGACTGGAACCACAATAAAATAGTACTCTCTAAAAATTGAATATATTCTAAATAATCGCATGTCTCATATATTCGCTAACTGAACCTATAAACGATGGGTTGGACCCTAGTTATTAACCCAACAAGAGAGTGGTGAAAACAGGGGAGGAAGGCCTTTATGTTTGTGGGTTCAAGTTCATGTGTAACATCTACCTATCTCCATATCAATGGCCCAAAACCAAATTCAGATACAAATCTCCCTGCCCACATAACCACTTTTTCTATGCCAAACAAAAATAAAACCATTTTTCAGAAAGGGCTCTGATTATCAGTTTATCCCCAAAAAGAAAGAATTTTTTTTATAAGTAAATATATTATTACTAACGGGAGTTAGTATGAGTAGTAAGCAATTTGATATCGCTTAAGTGAGGTCTCAAATTTGAGCCTTGGTGTATGCAGAAAATCCCAGTTGGAAGACTCACCCACCATAGCCAGGTGCGCGACGTGGTTCAAATTCAGATGTAGTCGGGGCAAAGCTCTGGTAAACCGAGTGGGTAACAAAAAAAATATTTTCATATTATAAGTAATCATGTTTAAAGTAGTATTAGATACTAAATATAAATATCTCTCATAACGGAGATTCAAACGTTAATTCATCATATTATGAGGAACTGGACTCTTCTATTAAACTAATTCCTATTTAGTAAAAGGAAGAATTTTATTATGGTGTATGAATTTAAACTTTAAATAAATAACCAACGAGCATTGGGTTTAGCATATTTTTTTTACAATATGAAGAAATAAAATTTAAATCTCTATTAAAATAAATATCTATATTTAATATCTGACAATATTTTGAATAAGATTATATGCAACAATTACCTAGAGAAAAATAAACTTCAAATAAATAAACGTTACTTATTATTATTATTATTTCCCCATTTGTTTTTTCTTTGGGTCGTGAACCATGTGAAAGAGTGAGCAAGACTGACAATGACAGCAAATCAATTATAAAATAAACAAATGCTCCTAATCTCCACCCATCTTAATAACATTCATTATCTTAATACATCAAATACCCCTCTAATTGGGTTCTTAATCCTTAATTACTTCTGTGTCCCCACCTACCATAGCAGGACAAAGGGGTATTTTAGCATACTTGATGAGCATAGCATGTTCAGGTTTTGCAGCCATGAGCCAACTAGTGAAGTAACCAACCATGTTAGACAATTATGCAGCCGTTAATGATCTACGAATATTTATTACTTACGTTTTCTTTGGTAGCGCCATAAATATTCCACTCAAAAGTGACATTAATGTCACAATCCTTAAATTGCAGAGCATATTAGTTATAGAGTCTCATTTAATTCTTTCCCCCTTCCATAACAACATTTTCATGTTCCCTATAAATGCTGCATATCTAAAACTGTTTCCTCACAAAAGGATTAAAGATAAAAAGTTGAATCCTCTGCCTGCATGAAAATATAAATACAACTCTGATGTGCATTTGCCTACCCTTTTTTTAGATGTATGATGTGTTATTTTGAGTTTATCTCATAATTGAAGATTTTATCAGGGCTCAGACTAATTTAGATTGAACCGAGTCAAAATTCTTTCGAGCGCTAAACTTTACTACTTATATTGATATGCTTCTATATACAAACTCAAAATCTCTAATTAAGTTATATTAAAATATAAAGAAAAACTCTATATTAATTAGTTGGATATTAAATTAAATATATATAAAGTTGAGATAGGTTTTATTAATTGATTTAAATTATTTTGATTGAAAAATAATTTTAGATATACACTTGTATCTAAAACATCTCTAATAAGTTGGCATTAGAACTTTCTTGCCAGCTGAACCAAGCTCACTAGAACTTACCCACTTTCATGGGACCGATGCCAACTTGCCAATAGAAAGTGGAGGGATTGGAGTGAGCACTCCATGCCATATCCAGTTATCCACTGCGTGGAATAAAGACCACTCCTACGCCAATCAACATAACCCAACAATCAGTACGCAAGCATCTCTGACACCCTGCCATCTGTCCTCTGTTTTTATGATGTTGGCATTATAAGAACTAATGATACTGACTGAATAAAATTAAATAATTTAATTAACAGAAAAAATAATTAAATTAAAAATTGAGAAAGTTTAACTGCTGTAATATGATTTTTACTTGAAAGAGTGGTACTATTTCCCAGCCATGTCCCTTTCTTCAATCGGATTTTCCCATACGCAACCTTTTCAGGTCCACAATGCCTGATCTTTCCCTCCCCATTCCTCAATAACTTCCTTTCCTATTTTACCTTGTACTTTATTTTATATCTATCCACAAGTGAGCTCTGGATGTTTTTACTCAGGATTTGAAACAAATCAAATAAGATTCATATGGTTTCTTAAATAATTCAGCATCCAATAACTTGATCGTTAACTTCAACACTGTTTGTTGGTCAAAGAACAACCCTATCATATCATATTTGAATCTTTTCCTTGCATTGTCTGTCACTTTGTATCCTAAATAAAGGATTTTTTTTTCCTAGAAAAAGAGAGAGAGAGAAACTACAAGTTGGTTTACGTAACGTAAAGAAAACAACTTCATATGTCTTTAATTCGTCACTGTTAAACTTTGTACTTTCTCATTCGAGAGAGACTTAGGAAGAGTACCTTGCCGTCAAGGCTACTCTGGCCTGAAAAAGAAAATCCCTTTATTTGACCTCTTATTTTCTCCTTCTGCGTAATTCAGACTCTTATTATTATGCTTTCATCTTTTTGTTATTTTCATTTCACAAACAGTCAACACATCGCTCCAACTTGACTTACTCCTTTTAATTCTCTATCCTCTTCATTGCCCTTCATTTCATAGATTCTCTGTTATTGCCTCCCCTTCTTCAAATGGCAAATCTCTGTTTTCTTATTCTCACTCTTCTCTGTTTTCCTCTGCTATCTCACGGAGGACTAGCGATAACCTTTAAAACTGAAGACGGATCAGAAGAATGGGGATACGTACAAGTCAGACCCAGTAAGCCAAATCCATTGCATAGCTGAAAAATTGCATCTTTGTTGTCGTAAGAGTTCAATTACTCTGTTTTTCACTTTTGGATTTCTTATCTTTACACAGAAGCACACATGTTCTGGTGGCTTTACAGAAGTCCCTATAGAGTTGAAGATCCATCAAAGCCGTGGCCAATCATTCTTTGGTTGCAGGGGGGACCTGTAAGTATATTACTTTAATTAGCTATAAACCGAAAAAACGACAAGAAGAAGAAGGCAGAATCTGAGAACTATGAGCATGGAACAGGGTGCTTCAGGAGTAGGTGTTGGAAATTTCGAGGAGGTTGGGCCATTGGACACCAATTTGAAGCCCCGGAATTCAACTTGGTTGAGAAAAGCAGATCTCCTGTTTGTGGTATAATTTTAGATCCTCTGTTTTTTTTTGTTCTGTGGCCAGTCCTTGATTCTCTGTAATCAATGTTTTATCTGTTATAACATAGGACAATCCGGTTGGAACTGGATACAGTTACGTGGAGGATCAAAATTTGTTTGTGAAAACAGATAATGAAGCTTCCATTGACTTGACTACATTGTTGATTGAGATCTTCAATAAGAATGAAAGCCTTCAAAGGAGTCCTCTGTACATCGTAGCAGAGTCTTATGGTGGGAAATTTGCTGTTACTCTTGCATTATCCGCTCTCAAGGAAATTGAATCCAAGAAATTAAAGCTTATTCTTGGAGGTAATACTAATAACTATTATCCCTTCATTCAGTTTTACATGAACAGGACTAACTGTAACTAATTGATACACAGGAGTGGCATTAGGTGACAGTTGGATCTCCCCTGAAGATTTTGTGGTAATTAACTAGAGGAAATGGAATTGTTCTCACTTGTTAGCTGTCACTCTTACTTTTATAAGTTCTTGTTTTTCAACTTTGACCTAATCCCACATTGCAGTTCTCATGGGGTCCTCTTCTGAAAGATGTGTCTCGCCTCGACGACAATGGCATGGAGAAATCAAATAGGTAAGTTGTTGTTGTGTCTCAATTCTCTTCCATCTTGTGGTAGTCTCAATTATATCTAACAACACCATTTTAGATAACAGTATAGCTCAGAGGATCAGGCAGCAAATAGAGGATGGCGAATTCGTCAATGCAACGAACTCGTGGAGTGAACTCGAGTCTGTAATTAGCTCTAGCAGCAACAATGTGGTATAGTATTCAGTTTTCTTGTTGCTTACCTTTTAGTGATTACTCTATTCCTTAATGGATTGGGTTTGTTTTTGGTTAATTTCAGGATTTTTATAATTTTCTTGTTGATTCGGGAAGTGATTCGGCAACATTATCAGCAATGAAGTTGGGATTATCAAGAGAAATAGCAATGAGGCAGTATTCTAAATATCTTACCTTAAGGAGGGCGTCTCCAGGTGGGGATGATGATCTTGATACTTTACTAAATGGCGTCATCAAGAAGAAGTTGAACATAATTCCTGAGAATGTCACGTAAGACTTCAAATTTCCAAATTTACTGACACATCAATATGATATCATGTAATCTGATTTACTTCTTGAAGAAACTCATAAATCTATATGTTGACAGATGGGGAGGGCAATCTGGCGATGTTTTCACATACATGGAAGGTGATTTTATGAAGCCAAGAATTAATGAGGTAACAAGATATAAATGTGGGAAATCTGATTTAACCATAATTTTACTCTAATTAAGAGAATTTGGTTAAACAATGTCGATTTTTCTCCCTATTTCTTGAGATATGACATTTAGTTGAAGTTTCTCAGGTAGATGAATTGCTAGCCAAGGGAGTCAATGTGACTGTGTACAATGGACAAGTAAGGTTTTTTTTTTGCCCCTCAAACACTTTGTGGCTATTATTAAATTATGGGAATTAATGCTGTTAAAGGATTAATTGTTGATTTAGACGTACCATGTAATGGTCCACCTTAATTATTGTCCAACTTGTCTATCTTTGACATATGTTGAGCTCAACCAATCAAACAAGAGTCTCTTTTAAAGTTGATGACTGTGATGATT
Organism: Leucaena leucocephala; assembly: GCA_037074615.1. Classification (NCBI taxonomy): domain Eukaryota; kingdom Viridiplantae; phylum Streptophyta; class Magnoliopsida; order Fabales; family Fabaceae; genus Leucaena; species Leucaena leucocephala. Next base: position 20,381,975 of record CM073523.1, on the reverse strand, counting down.
TTGTTTTTATCTTTAAGTTCAATCACATGAACATCTTTTCATGGATTTTTCTAGTTTCTTTAATTTCATTATAGTCAAATAATCTGACTGTGATAATTATCAAAGGTTGACCTCATTTGTGCTACTAAAGGGACTGAAGCATGGCTCAGGAAACTCAAGTAACTCCATTTCTTTCCATAATTTAATTTATACCCAAAACTTGTTATTATTTCTAATTAATAATAATATAGTTTCACGCCATTGTTGTAGGTGGGAAGGGCTTCAAAATTTCTTGAACAAAGACAGAACACCCCTTTACTGTGGAAATAACAGAAGCACCAAAGGCTTTGTCAAATCATACAAAAACTTTTCCTTTTATTGGATTCTTGGTGCTGGCCATTTTGTAAGTACACAACATCAAGCCGGCTGGGTAGTTCATAAATGCATAGTTTTTAGCTTCTTTTTATATTTATCATTCTACTTATTTAACTAATTTAATTTAATTAAATAAATTATTTAAATTAATAAATATATTATATATTTTTAAAAATATTCTAATCATTTTCTTTAATTTTCTCTTTCTCATTTAATTATTATTGAGTGAGTATCAATAAAAGTAATTTAAAAAAAATTGATAAATATAAAAAATATATCTTATATTTAGGATAAAAATTAACTCTCAAATTATGTCTTATAAGTACAGGAGGAAGGTTTTTATTACTGAAGGTAAATTCCTTTTTTCTTTCTCCCTAAAAAAAGCTGAAAAGTTTATTAACAAAAGCTTTCACTCCAATAGACAGTCATGTTAATTAAGATCATCATAGGGATAAGAATCTTAGTATTTGCTGTCGAACTTGGATACCCTAAAAACTTTAGAATGAAGCAATGGAAGAAAATGCCCTAGTAGTAGCTCTTCATGATGCTGCTATGAAAAGCCAAACCCGTGCAGATCCATGATCTCTTTTTTCGGCTGAGAGATTCCATTTAGTTGTGGACTACATGGCAAAAGTTTCTTCTTCAATCCTCTGAATCCTTGGAGAATCAGAAAACAAAGTGTCAATGTTTGTTCTTCGTTTTGGCTTACTATTTGTTTGCTGGTTTCTGCAGGTACCCTCTGATCAACCCTGTGTAGCATTGAAGATGGTGGCCACTATTACAAACTCACCACAAAATAACTGATTTATAACAGGAAAGCTCACAACAAAGACAAAGGAGATTCAACAAGCAAACAAAAAACAACACCAAGAACACATCAAGATTTGAGATAACCATTTCCTGTGTATTTTTAACTCCCATTCTTTTCTTCATCTTTGTATTTTTAAATTGTAGAAAGCTAAATGCAGCATTATTATGGGAGCTAAATTCTGCAGTTAATAAATGCTTGATATTTAAATGAAAACCATTGGTTGGCAGCAATAAATTAAAGTAGATGGTGATAGATCGGTGCAAATAGTAAATGTTTGATATCGATGTGACGACAGAATTAAAATAGGAACTCATCTTGAGCAGGATTATGCAGGAGGATCCAGATTTATGGAAAAGGAAACAGCAAAAGGAGATCAGATCTTTGTTATCTACCGTAGATTTCAACCAAACAAAATTTCTGAAAATTTAATATGAGCCATCTTAAACTTTTCATACAGTACCATAAAGCATGCGCCTACGATGAACTAAATTGTATTTAGCCATGCTTTTGTTATCTCATCTCAATCACAATCTCCTTTTACACACGTGATCCTGTCTTTATGAACTTTCTGTCCTCTTATCTCTGCTACTTTCAGGAATATCCACACAAACTAACGCAATAACAATGAAACGGACAATCATTGGCCCTGGTTCTCTTTTTGTTTTGGGGAAATTTCTAGGAGTTCTTAAGGAAGAGACTTAATCATTAAAAAATTCTAATAACAACTAAAAAGTATGTAATGATAAGTTTCAATATAAAAAATTATAGTAAATTTATATTGTTTGAGACTTCTGGTGATTAAATTCTTTTCTTAAAATTTTATAATAATTGTACCTTCTATTTTTCCCTCACTAAAACCTATACAAGGGACATTATAGACGTACATACACAAAGGAATGATAGTGTTGCATAATCTTGTACGTTTTTGTTCCTTCCAAATATATATATTTGCAAGAAACTAGCATTCTGAAGTTAATAACCTTCCGTGGGGGCCACCCCTATATAAGTTTGAATCTCTCAAAAGTCTAAATTGAGGTGCTGCGTTTTATATTTTATCTTTGACTATTAGTTTACTAATACAACCTACTCAGTCCTGCAGTTGTATTATCTCAGCGTAATGAACAAGCTGTGTGCTCTTATCGTCGTCACTTGTCTTATCTTTGGACTGCAATTTCTTGGAACAACAGAAGTGACAGCTTTGAGAAGCCATGATGATGGATTAGAGGAATGGGGATATGTTGAAGTCAGACCCAGTAAGCTGAAATATGTTTTATAATTCTATAATCTGCATCTTCATTCATTTTGAAAATACTTCAAACAGATGATCTTCATGAATTCTCATGAATGCTGTTCCTTGGATTGTTATCACAGAAGCCCACATGTTCTGGTGGCTTTACAAAAGTCCTTACAGAGTAGAAAATTCCTCCAAGCCATGGCCAATCATTCTCTGGTTGCAGGGAGGACCTGTGAGTATTAAACTTGTTAGGAAGAGCGCAACAATGATTAAATCTTCCTAATAACAAACAAAACTGACATAGAAACGCAGATTCTGTCTTTATGTTATTGGGTTATAATATACAATTGTTCATGTATATTTTCTCCCAAAATTTCTGAGCTTGTGTGAATGTTGTTGAAACAGGGTGCTTCTGGAATTGGGTATGGAAACTTTGAAGAGGTTGGTCCTCTAGACACCAAGTTAAAGCCAAGAAATTCCACATGGTTGCGAAAAGCAGATCTCTTGTTTGTGGTAATTAACTGGGAAAAAAACTGTTCATGCTCAATCAACTGATTTTATAGTTAATATATACCTTTTCTGATCAAATCGTTGTAGGATAATCCAGTGGGAACTGGGTACAGTTATGTGGAGCATACCGAACTCCTCGTGAAAACAGATAAAGAAGCAGCCACTGATTTGACCAATTTACTGATTAAGATATTCAATAAGAATCAAAGCCTCCAAAAGAGTCCTCTCTACATTGTAGGACAATCTTACGGTGGAAAATTCGCAGTTACCCTTGGATTATCTGCTCTTCAGGCCATTGAAGCAGGAAAATTGTTCGTCAAGCTTGGAGGTAATAATAAATAACCCCTTTAGATTTTTATGAATGAGATGATGATTCTGTTTAAATAATTCTTAAAGGCTAGATCTTTATGCAGGTGTGGCATTAGGGAATAGTTGGATCTCACCAGAAGATTTCGTGGTATGTGCTTGAATTAATAATCCTGTGGTTATTACCATTATATTTTGAGACTCTGCATTTTCAGTGTTTCATTCATGGAGACATTATATTGCAGTTTTCCTGGGGTCCTCTTCTGAAAGATGTCTCACGACTTGGTGATAACGGGCTTCGAAGATCCAACAGGTTCCATGCATCTTCTTAAGAGAAAAGCATAATAATCTGGTTCTTCTTTATATTAGAGTTTCTCAATTATCTAACAAAACCCATTTTAGAGAACAGCATAGCTCGGAAGATCAAGAAGCAACTCCAGGATGGTCTTTTTGTTAACGCAACCAATTCATGGCGTGAACTTGAGGCCGAGATTTTTTATAGTAGCAACAATGTGGTACTGTAATTTCTGTTCTACATTTATTACGATTTATAATTAATTTAATTAGATTAAAAAATTAATTTAATTAATATAACATATGTTTTTTAAAATATTTTTTTTAATTTGTTCTATTTATCTCACTTGATTATTATTGGAATATTATTAATAGGAGTAATTTAAAAAAAATTAGTTAATAGTAAAAATAAATTTTATATTTAAAATTAAAATTAATTATTTAATTATGTCATATATTAATATATTAATGATAGGATGTGTATTTATTTTGCGAAGAAGTTATAACTTTGTTAGAATCCAGGATATCTACAATTTTCTGTTGGATTCTGGGGAGGATGAGTCAGGATCCTTATCAGGAATGGGGAAGAGTTTATTCAAAGGAACTGGAAAGAAAAGCTACTCAAAATATTTGTCTTCATTAAGTGGCGGAGATGAAGAGATTGTGAAGTTGTTAAATGGGGAGATCAAGGAAAAGCTGGGGATTATACCCAAGAATGTGACGTAAGTTTCTTGTTTTCCCCACGGTCTAGGAATCAAATTTCTCAATGTTAAAATCCATGATCAGCTGGCAACTGTGGTGATGACAGATGGCAATTGCTGTCAGATGCCGTGTTTGATAGTTTCGAGGTTGATTTTATGAAACCAAGAATTGACGAGGTACTTGAACATCCTTACAATCTTAACTTATTTTTTTTTTAAAAAAAAAAAAGATATAAAATTTCTAAATTTAAATTTTCAGTGGTAAATTATGACGTTTTATCACAGCCTAAACCTTTCTGAGAAAAAATTGACATATTGTACTATTCTATCAGGTGGACGAGCTTCTCGCAAAGGGAGTGAACGTGAATGTGTACAATGGACAAGTAAGTCTCTGTCAGCATCTCTTTGATGAGAGAAAAGTGGAGGAAAATACAGGAAAATAAAATATTACGAAAGAAATTTTTTTAAAATAATAAATTTTTTATTTTTTAAAGTTTTCATTACTAATATTCTTTTATTCTTAATGTTTTTTCATCTAACCATATAGTAACTATTTGTTTCTCTGGTTGAAGGTGGTAGCCGGAGATTCTACCTAATAAGGGGTCAAAAATTAATATAATTTGATGAATGGGCCAAATTTCTTAAAGAGACATCGCTTAATGATGTATTGGGATTTTTTTGTCTATATATATATTTTTTTATTTTTTATATTTATCTAAAAAAATTAACTAATTTTTATTTTTATAATTAAAATTAGAAGAAGTATCTATTCGTATGTTTAATTTAATGAGTTTGATGATGATAATGGCAAAAATATGTGTGTGATGGTTGTAGCTTGATGTCATTTGTGCAACAAAGGGAGTTGAAGCTTGGCTTAGGAAGCTCAAGTAATTCTTCTTTTCCGCAGCTAATTCATCCAAAAATAGGAAATTTATTAGGAAAAAGACTTAATTAAATGGGCCACTTTCTTCTTCTTTCTTTGAAATTTTTAAGAAATGTGAACATAGGTGGGAAGGGCTTCCAGATTTCTTGAGGAAAGAAAGAACACCCCTCTACTGTGGAACTAACGGAAAGACCAAAGGGTTCGTGAAGGCATACAAAAACCTCCGTTTCTTTTGGATTCTTGGTGCTGGCCATATGGTAATAATTAATTAACTCATTAATATATGTGTGTTGTGGGTTAAGGGTATTTTTTGCTCTAAAAATACTCTGAATAGAACTATAGATATTCGAAATTTTTTAACTCTATATAATTTTAAAAATATTAAAAAAAGAGTAATATTAATTAAAAAATATTAACGATAAATATTAATTTTTTAATAGCTAGAATAGTATTGCTTTTTTTTAAATATTTTTTAAATGAGACAAAAATAATTCCAAATATCGATAACTCTTCACGATTACTTTCAAAGCGAAAATGACACAATCTTTTATTTATATATAAACATTAACAATTAGTAATAGAGTTGATTTAGCGTTGTAAAGTTCTATTAAATTATTTTAGGTCTCAAGTTCAATTTTTAGAAAAAATATTTATATTATGAGAGACAGTTATAAACCCCAAAATTAAATATCTAATAATAGGATAGGATACAATCAATGGTATAAAAAAAACAGCTAGCATTAGAAGTCATGGTTGAGTTTCGCATTTGCAGGTACCTAGCGATCAGCCTTGCATGGCCTTAACTATGGCGGGCACTATCACGGATTCACCAGCTGCTGCTTCCACTTAAAAGACAAGCGAATGACTGGGCTGCTATATTATATAATAAGCTTTGACAGCGAGGAGCAATAATTATATAATAGTCACGGAGTTGCAGCAAAACCAGTATTTAAGTTCCATTTCCATGTCTTTTCTTGGTGACTTCATAATATACTGATAAAATAAATCTTTTGATAAGATTGAATTCGATTGAAACCGCCTTTGTTAAAAAAATCTTTTATGCTATGTCTCCTTGAACAAGATATAGCCCTTGCAGGCTGTCAGATTAAAAAAGCTGATAAGTCCAAAAATCTGACAACTCCTGATGAATTCACGCAAAGCAATGGGTTCTAAGATCGATGCCGTAGACTAAAGAGATGGCATGTTGTTACCAATAAGCAAATGTGTTGACGAAGATCATGTGAGTATCACATGCATATTCTGAGAAGCTAGGTATAAGCTTAGAATGAAAAAAAGAATACGTACGCGATGGCAGACATTGGGGTAAACTAGAAAGAGCTAGATATGTATCCTCCTTGAGTAGTTTGTTATAAACATGAGTTCAAGACTAGCTTAAAGGAGAGTCCCTTAAAGTTACGGATAAGGGAGTGTTAGCTCCGCATTGTTAGTTGCTTATGCTGTGCGACACTTTTGCCCCCTTCCCAGATGTTATTTTATGTTTATTTAGATCATTATATTCTACATAAAATGAGTGACATTTTGATATCTTCTAGACAAAAAATTATTCAATTTTAATTTCTTATGATTTTTTAAAGATTTAATAGTATGAATCATAAAACATTAAACAATTTTAGAGCATTAAATCTATGAAAAATTATAAAAAAATTGAAAACTCCACCACTTTTGTCTATAAGATATCAAAATTTTACTTATTTAATATAAAATCTAATGATGCAAAGAAACAAAAAAAAAATTCAAAAGGGGGGACAAAATTAAGGTACAATTGAACGGCATACAACTGACACCCCTGATCTTAAACTTATAAGTCCTACTCACTTGTAACTTATAAGACTTTCTAATATGAGACTCATAACAATATACCCCTTCAAGAGCCAACTTCTTCAACGGCTCACTTGGTCTCTTACTAGTTAGAATCCTTTGTGGTAATTCTCTCAACAAAACTACCTTTGTTATTATGAACACATGCAATTGAGTTCTAAGGAAGAGAGTAATCCTAAAAAGATTAGCTTATTAAAAAAAGAGAATTTTATAAATTTATAAACTATATTTTACTTGTGAGACTCGAGTGTGGGACATATAACACTATCCCAGAATCCTTCAAACTTCAAACTGGGATTCTGCTATCAAATGTCCAACATATGTAGATTCCATGATGTTTTGTTTTTATAGTGGAGAGGGCTAACGTCCAAAAGTAAATAATTCTAACCTATTGAGAAATTTAATTTTAAATACTCTGAAGCCACTAATTGATATATTTGTATTAGACACGTTTCAAACATAGTAGATCTTGATAGACCTTCCTTTGTAAGAATATTTGTAACTCGGTTTGCTTCTCGCTGTATAAACTGTAGTTTCAATTCTCACCGTTTGTTTAGGAAATCCTCAATTTGTTCAATTAATAAACTGCCTCTTCGCATGATATTATTTTCCTCCAACATATCGATGAGGTATTTGACATCTGATTTAAAAATAATCTTCTTAAATTCTCTATCTTTTATAATTTAGAGTCTCTTAAAACCAGTTCACTCCTCATATTTAACCGTACTACATACTCTAATAAAGTGTGGTTTTTGTTTTGAGCTAGGTTGACGAGCTGCTAGCAAAGGGAGTGTTCAATGGACAAGTAAGAGTGCCTCCTCTCGACATCTTTCACATTTGGCTGAGAAGAACTGGCGCGCGACAATATGTCAGATTCTTTTAGATATGCACCCTCACCATTAATTATGTGCTTAATTTGGTGATTAATTTTGCCCACTTGCTTTTTTAGACTTTTTTTTTTTTGTGCTTTTCACTCCCGTGGTAAGGTACCGATAATTAATTAATCCTGTTTATGCATTTTATTCCCTCTATATTTTATAATAGACAGATCAATCATCAATAATATACTATAAATATCAGAGACAAACAAAAAGGAATTAAACAGTAAAAGCATTTATTATTGCTACCATGATATATATAGTAAAGGTCAGTGGAGTTAAAAGGCCTTGCTTTTTTTCAGACTGCCTTTGAATATGTTTAATGATGTCGTTTTGTATAATGAATACTCCCATTAGTCTTGGTCATAAGGCATCAATTAGAACGTATTTTTTATTTTTATTATAAAACATTAACAACTTTATCAAGTACTCTTTTTCTATTTTATCATTATCATTAATTGAGGTCCAATATTTTTTAAATGAGGAACTCCAGGTTTTAAAGAGGGATAAAGTTAAAAAATATTTATTAATTTAGGATAAATTTAATGACTTGACTTAAATTTTTTTTATATATGAGTAGTTTTAAATGTTTTATATTAAAAATTGGAGAGAGTATGTAACATGGTTGTAGCTGGTTGTAATTTGCACAACCAAGGTCCTTGAAGCACACGGGCCAAGAATTCAAAACTCAAGTAAAATATTATTAGCTACCTTCATTAATATAATACTCAATTGATTAATTTAAAGAGATTAATAAAATTAAATAAATTATTTTAAAGTATTTATATTTAGCGTTTTTATCTATATTAATTTTTCTCACTTATAAATTAATATAATATTTAATGATATTTAACATGTGATATAATTAAATAATTTTTTTAATTTTTTTAATCTCTTTAAATCAGTCAATTAGATCTTATATTGAGAAATAGAGGAGTATTTATTACCCCTAAGAATTAAAGAAAGGGAAAGGAAAGATTAACCTCAATTTGGTGCTGTTGCGTCTTGTTTCTGTATATTTTCTGAACTGCGTAGGTGGGAAGAAAGAAAGGGAATTCTTGACCTGGAAATGTGCGAGTGACAAAAAGATCAGCAATATTAAAGTAAAGGCTTCGTGAAGTCCTACAAAAACCTTCATTTCTATTGGATTCTTGGTGCTGGTTCCTTAATCCTCCTTGACACCAATGCAGTTATTTGCAGTGACGTGTATGAGTATTGCCTATGCATGCAGGCAGCTAAGACATCCACGACCACCTGCTTCTGCTTAATTCATTCATTCATTCATTTTTCTTTCTAATATTGTTGTCTAACTGGGTTAGATTTAAATATTGTCAAACTCAATTAGAGATAACTCTCTTAAAATTGTTTTCTAAATTTACACTAACTTAAACTTGAGACGCTGTATTTAAAAGGGAAAAGCATTTTCTAATAAAGCCAAAGCCCCTGTTGGTATTTAATTCATTCATATGCACCAAAACTTTATCCAAGTTCTACTACCCACCACCCTGACTTTTTCTTATCAGCCTATAAAATATATGGACCTATGAATTTTTTAGGATTTCTTAACTATTTAATTCTTTCAGTTGGGACCTATGAATAATTTTCACGATTCACGCGAGAAACATGCATTCTTATCGGCCTATAAAACATATGGGTCCGTCGACAAGGAAAGAATTCTTAGAGCAAGAGCTTGTTGTATGGGCCCATTACAATAATAGGCCTTCACTAAATTTTTTTTTGGTAAAATTGTTTTTTGAAGGGGTTGGGCTCACTCAAAATCTAAAAGTAGAGATAAGCCTCCCTTCCTCTTAGATGATACTAATATTATGTAGGACGAGCAGTCTAGAGAGTATCACTAATTTTTTTTTGTTACATAAGAAGGTTCAAACCCAAATTACAATAAAGTAAACTCAGGGGAAACAATTCTCATTCCCTTTCTAGCCCCTAAGTCCTCCAAAAATAGAGGACAACTTCCCAAAAAATAGACGTAGATAATGCTTTTTTTGCCAATATGTCAGCAACCTGATTAAGCCTCCTTTGAATGTAGATAATTTGCACATCCCATGTTCGCTTTAATAAAGAATGGATCTGTATCATCAAAAGGTTACAAGCTTGATTACCATCCATATGTCGACTAGTTTCAACCATATTCTTTGCATCGGATTCCAATATAATTTTTTTAACACCCAAATCCTATGCTAATGATAGACTCTTAAATATTTCCCATTGTTCTACTTCAACGATACTACACGGTCCAATCGTATGCATAAATCTGGCAATCCAGTTACCCCCATAGTCTCTAATAACTCCCCCACAAGCCGCCTTAGTTTTTGAATTTGCAAGGGAACCGTCGACATTTAATTTAACCCAACCTTCTGATGGCACTTTCCATTTATCAACAAATAAATTTCTAGTATTTGGGGCAAACTGCATTTGTTGACACACAAAACCATGTCATATTTGCTTCAAAACTAATAGTGGTTCCTGAGTTTTAACAAAATTAGATTCAAATAAAGATCTATTCCTCCATTTCCATAGATGCCAAATCCAAAACCCCCTTTTCAGTTTCCATTCCTCCAAATTTGACAAACCCATATTCCTCTTGAGATTCATTGCAAACCAATCTTTTAAGTTTGCTGAGAAGAACTAGCTAAAATATAAGGGTTGAATACACAGTATAAAATGTCTTCAGCACCTTGATTACAATACTAACACATAGCTGATGATGTTGACCAAGTACTCCTCCAAGCATTTGTGGATAACCGGTTATTAAAAGCAATCCACATAAATGTCTTAATACGCTCCGCACCCTCCCACCTCCATATTTCCTTATAGATTGCATTGAAATTATTATCCAAATAATGTTCAATCATATAGTAAGCACTCTTCACTGTAAATCTACCATTCGTAGTAGCATTCCACACAAGAACATAAGAACCTGCATCCTACCTAGGCGGTAACACTATTAGCAACTTATGAAAAACATGACTTGGAATCAAATTGGCCATCCTTGTGAAATCCCATGATCCATCAACCACTTTATTGTCCATCTCTTCTATGGTAACATCTCGCAAACATAAATATTTTATTGTTTTATCATGAAATAGCCACTTGTCATTAAGGAAATTAACCTTCTACCTATCCCTAATATACCACCTCATTCCTTGTTCAACAATGCTTCTCTATTCAGAGATAAATTTTCATAATGCAGAATCATTTTTCCTGACTTCCAATAAATTTTCATCATTACGCAGTATATATTTATGCTATAAAACATCAGCCCATAAACCTTTTGTACCTTGAATAAGATTCCACGCTATCTTTACTCCACACGTTTTGTTTACCATATTCAACCTTTTGAATCCAAGACCCCCATGAGATTTAGGCTGTACATGTATCATATGTCAATTTTTTTGGATTGGGGACACCATTTCTTAAAAAACCTTAAGAAATGTTTTCTGGATTGTTGTTTGGGAAACTTCCTTCTTGTTTTAAAGTGTCGAAAGCGATATTTCTTTTTCCTTATGCATAGACAATCCTTTTGTTCTTTGCATTTTATCTTAAGATACTGCTTTTTATAGGCTGGAAGAAGGTTTGATTCTCCTTTCATCATTCTTTTGAAAAACTTCTGTTGTTCGCAAAGCTTATCTAAAGTTGTAAGAGCAAGTTGATAAATTTCTCCAAGAGAGATTTCAATCAGGTCTCTTCGGAGAGCATTGATGACTTTGTGGAGTTTCGGATGTAGTTCTTTAGAAAGAGAAGCAATAAAAGTGTGCCTAAGATTGATATCATTGGAACCATTCAACATATAAAATTTCTCAGACATTCTCTGAAAATGCTTTTATAAATCTCTCCAATCTAAAGAGCAACATTTAATCTCAAAATATTCTTGGCGACTCCTCTTATCAATGATCTGGAAATCGCCAATGAATTCTTTATGTATCATACCCAAAAGGGAACTAGCATTAGGGCTTCGAGCTACTTGCATTTTTTGATCAGGACTCAGACTTTGAAACCATTCTCTTAGAGTTCTTGTAAATCTTGATAAGAACTCATGAAAACATCTTTAAGGTTCACTTCTTGTTTTGCTGGTTGCAAATCAATCCATGCTCTAAATTCATAGAGTAGTTCTTTCCATTTATGAGGAGGTAAATCATCAAATATGAACTATGGACCTGTGATAGGTTTTTAGTTTGTCTTTCTTTCATGATTTGTTGTTTGAGGAAAAGGACCCTTGACAAAAAGTTTATCTTCCATGTCTCCAAGTTGAACCATAAAAATTCTAGAGATATCAACTTGACACTCCTCAAAGTCAAGGCTAAAATCTTCTTCATGATTTGTGGAATTATCTCTCTCAGAATCCGAACTACTAGAGGAGAGTGTTTGGAAGGAATTAAAGGATTACATGATAGCAATAGTTTGATGGGGGTCAATAGAAGATTTATTTTTCCTTATATCAACCTTTTTTGTATCATTTGGAGGTATAGAGATCTTCACTCCTTGAGAAGGTGTTCTGGTTTCAAAGAGTTTGGTGTACGAGGCCAAAGTTTGGGGGGTTAGATCTTGTGGAACAGATTGAGGTTTTGAAGACACTGATGTTGATTGCTTTGGAGGTATTGACCTAGATTGTCTTAAGATTGGATACAACATTTTAAAAGCATTTCTATAATCAGAGACTTCAGAATAAGATATAAGGGTGGGAGGATATCTAGGTGTCTAGAAACTTGTAGAATAAGAAGGATATGAATCATATATGACTTGGGAATGTTCATTGGACATATAAGCTTTTATTCTATACATATCCTTCTTGATCTGACTGAGTTCTTGTTCCTTTTTGAGGAACTCTGATCATATATATCCACTTTCAATAAAGTGCTTCAGCTCAACATCTAACTATATTGTCTTGATAAGAGCTGTTCCTAAAACTATTGAACTTGATCCGAGATCTGACCTACTTGATTGGTTAGGTTATCTGTTTTAAAGGTTAACAGATATAATTCTGAATTAATTCTAGTAAGAGTTCTATTTTGACAAATTGCATTTTCAGATTGCCAATTAAGGACTTCTTCTGAGGGTGAGACATGTTTAGTTTCTCCTGTGTGAATAACTTCAATAGGTAAGGTTTAGTAGAGACTTTGGTCTTTGGGTTGGTCCATCTTGTAAGTGGTGAATAATCTTTATCATAAGGATCCATCATTGCAATACAAGGAATCAGTTGACTGACTGGTTGAACTAGGATAACAAGATCAGGATATTTCTTTGGAAATAAATCTTTATGGCCATTCGCCTTAAGCAATTCATACATATACAACTGTCTTGAAGGAATAGAGGGATGCAGTGCCTTCCATCTTCTAACAATTTGTTTTGGACCATAGTTATCATAATCGGAATGATAGTGATTATGTTGATGGCTGCAAGAAAGTCTTCTGGACTTTGTTTCTACTTTTAGCTTTTTTCAGGCTAAACCTCATCAGCTAGCCTTCAGAGTAGAAGTCATCAGGAGATTCTTCCCATTCAGCATCAGGATCCCATTTAGAGTTTTTACAGGCACACACATATAACATTTTTCAAGTGCAACATCCTATATAAAATGTCCGTTGATGTGAGAAACATAGCAGAGTTTTGCTTCATGATTTACCCAGGCTATGGGAGGACATTTATATGATGGAATGTAAGCAGGAGCAATTGTCAGAATGTTTCCTATGAACATTGGCCCGCTAGATGATGGTTCTTCTCTATCTGGTTTGGTGAAAATAGTTTTCACCATCCTACCTGGCATCCTTTGTATTTGGGGAGGAATTGAGGTGTGGACATCTCTCTCAACAACATCAAATTGTCGCTCATAGTTGTTGATCCATTCAAGTGGGATATGAATAATTAAGGTGTCATCTGCTCTTTCAGATACAATAAAAGAGCATTTGTGGTGGAATTTGGGAAATGAAGATCAAAAGAGTGATTTTGCAAGTTATAGATTATCTGGTGGTGGAGAGTAGCCATGATGGCTTAAGGGTCTTGTTCAGCACCAACAATCTAAACTTGTACTTTCAGTCTCTAAGATAGAGTTTGATATGAAAGTTTCATATTGAAATTTAAGGCAATAGTGTGGATAACAATTCCATTGCTAAAAGTAATTAGAATTGAACCAATCAAACAATTACTATAGAATTTATGGGTAGTATTAAGTAAGGCAACCTTAGTAGTGGCCGAAATTCCTTTTCTACTATTGAGTGTAAGAGCTAAGTAGATAACTCCAACATGAAGATAAGTATATCTTTGAGTTTTCAATCCTTCAATTAACTTAGGAGGAATTTCAAAGGTAACATATTATTTAACAGTGGTGGCTTGTAGACCACATTAGTCAAGTTTAGTAGTATGACAATCTCTTTGGCATAACAACTTGTGAGGATAAGAGTTCCGATACTCCTGATTACATGGTTAAAACGATGGTAAAAATTGTAAAGATTGAGAAGAGTTAATTCAGTCTCTTGGATCTTAGCATATGCTAGTAAGTAGTTGATTTCAGTAAGATTCTCAATATTGTTGGACAGAATTGAGAAGGGGAAGATATTGGGGAGAGAAAAAGGAAGAAAGTCAAATGGATTCTAAACTAGTTGATTCATTTATAGATTCTAATTTCTCCTTTCTTACTTGTTACTCATAATATTCTACTAGTGTCTTTATAAAGATTGGCTCAAAAAAATATTTTTCAATAAATTTTTTTGCCAACAGATACTTTTAAATAAAAGAGAGTGTAAAAAAAATCTAATAAAAAGTTTAGATAAATATGAGATCATATCATTTTTTTTTAAAAAATAATTGTGTACTCTATACTAGAAAATAAAACATTAGAACGGACAGAGTATTTATAATATTAGTATGTGAGGGGGAGGTGCCCCCCCTCATTACTCAGCACGTTTTGGTGTTGTCGCGTAGCAAATTAATATCATTTATTCTTCTAGAGCCATATAATCCTTGACGCTAACCCATCCATCATCTTGTTCACCTTCACGAAAAAAAAAAACGTAACCTGGTAAAACACAGCTTCTTAATCTTACCTCACCACGCAGATCAACTCCTTCCTTCAATCGTTCCCTCCCAACTGAACTCGGATTAGACTCACGATTTAGAATGGCGTCGATTCCGTCTGAGAACGGCGTCGAAGGAGATGACGAGCGAGAAGAGGAGGACGAAGAAGAAGAGGAAGAGGAGGAAGAAGGGGAAGAAGAAGAGGAAGAGGAGGAAGAAGGGGAAGAAGAAGAGGAAGAGGAGGCTAGGCTTAAGTACCAGAGATTGGGAGGCAGCATACCTTCCTTGCTAGCGAGTGATGCGGCGTCCTGTATTGCGGTCGCCGAGCGGATGATCGCTCTTGGCACGCATGCTGGCACCGTTCACATCCTAGATTTTCTTGGGAATCAGGTGGCTTAACACTCTCTCATTTCATTTCTTCATTTATGGTGGACGACGGGTCTTTTGGATCCAATTTCGCCTGGTGTTGCACTATTTATTTATAACTCGAGCCTTCATGTTAACGTTGGAGCTTTCTTCTATATTTCCTTCTTTTTTTCCCATTCTTTGTGGAACTTGTTTCTTTGTTTTATAGCGAGTGCTTGGCATCATGAGAGTTAGGTTGTGAACTTCGTGTTGCCAGCCTCAAAATGGTTCCTTTTTCTAGCTTTCTGAATGAGTAAGAACTTGTTTGAAGTGTCTGTTTCTCCAAGTGATTGTCAAGAATTATGGCTATCATCTCTTGTACAATCAGTCTCAGGGTCATTCGAGGCTACGCTTTTAGCATCATTTATCTCATGCAGTGTCATTAATGGAGGATTGCTTGTAGCTTCTGGAATGCCACAGCCAATATCAGCCGTACCATCGTACTGTTTCTAAAGTCTCTCTAATTAAGTTTCCCTATTACAGGTGAAAGAATTCTCGGCTCATGCTGCAGTTGTTAACGACCTTTGCTTTGACATAGAAGGTGAATATATTGCAAGCTGTTCTGATGACGGATCGATTGTTATAAACAGCCTTTTCACGGATGAGAAAATAAAATTTGAGTATCATCGCCCGTTGAAAGCAATTGCACTTGACCCAGATTATTCAAGAAAAACATCTAGGAGATTCGTCGCTGGTGGTTTAGCAGGACATTTATTTCTTAATTCAAAGAAATGGTTAGGCTATCGTGATCAGGTTTGGGATTCTTCTAACCCTTGGCACACAATTGATTACTAGTCCTTCAATTCATTATCTATTAACTATGCAAATAACTCCAAAAAAATAAATAAAAAGCAGGTTCTGCACGCCGGTGAGGGTCCAATACATGTAGTGAAATGGAGAACAAGTCTTGTTGCTTGGGCAAATGATGCAGGAGTGAAGGTTTATGATACTGCCAATGATCAGCGTATAACTTTTATTGAAAGACCACGGAATAGTCCCCGCCCTGAGCTGTTGCCTCCTCACCTGGTTTGGCAGGTTTGTGAAATCTCTAAGTAGACATGCATGCTATTGGGACTTGTCATTCTGGCAAGCCGAGTACACATCTATAGTTAAATTTAAGGCTTGTTTTAGTTATTTGAACAGCTGCATGATCATCGTACAATTCATTGTTGTATTATCTCTTGATAAAACTGAAGCCTGATATCCTTCAATCACACACAGGATGACACCCTCTTGGTTATTGGGTGGGGTACATCTGTCAAAATTGCATCAATAAGAGCTCATTACCATAAAATAGCCAATGGGACGTACAGCAAAGCTTCCTTGTCTGGTATGAACCAGGTGGATATTGTGGCATCTTTCCAAACCACCTATTGCATATCAGGAATTGCACCCTTTGGTGATGCTTTGGTTGTTCTAGCTTATATTCCTGCGGAAAAGGATGGAGAAAGGGATTTTCGTAGCACTGCTCCTTCAAGGCAGGTATGTCATGCTCCTTGCATTCAATGAAATAAAATTCATTCAAATTTTCATATAGACATTGCACCTCCTGCTTATACTATCTCTATCTTCTCTTGCCCTTTCAAGCTGCAGCTAGTGTTCTTTATTTATGTTTCGTTTCCTAAGATCACTAAGATGAAAGATTTGAAGCTACCTCCAAATTTTTAAATTTATACTGATTATAGTCCTAGTCCATATTACTGGACACACCGGAAGTCTAGATTTTTCATTGTAAAGGATCAAATCATGATCTATCTCATTGGAATTTTAAGATTGCATCATACTTCTAAATAAGCTTCATTACCATGGTAACACAATGCTTCTTCTTAAAAACTAGTCAATCATATATAGATTCTTTTATTACATTATGTATTGTGGTATGGCTCAGAGGAATTTTGCCATCATATTCTTTGGTAATATTCTTAGCTAGCATCATTTGTTTTGAAATGGAGAACTTATCTAGAACTAACTGCGTAATGTCCATTACATTTAACTACGTAAGTACATAAAAGGATAATCAAATATCATAGAAGGCCAGAACTGTGAAGCAAATATGACACCATCATCTTCATTAAATTTGAAAGATTTCTGTATTCTTAAGGTGAATAAACGTAAGTTTTGCTAGGGCAATGCACAAAGACCAGAAGTACGTGTGGTGACATGGAATAATGATGAACTTTCAACAGATGCTCTACCAGTACATGGCTTTGAGCATTACAAGGCAAAGGACTATTCCCTTGCTCACACTCCCTTCTCAGGTTAACATTTGATTAGCATTGTTTATGATCCGTATTATGTGAATGAAGTGGTTTTGCATAATAATAGTAGCAGCAGCAATAACAGCAGTTATAGTAGTAGTAACTCTTTTAATTCAAATTTAGGTAGCAGTTCTGCTGGTGGTCAGTGGGCTGCAGGTGATGAGCCTCATTACTACATTGTGTCGCCAAAGGATGTTGTCATTGCAAAACCAAGGTTAATGTTTACTTCTTTAACTTATTATACTTCTTGTAGGGACTGGTGCATTTATGTAAAAATTATAACCAGATAGCTCATGTCTGAAATTATCTGTCTCACTAACATAATGTGTATTTCATTATGTGCTCTTTTACATATTAATGATGTGCCCTTCACATGCCACCTATCTTATAGGCATGGAGGAATGACCAAAGGCTATGATTTGATGTGTTGATTTGTATGATCACTATTTGCCTGTCTTATCTGTGATTGTGTTGTAATTTTGCTTCGAATATATTAGAAATTTAGAATTGAGAATTGTAATTTAAGGAACAAATTTTGTTACTCCATGTTGTAATGACTAAAGAAAATTATAATTTATATGCCGCTTTCCCGCTCTTGTGGTTCTTCTCTGCTCAACTCAGATCAGTAGGAGTCTGATGTATCTTTCTGATATTGGATGGTCTGATACCAGGGAAAAAGAGAAGATTAAGAAGAAAAAAAAGAAAAGAAAATGAGATGCCTCAAAATGCATACACAAAATCATCAACTCCTCCTCCTCCTTGCCAGATCTCTCTAGATATTTGTTATATTCCATTTGTTAGGAAAATAAGTATCTCTTTTTTCATATTCCCCCCTTTAACTTATTGCTCTCAAGACCACAACTTTGCCATTTATGAATAATTAGTTTCTTCATTGGCCTTAAGGGCCAGGAAAAAATTAAGGAAAAGAAAAAAAATCTGAATTTCAGTTTAGTTTTTTGCGCAGAATTTATGAAGGAAACTTTCTAGACATATCTGAAATGTTACCTTTATGTTATGACTTTTTAAATAGAGATGCCGAAGATCATATTACTTGGCTTCTTCAACATGGTTGGCATGAAAAGGCTTTGGCTGTGGTTGAATCTGGTCAAGGACGGAGTGAACTTCTTGATGAGGTACTCGAACTTAAATTAAATCAATGTGGCCCCTTCGTTATACAATGATTATTAAAGTCAGATGTAAAAAGGTGGGTACTGCACAATTGTAAACCATGAATATGTGTGTTTGGAAAACTCATTGATCCATGTTTTGAACAAAGCAATGTAAGAGTAGCTGTTTCTCAAATATGCATAAGGAGTCACTTGTTTTTGTCGATTACATGTATCAATATTTATAATCATGTACTGCTAAGTGCTAACTATTTGTGTTTTTGTTCTTTGAGAAAACCTTCAACTTTCCATAATTTGTGTGCTTATATTATATAAATCTTAATCGGCATATCCCCTATGCCTATGCTAGTTGGAGAAGATTAACTTGATCAGTGTTTGAGCATGATGGGTTGTGATTTTATTGTGATTCTAATCTCTCAAGTCATTATATTAGTAGTAATCTTTGGAACTACCTCTATAGGTGGGTTCTAGGTATCTTGATCATCTGATTGTGGAAATGAAATATGCTGAAGCGGCTTCTTTGTGTCCTAAGTTGCTCCGTGGATCAGCTTCAGCATGGGAGAGGTACAACATGCCATTATAACTCGGTCTATACTTTTTTTTTCTTTTGCCTGAATAACTCAGTCTATACTGGTATAATTCGTTTTTATTGACTATCACTAGATTTCTTCCAACAGATGGGTTTTCCACTTTGCTCATCTTCGTCAACTTCCTGTTCTTGTTCCTTATATGCCTATAGAGAATCCCAGACTGCGTGATACTGCCTATGAGGTGAATTAATTGCTGTTACAACTTCTTAGAATCATCTATGATGAACTGACTTGGCATCAAATATTATTTATTCTGCTATTTGTCCAACAGGTTGCTCTTGTTGCTTTGGCTACAAATCCATCCTATCATAAGAGTCTCCTTGCCACTGTAAAATCCTGGCCACCTGTAATTTATTCTTCATTGCCTGTTATTTCAGCCATAGAACCTCAGATTAATACTTCATCTATGACTGATTCACTCAAGGAGGTTAGTTTGATCAATTATATATGCATTTTGAATCAGATAACATCTGTTTATATTGCCATTGAATTGTTCCCTTTTTTAAATTGTGTGCAGGCATTGGCGGAGTTATATGCAATTGATGGGCAATATGAGAAAGCATTTTCATTGTATGCTGATGTAGGTGGCGTTGATCTGTTTTTCCTGTGTCCAGTGGGCAATAAAATGCTTGAATATCATAAATTTCTCTTGAACTAAGATCTTTTAATCTATTCTGTGTTGGTTGAAATTTTCAGCTTATAAAACCAGAAGTGTTTGACTTCATTGATAAACATAATCTACATGATGCAGTTCGGGAAAAGGTATGGTGTGATTGTGAAGATTCTTATTCCATTTCTCTTCATTGCATTAATTTTAAGCATTTGTACTTGAAGAGCCTTGTGTAGTAAATTAGGATCTGATTATTTATGCAGCCATATTTCTTGGACTTATTGAATGCATACGAACCAGTAAATTATCCAACGGAGAGTTGTCTAAGATATTCATAATTGGCCAATATTAGACTCCAACAGTCTTACAGTTTCTCAGTTCCTTTGGAAGGAGAACAAATTGTTGATTTCTTCTTGTAGCAGCATGAGTTGCTCTTCTTTTTGCATTAGTTTTCTTTACATGATCACTGCACACTTGTCTAATCTACGGCTGTTCAGGTTGTCCAATTGATGATTCTTGATTGCAAGCGTGCTGTATCTCTGTTAATCCAACATCGGGACTCAATCGGCCCAGCTGAAGTTGTGAAGCAACTTCTCAATGCTGATAATAAGTGTGACTACAGATATTTCTTATATTTCTATCTCCATTCATTGTTTGAAGTAAACCCACATGCTGGGAAGGACTTTCATGACATGCAGGTAGCTTTTGCGTTTTTCTTTTGAACTTTCCAGCCTTTGATTTGGATTCTTAAATGTGTAGTTGAATGCAATATCTCCATTGACTATAGATGATAGCCATTATGCACAACTACTGCGAACTCAACCCAATGTGCTGCTGCATTGTTTATTTTCAGAAATTATACTGCTATCCTCATAGAGCAACCAGTTCCATCGAGTTCAAGGAGAGCTAAATAAAACGTTTGAGAAGGAAATTTAGGAACCAATACCTTACTAAATAAATTTTTGTTGATGATTTAATGTTGAACTTAACAATAATACTCTTAGATATTCAGTCATGTGATGGTAAAAAAGAAAAATCATGTACATGCTACCCAGACCTAGATCTAGTAAATATAAGGTGTCACTATGTGACTTTAACGAAAATAAGGGGTTTTTTGGTAGGCAGAATGGAATATGATAGAAAATAAAATAGAAAGAGGTAATTTTGTAATTTAGAAATGTGCGCTTCTGAATAAACAAATAATAATAGAAAAAGATAGTTACCATTGAATAACTATGGCAGGGGGATAATATATATATTCCATATTCTGTTTTTTCCATGAAAACACTTCTGTTTAGTGACCATTAACTATTCCTACAATTTATGTTTGCAAACATCAAATAATCTCTGGTGATGTCCTGTCTTTACTTTGATGTGGTCCAGCTGCTTCATTGTGTAGATATTAGTGAACTTGGTGTTTTATTCTTCTCAGATTTACCTTAAACTTGTCTCTGTTGTACTATACCTGTCTTCTGCAACAAAACATAAACAGTTATTTGAATTTTGTGCATGTATTTTATGCCACTAATATCAAATTTTTGTTACCTGCATAGGTAGGACTGTATGCAGACTATGATCCAAAGATGCTACTTCCATTTCTTCGTAGTAGTCAACACTATAAACTTGAGAAGGTGTGAGATCAATCAATTGTTAATTTTGAAATTTTTATGTATTTATTCTTGTGAATCAAAATCATAATACTGTATTTCAGGCTTACGAAATTTGTGTCAAAAGAAATTTGTTGAGGGAGCAAGTATTCATCCTAGGAAGGATGGGAAACGCAAAGCAAGCCCTGGCTGTCATTATTAATGATTTAGGGGATATAGAGGAGGTATGTTTGCTAATTTAAAGTGGTTCTTGGGTTCGACCAACATCCAAATCCTGAATAAGTTCAAGGATTTTATGTATTTTTTTAGTGAATTATAATTAGAGAAGCATTTCAATTTTGCACAGGCTGTAGAGTTTGTCACTATGCAGCATGACGATGAACTCTGGGAGGAGCTGATCAAGCAATGTCTTCACAAACCTGAAATGGTATGTGTTGGCAACTAAATGGGGAATAGAAGATATGTGTATTTGCCTTGCTCT
Source organism: Leucaena leucocephala (assembly GCA_037074615.1). Lineage (NCBI taxonomy): Eukaryota > Viridiplantae > Streptophyta > Magnoliopsida > Fabales > Fabaceae > Leucaena > Leucaena leucocephala. Next base: position 20,360,061 of record CM073523.1, on the reverse strand, counting down.
GTATACCTGCTCATGTTCTCTTATTCTAAGCTTGACTTGTAACTGACAGGTGGGCATACTATTGGAGCACACCGTTGGAAATCTTGATCCGCTCTACATTGTGAATAAGGTTCCCAATGGAATGGAAATACCTCGGTGAGTAACAAGTATGACCTGACAGAATTTTGTATCATATATTACATATAACATATTCAAGGAAGGAAGAGCGATTATCTGGGTTAGAAATTGAGTAAGCAGATTTCCATGTCTCTCTGTCCTAGTCTTAGATCTGCACGTTGATCACCGTGTTTTAATTCCAATTGATTGATCAGATCGTTTTGGATTCCAATGATAGCTATATTACGGATCCATATGTTCTTCACTAACTGTTGTTTCTCTATCTGCTTTTCTTACAGGCTCAGGGATCGGCTGGTTAAAATCATTACTGATTACAGAACCGAAACATCTCTTAGACATGGATGCAACGATATCCTTAAGGTGCTTCCCCCACCTACCCTTTCGCTTTTCGTAGTATAAGTAAAAAATTTTAATATCAATACTTGGTTACAGCTACCAAGAAAATATCTTGCTGACTTGCTGTCATTGAAACAGGCGGACATTGTTAATCTTTTGATTAAATGTTACAATGAGGCAAGGCGTGGAATTTATCTAAGTAATGAAGAAGATGAGCCACGACCTAAAAGGAATGATGCTTACGCTTCTCAGGCGGTTGAGAAGTCGTCAACTCTGAGAACCATGGAAGCTAAGTCAAAGACTAGGGGAGGGGGAAGATGTTGTATATGTTTTGACCCCTTTTCTATACAGAATTTATCTGTCATCGTTTTCTTTTGCTGTCATGCGTATCACACAACTTGTCTTATGGATTCTACCTACAGTAATAGTAACAAAGAAGAGATTGAAGAACCTCCTCAAGAGGCAGAAACATATGGTGTTTATAATGATTATGTGGATGATGATGGCGATGAAGAAGAAAAAACCAAGTCATGCAGCCCTCGTATGCGTTGTATATTGTGTACTACTGCTGCTAGTTGAGTTTGTGTTTTCTTCAGCTTGTGCATGCATGGTTCCATTTTTGTTCAGGGTTGCCTGTAGATTGTGCAAGTGTGGTTTCTCCCTTCTTGTTTCAATTTTGTTCTTAATCTATCGTCAATATAGATCATACACATTCTTATTAATTTTATGTTTTAAAAATTGCATTTTTCTTGTGAGCTGAAATGCCCGGCGAGTTTGTGGTGTGCCTTGACATTGGTTGACTTCATCTATTTCTCAACTAGCAAGTTGTTTTCTCTTGTTATTACAGGTTAAAAGCGACAGGGCCCATGAATAGAGGGATGAAACTATATTAGCAATATCTTCATCGGTTCTTAATTTTTTACTATTAGATACGATCTGTAATGAAAGTTAAAATTGCCGTTGATTTTAAAAGTTTTATTTTACGTGGTGTGCAGGGGATAAGTAGATGACAATAGTCTCTTTTGAAGACAAATAATTCATTTTTAATTTTTTTTTATAAGATACAGTTTGCATGGTGCGAGGGAAGGGGGATGATTTTGATATCTTGTTTTATTTCTCAAAATGCTCTTCATGCAATCAACTCTAATGCTTTAATCAAAATGAGCCCTTTAATTCAATCACCAGAAAACTGAGTCCTTTAATTACTTGGAGGAGGGACAGATTAATATGATAATTGAGGTTAATGACTTTAATGATAATTTTGAAATGTTTTGATAATTTTTAAAAATAAATACTATTATTAATCAATTTTAACCTCTTTTCTTAAACTAACTAATTTGGTTGAAAGGGATTTATATCATGAACAGGAGGTAGTATTTAACTACTTATAACATCTGTTTCTTTGAATGCACGCGGTTTTAGAAGAAAAAAGAAACAAACGATATTAATTATACTTTAACGATTCATTTTGTTTTTTTATTATAATACGTTAATATAATAATTATTTTATATACAAATACAACAAAAATGCTAACATACGCCTTTATTGGACTTGTTTGGTTTAATTTTTAAAGAAAAATTGATCGAGAAGTAAAAAAAAAGTGTTTTAGATAGTTATTATTTTAATAACTTTTTTTAAAAGTAAATTACTAGAAAATGCATAGGGTAAAATAATAGAGAAAAAATGTAGAGACAAAATAGTCATTATACAGCTCAAAAGCTTTTTTTTTTTACCTATATATTAGTCCTATAAACTTATCTAGAACCATAGTTTTGGGAACCCCAATACTATAGTTTACTCCAAAAAATTTTCTAGAGATATTGAATGACTGTTTGTTTAATTTAGCTTAAACCAAGTACTTTTCAAACCATGGCTTTAAATTAAACCAAACAGGCACTAAAATATCTTTGCAGATTCCCCCAAATGTATGGTGATCATCGTTTTCCATACAATTATTGAAAAGAATCGAATGAGGGCATTTAGAATGGTGTGGTTGTGGTTTCAAACCCTAAAAGAAGGACACTAGTGAATACTGAGTATGGGCAGCAGAATGATGAACTGTGCCCATTCATCATGCCTCATCTCACAATCACAAAATTGACTCCTCACTCAGTTTTAATTCATTTTAATTTAAAGTCACTCCTATTTTTTCCACCATTATGTTTTTCATGTTCATTGTTCTTGACAAATTTAAATATAGCAAACATATTAATTGTAATAATAATAAGTAATAACGGTAAGAATGTCCACTTGACCTACTACTCCAATATGAGAAAAATTTAGTCTCAAATATAAGTCATTTAAAAATTTATTAATGAAGATTTTTTAATTTTATTCTTATTTAATTTTTGTTATAAAAAGAGAAAAAATGAGAGAGAGATGAAAAATATTTGTAAATGTAGAGAGGGAGAATTTTAATAAGGATAAAATTAAAAAAAATTATCAATTTAAAATATATATATATGTGTGTGTGTGTGTGTGTGTGTGTGTGAATGAGTCATAAGTGACTTATAATAAAAATCATAGCGTATTTTATGTTAGCCAAAACCGGTCAACAATGAATATGAATAGACATGCCAGCAACTTTGGCCTCAATTATCATCATAAACTTGATTGGTCTCTCTATTATCTACCGTTTATGGCAGGTTTTACCGTTTTCAATCAATTAATCTGATCATTTGTAACCATTGCTTTCAGGGAGAATCTCACGCTTCCCTTTGCTTCACTTTGAATCCATTGATACTTGATGATAGCATTCCCACTTTTTTGGCATGCGACTATTCTTGGGGAACAGCTATGTATCCACCTTCTTCGAAGTTCGCCTCAATCATATCCTGATCCATATTTTTCATCATCAGTTTCAAAATGTCATTAACTAACATTCATACTCTATTATACTAATGCATCTAATTAGAACAACATCAATTTTCGGAAGATACTATGTAGCTTGTTTGCTTTCTTTTTGTCCCCAGCATCTCCACTTTTAGACAAAACTGAAACTCCAATGGCTAAAGATAAAACTGACGGCTGAAAAATATTTAACCGCTGTTTCTTTTTTTTTTTCTTTCTTTTTAAACGAGGGGAAACGATGAAAAATTAATAAACAAGCTAAGGGGACTAAATCCTAAACAATCTTTGTTGATCCGTAAAATGAGGCAAGCACATATCCAACATTAATGAATTACTTAAATCATTCTTAGCTAGAGCATAAAAGAGGTAATTCTGATATCATGTGATGTGTCATAGTTTTTTTTTTTTTTTTGCTACACAAATTTTAAAAGATGATTGAGTTTACCTAAGTATCAATATTAGACAGGACAAGCCGTCAAGTACTCTCATATATAAATTTAAATAACGAAGAGTTAAGATATCTCCCTAAACGCCGCGACTAAAACTATAATAAAGTAGTACTCCCCAAAGATCAAACGTATTTTAAATAATTACACGTCTTACCCCTTCCCTAATTAAACTTATAGAAAATGGGTTGTGTTTTTCTTTGATCAATTATGTTATGGGTCCAAACGCTACTAACTAATCACACTGGCCAAATTTATGAAACATTTAATCTTTTCCAACTACCACCTATTTTGTCTCGGAACACAAATATTAGGCCAATTTTATTCTCTATTTCATACGTCAGTTATATTTCCAACAATTTGTGTAGAACTCTTAAAATGGAATGAGTTCATCACGTCAGCTTATTTAGCTCATTAAAATAGAAGATAATGATAAAAAAGTTGAAATTTAAATTGGAAGAGAACAGAGTAATTCTGATAGCTAATTCAATAAAACTAATAATTATTATTCACAAAAAATATTAAACAGATGATTAAAACTGTAGATCCTGTAACAAAACAAAAACTGTGAATCTCAACAAACAAAAATAACAGAAGATACAACAACATAAGATTCGACAGGTTTTACGTTGGCTGTCCGAGACTTTCATCTTGCGAAAAATCACAGCAAATACATCACAGAAGACTAAATGCCTTAACAACATCAAGGAGGATAGAATATCATTACCCTCTCCTCATGTTTGAAAATTCTATGATAAAGCAGGATCAACTCTGAATTCTATCGTTATATAAAGACGTGTTCTTCATATTCATACCTGACATAGAAACAAAACAACAAGGAGCCATTCTGCTCCTTAATTGCAATGGAACACCCCTTGTCAATTCAATGCCGCCTTCTCATCTCTTTCATATTTTCATCCTATTTGACTGCAACACAATCTTCGATAATTCCAAGGTTGAGCCCTGTTGGGGACATAACCTTACACGACTCTGCAGCCCTGATGACAGCAGAAGATACGGATACAGATACAGAGGAATTGAAAACTTTCTATTTCAAACAGACACTTGATCACTTCAACTATAGGCCAGATAGCTACACAACATTTCCACAAAGATATCTGATCAATTTCAAGTACTGGGGTGGATCCAATTCCAGTGCTCCCATATTGGCTTACCTTGGAGCAGAAGAACCCATAGATAATGACCTTCAGGTCATTGGATTTCTTAATGATAACGCCCATTCCTTTAAGGCTCTCATAGTTTATATAGAGGTACTACAGTGGCACATGCGCTCTTTCTTTTTGAACTAATATTTAATAATCCACAGATTCAAAGGTGCGTAGCATATTCTGATTTTTGTTTTCTGGTTTTCCTTTTTGGATCAGCACCGGTACTATGGGAAATCGGTGCCATTTGGATCCTTTGAAGCAGCATTGAAGAATGCAAAAACTAGAGGGTATTTCAACTCTGCTCAAGCTATTGCAGATTATGCAGCAGTCCTCATACATATAAAGAAGAAACTGAAGGCACAGAAGTCCCCAGTGATTGTTATTGGAGGATCATATGGTGGAAGTAGGCTCCTCAAGTAATCTTAATAGTTTTCCACATACATAAATACACTGCCATTTGCTTGAGTTAATAAATTCTCTCGTTCTGCAGTGCTTGCTTCATGGTTTAGACTCAAGTATCCCCACGTGGCTCTTGGTGCACTTGCTTCATCAGCTCCAATTCTCTATTTTGATAACATCACACCATCAAATGGTTACCATTCTGTTGTCACAAGGGATTTTCGAGTATTATACCATGCTATTCTGTTTCCGCCTTGCAAATTTTTGCATCAAATGCATTAAAAAAAAGCTTCAATGACAATCTGATATGCATCTATGCAGGAAGCAAGTGAAACATGCTATGAAACCATCCTCAAGTCCTGGTCTGAAATTGACAGAATAGCTTCTGAGACAGATGGCCTTTCCATCCTTAGTCAGAGATTCAACACTTGTCGGTACAAACGCCGTATCATTATCCTTATGCTTTTGGTCCATTAATTCACCACCCCGTGATTAATTATTGAACTGGAACATTTTTGTAGTCCTCTGAACTCGTCTTCTGAGTTGAAAGACTACCTAGAGACGATGTATAATACTGCAGCTCAATATAATCATCCACCAAGGTATCCAGTTACCGTGGTCTGTGGCGGCATCGATGGAGCAACTTTTGGAAGTGATATTCTCAGTAAGATATTTGCAGGTGTAGTGGCGTATAGAGGCAATGCTACATGTAAAGTCAATGGCCCGACCAATGTAACAGAGACTGCTGTTGGTTGGAGATGGCAGGTTATTTCACTTACTTATCACAACTTGACATTTTCACACGCTTTCTGTTCCAAATACTCAACTGCCTAATTTAGCAATGGCATTCTATAAGATAACACACAATATAAGTATAACCAACGAAATGCAGAAACTTCCAAAATATGCTCATTCCCACAAAAACTTGAATTTCAAGTAATAAAAATAAACTTCCTGAAAAAGTAAACCCCCAAGGCTAAATCTGTAAACCACAACACCCAAGGTTCAGATAATTCTTACTAAATCAAAGTGTGGCTTGCAGCTGGGTTAGTTGCTGCTATATGAGTGCTTTTGGTCTATTTTAAACCTATAAGAACTCTATCCTAATATTTCCACTCTCTTTTACCATTTGAACTTACATTTGGGATTATGATGAATAAGAAATCATGTGCATGAATATTCACATTAGCCTTAAAAATGATATGAGACTGGTTTTTACTTATAGACATGTAGTGAGATGGTGATCCCCATAGGGCGTGGAAATGAAACAATGTTTGAACCAAGCCCTTTCGATCTCAAGAGCTATGTGAGGGATTGCAAGAAGGCATATGGTGTCGCACCTCGGCCACATTGGGTCACTACTTACTATGGAGGCCACGTAAGTTCTTGTGTTGTTCTCTATGTTTACATTCATCACCTAGACTCGTTCAATCGTTCCAAAATGTTTTTTTTCTATACATGAGTTGTGAGATATTGACCCCTATGAAAGCTTCGTTTTTGTTTTGACTATTGTTGTTGGCACAGGATATCAAATTGGTCCTTCAAAGGTTTGGGAGCAACATCATTTTCTCAAATGGGCTAAGAGATCCATATAGTAGCGGAGGGTCAGCAACCTAAAATCCAAAAAACTTTACTATCTTAATGTTTAGAACTATAATTAAAATCAGCATTGTGCGATTCTTGTGTATGTTTTCAGGGTTCTGGACAACATATCAGACACTATCGTTTCCGTCCATACAGTTAACGGTAAAGGATCTCTACTTTTCTATCATTTTCTTTCGACCGATCGAACAGTATCTTGAATAAAGAATCAAGAGAAAGACAAAGAAAAAGAAACAGTAGGGTACCTTTTTAATCGAAAACGTTGATTTTTCTTCAGGATCTCATTGCTTGGATATCCTGAATGCAATGCCAAGCGATCCAGAATGGTTAGGGAAACAACGAAAGGAAGAGATCGAGACGATTAAAGGGTGGATCGCACAGTACTATGCGGATCTTCGCGCGCTCACAGTGTACTAAATTTGCCCAGAATCTGATTGGCGCGAGAATTGATGCATTAAAATTGTACTATTATTATTATTTTAAGGAAAAGTGCTCTTCGTATCCGTAAAATCAACCATAATTGTCAATGATTTACGGATAGAGCGTATTGCTTCTTATCTTCTTGTCTTTCTTTTTCCCGAACATTGCTTCTTATCTTTGAATAGATGCTTTTATTTCATCTAAAAAAAATTAGTAAAAATTATATTTAAATCCTATATAAAAAATTTAATTATAAAAAAATCTTATAAATTCACCAAATGACTATAAAGTCTCACGGACTCATGATTAATTTTTTTAATTGTGAAATGAAAAAATTACCCTGATAATAAACAATTAAAGCAATAGGAATAATAACTCTATAAGAAAAAAATAACAACTCAAGCAAAAAAAAAATATAATAACTCAAGCAATATGAATGGTAACTTCCAGAGAAAGAAATAATAATAAGAGAGCAAAAAAAAAAAAGTAAGGCATTTTTCCTATAGGTAGTTCTGTCATTTTACAATTCAAAAAAATTAATCCCAAGTCTCATTAAATTTCATAATCATTTGATGATTTTTCAGAATTTCTTTATAATTAGATTTCTTATATAGGATTTAAATATAATTTTCTCAAAACATAATTATACTCCCTCTATCTTTAATATAATTTTTTTTTGTAAATTAAAAAAATTAAATAAGTTAATTAATTATGATAAAATTTAACTATTTAAAATAAATTAATATTATATACTATTTAATCTATTTAAATTAGTCAATTAACTTTTAATTGATTTATTTAATTTTTTAATCTATTTAAAAAATTAATTGATTTTTATATTAAAAGATGGAGGAGCATAACTATCTAATTTTAGATGCATTTTGTCAGAAGTCAAATTTAAAAACGGTATCCTGTATTTTAACAAGAGTATTAAAGTTTAGGGTCCATTTTTATATACTATCTTTAAAAGTGGACTCAGGATAAACTATCTAGTTTTATGTCTGGGTCCGTTTTTATCCTCGCTGACCTAGTCACATTTAGTTAATATAATCAGAGGGAATATTTTATTATGGTCGGTTTTTTGGTTCTATTAACATCCAAATCTTTTGATAAATGGTTAACTAAGAGGATATGCCTAAGAACCTCATTAAGCATATTATTTGATTTTCCTCTACCTTTTTACACAATACTATACACTGTTTGATTTACCCTCATCATTATTATCGCATCCAATAGCTTTCTTAGAACGTGTCTAAACTATTTCAAACAATTTTTTACTATTTTTAAATAGATGTTACTCAAACTCTTCTTCGTATGAGATCATTACGACTCTTATATTTTTTTTTATAACTACATATTCATCTCAATATCATCATCTCAGTTATTTTTATCTTATAGTCATATTATCTTTTTAAAACCCAACATTTACTGCGGTTCGAATAACAGTAAAATAAAACTTATTTTTTATCTTATTAGATACTTTTCGATTAAAAATTATTTCAATAGTCTTTCTCTATTTAAACTCCCCTTTTAGTCAATAAATCTTCAAAATGGTATTAATAATATATGACTCTTTATCAAGTTATGTTGGAAGAATAAATTAGCAACATTAAACACAGAATATATATGGAGAAGAAGAATAAAGGAAATATACTGTATTACAGAAACTGATATACGTTGCTTTAATAACAGAATTATACAAATTGTTATGTTACCCTTTGAAGGACCAGCCTTGCAAGGCAACCCACAGTCACGGCCACAGAGCACATGATTTGCTCACGTTTTGAAAAATAAATTATATTTTTGATATATTTATTATTTTTAACTAATTTTAACTAACATTTTGATCAACGTGATTTAGGTAGTTGTTGCTTATAAAAAAGACAAGACGAAGTAAGAAAATTTAAATAGATTAGGAAGTACATAATATAAATTCATCTTGAGAGATTATATTTAGTCATAATTAATTAATTTATTTAATATTTTTAATTTATTAAAAAATTAACTAGCTTTTATATTAAAAATTAAAAAAAAATAATTTGTAGGTCAACGATAGATAATATTGATAAGAATTGAATTGAAGAAGTGAATGAATGAAACTGTGGAATATGGATAGGGCGATCCCACTCATTAGGTTGATATTTTTGGAGGCTGATAATGGCTTTTAAGAGCACCAGAGGATGATGCTTACTTCCGTGCTCCTCGTGATTACGGTTTCCATGTGATTCACACAAACACGGAAGCAACAAACAGCATTCCCATATTCTCATTCTATTATCCACTTTACTTGGACAACAAGTCAATCATATTTCTTTCAATCCATAATACAAGTCACATCAACTAATTCACTAGAATTAAGATCCATAATATTAATTACTTTAACTAATTTACCAGAATCAAGAAATGATAGTTAACTCATTAAATTTATCTTTAGTTAATTTTCTTTTTTAACTTTACTTATATTAAATGAAGTTTTAAAGGAAAAAAAAGTACAAGGAGCTACTCCGTTTAGTCCTTATTATAGAGTATCTTCTAAAAAATATGGTCCTAAATATAAGTCACTAACCATCTCATTAAATACATTTTCTCTATTTTATCTTTGTTATTAATTGAGGTTTAAAGTTAGAAAATTAAATCACATCATTAAAAGATGTCCAAAGCTAGAAAATTTTATTATTAGTATGTGATAATTAGTTAGAAATCCCCTATAATAAAGACCAGATGGAGGACATTTAAGCATTATTTAATTACAAGGATAAAATTAATAAATAAATATTAATTGCTCTTCAAGTAACTTATATTATAGATCAACATTTTTTCCTAAAGTAACTTATATCGTGGATTTAAAATAGTACATGTAAGTTGAAAATATCTTCCACAAATTTTAAAAGTTGCTTTCATTTCACTCATGCTTGTTTCCCAGCAAGTACCAAGAAAGTGTGTTCATCATTACCATAAATACATTGGATGAAATTAATATGGAAAAGTCAGCTGAAGCATAGCCTAATCCAACATGATTAATCAATTTCAAAATAGGAATATATAGGCTGAACTTTTCACTGCATATATATAAGAGGGCACTTTGATTAATTCATAATCATAAACCCCCACTTCTACTTAACCTGTAATTCTTCTATTGTCTGTTCAAACCTGAGAATCAACCACCACCAATTATTCCAAAAGCATAGATATATTACTTATATGTACGTTAATCCATTAATATAGTTGACAAATTCGAAAGCTTACTTACTTTTACTCCATATTATAAAATTAGAATACCATCCCCACGTGGTTTCTAGGTAATGTTTTGGTTTCCCCTATCAAGTACTTTTTTTAAATGATTTTAATAATTTTTCCATAATTAAATGATATATGGATGAAAATAATTAATTTTTTTAATTATAGAAGGATGATATCCATTTTTTTCACCCTGTTTTCAAAAGAAAATTTGATGATAAACCATTGCAAAAATCTTCAAGTGCACAACCAGTAAGCTTTAAGAACCAAAACATCGTCAATTAGGTTAGTTCATTAACTTATGGGATAAAAATACGTCATCATCAATTTGGACCAACTTAAGCTCTTTCTAATATAAGAGTTGTAATTGTTTGAGGAAGAAGTATACACATTCTATTACACCCAGAGAGTGGATCACTTCAACTACAGACCTGACAGCTACGCCACTTTTCAACGAACTTATATGTTCAATTCTAAGTACTGGGCTGGACCTAACTCAAGCGCACCCATTTTTGCATACCTCGTTGCAGAAGAGCCTGTCGACGAGGATATAAATGTTGTCGGGTTCCTCAGAGAAAACGCCACTCAATTCAATGCTCTTATTGTTTATATTGAGGTATGTCACATCAACTCATAATTATAACCAGCTAAGTTCAACTAATTTGAGTTCTTTAATTAAGAATGATTCATAGATATAATATGGTTCCTGGAGCAGCATAGATTCTACGGGAAATACATACAGTTCGGGTCCATGAAGAAAGCAAATACTCGAGGATATTTCAAACTCAGCCCAAGCTATAGCAGATTATGCTGCTGTTCTTTTACACATAAAACAACGTTTGTCTGCTCACACTTCTCCCATCGTCGTCATCGGAGGATCGTATGGTGGAAATAGGCCACCACACACACAACTTGCTATTCTTTCTTCAACTAGGTGCGCACTCACACACACAGATATATATATAGATATATATGTATGTGTGTCAATAATATAGAATATATTTAACTATTTGATAATTAGATTGAGAGAATTAGTTAAATTAGTTAATACTATATAATTTTTTTAAAATACCCTAATTATCTTACTCTCCCCTCTCTTATTTTTTACTTGAGAGAGTATTAATAATGATCATTTGAGAAAAAATTAATAAATATAAGAAATATATTATATATTTAGAATTAAGATTAAATTTTTAATTATATTCTATATTAGGAGTATATATATATATATATATATATATATTCATTCTTCTCGTTAATTTTCTTGTTTCTTGTTATGCAGTGCTTGCGTCGTGGTTCAGGCTAAAGTATCCCCACATTGCTCTCTGAGCTCTGGCTTCATCAGCACCAATTCTTTACTTCAATGGCGTCGCCCACAAGCAGGATATTATTATGTTGTCACCAAGGATTTAAAGTAATTTAACTCATTATTTTGTTATAATATACAAGATAATATATATATATACGATATTAATATTTTGATGGTGATGCAGGAAGCTAGTGAGAGCTGCTACCAAACTGTATGTAAATCTGTTGGCGTTATCATCTGCAGCAAAAGAATAAGTAATCCGAGTCACTTCTAAAGACATTATCCTTAAGAGTTATTCCGCGACAACTGGCAAGATGAAGCGGTACTCTCTAAGATTAAACAGATTCTTCTCGCGGAACAAGGAAACAAAATCTAGTGGAAGGAAATAAGCGTTGTTGCACCTTTTTGCAAGTCTCTGTGCGCTACTTTTATAGGCACGAACAGATACAAAAACAATGGTTACGTCCGTAAGAGACGACCCTTTGAGCCGATCAGACATCACGAACGCATCAACGGTCCCCTCCCAACGGCTATGCTAACGTTTAACAAAAATAAACCGTTAATATTTTAAATTCATGTTGACTATTGGAATTTAAGGACTTTCTGTATAGGCATATATAAAATAATATTTCTGGTAAAACTTAAAAATATTTTTCATAAAAAGTGCCCAATACCACGCTTTATCTCGTGCGGGAGGAGGGAAAATCGCCGGATTTCCACTGAATTTTCCATTGATGGCCCATTATCGTATACGTGAGTCTATCTCTCTTCTAGGCCTATTTACTAACCTAAGATTATATCTTATTATTTATACACTTAAGCATTCACCTCCTAAGCAATGTATAGGGCATTGGTTTCTTTTGACACAGCTATATTTCACAACAAAATCATGGTCTGAGATTGACAGAGTCGCTAAGATGCCTAACGGTCTTTCCATTCTCAGCAACACATTTCAAACTTGCAGGTTCATCATCAATTTTCTTCTCCCCCACCATAGATTAACGGTAAATGTTTTCTCATCACTTTCTCTTACTAAAAAGTTTAGTTTTTTTAATGTTATTTCAGCAAACTGGGCCACAGTTTTGAGCTGAATTAGGATTACATGGATTCTATATATACTGATGCAGCTCAGTATAATGAACCTCCAGATTATCCAGTTAATGTGATATGTGAAGCCATTGATGCAGCAGCAAAGAAAACAGATACTCTTGGTCAAATATTTGAAGGTTTTGTGGCTTATAACGGAAACAAGTCATGCTATGATACCAATCAATTCAATCATCCCACCGAAACTAACATAAGATGGAGATGGCAGGTTATCACTATTGAATTTTTTAGATACATTAAGAAACTTAAATAAATCAATTAATTATAACTAATATAAAAATTAGTTAATTTGAATAGATTAAATAATATATAATACGAATGTTTTAGAATGAATGAACTTATTAGTTGGCATGTATAAAATTAACAGAGTTGTAGCGAGATGGTGATGCCGATCGGTCACGATAGGGACGATACGATGTTTCCACCGGCACCTTTCGATATGAAGAGCTTTGAGAATGAATGCAGGAGCTGTAAGATATTTATTATAATTATATAACCTATTTAGATATTAATTAGGATAATTAATAAATATTTCTGAGTGTGTCCCGTAGTCATTAGGCTCAGTCCAAGGTGGGTTAGGGACTCAGTTTATTTAAGGTTGTTTTCCTGATGGTGGAAACACAACACAAAAAAATAATTAATTCAGTACTGCTTTCTCTGAGTCCAGAGCGAGACCTACTTCTCTGCTCCCTCTCGAAGGTTCCCCACTGGTGACGGCAGTTTCCACAGTTGCCATCACTGTGCCTAATCACCAGCTGGAAGAACCTGTTGATTATCTGACATTCTTTATTGATTCACAGGTGTCCTTGATTCATTCCAGATCCTCTCAGAGATTAGATCAACAAAGTAATGGCAAGAGGTAATTTAAAGTTTCCGCAGCATCTTGTATTTGTGTATATGATAATCTGGATTGATTATTTCATATTAGAGATGTTTATTTTCTAACATGTGGTATCAGAGCCTGGTTTAAGATCACCTCGCCTTACTTATTGATCTTTAATTCTTACGAGTAACGATGTGGAAAAATAATATGGGATCCAGGAATCATAATTTTTTTTTATCCTTTCACCGTTTGTTCCTCTGTGTATGAGAGCTACGGTCAGAGTCAATGGTGGCTGGAAAACACGAGTCGCCGGAAAGAATGAATTCAGAGTCGCCGTTGAAAGTTCACAGAAAGGGAAACACCCAGACTCGCATTTAAACCATTTGCTGCAGGTTTCTCAGATCCCCAAATACTTCAGTGAAAGTAGCCGTGCCAGTTTGCCGTAAGAACCCGCCGAAAATAGCTGGTCACAGGTCACCGGCATCACTGCAGATGAGGAAAACTGCCGCCGTGGGAGTCTCCAAAGACTGAAATACGAGGTCTCCATTGAAGCCACTGGAAACAGACCTTGGGATTGCCGGAACTTGCCTGCAGAAGCTCGCCGGCGTCGCTGTCGTTGGAGAGAAGCCGCGGCAGCTACAGTTTCCCTGGTCCTCGGGTCTCTGAGTCGGGTTGACCTAACCCGACTCAGAGAAGAATACACCTGAAACGGTGAGTTTTGGCATTAAGCCAAAACGCACCGTTTCACTAAAGGTGCAGGCTGCCCTTCTGTTAAAAAAAAAAAAATTGTTGCTGGGCCGTGAAAGTTTGGACCACATGATATTTTGTGTTAAAAAAAAAAACGTTTCTGGGCTGTACACGTTTCTGGACACAATTTTTTTCTGTGTGATGGGCCTTAGAATATTGGGCCGTCTGCTTATGGGCTGCAGACTTTTTTTGTTTTTTTTTGTTGTTGTCTGCTGGGCCGTCACGTTTTTTTTGGGGCCTGGACATTTTTTTTTATCTTGTTTTTTTTTATTTCTAGAAAATACTTTTCGGCCTAAATTTTGGTTTTTTTATTTCTGGAAATAATTTTGGGCTCTGTTTTAGACTCTTGTGTATGGGCCACTTGGTTTTATTTCCAAAAAATTATTTTTGGCCATTTAATTTGACTTTCCAGAATATTTTAATTACTATTACATGCCCTGTAAATGTTTAAATTAATTTCTCTACTATTTTAATATTTGGAAAAGGTGCTTACAAATTTTGATTTTTTCTGTGTTATTTAATTGCCTATTTTATATTTTAATTTCTTCTTTGGCAATTAAATTAACTGTTTGATTTTGTAAAAACCTTTTGAATTGAAATTAATTTGTTAAACATTTTTTGGGTGCATGGAATAGTGGGAGAATTTAAATTAAGTTATTTAGTCACATTTGTTGATTAAATTAGTCACATTTGTTGATTAAATTAATTTGTTAAATACTCCATTAAGTTGTGCGTATTTGGAGTTATATGCACGTTAGTGATATTTGTGATTGGCATGCAATTTCTTGAGGAGTAGCCACAGCATCCTTGTTTATTAATTTTCTTGCATGCATTAATTAATCACATATGGATTTAAAATATCACTTGTAATTAAATGTATAGTTATGATTTATCTTTGCCCACAGGTAGATATTTCATAATTGTACATTTAATTAGGGGAGAATTAATTGCTCCATTATATTATGCACATTTGGATTTTCAGTGCACATGAATGATATCTGTGATTAGCATGCAATTCTTTGAGGAGTAGCCACAGCATCCTTGTTTATTGAATTTGTTTGCATGCATTCATTAATCACATATGGATTTAGGATATCAATTGTAATTAAATGTGTAGTTATGATTTATCTTTGCCCACAGGTAGATATCTCATAATTGTACATTTAATTAGGGTGGGATAGAATGGCCTTGTTATTTTCTAAGTAGCCCACAGGTATTAGATAATTGCAAATGCGTTCTAGTCCCATCACTTGAGATAAATACATGCTATGCTAATGTCTTTGCCCACAGGTAGACATTGGTGATACGTATTTATATTGCTTGCGTGCTACATTTGAGTTAAGCATACATACATGGCACAGTGACTTGTGATTGCTTCAATTTTTACTTGTGAGCTTATTTGTATATTTGTTTGTTCTATTTTTTGCAGATCCAATTGCTACCTCTAGGATTATGGCTGATGTAAGCAACAAAACAATCTTAGATGGCAGCATCAACTATGCTGACTGGAGAGATGATGTTTTGCTGCAGCTTGGTTTCTTGGACTTGGATTATGCCTTGAGGTGTGAACAACCTCCTAGACCTGTTGATGCCTCCAATGATAGAGAGGCAAAGGAAAGGTATAATTTGTGGGAGCGGAGTAACCGCTCGTCTCTTCTGTTTATGCAACAAAGGATCACCAGAAGCATTAGGGAAGCAGTCCCTAAGTGCGATACAGCTAAAGGGTACCTCGAAGCCTTAGATAAGCAATTCAAGCTGACAGACAAGCAGATGGGTGGTGCCATCGTGTCTGAATTATGTGCTAAGAGGCTTACAGGTATTGGCAGTGTGAGGCAACATGTAATGGAGATGAGAGGTATGCTTTCATCGTGTGTTACTTTTGAATCTAACTTTTCTAGCGTTAATGATGACACTTGGTGGATTGACACTGGTTCGATGATCCACATTTTGACTACCACGCAGGGCTTTCTGTCAAGCAGGCCTCCACATCCCAATGAGAAAAATGTTCTTTCAGGCAGTGGGAAGGGAGACCCTGTGAAAGCCGTTAGGACTTTTTGCATAACCTTTTCAAATAATCATGTTTTAGAACTTTATGATGTGTTTTATGTTCCCTCTTACAAAAAGAATTTGATTTCTATGTCAAAACTCATTCCATTTGATTATCATTTGGTTCTTTCTAAGAAACTCATGACTTTGAAAAGGGATTCTGTTTTTATTACAAATTTAGTTATGATTGATGGCTTATTTAAAATTATTTCTGACTCGCCTCAATCTTTTACTGTTTCGCGTGGTACTAAGAGAAGTGTCATCGATGAGAATTCTTATAGCCTGTGGCATAGGAGATTGGGACATATCTCCGTTGACAGAATCAAAAGGTTAAACAAAGAAGGAATTCTTCCATCTTTGAACCATTCGGAGTTTGATTCTTGTGTGGACTGCATTAGGGGTAATTAGACCAATAAGTCACATAAAGGGGCTAAGAGAAGTTCTGAATTGCTAGAAATTGTACACACGGATATTTGTTGCCCTGATTTGACTGCACATGGTCAAAAGTACTTTATCACATTTATTGATGATTACTCACGATACATGTATGTCTACATGCTTTATAATAAAAGTGAGGCACTAGATGCTTTCAAAGAATATAAAGCGGAAGTAGAAAAACAGGTTGGGAAACCAATCAAGATCGTGAGATCAGACCGTGGTGGTGAGTACTATAGCAGATACACTAGTGAAGGACAAGCGCCAGGTCCATTTGCTGATTTTCTTCGAGAGCAAGGTATAGTAGCCCAATATACTATGCCTGGATCACCTGACATGAATGGTGTAGCTGAAAGAAGAAATAGGACCTTGCTGGATATGGTTAGGAGCATGATGAGTAGCTCCAAACTACCATCTTCTTTGTGGAAGGAAGCACTCAAGACAGCCACATACATATTAAACAGGGTTCCAACAAAGGCAGTGTCTAAGACACCCTTTGAAATCTGGAAAGGATGGAAACCCAGTTTAAACCATTTCAAGGTATGGGGTTGTCCTGCTGAAGTAAGAGTGTACAATCCACAAGAGAAGAAGTTGGACCCCAAGACTATTAGAGCTTACTTTGTAGGCTATGCGGAGAAGTCTAAGGGTTATAAGTTTTATTGTCCTCCACCTTCTAAAAGGTTTGTTGAGTCTAGGAATGCCAAGTTTCTTGAGAATGATGTGATTAGTGGGAGTGATTGTCTACTAGATGATCACGTAGAGCGAACCACAGATGTCATTCATGAGGCGACATCCTACAGTTGGGATTGACATTCCTACTGTTAGGATTGACATTGAACGTGATGTAGACCCTGTAGCTCAAGTTGACGATGCTGAACAAGATGGATACATACAGGATGGTCAACCTATCACACAAGTGGAACCACCACAAGATGTGATAGAGGATATCCTTGCTCAGCAACCTGGATCAACCCAAGAGGTTGAATTGAGGAGGTCAACTAGAGAAAGGAGACCGGCATTACCTGATGACTACGTAGTGTATTCTGCTGAAGTTGACTGTGATGTCAGTGTTGAGAATGATCCTTTATCGTTTACTCAGGCTAAGAAGAGTGCAAACTCTAAGTTGTGGCATGATGCTATGATTGATTAAATGAATTCCATGGCAAACAACCATGTTTGGGAACTTGTAGAGTTGCCTAGTGGGTCTAAAGCCATTGGCTGTAAATGGGTTTATAAAACCAAGAGAGACTCACAAGGTAACATTGATAGATACAAGGCTAGGTTGGTTGCTAAGGGATTCACTCAAGTGGAAGGAATTGATTACAGTGAAACTTTTTCACCTGTATCTAAGAAAGATTCGTTCCGTATCATCATGGCATTGGTTGCACATTTTGATCTGGAGTTGCACCAAATGGATGTGAAGACTGCTTTCCTCAATGGTGAACTGGAGGAAGAAGTCTATATGAAACAGCCTGAGGGATTTGTTGCAGAAGAGAAAGAACATTTGGTATGCAAGTTGAAGAAATCAATATATGGTCTGAAACAGGCTTCGAGGCAGTGGTACTTGAAGTTCCATAAAGTAATCACATCATTTGGTTTTCTTGAGAACATCATGGATGACTGTATATACCACAAGGCTAGTGGGAGCAAGATCGTATTCTTGATTTTGTATGTGGATGACATTCTACTTGCTACCAATGATCTGGGTTTATTGCGTGAGGTGAAGCAGTTTTTGTTTAAGAGTTTTGACATGAAAGACATGGGTGAGGCATCTTATGTCATTGGCATAAAGATCCATAGAGATAGAACCCAATGTCTTGTAGGCTTGTCTCAAGAGGCTTACATAGTCAAGATTCTTGAACGATTCAGAATACAGAACTGTTCATCTAACGTGGCTCCTATTGAAAAGGGAGATAAATTCAGTCTAAAACAGTGTCCTGAAACCGAGCTTGAAAAGAAACAGATGGAAAGGGTCCCATATGCCTCAGCGGTAGGAAGTTTGATGTATGCACAGGTTTGTACAAGACCTGACATCGCTTTTGCTGTAGGTATGTTGGGAAGATACCAAAGTAATCCTGGGGAAGCACATTGGACGACTGCAAAGAAAGTGTTTAGGTACTTACAAGGTACTAAACACTACATGCTCACATATAGGAGAACAGACAATCTGGACGTAATTGGATACTCAGATTCAGATTTTGGAGGATGCGTAGACACGAATAAGTCTACATCTGGATACATTTTCCTATTGGCAGAAGGAGCTATATCGTGGAGGAGCGTTAAGCAAACTCAAACAGCTCCTTCTACCGGTGATGCTGAGTATATTGCGTGTTTTGAAGCAAGTTCACAAGCTATTTGGATAAGGAATTTCATTGCTGGGCTTAAGATTGTGGATTCAGTCTTTAAGCTAATCAGAATGTACTGTGATAACGCAGCTGCGGTGGCCATAGCGAACAACAAAAGGAATAAGAGTCGTAGCAAGTTTGTCGAACTTAAATTCCTTTGCTTGAGAGAAAGAGTTCAGGATGGCCAGGTTTCCGTTGAGCGCATCAGTACATTAGATATGTTGGCTGATCCTTTGACGAAAGGATTGAAGCCGAACGTCTTTGTGACACATGTACCTCATATGGGACTTCGTCCAACCTTTGCTTAGTGGAGGTATGAGCAATGAAATTACATTTTGTGGTTTATCATTTCAAATTTGTGATTGTATACATTTGTGCTGTTGAAATTGATAAACATTGAGATAGGAACCGAATGAACATTGAGTTCATGTATATTGTGATACCCATTAAGTGATGGTGCTACCTGTAATATATGGAAGGTAATACTCGATCATAGGGGACTTATCGCTATGATTCTTGTAGCATGACATCAGTGTACCTAAACAGGGCAATGACATTGAGTATACGGGCCAAGTGGGAGAATGTAAGATATTTATTATAATTATATAACCTATTTAGATATTAATTAGGATAATTAATAAATATTTCTGAGTGTGGCCTGTAGTCATTAGGCCCGGTCCAAGGTGGGTTAGGGACTCAGTTTATTTAAGGTTGTTTTCCTGATGGTGGAAACACAACACAAAAAAATAATTAATTCAGTACTGCTTTCTCTGAGTCCAGAGCGAGACCTACTTCTCTGCTCCCTCTCGAAGGTTCCCCACTAGTGACGGCAGTTTCCACAGTTGCTATCACTGTGCCTAATCACCAGCTGGAAGAACCTGTTGATTATCTGACATTCTTTATTGATTCACAGGTGTCCTTGATTCATTCCAGATCCTCTCAGAGATTAGATCAACAAAGTAATGGCAAGAGGTAATTTAAAGTTTCCGCTGCATCTTGTATTTGTGTATATGATAATCTGGATTGATTATTATGCATTTGAGATGTTTATTTTCTAACAGGAGCTTGTATGGAGTTCGTCCACGACCTCATTGGGTGATGACAACTTATTACGGGGTCCTGTAAGTTCATATTTTTAATAATTAATCACGATCGTTTAAATTAATTCTTTTTCATTCAATTACACAATTTGCTTTCTCATATATATATATATACATATATATATATATATATATCGTGGTTGAATATCCAGGATTTGAAGCTGATCCTCCATAGATTTGCCAGCAACATTATCTTCTCCAACGATTGAGAGATCCGTACAGTTCCGGAGGTACAATTTGCAATAATAAATTAAAATAAATTTGATCATGACACCATTTTTTGTGAGAAAATAATAGAAAAATACTCTAAAAAATAATAAATACATATTATATTGGTAATGCTTAATCTATAATTAATAATGTTTAATCTATTATTAGTAACTATTATATTTTAACATTTATCATTTTTCATATTCTTTTTCTATCATTTCCTCTTTTTTCTTTTTGTATAATGTTCTCCTATATCACTAGTTTGCTTTAATTAGTGATTCTTTATATTTGTGTTCTTTGAATGAATCGCAGGGTGTTAGAGGATATATCAGATATTATCATTGCTGTGTCCACGGTCCATGGTACTCCTTCACTATATATATTACCTCTAGTCCTAAATTATGAGTTAAATAAAAAGTTTATTTTAATATTAAATATAAAAATTTAATACTCCTAAAATATCTTTGTTGATCATGCACAGTAAAAAAGTTTTTATCAAGGGGTGTAGTTACCGTGCATATAATAAAAATAATATTTTAAAAAAACTAATATATATTTATTTTAAATAATTAAATTAACTAATTTTTTTAATATAGATAAATTAGTTATGTATCTCTTAATTATACTAAGGACATGAGGGAGTACTTACTTGTAATGCTTTTTTGAACATGCACGGAATAATATTTATGAGAAAAAAATGCGGCAGGATCTCATTGCCTGGACATACTTGAAGCTCAACCAAGTGATCCTGAATGGCTGGTGAAGCAGAGAAAGAGTGAGATGAGAATAATCAAAGTCTGGATTGCAGAGTGCAAAGCTGATACACTTGCAGAGTGAAAATGACTATAATAGGATCAGAATTTCTTGTTTCAAAGGGCAAATCTATCTGTCAAACTTGATCAATCATTAATGAGTAATTTCAATGTAAATGGATTTGGTCAAAGGGAACCCGGAATAGTATTTCAAGGTCTCTTGTTCTTCGTGGCATTTGTTACTTTGGCACGAATCTTTTTGGTTCTTAAAAGAAAACAGTTTGAAAAAGTTCAATTATCTGAAATGAATGAATTTTTAGATTAGCATATTGATCAACATATTAAGTTTATAAAAATAACAGAATACTTTTGTTGATAATTATGTAATTATGTGTAATCAAAAGATTATGAAAAACCCCTTGCTTGTTTCTATTCTTTTTCTACCAATACTGGCTTTTTTTTTATATATATATGATTGCTGGCATATTTTCGTGGAGGAGGTGGGGACTTGTAAATGTTCACATTCTTATGGATCAGGGTTTCTACAGCTATTAAAGGCCCATTAGAAACTATCTCCGAAAGAGCCCTTAAGAAGCAATGGCCATAACTCTCTGTGTGTGGTCAGATGGCACTTGGGCTCATTTTTCGAGCTTATATAATAGTTAGGCCTTCAACTTGTTCTCTTTTCCTACCTGGAATATAAAAAAAAAGTTAAGATTTTACACAATATATATAGGGTTAAAGGGCAAATATATCTCTATAATGTATTACCCCATGAGCACTAAATATCATAATGTTTCCTAGGGGTGTGTACAAAATTCATGGCCCGGTATACCCAAAAGTCCTACTCAACCTAAAAAATATAGGGCTAAGTTGAAAATTGGGCTATAAAATATAGCCTATATTTTTTTCAGGCTGGTCACCAAGCAAGGGAGTTGCCCTACTTTACCTTACTCATGAGCACTTATTCTTTTATTTTTTTACTTTTTTCTTTAGATGCTACACTTGGAAGGGAGAATATGATATCTACTGATGACTAAAGGGTCATTTTAGAAATATGAGTAGTTAAGTTGGTAAGTTGTATCTTTTAAAATTTATAACTATATTGATTTTTTTTCTTTTTCTTTTTTTAACTTTGCTAATCATCATATGATTATATTACAAATTATAATTGATTATTTTATTTTTTTTCAGATACTTCATCCTTGTTAATATTTGGTAGATTGATGTAAAGTTGTAATTACAAACTACTTAGACTTCAAGTCTTTTTTTATATATATATATGCAATAAATTTCAAGATTTTAATTATTATCTTTTTGTTACATTATTCATAGTGGATTATAGATATTATTTAAATCTTGAAGACATATGAACATGGTATTATTTTAGAAGTTCACAATTGTAAATTTTTTTCTCACAACATGAGAATGGCATCACAAGCCCGCCCATGCCTAACCCGATATGGTTAGGATTTTTAGCGTGTAAGGTCGGGCATCAAGCTATAAAATACAACCCATGTGTTTTTCGGGCATAGCACCGGGCAGGGGCTACCTTGCCCAACCCTGCCTATACACACGCCTAATATTTTCTTCAGTGCAAAAGTATATATAAAGTTTTTTAAATAGAGCAAAAATATTATAGCTATTAAGTCAACTAATATTGACAGTTAGCAAATATGTCAATTAAGAAAATAATGCAAAAATACATATAAAATTTTTAAAATTGTATAAAAATGTTATGACTGTTAAGGTAACTAATATTAACCGTTTAGCAGATACTCCTTACACATTGCATAACGTCTTTTTGCTCATAGCGACTCCATTCGCTACTGTTAAGTCTTCTACACAATGGAATTGACACTCCTCCTCAATGCTGGAGTCGCCTCTCCCACAACCACCTCATGCACCATCATTTTCTTTGGTTTCTTTGTCATCAGTGGTTTTGCCTTAGAGACGAAGAGGAGGATGACTTGTCTATTATCACAAAAATCAATGAAGTAGCTAGGGGAATGGTAGTTTTGAAACTGATGAAGTGCATCTATTATGTCATGCAGAAGACCCCACAATTGTGAATACGATCGTTAAGAGTGAAAATGTTACGTAACACATGTAAGAATATTTGCCAAACGGTCAACATTAATTACTTTAAAAGCTGTTTACACCATTTAACCCATATGTATTATATGTATAGATAGAGTCTCATGACTAGTACTAAAATCTTTTCAAAAAGTCTACAGTGCGAGAGAATTAATCATTACTTCCGACAATAGATACCTTAGATTTACCTAATATATATATATACTCCTCTGATTCTTAATATATGATCTATTTAATTAATTTAATAGATTAAAAAAGTTAGTTAAATTAATTTATATGATATATTTTTTTAAAATATCCTAATCATTTTTTTAACTCATTCATTCCCTCATTATCTTATTTAAGTATTATTGAGAGACTATCAATATGAATAATATTAAAAAAATTAATAAATATAAAAAATAAGTTTTTATTAAGTTTTATATTAAATAGCAGTATATCAATATTTACCAAAGTCTATATAACCTTTTCCGAATATTTTTTTGAAACATATAAAATATAATAAAAATATAGGAGGTCATTTCAAATAAAACCATTTAAATTCAAGAGTGATTATAAAACCCATTTAGCAGGAAGCCTTTTTAAAGTCATGATCAATCATAATTTTATTTTTATTTTTTTTTTTTGCCCACCCAATTCACTGGAGTTTTGCTCCGACTACATTCAGATCCGACCCGCGTCGCGCACCTGGCTATAGTAGGTGAGTCTCTCAACTAGAATTTTCTGCATTCGCCAAGGCTCGAACTCGAGACCTCACTTAAGCAATACCGAGCCGCTTACCACTCAGATCAACTCCCATTGGTATCAATCATAATTTTAGCTCCCACCGGGCACTTTTAATATAAGTGATATGAAGGTTGTTATGCGTTTGTTTGGAACAATCCTAATTGATTTTAGCAATAAATTTTTTTCCTATTTACCCTCATGCACTTTTCTTATAATAATAATAATAATATTTTCAATAATGAATATTCCTAAAAGAAAATTGTGTTTAAATATTCATGTAATTTATTAAATTATATTTAATAATAATTATTATTAATTATAATTTTAGAAATGTTAAAAACTTTATAAAAATCACTTAATCTAAAATCATTTATTCCCCAATAATCTAAATGGACTCTAAATCTAGTGTTAATTTAATAAATAATTAGATTACCCCTTACAATTTTGGCTTAAGTTTTATGAATCTTTCAGCTTGTGGAGGCCTTGTTTTGTAGTCAAGTCAATGATATTTCTTTATGTGCTCATGAGCGAGCAATGTGAGGGATGATGATATAGTGGATATTTAGTTATATCTAAAATTTATATTTTAAAAGGACTTTTAATCTAAACCTAAAATTTAAAAAAATTATAACCAAACACCCACTTTTTTTTTATAAATATTTTTTTCTCATAAATTGGTTTAAAATTAAGTTTTAGATAAGTTGATGAGAATTAACTTTTAGTAGATAAAAGAGTTTATACACTACTCAATTACTATTTTACTCATATTTTTTTTACAAACTCTCTCTTCTCTTCTATTTCTTTTGCTGACAATCACTAGCCGTCTCCCTTACTCATATCATTGCTCACTCGTTGTCAACTTCAACTCTCGTGGCATTGCTGTCTCGCTAAATCGCTATCGTCTTCTTCTCCTCCATCCAGATCTGTGTGCTTTCGCTATTGGAGGTGGAGAGTGGAATGAATGGAGGAAGTCGCAATTGTGGTGGGGACTAGAGGTGTCGGTGTTGCTATGGAGAGGATTGGAGGTGTCGACGGCATCGACATCATTGTGGAAGAACAGGTGTTGGCATGGTAGAACAGGCATCAGAGAAGCTGATAATGATGATCAGTAGCATATGTTTATTTATTTATCTCATACTATTTTTAATAATTTACTAATCATAAAATTTATTATAGTAATAACCATTTAAACACTCATATATTTAAATTTATTTTTTTCTATAAACTCTTCTAAAAAAAAAGTTTATCCACAATTATTTTTAAATTATTTTTTTTATAAGCTCTTGTTTAAAAGTTAATCAAAATAAGCTTATATATGATTAAATTAGATGTCATATTTTTTCTTTTCGATAATAAACAAAGCTCACATTATCATACCGTCTTCAACAGTGCTGGCTCTTATATGAAATGATAAGACTCGGTTTCATAAATTGTTTTTTTGTTTTATGTTAAAAAATATATATAAATCTTCCACAAGAGGTTTCTCACTCCTCGGTTTCTTCGTGGAGACAAATTTGCCAAAACTCCATGGTTAGTTAAGTCAATGTCCCATGAGTGGGCCCTTCGTAATATGGCCTTTTATCCCCTTGACTTAACAGTTCCATTTTGATGTAGAAGATTTAAGATTACCTTTTTTTTTTTAATCGGTGAAACACGCATTTATTTGTGTCACGAAACAGAGAGGTTACCAAAACCTCGTCAACGAGGACTTGACAGTTATCTCGGATTACGCAGTGCCGTACGCCTTTGCCCGTAAAACATTGAAATGGGCCCTGCGACATTTTTAAGGAAGAAAGCCGAAACAAATAAACAAAGGAACACGTCATGTCCTAATTATAAAATTTTATTAATTTTTTAAAAAAAATTAACGAAAATTAAATAAATGATTTTAAAATATGTATATTTATTGTTTATTAAAATAATTTATCTGATTTATTTTTGTGGTCAAATTTTTTCATTAAAATTTTTTGGTTAATTTATTTGACTTAAACTATTTATTTTAAATATATTATATAATATATGCTATAATTGAATATTTTTTTTAATTTTTTTAAAAGAGATTAAAGAGATCTTATGATTAACACTCGAGGTAGTGCATAGATATGTAGGGATGAAAATATATAAAGTTAAGACTTATGCCTATTCTAGGTTTATTTAGGTAAATATACAAGTCTATTTCAATAAGGCTTAACTTACAAACTTACAGTTTTAGCCTATTTAATATTTTTTTAATTTATATTACTTCTATAGTATAATTTAAATTAATTTTATAAAATTGTTAACTTATGAAGAAGGCTTAACTTACAAACTTGATTCATTTTGTAAAAATCATCTAATGAAGAAGAAATTATATTGAAATTTAAGATTATTTATTGTGACCATGATAAATTTTTAAGATTATTTTTGTTATGATTATAAACAAATAGGTATATATGTATTATTAAAAATTTGTAATGAATAAAATTTTACTATTTTACCATAAATTTAATTTTTTTTGGATAATTAAATCTTATGTAATTTTTTTAGCACCAAAATTTATTTTAAATATAACATAAATTTTTAAATAAATTTAAATTTATAATTTTAAATTTATTTAAATCTCTATATTTTAAATAAACTTTTACACAGATTTTCAAGTCTTGCCAATTTTTTTTGAAAGCTTAGCGGAATATAAAAAAAATAGCCTACATATAATAAGTTAAAGGTAAATATGCATTTAGCATCTTAAATTAATTTTAGATAAATAATTATACCTTAAAATATTTAAAGATACAATCAGCATCCCAAATTAATTTTAGAATTTTAATTAACTCCTTAAAATATTTAAATTATTACAATTTTACCCAATTTGCTAATAAAAATATAAATTTTTGTTTGAAACATGCTACATAAATTTTTTATTTTGACACATTATTATTTAAAATACTATATTTATAATATTATTTTAATAAATTACACTAAATAAACTATAAATTTTTTTAATATTCACATATAAATTATATACAATATAAATTTTAGGGTTTATTCGGTACTCTTTTTTAAACAATATGACATGCGTGACATTTTAAATAATAATGTGTTAAAATAAAAAGTTGATGTGACATGAATCAAATATAAATTTATATTTTTGTCAATAAAAAGATAAAATTATATCAATTTAAATACTTTAAAGTGTTAGTCATATCTCTAAAATTAATTTAGAATGTTAATTATATTTTTAAATATTTTAGAGTAATAATTATTTTTTTTAAATTAATTTAAAATATTGATATATCTTTACCCTTATATCTATGACACAAACCATACAAATTTGACTAAAGCCTAACCTAAATTCTCACCCCATAAATGAAATGTGAAAAGAATCGAAAGCTAAAGAGGGTGATGGTCAAGCTAGTCCGTTGGAGTCTGTTGCGCGTCACAATCGCATGAAGAGGGCCAATCAGGTAAGTGATGTGTGAGAGGGAATGAATTTCTAACAAAGCCACTATCATAAGAAAGCATTCGCTGCAAGGAAACTGAGAAC
Source organism: Leucaena leucocephala (assembly GCA_037074615.1). Classification (NCBI taxonomy): domain Eukaryota; kingdom Viridiplantae; phylum Streptophyta; class Magnoliopsida; order Fabales; family Fabaceae; genus Leucaena; species Leucaena leucocephala. Next base: position 20,332,264 of record CM073523.1, on the reverse strand, counting down.
AACTTAAGTTTCCCTTTTTTAAAAAAAAATTATAGAAAAAATAAATTAAAAATAATTGTTAGTATAAAAATAATTTTTAAAAAAAATAAATATTTAAATATTTATTACCAAAATAATTTTTTTGATAAATAAATTATCAGAAAAAGCATAATATAAAGTGATAATTAAATAAAGTATAATTTTAAATTTATATTTTTTGTTTGATATTAAAATAATAAATAATATATATACATATATATAATTTATTTGGTAATTAACAATAAATAATTAAGAATTTATATTTAAATTTTTTATAAATAATTAAAATTTTAATTTTATATATTTTGATCAATATAAGTAATTAAAGAAAAAAATAAAATTAATTAATATATATATATTGGAAGTAAAAATACAATATGATTTAATAACAATAGAAATCTTAAATAAAAAATCTAATAAAAATATAAGTATAATAGATAACTATTATATCTGTCTATATTTAATAATTTTATCTCTAATTTAATCATGTAAAGGATGCATTCCATTGCATGTGAAATTCCTACATAAGAATCTAACTTGAAGGCTTATCTTCATCATCTATATAGATTTTACATAGAAATATAAAAAAATAATTTTAAAAAAGTAATAATAGATTAGGAAAACGATTAATTTGTTACAATAACTTATCATAATTTTTACTTTAGTCCCCAAGCCAAAGTTTGAAAAGCTTGTCCCCAGAATTTTGGATTTTGGGCGATTTAATCCTCGTATAATTTTGCAAAATTTTCAAATAAATTCCTACAAAATTTTCTTCCGCAGCAGCGTCTCCTTCTCTTCTCTCTTCCACCTTCCGCCCTCTGTTGTGGCCCTTTTTGCTGCTACCCACCCTTTGTCTGCTTCCTCGCGAACCCCCGCACCCAACAAACGCCCCACTACTCCTACTCAATCGTGTAGAAAATTTTTGTTGGGAGACTCACTCACTATAATTAGATACGTGACGCGGGTCGGATTCAGATATAGTTGAGGCAAAACTCCAGTAAATCGGGTGGACAACCACAAAAAAATTACTCCTGCTTTCACAAAAATTAATAATTATAACATAAATATTCCAGATCAATTATTTTTTATTTATGTCATGTTCTTTTAAACACTAGAGAAGCAAGACAATCAACCTCAATAATTTATTTTTATATATAATCACTTTGTTATTTCTTGCAATCTACTTGAAAGTAAATTATTTAAAAATATATTAAAAAACGGAATAATATAATTGGGATTGTCTTTTTTTTTAATAAAAAAAGAATTGGGATTTGGAATTGGAAGGCACGGTTGACGATCCGTTTGCTGCATCTGCTCACTCAATTCTGCCACCCTCCCAAAACGTACCATGAATGGCCCCCATATTGCCCATCTTCATGACCCATGTACGTTATGGTTTGTGAATTCCATTTGTTCTCTGCGTTATTTTATTAACCAATAAAATTCAGTATCAAAAAAACAAATTCAGATTAAACTCTTCATGATATTTTTCTTAATTAAGATTTATATAATTAACTATCTTTTCCTCCGTACGAATGAGAATATTTTAGAAAAACCTGCTCTTTGATCCAAAACTATTTGATATTCCTACGTCCCTCGTTTTTTGCTTTCCACTTTCCACGTCGTGACGAGGGGGGCTTTATTCCCATTTTCACTCTGGCTTTCTTAAATTGTCTCCTTCGTCTTCCCTCTTTTTACATGCAGGTTGAACCTCAGTATTCTCCCCACTATTCACTCCTCCCGGTCCCGATCAAAATCACACACTCTCTCCCACAGCTTTCTTGTGATTCCAGTTCTGCACCACAATGCCTCGCCGCGTTGGCAGAAAACAACCTGAAGTTCGCCCGCTTCAACCGTCTCTGGATCCATCCCAATCTGCCCCGGGTCAAAATGTTGCTCGAGGCGTGTCACAGGGGGGACCCGGACGTGGTGCTCCCTCTGTATCGATAGCGTCTGCTCCTCCGACTTCGGCCATTACTACAGATGCTCCTCCGGGTAATGAGTTGGCCCAGCTGACGTTGCAGTCTCCGGCGCCTTCGTCGTCAAAGGCCTTGAGATTTGCCGACCGACCAGATTTTGGTAAAATGGGGAAAAAAATTCAAGTTCGTGCGAATCACTTTCTCGTTGATGTTGCTGATAAAGATCTCCATCACTATGATGTTAGTAAAACCAGCCCCTATTGTTTTAAAAGAATTAAATATTTCGTTGATTTTTTTGCTCATTGGTTGATTATAGTAGTCTGAAGAATACAAATCTGTTCTGTTCTGTTTCTTTGTTTATTTGTTCATTAGCTTGTTTGCATTTCATCATGGCCGGTTACAGTTGCGTTTTATTACACAAATTCAATTTTTCTTTAGTTAATGGAAATGTTCTGTTCCTTGTACCTCTTTGAAGGAGCTGACGATTTGATTTTTGGCATTAGGTATCCATATCTCCAGAAATTACCTCCAAACAGATCAATAGGAATGTGATGAATCAATTAATCCAGTTGTACCGAGAGTCACATCTGGACAAACGAATACCAGCTTATGATGGCCGGAAGAGTCTTTTCACAGCAGGTCCTTTGCCCTTCTTGTCAAAGGAATTTGTTGTCAAGCTGGTTGACAGCGACGAACATGGCAGTTCTTCTGCTTCAACAAAGTGTGTTTCTTCAATTAATTGATTAACCCGACTTTTTTTATTAAAACAAAACCTGTCTTATAGAACATTTTTTGTATGTGCAATGGCTAAATTATCCCTGAAACACAGGAGCAAACGTGAGCGCGAGTTTAAGGTTACTATTCGTTATGCTTCCAAGGCTGATCTCCATCATCTGCAGCAGTTTCTAAGGTGTCGACAGCTGGACAATCCACAAGAAACTATTCAAGCACTTGATGTTGTCCTGAGGGCATCTCCATCCGCAAAGTGAGCGTATTAGTTTTTTCTGTTGTCTTGTGTGCATTCTAGTGTCAGTCGGTTGCTTTTCTTTATTGAAGTTTGTTGGTGAACTTTGTAGGTACACTGTTGTCGGGAGATCTTTTTTCTCACCAAGTTTGGGTCAAACTGGTGGGCTTGGTGATGGATTAGAATACTGGAGAGGATATTATCAAAGCCTTCGCCCGACCCAAATGGGACTTTCCCTTAATATTGGTTCTGCCCATGTTTACGATATTTTTTTCACTCATTAAGTTTGTTTACTGTCTTGTCTTTGACCAATTGTGATAATTGTTATGTTGCAGATGTATCAGCAAGGGCATTTTACGAAAATGTCCTTGTGACTGAGTTTATTGGAAAGCATTACAATTTTAACTTTTCAAGGCGTCTGTCTGACCAAGACAGAATCAAGGTATTCATATCTGATTCTATGATGTTGATTTAAGGGTAGTGAGGATAGAGGTTTTGTGCCAGAAATTGATGTGTAATTAATGCTCTTGTATGTCATCTTCTGATACGCTCAGGTTAAGAAAGCTTTGAGAGGAGTAAAGGTAGAATTTACTAACGGTCATTGTACTAGAAGTTACAAAATTACTGGAGTCTCAAAGGAACCATTGGGCGAGTTGATGTGAGTTTCTTGTATTTTAGCTTTTTATGATTTTTACCATTACTTTATCAGTGTTGATAAACTGATAGGACACTTCATAAATTGAAAGTAAAGTCACAAAGTTTTAAGTGAATAAAATTTTAATTTTGTGGCATTTGCTTTCTCTGGAATAAGAAAATTGCATTTTGTGTGATCAAGTTGATATTGCAAGAGAATAGAGATGCTTTTTACATCTAAATGAAGTTTGTTTATATTTGTATGAATGCATGAGTCTGGCTTGCTTAATCTTATCTTGAATTTGTATTTTGGTGTTTCTTAGGTTTACTCTTGATGACAAAAGAACAAGTGTTGTTCAATATTTTCGTGAGAAATACAATGTCGAGCTGAAGTATCTGTCCCTTCCTGCCCTCCAAGCTGGGAATGACACAAAACCTATTTATATGCCAATGGAGGTGTTTCTCTTCACTTTTCTTCCTTGGTATATCCTGCCTCACTGATTCTGTGTTAGAATTCAAACTTGTTTAACAAGTTTTTCCTCCACATGGTAGCTTTGCAAGATAGCTGCTGGGCAAAGGTACTCAAAGAAACTGAATGAGAGGCAAGTAACTGCACTTTTGAGAGCAACCTGTCAACGACCTTATGATAGGGAGAAGGACATTAGAGAGGTACAATTATAATGTGTATTTGATTTATTAGCATAGATTTTTGAATTCAATATTTAACTTTACTGCATTGCAGATGGCCAGACATAACAATTTTAATAGAGACAAGATCGTGCACGAATTTGGAATCAAAGTGAGTGAAGAACTAGCAGTGTGTGATGCACGTGTTTTGCCTCCTCCAAGGGTAATAATGGGCCTATGTTTTATGGATGTGTTGGAAAATTTTCTTTTTTTTCTTTTTTTTTTGCTTCTTTAATCGTTTTTTGTTATTGTAGCTTAAATATCATGAAACTGGGAAGGAACCAGTTGTTGAACCCATGAGGGGTCAGTGGAATATGATAAACAAGGTGAAGTGTTTATTTGTTTCTACCAATGTTGTGTAAAATTTTGGCTGATTCCTGATTGTTTATTTTCTGGAATAGTTGAATTTTTAGAATTTCATTCCTTTTCATAATCAATAGACAACTTTTATGTGGCTCATTGTCTTTAATCTAAGGTTAATGCTATGATATGTATAATTAAATGGAATTAATGTGTTTGATTTCTAAACAGATCATCTTCTCTGGTTATGTTGTTACACTAATCTGTTTTGACGATTCTCTAGAAAATGATTAATGGTGGAAATGTGCAATACTGGAGTTGTGTGAGCTTTTCCACACGGGTGAGCAGAGATTTGCCACATCAATTCTGTAATGAGTTGGTAAATATGTGCACCAGTAAGGGAATGGTAAGTTTTATTTTATTTATACTATCCTATTGCTTGAGTATGTGTTGTCCCAATTCACTAACAATTTTTTTCTACCTGATTGCAATTTGTTAGGTTTTTAATCGAACCCCTTTGCTTCCTATAAGGTCAGCTCCTCCTAGTCAAATAGAGGGAGTTCTTCGAGATGTTTACAAGCACTCTGACAAGAAACTTCAGTTGTTGATTATCATCTTACCTGACATCAAAGGTTCTTATGGTGAGCGCTCAGATCTAAACTATAATGGAAATTTAGAATTTGGTTTGGTTTATTGCTTTTTAATATGTCACGTGGTTCTTGCAGCCAAGATAAAACGCATTTGTGAAACAGAATTGGGAATAGTGTCTCAATGCTCTCAGCCCAAGGAAGCTGTAAGGCTACAGAAGCAATATCTTGAAAATTTGGCTCTCAAGATCAATGTTAAGGTATGTTTTATCTAATATATGTAACAACCAGCTGAATCAATAACTAATTTTTATTATTTCTAAATTTTAAATATTTAATTGTTGATTATATAGGTTGGGGGGCGCAATTCGGTGTTGATTGATGCACTTCTGAGGAAAATTCCTCATGTGACTGATCGTCCTACTATAATATTTGGTGCGGATGTAACACATCCTCAGCCAGGGGAGGACTCGAGTCCTTCTATAGCAGCGGTAAGTTTTCCTATACCATATGATAAATTTTGTATACACAAGCAATGTTACGGTCCATATATAAATATTTTGTTTGATAATTTTGTAAAGTGTACAGGTTGTAGCATCCATGGATTGGCCTGAGGTCACTATGTACCGTGGAATTGTTTCTGCCCAAGCGCACCGTGAAGAAATTATACTTGATCTCCATAAAACTCAGGATCCCAAGAGGGGAATGATTAGGTAGAGGGTAATATGCACATTTTTACTGCCTCATCTGTTAGGGTTCTTGATTGGTTGTCTCTCTGTTTTTTTTTGGGCAGAGAGCTACTTGTTGCATTCTATAAATCAACCAAATTTAAACCAGACAGGATTATATTCTACAGGTAGATTTGGGTTCAGATATGCATACTTTCAATTCAATATAGTATTTATATTTAAATTTGTGTGCCCTTTTTTAATTATATTTCTTCTTTAAATTTTAATTTTGGCTTTGAAAGAGATGGAGTTAGTGAAGGCCAATTCAGTCAGGTTCTACTTCATGAAATGGAAGCTATAAGAAAGGTATGGGCATAAGCTGATTTGAATTCGGAATGAAGTTGTTAACAATTGGGATTAATCTTATAAAAATAGAGCATAATTAATACGATATCATCTTAAATGAACAAGAACTTCAGGCATATCGATCAGTAAAGAAAAAAAATTGCTTTGCTTATACATGAACGCAGGAAGCACTCTTTTATGCACTTGAGCTATAAATTTAACAAAATTCTTTGTGTATCAGGCTTGTGCCTCCTTACAGGAAGGATATATGCCAAGAGTAACTTTCTTGGTGGTACAGAAAAGACATCACACTCGATTCTTTCCTGTTGATCATAGCAGTCGCGATCAAACTGATAAAAGTGGAAATATTTTGCCAGGTGTTTGTTTTTCCTTTTATTAAGTTATGTGGCTTAGTTTGGATTCAGCTTACTGATTGGTTGTTTGTCTATTTAGGCACTGTTGTTGATACTCGTATTTGTCATCCTAGAGAATTTGACTTTTATCTCAACAGTCATGCTGGCATTAAGGTGATGCTGTCAATTGATTAAAACTGCATCAATTAGTTATAAATTATTTAAAAATTGACATTAAATAGAGTTTTCAGGTTAGATAACACTATATTATGAAACAGGGAACTAGCCGACCTACGCATTATCATGTACTGTATGATGAAAACAACTTCAAGGCTGATGAGTTGCAGACTTTAACAAACAACTTGTGTTACACGTAATTTTCAATTCTAACACTTATAAATCATCACCCTTTTTTTTCATTTGTGTTGAATAAGGGGTAATGACTTACGATTACCTTATTACATTCTTTTCTTTTCAGGTATGCAAGGTGCACTAGATCGGTGTCCATAGGTATTATTTTTTTAAAAAAAAATTAGGTTTTTTTGGTTGTTGCTGCTGCTTTTGTTCTCAGATTATATACATGGCAAATTATATTTATGCTAAAGGAAGATTGTTCGTTGCAGTTCCTCCTGCTTATTATGCCCATTTGGCAGCTTTCCGTGCTCGCTACTACATTGAAGGCGAGACATCGGATTTGGATTCTGGAAGTGGAAGTAGGAGCACTAACTTTGTGGTAACTCTTCCGGAAATCAAGGACAATGTCAAGGATGTTATGTTTTACTGCTAAAGCTGATTCAGTTTAGTAATTTTGGGTTGATTATGAGATCCCGAGAACAACCCGTGCTTTTGATAAGTTTATAAATCTGGTTTAGTTTAGTAATTTTGGGTAGATTACGAGATGCAGAGGACAACTAATGCTTTTTACAAGTATATAAAGCTACTTTAATTTAGTAATTTTGAATACTGTTTATCTTAAATATTCAAATGTCATATATTATTTTGTTGGCATGGATTTAAATTTCTTGACAGTTGAAAAGTAATTAATACAAATCGAGAATAAAATCTGTTTAGTTTAGTTGAAAATAAAACTTATTGGAATAACAAAGTTTAAACGAATAACAGAATAATCCATGATAAATCCATCTGGATAAAAACAGGCTCACGAGTAAGTGGCTGGCACTAGCATTAAGACCAGTGACCAGTGCCTTTAAATGTTTTTTCAAGGAAACATAAACTTATTTGAAAAGGGAACCCAAAAGAACAGGGTATGGCTTTGCCTCGGCGATAAGCCCAGTGGAGTTAGTTTAGAATGCTACAAGAAATAAAAAAATAACCCATGCCCTGATTTCAACAAGGCTGAAAAGAGGGAATAGTTACCCATAGCTAAGAGGCCGTTTGGTATGAGGGGTTTGGAGGAGGAGAGGGGAGAAAATTTGTCCAAGTTAGATTTAAGAAAATTAAAAATATAAGGTTATAAGTTTTTAATTAATTTTTTTTACTCTTTTATCTTATATCATTTTCTCTTTATTAAATTTTTATCCACCCACTTATTTAATTTTTTTAAATCCAACCCAGAAAAATCTCCCCTCCCATCCCTTCCCCCAAATCCCTCATACCAAATAGACCTTAAAAATCACTAACCTAGAGAGCAAACAAGAACTATCTTGCTGGGGAAGACACAGGAAAAAGTAACAAATATATGAAAATATGTGCGTATGTATATACTCATCTATCCTCTCATTCTTTTGTATAACTTTTTCTCTCTATATCTTCAAAACACGAATAACAGGAAATTATACAAATTAGAAGCCACAATCAAAATAATAAACATGTGGTCTTGCCGATTGCCACAATTATGTACCGGCAAGAGAATAATATACAGAGAAAAAGAAAAAAGAAGAATAATTGTGAATACAATCATCCCACATGATATGCTACAAAAATACAATGCAGCTTATCATCAGCGTTATGTGCATCAACAAAGCCAAGATTCCCGTCTTTATCCCTTCCCGTAAAGAAGTGCTGCCACTTAGCTCTCCGGCATTCACATACTCACTTCTGCCAGTGCCAGTTGATGCTGAGACATTAACCGACATAGCACCTAGAAAGTAATAAATTCAAATTGCAAAAATTAGAATCAAATGTTATAAAGAGAAATCATAGCTTGAACCTGAAGCAACCTTTTTAAAATGTAGTCCAAGTCATCATGGCATCTAAAATCCAATGTCATTCCTTTGTTTAAGAAAATGGGCAAAGCTTATGCTAAAAGATAGGTTAGAGTCTTTAAAATGATCTTATCCTCCCTACCCATAAAATGATTACTGAGTTGAGGGATGGTGATGGAAAACAAGTTATTTGGGAGCTGAGAGGATCTTAAAAATTATTTACATATTTATTATATATGTTATTTTCCAAAATGCCATCCAGAATATGGCCTTCTAGCAGGGTAGCAGAAACTTACAATCATAGTTAGCCCATCCAATGCGTTGACCAGAAAGATCATAAACAAAAATTTTGTCTTTTAATACAAGATCTGCAAAATAAAAATTGGAAGTTATCAGCATTTAAATATTGAAAGAGAAAATTATAATTTCAACGTTAGATTTTGAGCTGCATTTCATTTTTGTATCCTTGTAAGATCTCATAAACCGAAAGAACATATATATTTTGCACTAAGTTCTATCATGGCATTTTACCTCCTAATATTGTTATCCCTTGACCCTGAATTTTCTGAAAGCCAATACACCACATTGCTGCACCACCCTGTAACATAAATTAACCCATCGCACTTATGAGGATGACGTGTAGTACAAATATAGAGAATAAGATAAGAAATAAAGTTGGCCAAAGCTGCCAGTGATGTTGGGAGACCCAACAAGAAGAAGCAGGCTCTGAATAGCAAGGTATCAGATCTTAGATTGAAGTGACGTGTTGAAAGAACTAGAAGCAAAATGGGGTTTTTCTCATTATATCCCAAGACGAAAGCAAGCAAGGCACAAAATATAATTTTTTGCAATATAGAAAGTGCAAAAGGAAACTCTGTGCCAGGTTTCCTGGAGATTAGTTTGGGTGATATAATGCACTGCAAGGCATTATTAGATGATTTAGATCTATACAAGAAATTATTGTGGCCATTGCCTTGCAGACAGGCACATGTAGCACTTTTTAGACAGTTTAAAGTAATATCCAAATTCAACTTTTTAGAGGCAGCCAGAGGAAGTAAAGTAAAGAATCAAATCATTAAATATACAAATTCTTAATCCACAGGCAAATGCAGCTCACTCAAATTTGAATTAATTGTGCTTGCAAATTGTCTATGCCAGACTAGTCCCTAGAAAATTAAAGCCCGAATACTTACAATTGAAGTCTGCTGTATGAGGTAGTCCTGTGGTCTCAAAATCATAGACGCACCTCCGGCAAAGTTCAGACTTACTAGAGGAAAAACATCAGAGATGCTGAACACAGAATAAACAAAGAAAGCGTCAGGATCATCTATTTTGAGAAACTACCATGAAAACAAAAAGTCAGGTAAAGATGATGAATTGCATGATCAACCTGGTGGTGATTAAGTAGCATTGGTTTCCCCGGGAAAGAACAGTTCGTATCGATTGTGGAACTGTAGCTGTAACCTACGTGAAACAAAAATAGCATTTTTGATATCAAATATTGCCAAAACTTCTGCAAAGTAAAAAGCATGACAATTTGATCCATGAAGCAGAAAAAGCTATTTCTATCATTGATAAACTAAATCACAAAAATAATTACCTAAATGAAACTCACCGCGCTGACAAAGGGGTCATAAGCCTCTTCTGCAAGGTATGCCAAAGTTGTTCCAGAATCAACAATGGTACCTCGGTTGCTTGAAGTTGCAAAAACAGATGAATCAATTGATAATATTTGACCATTGACTGCAATGCTCTGAAGATTTAAATTGTAATGAGGCCTGAAATATTATCCAAAGAAGCAGTTAGTCATAATGCTTTTCCCGGAGAAGATTCTTGAGTCATTTTAGTACAAACGCCGTTTCTGTGTAATGAATAAATACTCAAATTCCTATTTGACTTCTGTATAATATTTAAGGGCACAGTTATGGATGAACATATTCGGTAAAAAAAGATGTGCCTGAATTGTCATCATTAAATTTCAAGTCAATTTCAAGAGTTCTCCAAGCATTGGATGACACCCAGAGGTGGTTAAAAATTATGCAACCACAGAAAAAGGTTAGTTTGGCTTGATTAGCAAGCAATGCAGCATCAGCAACTATTGCAAGTAGGAATTCTTTTATGGCGGAGGTTCTGATTCGTTCACTTGTATCAGCTCATGGCCTAAAGGCTATTTTCAGCATTTTTTAGGCTTAATCCATTCCTGAATTAAAGATAAATAAGAGCCAATCTAACGCTGACTAAATTTAATATTGAACTTTGCAAACTTAAAATTGGTGTATCATGATGCCAGCCACACATTTATAGGTTATATCCACCTTTAGGCATTACTTTCTCAGAGTCACATTCTTAAGCAGTGTGCTAAACACTATAAACTTAGTCCAACTTTCAAGAACAACAGATGATTGAAGCTTAGTTCTATGCCATCCAGAAAACCAAGGAAATTGATCAAGAATTTGGATTTATAATCAAAATTTATCATCCAAAGGAAGAAGGTCATACTGAAATTTCATCAAAACCGTTACTAAAATCACAAATTGGTATATAAGAAAATAAAATGAAACGGATTAGAACATACTGCGATGGAACAAGTGGAGTATAAACTATATTTGGCTCCACAATCTCACCAAGAACCAAAATGCCCCCACCAGTGTTATCTCCTTTCAGACAGTGGGAGAACGCTCTTGGCGCCATGCCTTGTGAAGCAAGCTGGGAAATGACAGACATCTCCTGTTGTCCGAACCCGAATATTCCATCCACAGCTCTATCTGACTTTGTCAAGTCACCAGTCTGCTGGATGCTACACCTGCTCCATAACAAACCATACAAGGAAATGATTTTTATGTCCAAACCATCAAAGACAAACAAAAAAGATTAAACAATAGAAGAGATACTGTTTTCTTCTATTTCAAGCTTTGTGATAGCTCACCCGAAAACAACAGGAGCTGAAGAATTTGAAGTCACAGATCCCTCAAAAATGGTATTAAAATGCATCAAGTCAGACACATAATATCCCGATGTCCCGCTGCCATCTCCGTATTGGAATGTGTAAGCACACTGGTTGTTCTGGCTGGCACAGCTAGCATCTGATGATTGAACTCCGGTTCTGCATCTTTGGTCAGAACAAGAGATCAGTGAAGCTGTCGATGAACTCCCAGGCTCAAAAAAATTGAGTTGAATCTGTAACAAGATTTAGCAATGATATTGACAAATCTCATCAGTATATTCAATCTCATCGTTTCCCAAACTTGATCTTGAATTTGTTAATTAGGAGAAGCAAAATTTTACTTGGAGTCCACTTGTTTGGGGACAGCCATTGCAGGAGCGGCAGCCAACCCAGAGAACATCACTGCCAGTGTCAATCTGCACGTGAAATTCTGTTGGAGGAGAGCCTAACTGTACTTTGGTATAGTAAAGCCTGAAAGAAAACTGATTCCCGTTAAATTTGGATGGACCTAATAAAAACGAAAAGAGAAATTTTATGAAAGGAGGCTATCCCAGAAGCATTAAACAAAAAATTAAGAGCTGGAAAGAAGTCAAAGAGCCAACCCAACCAATATTTGGCTTTAACTTAACAATAGGAATCAGGAATCAAGGAAAGCCAAAAAGTAATAAATCTGAGACGCCTGTGAGATAAACCAATCAAAAGCAAAAAACTCGACGCGAGAATCTTAAGGCTCACTATTCTGATTACAATCCAATTCTGAAGAACTTTCAAAGCGATTCAAGCACTCGAAATCATCGGAGAAATACAAGGAAGCATGATATGCAGAATCAGAAACAAGGAAGGAAAAAGAAAGACCACAATTCAAAAGCTTAAAGAGAGAGTCGACAGAATTACCCGACTTGGAAGGGATCGAAAGTTCCTGCAACTGATAAATCGACTATACCGTTTGAAGACTGCAACATTCTCCGATGCCTGAGGCTATCCCGAGCTCTCAGCTGACTCAACTCCACTCCGTGATTGGACGGAAACGCCCTCTCCAGAGTCAGAGACGCCGGAAATCCAATAGCTACGGTTGCCTCCAATAGCAGAGCAACAGCGAAGAGAAAAGCGGCCTCCATTTTTGTCGGTAAGATACAATTTAGCCTCCCTTAGAAGAAGGGCAAGCAAGTAAACAGGAAAATAAACAGTATAAAAGTAATTCAAACACAGAACTACAATATAAGAAGGAAGAGAAGAAGAAGAAGAATAGAGGAATGACTGAAGAAGCAGGATTTGTGATTCATCATCATCATCCCGATTGCAGAGAGAAGAGAAGGCTATTTGAATATGAGGGGAAACTTCCAAGACAACAGCCGATAACAGAAGTTTCAACGATGGATTACGTAAAGTTACTACTATGTTTATTATTATTATTATATAAACATTTTTTCCGGCTAATTACGATTACGCCCCTCCAATTCCTCTAAATTACGTAACTTGACCACCTCTTTTTCTTTCAAATCTCCGTTCGTTCATTAACAAAATGTAATTTGACGGCTGATATTATGATTGATTTGAAGTGATTTAGAGTATTTCCGGGGCTTATTTTATTTATAATAACCTGATATCATATTGATTATTTAATTTTTTATTCATTAATTTTTTATTTTTATTATTTATAAATTCACGTGCCCAAATTGAATGGATACGGCATAACTTACCCATAATTTAGCTGCTCCTTTTTTTTTTTTTTTTGACTTACGTTTAGATTTCTTGCCCTGAATTTTATCCATTCTAACTCTTAAAAAAATAAAAAATAAATAAATTAACAAAAACTGTGACTTTTGGAATTTTTATTATTATTATTTTATTCTTTTATAAAGTATGACAATCGAATTTATTTCTATACGATTTTTTTAAAAAAAAATCAGAATATTTAACTCGAGAATTATTATCTCGGATGAATTCAGCTTTTGGTAAAAGTCATGACAATTGCTATATGCCGATATATGCCCATTGACAAATCTTTTGTTTGAATAGACGAGGTCAAAGATGTTATTTTCTCACTGAATACAAATTATTTCTACTCATCGAGAAATAAAAAGATTATGGAACTTCCCGCCAAAAAGAAAATATCATAGAAAAGTTCGTAAAATTATATATGGGGATGGAGCCAACTGCGATATTTTGTTTGCCACAGCTGCAATATTAAAATGTTGACTTAACCCCGACGAGTTAGATCAACTGGTTAAGACTATTTTAGTTTAGTCAGAAATCACGAGTTTAATTTTTTAGGAATGTAGTACCCTAGGAGTTAGGGGCGTCAATTTTAATAGCTCTTGTCATTGCCTCGATCTAAATTAGTTTGATTTATAATTTTCTGAGGGATTAGTCAGAATACTGGGTAAAGAAATTTAAAAAAAAATGTTGAGGTAAGATTTCATAGTTTGATTATATCAATGGGGCACGTTAACGTAATATTTCCTTCATTTTATTGCATTAGAAATTTAGAATTAAATGTGTGCTTAGATAAAATTTTAAAAAAATAAATTTATAAAAAATATATATTTTTGGATAGCTTATAAAAAAAAAATTTATAGAAAAGTTTATGAAAAAAAAAGTGATTTTGGATAAATGAGTGTTTGAATAATTATTATTAAAAAGAATTTTGTAATTGAAAAATTATTAAAAAATATATATATGAGAGATGATAGAGGAGAAAGAGTAAAAACAATAGAGGAAAAATGAGAGAGGGTAAAGAAGATAGAAGAGAAATGAGAGATAGTGAAAAAGATAGAAGAAAGAGGAGAGAGGAGAGAGGAGAGATAGTGAAAAAGATAGATAAAATATGAGAGAGGGTGTAAGAAAAAGTAAAGGTAAAATAATAATTGAGTAGTTTATAAGTATTTTTACTGTTCTAAAAGTTACTCTAACTAGTTTATTTAAAATAATAATTTTAAACTATGATTTAATTTAAATTGAGATTTAAATAATTTTAAAATTATAATTTTATTATTTTTCAAATAGGTCGGAAGTTGAGAACTTTTCGCGATTGGTAAACAGCGCATGTTACATAATAATGTGCTTAACTCGGACGCATTTTTTTTTTTTTTTTGTTTATGAGCCTGTTTGGTTTGTCTCGTAAACTATAGTTTTAAAAAAAAATTTGGACAAAATCTTAATTTAATTTTTTTTTAAATAAACAGTCATATTTATTTAAACGGGCTTCTAGACTAAATTATAGTTTTAGATAAGCTGATCAGAGTAGCTTTTAAAATAGTAAAAACACTTTTAACTACTCAATTACTATTTTACCCTTACTTTTTCTTACAATTTCTCTCCTCTCTCCTCTATCTTTTCTACTATCTCTACTCTATATTTTTCACCCTCTCTCCTCTCTCCTCTATCTTTTCTATTATCTCTCCTCTCTACTCTATCTTTTTTACATTTTCTCCTCTCTCATCTCTCATACATACCCTTTTTAGTAATTTTTCAATTACAAAACCCCTTTTTGTAACAACTATCCAAATACTCATTTATCCAAAACTACTTTTTTTCCATAATCTCTTCTCTAAAAATTATTTTCCATAAGCTGTCTAAAAACTCGTTTTTTTTATAAACCCTTTTTTAAAATCTTATCTAAACATACACTATATTACACCAGTTAATCTTTAAAAAAATATAAAAAATATAAAAATAATAAATATCAAAATAAGACATCATATTAATAATACTTAATCTATATTCTATAATTAGTAATGTTTAATTTATTATTAATAAATGTCCTATTTTAACATTTATTAGTTTTTAGAATATTTTTGCGTCAATAATATTTAACCTATTATTAATAATTATCCTATTTTAATATTTTGTAGAGAATTTTTGTCATTTTCCGTTAATCTTTCAGCTGTATGTTGTTGTTTTTGGTAAAAAAAATCACATAAAATATTTGATAAAAACATTTTTATCTTCTCCTAATAAACTCCCTCAAAATCTTTTTTATTTGGTGAAGATCTGAATATGTCAATAAAAATAATTGAAAGAAGTTAAACAATTTCTTTCTCATAATAAATTTTAGATTGCATTTTGCTGCAGTTTTATATATTTATTTAAGTAGAAATAATAAATGGCATAAAAGGTAATGAAGATAAATCGACCGGTAATCACAATTAATTGAGCAATTGAGCGTTTTTTTAATAAATAAGAATTGTAGGGAAGGATAAGATGGGCAGGCTACCTTCCTATAAAATGGGGTGGGAAGAACTTTATTTTAGATGAAATGAGAAATAATTTAATATTTTAGAATTATAAAATGGTATAATTTTATATTGTTTATTTTCTCCAATAGTTAAATATAAAACTTTGTGAACTAATTTTAATAGTTTAAAATAGTTGAATAAATTTATTAATTATAATAAATATAACACCATCTCCTCAAAGTACTTATATATAATATTATATTATATTCATTTAGTCATTAATATAGAATATATTTAACTAATTTAATTACATTAAGATAGTTATTTAAGTTAATTAATTATCTTTTTTTTAAAGTATAATAATCGTCTTTCTTAACTCTCTCCCTCCCCCTCTTATTTGACTATTATTAAAAGAATATCAATATAGGTAATTTAAAAAAAATAAATATATAAAATATATCTTATATTTATAATTAACATCAAGCCCTCAATTATGTCTTATATTAAGGATCAAAAGAGTATATCAGTTTATAAATTAAATAAATTAGTTTGAGAAAATGATAAATATATTAGATATAAAATAAATTAAAATTTTATATTTATAATTAAATTTAACTTTTTAATTAATTTATATATTAAAGATAGATATGTAATAGTATATCTTTTGAAAAAAAATAATTGGACCCCTTTCGAAAATAAGGGGTAGGTGGGGGTGCCTTCAGAAGGTGACCGACCCAATTGGGAACATGTACCCCCACGATCCCAATGTGCGTTGAGACGCATTCACCAGAAAGATCTGCTTTGAATCCTCACTTTTAACGTTCACACCAAAATTGTTGACATCGTCATCTCTGCATAACACAGCTCAAGAGAATTTCTTGAAATTATTTTTTTAAAATTACATTACTATCTTTAATGACCATTTCACTTAAAAAAATAATGACTTTAATTATATAAAATAACACCAGAAGTTTAAACAGTGACAGATATTAGTTTAAAAACTGAAGATGGAAGTGGTCAGTGATTAAGATTTTGCTCTCATGTTATATAATATAATTAAATTGTTATTTTTTAAAGTGATGAAATAATCATCCATTTTTAATCCATCCTTTTTTCCAGTAATTATCTGGTTGCCAAGCTCAAGCTTCAATGATCAGCGATGGAGATATTTTTTTTTTCTTTACAAAATTATGATGGTAAGGTAATTTGAGAAGAAAAGTTAATTTTAGAATAGCCCCTATAAACAGCATATGAATTAGGCCATTTTTGTGGGACCATTTTGATATTTGCTTATTTCAATGAGATTTCGTTATTCTAGTTCTACTATTTCATAATAAATATCAATATCAACAAATTAAATGTTCACTTGATGTTAAGAATTTTTTTAAAAGATATGAAAATTATATGATGTTCCTTATAAGTTGATACTTCTTTCTAAGAGGAGTGGTGGCTTAAATTGGCTTAAAAAATTGATAACAGCAATCTTGGAAAAAGAAATTCCAGAAAAGCATAGTGCATATATGGTAAGTGAGAAGTAGAAATAAGTAAATAGAAATAGAATCTTACCCTTCCCTCGTTTGATACGATAAAAATTATTTTTATTTTTACTTCTAATATTTTTAGCAATTTTAATTCTATAAAAAAAGTTAAAAATTGAGATAATAGAAGTAAAAATAAAATTTTTTAAATTATTTTACTTTAGTTTTAAATTTTTTGGATAACTTTAACCCTTACTAAATTATAAAAAAATATTTTAGATAATTTTATCTCAAGTTATAAAAAAATATATATAAATTTCATACTCATTTTATCCTACTAAATAAATTTTTAAAATATATTCTTAACCTAATTCTATTTTTATTTTTAATTTTACTTCCACCTCCAATTCTATCAAAAAATTTTACATCCTACCAGACATATCGATACCAATAAAGAGTGTCAGAATAAATCTGCATTCATGACTAATCATGAATTAACCTAAAATAACTAAAAGTGGATATTAAAATTGTGCGTGAGATGTCCACTTTTTGTCTTGGACGAAGTATATTGGGACACAACACAGCAATCTTTTTATATAAAAGGACGATTTATTCAATAAAAAATAAGATGATATATATATATATATATAAAATCACCCACTAATCCTCACTCAGAATCAAATTATGACAGAAAGTCTAAAAACAAAAAACACAATACAATAAGCTTATATAAATGACAAACAAAAACATAACAACATTATAAGTAAAAAAAGATAGTCAACACTTCAAAGACTAGCTACAGCGTAAATTCTATCTCGAATCAACAACGATACCATCAAATTAGTCATTACTTTGAAGTCCCAAATCACAAGAATAGAAATTACTCAACAACCACAGTAAAATAAAGGATAAAGGAAGACCCTATACCGACGTAAATAGCTCGTGAACTTATAAAAAAGAAGGTTTAACTGGTAAAAGGATGAGACATATGACTATTTAGAGTATATTTGATCTTAGAAAGTATTATTTTATTATGATTATAGTCACGATGTTTAGGGAGGCATCTTAACTCTTAAATATTTAGATTTACGCTTGAGAGTAATAGACGGCTCGCTCTGCCCGATATTAGTATCATTTAAGAGGAATAAAAATTTCGCCTTACTTTTAGGTTATAAGTTAGTTAATTTTATTTTAAATTTTTATGTATACATATAAAAAAAAACCCTGTTCAGCCTGCTAAAAAGAAAAGGTAGCCCTACGGGCCATACATAGAGCGTGTCGACAAATTTGACAGAGTGAAGCTGTTGAGAGATTACAAGTTTCCTACAACAACAAAATAACAAGGGAGACAAAGAAGCAAAGTAAAAACATAAAAGATTAAAGAAAAAAAGACTAACAAGAAAAACCTATCAAATAATCACGACCGCAACACAGCAATTCAAAACCAGAAAGTTTACTAAATAAAAAAAGTTTCTCATTTAAATTTTTTTTTAGCGATAATCACAAATAATGATATTTTGTGAATAAAAAAATTAAAAATATTGATATTTTTTGTATATAAAAATTTAATAGATTTTTTTATTGATAAAATTTTTAATAAATAATTATTCAGTTGAAAATATAAATTCATGGCAGCCTGCTTAACGATTAAGTCATGGAAACTTTTTTAAAAATGGAATGAAAATATTGGTCAAAATAACTTTGTACTGGGTTATTGACACTTGTCACTCACTAGTAGATTGGCATTTTAAGTTGCCCTAAAGTACAATTGGTACAACCACTACCATTTATATGCAACTCGCTGCAATTCTATTCATCCCTTTAACGACAGTTAGAACCGCCGCTGCATACCCCTTCCGTCCTTCCCTCCAATTCCTTTTCTTTTCCCGTTCGCGGTGGGCCCTATCATGTTATTGTCATTATCTTTTTTCTTTTCTTCAAATTATTTTTTAGTATGTATTATATTAATTTAAGGACATAAGTGCCCTCCCATTTTTAAACAACTACCTATTGCGCAAGAGTCACCTTATTAATTAAGTTAGTCTTATGGTATTTAATTAAAATTTTAATTTTAATTTTAAATATAAGATATATTTTTTTATATTTTTTAAATTATCTCTATTAATACTCTCTCAATAATAATAAAATAAAAAGTTAAAAAAGATAATTAATATATTTTTAAAAAAAATATATCATATTAATTAAATATATCATATATTAAATAGGAGAGTATATTATATTAATAGTTTTAGTGGCCAAATTTATTATAGATTTAATTGATAGTCATTCTTTTAGGATTATGTATATCCCAAAAACTTGGAAGATTAGTTAATGCCAAGCCAAATTGGAATTAATGAATTACAATATATAATAATAATAAAAAAAATAAAAAAAAAACTTGTGGGAGGGGAATAGTATTTGGTATGAAAATGAGAGGAAGAGTTAATAGGAGACCCGTGCTAAACATGAAAGCCTATTAAAGCAAGGAAAAGAGAAGTGGTTTCGACTTTTTTTGCAATGTACCATGGCATATTATGCCTTTATCTACGCCCAACGCGAAATTATTCCAAACCTATGGCCGGCTTTGAAAAGTATCCACTATCTTTTCTTTTCCCTTTCATTTTCTTAAAGGAAAAAATAAATTATTTTTTAAACTTTTGTTGAAATTTCTTATTAAAGTATAGAGTAAACAATATTTTTATACATTGATAATTGACAAGCAGACAATTAGGGAAAAAGTGAGGTTGTTGTCTGAAATAAGTCTGATATATAAAAGTGATTTACTTAACTAAATTTCTTAGAAGTAATTATAATATGAGTTCATGGATATTCTTATTGATAAAAGTTAATCTAGTTAGTAAATATATAGTTGGCAAAAAAAAAACTTAGTAAAGATATAATTTACCAATTGCCATTTCATAAGAATGTGTATTCAAAATTTATCATGAATGTGAAAAATATTATTAGTAATGGGTAATTTATAAGTATTTTTTAAGCTCTATAAAATTAATTTGATTTGGAATTTTTTGACCTAGAGAAAAAAGGATAGGAATAAGGGAAAATTATATTTAAGTTCTATATAAAAAATTTAATTGCAGAGAAATCACAAGAAATTATCAAATAATTGTGAAGTCCTACGGGATATAAGATTAATTTTTTTAAATTATGAAATGACAGAACTACCTTTAGAAAAAATGCTTCAGTTGTTATTTTTTTTGCCCTCAATTGTTATTCATTTATCTGAGAGTTACTATTCTTATTGTTTAAGTTATTATTATTTTTTCTCATTGAGTTGTCATTTATATTGTTTGAGTTTTGTTTAAGGGCAGTTTTGTCATTTCATAATTTTAAAAAAATTAATCCGAAATTTGTGAGATTTCATAATCGTTTGATATTTTTTAGAATTTTTCTATAATTAGATTATTTATATATGACTTAAATATAATTTTCCCTAAAAATAAATTTAAGAATGTGAAAACACAATGAAAGTGTGGGAGAGTGCTTGGAGAGAAGAGGAGAGGAGCGCGTCAATAAACTATTTGTTAATGAGATAAACTACCACAATCTTATAAATTTAAATTTCAAAAATTATATTTATTGAAATAAGTGAACAATTTTTATACTCTAAATCTTAAAAAAAATTAATCTCAACCAGAAGAGAAGGCGTAGGGGACAAACTAAGGTTGTTATGTGGCCTTGTACGTCTCTCCACCATATCCATTAAAACCTCATGTTTCTTTTATCTCAATCAATTATTGTCTTTCTTTCTTTCTTTTTTTAAAATAACTTCGTTGATTATCATTATTATTTGCACATTCATCTGTTGACTGATTTCTTAAAGATCGAAAAAAAACTAAAAAAGAAATAAAAAAATAATGTCTGCGGGGAAGCCAATAACTTTATTATGAACTCCAACAATGAGTTGTGGGGAGAGCTCTTTCAAACATTAGGCCATGAAAAATAGTTGCATGAAATATAACTACACCTTTTTTTTCCACCGGCAGAAATATAACTATACTACTATAAAAGTAGTTTAGAAAAAAAAATAGAAATAAATGAATTTTATATTTAAAATAAAATCAAACCCTCTTACTTACTTTAATATTTAGATTAAAAGATAGCAGTAATTTTGTAAATATATGACTGGTAAGGGTCAACTCAAGCAATGGGAGGCTAAAAGTAAACGCTCGATTGATGTGGGCAATCCACAAAGACTCATCCGCATTGCTAACATTTTCTAGAAGATAGCTCAATCTCATAACATCAAACATGGCGTTGTTGTCAAAATCATAGTCAAACAACATTGATTAATTAACTAAAACTTGCTCTTGACCGACAGCACTATACGGCTTGGTTTAATTTATTGATTAATACTCTTTCGGACATATTTAATTTAATTAGATTATAAAAATTAATTAAATTAGTTAATATGATATATATATTTTAAATATCTTAAACATCTTCTTTAACTATCTTCCTCGTAAATAATAAATATAAAAAATAAATTTTATATTTAGAATAAATATCAATTGTCGAATTATATTTTATATTAAGGACGGTGTTGAAACTTAGCACAAACCGACAGCACATGGAGAGAGCACGTGATGGTCACTTCAAAGTTCAGTTCCTTGATTCCTGGGATATTTTAGTTTTCGTTCTGTTTATCAGTTTTGTTCCTTTTGCTTAGTCAATAAGTCAG
Source organism: Leucaena leucocephala (assembly GCA_037074615.1). NCBI lineage: Eukaryota > Viridiplantae > Streptophyta > Magnoliopsida > Fabales > Fabaceae > Leucaena > Leucaena leucocephala. The sequence goes on along the minus strand of CM073523.1, from coordinate 20,310,326 downwards.
TTCCGATTATTGTGCTTTTTCTTTTTATTTATTCAGAATAATAGGGAGTGCTAGCGAGATTTTTGGAAAGATCCTCGGAGTAAATCTATAGCCTTGAGTTATAAAAGGCAGTTACTGTATTCAGATTCATCATCGCAGAAATAAGATAGCATTCCCGATACAGCTTTCATTTATTTTATGGTATCAAAGCCAGGTCTGCACAAGTGAAATACCTTATCTGCCGCAATGGAGATCTCTAATGGAGGGAACGGACAACCTGGCATGGAGAAGTTAGTTGGCACAAATTACAAGTATTGGAGGATGTGCATGGAGGCCTATCTCCAAGGGCAAGACTTGTGGGAGCTGGTTGCCGGGACAGATACGATGCCCATAGAGACTCCAGAAAACTCTGAAGCGCGCCGCAAGTGGAAGATTAAGTGTGGGAAGGCTGTCTATGCCTTGAGAACTTCCGTCAGTAAGGAGTATATTGAACACGTTCGCGACGTTGCTTCTCCAAAAGAGGTGTGGCAGATTCTTGAAAGGCTGTTCACGAGGAAGAATACGGCACGGCTGCAACTCTTGGAGAATGAGTTGTCTAGATTAACTCAAGAAGGTATGACAATCTCAGAGTACTTCTTACGAGTTAAAAGTGTGTGCGCTGAAATTTCAGAGATTGACACGGATGAAAAAGTCAGTGAGGCAAGGCTACGACGTTATATTATACGTGGCTTAAAGAAAGAGTATGGGCCTTTTGTCACTTCGGTCCAAGGGTGGACAACACAACCTTCAGTCGAAGAGCTAGAGAATCTGTTATCAAACCAAGAGGCATTAATCAAGCAGATGACAAAGAGCTCTGAAAATGATGCTGTTCTCTTTTCAAAAGGGAAGTCTAACATGAGAGCCACGTCTAGCAGCAAGAACAGAGACGGAGACTCGAGTGATGAGGAGAATGGAGAGCCTCACATCAAGAAACCTGTTACATGCTACAGATGCGGTAAAATTGGACATATTAAGAGGTTTTGTCGGGTCAAACTTTCGAAGGCTAATGTTGCATGCGCTAGCGAAGATGACGACCAAACCAAATGGGAACATTGCCTCACGGTTGAAGCAATGGATCAAATGCAGTCCCAAGGTTTTATCAACTATGTGTCTAGTCAAAATACAGAATGGATAGTTGATTCAGGGTGTTCCCATCATGTCACCGGAAATGAAACGTTGTTTTCAGAGTTGCATGAACACAGTGGAGATAGAGTAATTGTGACTGCCGACAACTCGACTCATCCTGTGGTCAAAGAAGGAGTAGTAACCGTTGAAGTAAATGACCAGGAAAGCATCAAGTTACACAATGTATATCACGTTCCAGGTTTGAGTAAAAACTTAGTCTCCGTTCCTCAGATTACTGATTCTGGAAAATATGTACTCTTTGGGCCGAATGATGTAAAGATACTTGATAATGTGGAAGAGATATCTGCTGATGTTCTTTTTTGTGGCAAGAAGAAAGGTTCTCTATTTGTGATGACAGCAGGGGAAGCTTATGTGAAGAAAACTAGCCAAATTGACAATGCTGCAATATGGCATGCTCGGCTGGGGCATGTAGGATATCAGTTGCTACAACAAATATCCTCAAAGGGACTAGTGGACGGAATACCTAGCCTAAAGAATGTTCGCGAGGACATGGTTTGCCAAGGGTGTCAGTATGGTAAGTCACATCGACTCCCATACAAAAGCTCATCAAATCGACGCTCAGGTATGCTTGATCTAGTTCACACAGATCTGATGGGACCAACGAGAATAGCAAGTTACAGTGGACTGCGGTATGCTATGGTGTTAATAGATGATTACTCACGGTTCACATGGGTGAAGTTCCTAAAAGAAAAGAATGAAGCACTATCCAAATTCATCGAATTCAAGGAAGTAGTCGAGAGAGAACTTGGGAAGAAAATAAAATGTCTCTGTAGTGATAATGGTGGAGAATACATGTCAGATGGTTTCTTTAAGTATTGTGATGAGAACGGCATCTCTCGACAGATGACTTGTCCAGATACACCTCAGCAGAACGGAGTTGCAGAGAGGAAGCTGGCTCATCTCACATCTGTCTGTCTTTCGTGGTTGCATGACAAAAACCTTCCCAGAGAATTGTGGGCAGAAGCAATTCGGTGTGCATCCCACGTAACGAACAGATTACCATCTTGGCCAGGTACACAAAAGTCCCCCTTTGAACTTGTATATGGTGAAAAGCCCAATGTTAACTACTTTAGAGTGTTTGGGTCTATTTGCTACGTTCATATTCCTAAAAGTAGTCGTACTAAACTTGACCCAAAGGCTAGGAGATGTGTATTTGTTGGGTATGATCCATACAGGAAAGGCTGGAGATGCATGGATTATCAAACAAAGAAGTTCACAACTTCTAGGGACGTCGTGTTTGATGAAGTGTCAACAACCTTCCCGACACCCAAGTCTGTTGCTCTCGATGACAGCAGCACCAAAATTTTGCTCCCTGAGGTCAATACGAAAGGAACTAGTGCTGATGGAAAAGAAAAACAGATCTCTCCCAGAAATGATGAAGCAAATGAGCAAACTGTAAGGCGCTCGATAAGGGAGAAGAGGCAGCCTCAGTACTTAAACGACTATGAAGTGAATAATTGCACTGTTGCGTGTTTCTTTATGGGGGACAAATGTGGAGGTGAACCAACTTGTTATGAAGAAGCAAAGGGAAATTCAGACTGGGAGAAGGCCATGCAGGAAGAAATAAGTGCATTAAACAAGAATGAGACTTGGGAACTAGTGCCTAAACCAGAAAAGTGTGAGCCGATCTCTTGTAAGTGGATATTCAAACTAAAGAAGAAGTCAGATGGCACCATTGACAGGTATAAAGCTCGTTTAGTTGCTCGTGGATTCTCTCAAAGTTATGGGTTAGATTTCGAAGAAACTTTTAGCCCCGTAGCAAAAATGGTGACCGTGAGGACCATTATCTCACTTGCTGCATTCAAGAGATGGAAGTTATGGCAACTAGATGTGAAGAATGCTTTTCTGTATGGGGAGCTGGACAGAGATGTCTTTATGCAGCAGCCACCTGGGTTTATCTCTGAACAGTCCCCAAGTCATGTATGCCGACTGAAGAAGGCATTGTACGGCCTAAAACAAGCACCCCGAGCTTGGTACGGTAAAGTTGCTCAATATCTTACCTTCTGTGGCTTCAAAATGTCAGATGCAGATTCAAGCTTGTTCATAAAAACAGAATCAAACACGCAGTTGCTGGTTCTCTTGTATGTGGACGATATGATTATAACTGGAAGTGATGAGGCTGAAATTTCCAGTTTGAGGACCGATCTGTCTCTTCGTTTTGACATGAAGAATCTGGGAGAAGTAGGTTGTTTCCTTGGCTTAGAGGTTGAGAAAGTCAGCCAAGGATATTTTGTAGCTCAACGAGCCTATGCAAGGAACCTACTGGATCGTTTCGGCATGGGGGAGGCAAAAGAAAAAGCCACTCCTATGGAACCCAACCTGAAGCTGAAGAAAGACGAGGGAAAGGTATTGAAGGACCCAATAAAGTATCGACAACTGGTAGGAAGTTTAATATACTTAACTATAACAAGACCAGAGATATCTTACTCTGTTGGTATCATCTCTCAATTCATGCAAGATCCAAGAGTTCCTCACTTGGAAGCTGCAAAGAGAATTCTATGATACATAAAAGGGACCCTCGAGTACGGACTCGTGTACAAGAACAATGCTGAGTTTATATTGAATGGGTTCACTGATGCAGATTGGGCTGGGGACACAAATGATAGACACTCAACCTCTGGCCATTGCTTTAATGTCGGATCTGCAGTAGTGTCATGGTGCAGCAAAAAGCAAGACATCGTTGCTTTGTCTAGTACAGAAGCAGAGTATGTGGCAGCAACTATGGCTGCTCAGGAAGGTGTTTGGTTGAAGAGACTGATTGCAGACATATTACATGAAGATGACTACGCTGTGGAGATCAAATGTGACAATGAAAGTGCCATCAAACTTGCACTAAATCCGGTCTTCCATGCTAGAACGAAGCACATTGAAGTTCGCCACCATTTCATACGTGAAAAAGTTTTAACCGAGGAGATAGAGCTTACTGGTGTTCGAACAGGTGCACAGGTAGCAGATATATTCACCAAAGCATTGGTGAAGCCCAAGTTTCAAAGTCTTCGAAAAGCCCTTGGAATGGCAGACAGGAGGTTTGTACTAAGGGGGAGTGTTGAAACTTAGCACAAACCGACAGCACATGGAGAGAGCACGTGATGGTCACTTCAAAGTTCAGTTCCTTGATTCCTGGGATATTTTAGTTTTCGTTCTGTTTATCAGTTTTGTTCCTTTTGCTTAGTCAATAAGTCAGTTCCGATTATTGTGCTTTTTCTTTTTATTTATTCAGAATAATAGGGAGTGCTAGCGAGATTTTTGGAAAGATCCTCGGAGTAAATCTATAGCCTTGAGTTATAAAAGGCAGTTACTGTATTTAGATTCATCATCGCAGAAATAAGATAGCATTCCCGATACAGCTTTCATTTATTTTAGACGGGAGTAAAACTAATAATTTCTGAGATGGTAAATAATATCAAAATAAAATAAAAAAACATTTCTATACGTATAGAGTTATACATTAACCGAAATCAAAGAACGCTAACGCGCGTCCCTTTGACAATTTGAATGAACACATGAATTAGCTATCTATTAAACCTTCACAAATTTAAACCCAGACAGACACACACAGACATATATAAATAAGAACCTACTCGTACAATCTAAGAGTCAAATAATTAATGAGAAAATGATTTGTTTTATTAGATATCAAAGTGATGGAGTGTTCCGTTGAAAGAGTAAAAAGCATATGACTTGTGCAGCAGATATACGCCCATCTCTCTTCATCACCTACCTACCGGGCTCAACTTCTCCTGCAAGCAATGTGCTTTGAGATACGCGCAAAATATGTGAGAGAATATGACATATGGATATAAAAAACTTAATCTAAGTATTCTTCTTTATAAAATATAAAACAATCGCATGTTGGTAGGATACATATGTCCATCAGGTTAGAAGGTGACTGATATTATTGTCTTGTATACTGTTAGACTCTACCCTAGGACAAGCCCATCTTGAGTAAGCCTAGTCCACCGATAGCAGGATGACTCAACTTCGTCAAAGCTCAGAAGGGGATGCCCAATGATAAGTGAGGCGATAGGGGGAGTACACCAAGGTCTAAGGATCTTAGGCAGCTCCTGACGCTTATTGTCTGTGGGTTTAATTTTAAAAAAGATGAGACATATGACTATTTAGAACGTATGTCGATTCTTGGGGAGTACTACTTTGTTGTGGTTCAGTCATAACGCTTGGAGAGGCATCCTAACTCCTAGGTGTTCAAGTTTATACCTGAGGGCAATAGACGGCTCGCCCTATCTGATATTAATATCGCTTAGGAAGAAGGGAGACTTTATTCTACCCTTGAATCGTAAGTTAGCGTTCAACTCTTTCTCACAAATTTTTATACCACTTCCATGAGATCTGCAATGAGGATATCAGAGATAGGGTCGACCAACATGTAGGGTGATGAGGAGAATTAAAAAACTAAGGGGGAGAGAGAGGGGGGGGGGGGGCGAGAGGCCATTCCCTCACTTGACTCTTTCTACATGAAAATATATTAGTAATAATATTCATAGTTCCTTTTCTCTTTATTCCTTTCCTATTTGCGTTATTTTGATTATCCAATTACACACGTTGTTGGAGATCCCATCCGACAAAAAATCGCATCAACATATACAATAAGCAATTTTGGTTGGATTTCTCATAAAATTCGTAATCCTAATCAACTCAACCCAGATTGCTTGATTTGGTGGGAATAATTTCAATTTTGAACAAGTATAGCTCCATGTGTTCCTTTTTTTTTCTTTTTCCAATTTACTTTAAACTATCTTGTTTTTGCCCTTTGAATAAATTTTCCGCTTAAACATGATTACAAATTTAAATTTCCGTGTCATGTAAGCTATAAATCAATTTGCCATTCTTTTATGCAACAAAATATCTATTTTATTTTAAAAAAAAATATTGTGAGTGAGGTGGGGTAGGACATCTTTGTGATACTCCACCATTTATTTGTTGTTTTGCTGGCCTCTTTTGTATCTTTTGGTGGAGAGGAGAGGAGACTGATTGAACTTTGTTGGCATCTCTAAATCTCTAAAGATAAAGACCCCCTTTATCCAAATAATAATAATAAAACAGAAAAAAAAAGAAAAAAAAAAGAGAAGAAGCCATTTTTATATGTATAGATATCTTTATATTAGAGGTAATCATATTTAAAACACTGTCAGGTATTAAATATTTATTTTTTTTAGTTGAGATTTAAACTTTAATTTACTATGTTACGAAGGGCTAATCTCTTTCGCTAAATCTAACTCGACTTGTCTAACGAATTTTATGGTATGGGCTTTAAGCCGGCCCATTAGATAAACTTCTTTCATTTGGTGTGGGCTTATTGGTCTTGGCCCAAAATTTGGGGGCCACCGTAAGAATTTTACATCAAAATTTTCTATCCATGGTACATGGGTTCAATTGGTGAAGGGGTGAGACATGTGAATATTTGGAGTGTGTTCGAACCCTGGGGAGTACTACTTTGTTGTGGTTCCAGTCGCGGCGCTTAGGGAGGCATCCTAGCTCCTGGATGCCTAGGTTTACGTCTGAGAGTAATAGACGGCTCGCCCTACCCGACATTGGTATCGCCTAGGAGGAAGGGAGATTTCGCCCCGCCCTTGGATCGTGGGTGAGCTTAACACCTTTCCAAAAAAATTTGTACCAAAAAAAATACATCAAAATTTTCTTTATATTTTTATCATATAGTTTCTTTTTTACCTATCGTCTGTGGGTTCAACTGGCGAAAGGGTGAAATATATGACTATTTGAAGCGTGTTCGAACTCTAGAAAGTACTACTTTATTGTGGTTCTATTCGCGACGCTTGAGGAGACATCCTAGTTTCTAGGTGTCTAGGTTTACGCCTGAGGATAATAAACAACTCGCCCTACCCGACATTGACATCGCTTAGAAAGAAGGGAGATTTCGCCCTACCCTTAGATCATAGGTGAGTCAACCCCTTTTCAAAATTTTTATACAAAATATATATATAGTTTCTTTTTTTTTGGTTACATCATAAAGTTTCTATTTAAAAATATTAAAGATTTATTTTTAATAATAGCGTCACGAATTGATTTTTTCCTAATATATATTTAAAATATCAATTTGATTTGAATCTAATCATAAATTTTTAATTTTCTTTTGGTGAAGGATTATACATGTTTAATTTGTTTTGACCAAATTAAACATGTTTAATTAATTTATCCTTAGTAATAAAAATATAAAATAGAATAGCTCCCGCCCCCGGGGGACGCGGGCGGCGCCTAAAGTCTCCAATAATATTTAAATTTAAGTAGTTATAATAATTGACTGCGTGTCGAAAAAAAATCAGAACATTTCAGCAACTTTAGAAAACAATATTTGAGGTGGGTCCAAGTTATTAAAAATTTGAAGATGGAGACAGGGCCCCCCACCGGAAAAAACTGACGACCATTTCAGTTATGTGAAACTATAGGGTAAACCGAACCTTGACGGCTCGTCCTGAACTCCTGATATTAGTCTCGTGTACCCAATTTTTTTTTTAATTTTTATAAAAAAAAAAAGTAACACGAACCACCATAACAGCATGTATTTTTCTCACCGTTATGTGAAAAATTGAGTTGAGCTGTCACTCTCGTCCCTTACCACTAGCGTTCGTTTCTTCGTTTCTTAATTTTCCCTGCAACACGCTCTCAAAACCCTAATTTCCCATTTTCACCCCCCCTCGCCCTACGAATCTGCTCCTTATTCCCCCCATCAATTCAATCTTCCTCCGCCTGTAACGGATACGTATTCTCTTTGAAGTTCCTGCTTATTAGGATCTGCTTTCTTCTGCATTTGAGTCCTTTGATGGCGGAGGACCGCAACGGCGATAAGAATGAAAACAGTGATTACAGTTCAGAGGATGAAGGAACTGAGGATTACAGGCGAGGAGGTTACCATGCGGTTCGAATTGGGGATACTTTCAACAATGGCTGCTATGTGGTGCAGGCCAAGCTTGGTTGGGGTCATTTTTCTACAGTCTGGCTTGGTTGGGACGTCCAGAGATCGGTACGTGGCATTGTCGTTGCTTCCTATACTGAAAAATCTGAGCGATGGTTTTGATCATAAGTTGAATTTTGTGGGAAAATGAACGAACTTTAGGGAAAGCATATCTCCCATTGCATTGCGCTTTCTAGTTTCCCTTCCCTCTGGTAGGAGTCACCTTAATCAAACGCCTTTTATTTTGGCGATTGAGTATAAAGTTTAAGTTTTGGCCAAAAAAAAAAGAAGTATGAAGTTTAATTGTTGTACATTGGTCAGTGCATTGGTTTCAAAAGGGTTCGTTCACAATCAACTGCTCAACGTTTGGGTTTTGTTTTCGCATTGATTATTATTCTCTCTGGTAGTAGACAACTTTTCGATACTTACTCATAGTCATATTTGGTTGCCTAGTTGCTAGATCCTTGGTAACATCTAGTAACATCTATTGCGCATCATTAAATTTCCTGTAAATAGACGTCAGCTATCTTCATGAATTATTCTTTCATTTTTGAGAACCTTAAATAACACATGCACTTAATTCTAATGTTTATCTCTCTGATGGGAAAAATCTTTGTTTGTAGCGTTATGTGGCCTTAAAAATTCAAAAGAGTGCTCAGCACTATACTGAAGCTGCCATGGATGAAATAAAGATTCTTAAACAGATTGCAGAAGGGGACCCAGATGACAAGAAATGTGTTGTAAAGCTTTTGGATCACTTCAAGCATTCTGGTCCTAATGGTCAGCATGTATGTATGGTGTTTGAATTTCTGGGTGACAATCTTCTGACACTTATCAAATATAGTGATTACAGAGGGGTTCATCTCCCCATGGTTAAAGAAATTTGCTACCATATTTTGGTGGGCTTGGATTACCTGCATCGAGAGCTTTCCATAATACACACAGATTTGAAGCCAGAGAATGTCTTGCTTCTGTCTATGATAGATCCATCTAAGGATCACAGAAAGTCAGGGCCCCCGCTCATCCTTCCTAGCACCAAGGACAATTTTGTATCCAAGAATGAGGTCTCAAAAGATAATGTAAGCTCGAATGGAAATCTGACCAAAAGCCAAAAAAAGAAAATGCATAGAACGGCAAAGGTTGAGAATGAACTTATTGAGGAGGCTGAGGGTTCTAAAGATCATGATCAAGAAGATTCTAGGAATGATCTAAAATCAAATGCTGGATCTGTTGAAGATAAACCCAGTAGTTCAGTGAGTAAAGATGAACCAACCAAGGTAGTCAAAACTAAGGATGTTCCGCAAGGAAGTCAGAGTCAGAGGAAAAGTAGCCGTTCCATGAGAAAAAAGCTGCTTGCAGCTGTTGATCTAAAGTGCAAACTGGTTGATTTTGGAAATGCTTGTTGGACTTATAAACAATTCACAAATGATATTCAAACAAGGCAGTATAGATGTCCTGAGGTTATTCTTGGATCCAAATACTCAACTCCAGTGGATTTATGGTCTTTTGCTTGCATTTGCTTTGAGCTGGCCACTGGTGATGTTCTTTTTGATCCTCACAGTGGTGACAACTATGATAGGGATGAGGTAAGTGCACATGTTTTGGACTACAATTGTTAGTTGTCTTCAAATTTGTGCTATCACCATTACCTTGTTTTAGAAATTGTTGTCTAACCCAAAACAAAGGTAGATCCTGGTCTCCAGGAAAAGAAAAGGTCCAAGAATGTGATATGTTTCTTTGAGCTTCAACCTCAGTGATTCAATCAATGAATTCCGCCAGTGATACTTTATTTTACTTATTTATTTTACTTTACAGGATCACCTGGCATTGATGATGGAACTTCTTGGAATGATGCCTCGCCAGGTAGGATTGTGGGGATATTATGCCCCTTACTGAAAATTATAAATTATCATTTGCATATGATGTGTTGAAGAATCAGCTTAGTAGTTTTACAGCATCTCATTGTGAAGTAATTAATATAACTTTGTTCCCTTTTTGCTGAAACTGAACAAATATTTCACTCAGATCGCACTAGGTGGCCGCTATTCCCGGGAATTTTTCAATAGATATGGTGATCTAAGGCACATTCGTCGGTTGCGGTTCTGGCCTCTTAACAAGGTGCTCATGGAGAAGTATAATTTTAGTGAGCAAGATGCAAAAGACATTACAAACTTCCTCGTTCCGTTACTTGATTTTGTCCCCGAAAATAGGCCAACAGCTGCTCAGTGTCTTAGTCATACCTGGTTCAGTGCTGGTCCTCGGATTCTTCAGCCCTCTACAACTACTGTGCAACCTGAAGCCATTGAGGGAGGAATGTCTGAAGAAACAAAGCGGGATATGGCTGAGCAGGAAGCTGTGGAAGTTGGTGTGAGCAATATAGCCATTGATGGAACTCCAAAGCCACTCAAAAAGTTACATTCTGTTAGGTTATAAAATATATGCAAATTAAGTCTAGGTTCTACACGCAACCTGGTTTGTTTCCATGCTCCGATATATTTTATATGGAAATTGTCCTTTGTGACACCGGTCGTATCTCGAGGTCTTAGTGCGGGAAGCCATTAATGGAGCGAGGGCAGCTGAATGTGGGAAATTGAGATTTTGGGATGTTTGAACTGAAATACCACTTAATCTATAATGGATCAAGCGCACAATGTTGTACAATTTTTTTTTTTGGTTTATTTTAGGATAGTTCATTAGTTTGTTTGAAATTTCTTCCTAGATTAGATTATCGTCTTTCGGAAATGCTGCATTTGAGGGGTTAAGTTTTACATTTGAATGAGTTGGTCCTTCGTTTCGTTATCAGATAATGTGGCGACATACTTACAACGGTATTCTTGGTTTTCTAATAATCGGCATTGTTAGTTTATTTTATTTTTTTTTATATAAAAAAATTTAGGTAAATTCGGTACTAGTTTCTCATTAAGGTAAGGTTTAAAGAGTGTTTATAGGAAAAAAAAAAATTCTCATAATAATAATACTAATTTCTTATTAAAGTAAGTTAAAGAGTGTTTATAGGAGAAAAAAATTCTCACAATAATAACTCCTATTTTTATATGATATGAATTCGTTTATTATTATTTATAAACTCTTATTGGCTATTAGTTTATTTTGTTAAATTAGTCTTTAAGACCGAACGCCATTTCTGAATCAAATAATATGCAAGCCTTCTTTGACTAATTTTTTGAGCAATGCGGGACCATGAATACCTGGGAAAGTAGATTCCTTGATGCTGTCAAGTAAAAATCATGTTCTTGTTCTTGCACGTACAAGCCAAGTGAAATACTCCTGATTATATTTAATATAAAATTTATTTAACTAATTTAATTAGATTAAAAAAATTAATTAATATATTATATATTTTTTAAAATATCTTAATCATTTTTTTTAACTTCTTCTATTCTGTCTCACTTGATTATTGTTGAGAGTATCAATTGAATAATTTTAAAAAAAATTGATAAATATAAAAAATATATTTTATATTTAAGATTAAGATAAACTCTTTAATTAGTTCAACTTATCTTTTATATTAAATACGGGGAAGAGTATAAGGAAACAAATGTATGAATTATTTCTTCACGAATTGCTTCCGGAGACTCGCAAGATCTCGACGTCATAGCCACTGTGACCTAGCAGAAGCACTATAAAATTGTTCATACGCTTTAGCTTGTAAACAATACGCACAATCTACAGTAGCAGGTTACGTCACGCACTAGAAATCCATAATGGATCACATTCATGTGCCAGGATGATATTAATCGGGTGCTGAATTGAATTTCTTCATATTTGCTTCTCACCTGTAATATGATCAAATGCATTTCAGATTCTGACAGCTAAAACACCGCTGTGATGATAAAAATGACTTGGAACTATTTTAATGAGGCAATTAAAAGAGATCCAAGATTCCCCTGCCACGTCCTCAAAGTTCATGAAATTAAAAATAAATAAATATCAAATGGCAGTTCAGACGGCATTGCGGTAAATATGCAAAAAAGTGAAAACCTTTTTTTTGTTTACCTAATTTTGAAGTCTGTTGGAATCAAAATATTTTCCTTGTCTTGAGATAGGAATACATGAGAAAGAAGGCTACAACTGCACCGACTATAATCCCAGCTGTTGTCAGCCAAAATGCAAACTGCATCAAATCCAAAAATATGGTCACTTTAACAACCCTAATTCCCTACCACTAACAAGAATGGTCAAACATATCATGCATGTAATAAAACATCCAACGACAGCTCACATACCACACGTTCTTCAAGATGGGACTTCAGATTCATGCCAAAAATACCTGAAATTTAGAGATTATATCTTGATATTAACTTAAGATTAGGTAATGAAAAAATACCCGCTCTGCAACTAAAACAGCTCCTTGCACGTGACATATATTAACGGCAATGAAAAAAAAAAATCAGGATTCAAGAAACTACCTGTTATAAGGGCACCAACTGCCAAACAGAATGCTCCAACCTGGAGAAGTAGTTCCACTCTGCTAACCTCAAGCCTCCTTGAGCTGATGAACTAAGTTAATTATATTAAAACAAACAAGATTGATAACAAATAACTCATATAGTTCTTGACATAAATAAAGTTTTTTTTCCCTATCTAATAAAGTGTTTTATCGAAAAATAATTTTTAAAGCTAAGCTAAACCATGGTTCAGTTTATGTATGTGCTCTGAAGAAACTTTGTCTGGTACTGTTTCACAAAGGAAATCTGAGTGGTTCTCTAATTTTGAAACATCATAGCAACAACGCAAGATTTTGTTCATTCTTGATCGTTGGGTAGTACTTCTTAATGCATTTTTAACCTCTTGATCGGTCTTCTCTTGTTTAACTGTGACATAATGTTAAATTCAAAGTTGGCCAATGACTAGGATACATATAAAGTACTCCCTCATTCCTAATTATAGGACAAAATCAATTAATTCACCCATACCAATTAAACTAAACTAATTTATGTCTTAAACTTTTTTCTTCTTCCATTTTTCCAATTCTACCTGTAGTAAATGCTCAGCGTTTGGTTAGCTTTAAATGCTTAAGAAATTTAATTAGGGGCAGTTCAGGAAAAAAATTGAATTATTCCCCAAATTCTGTAAATTGTCTTATAATTGTAAATAGGGACACACCACCCTAAAAATTTTGTCCTGTAATTAGGAACGGAGGGGAGTACATTCCGATATCTACTGGCTAGCATAATAGTGGCTTCATCATAAAACTAAGTGATCTTTCATATGATAGGAATTACTTTTCAGTCATCTGCAAATGATGAGGCAGCCGAGATTAAATTTAAGCTGCAACAACTTAGTAATTCTCCAGAAAGGGGAGGATTGTGATACAGAAAAAGAGATGATATCAAACCTTAAACTGACAGATATAGAATCTTCCATTTCTTTCGCGGAATCTAGAAGCCTTTCAGCTTGGCCATGGCAAGATTCACATCTGCAAACATGAAATCCTCAGAGCACATAAACATACAAATCAATTATGAAATGTAATGCTCAGAATAAGATAGAGAATTAACCTTTGAAGGTAATTTTCCAAAAGCATCTCAATTTCCTCCTCTTCCTCTGCATATATAAATAATGAGAAAGAAATGAAATTCAGAAATTGCTATCAACTTAATCATCTATAGAGTCAGATCCATATTATGACAGCAACGGAAAAAAGACCTTTAAAAATCTTACCCTCAGCAATCTGCTTATCTGAGGCCACTGAGCATTCTACATTGTCGTGTCCTTTCTTAAGTGTGCAGTTTCTTCCCATAATACATATACGTTGTATTTCAAGAGGGTCCTCCAGAAGGGCAAGCAGCATTTGTCTGAGATCTCCTGCCCTTGAACCCAACTCAACCTAGTAATTTGGCAAGGTAGCAAATGATGACTGCAGCCCCTGGTGCATTACCAGTACAACTGAAGACAGGTAACTTGTTGAAAGAAAGATACAAATAAAATACCAAAGTTTGTTTGCTGATACGAAGTTCCTCTAATATATTGCCAGTCAATCGGTTTGGCAAGACCTCAAGAAGAGCTTGGACCTAAGAAACAAAAGACAAACTAGTTATTTTTACTCAGGAAGTGAAATGAGAGCAGGGGATCATCATAGATATACAGTTACTCACTATGTTCACATACTCACACGAGGTTCTAAGTGCATCATTTTCTGCTCTAAATGCTGTATTCTTGAAAGCAGTGCTGCTTCAACAACCTGAGAGTTACAGATTCAGCACTTATCATTATGCTAAAATACATAATAACATTTAAGTGCAGAAGCCTGCATCAGAAATTGACAGCAACTCTAGCACTTTTGTATTGAGACGAACCTCGAGCTCAAATGGCATGGATGGTCCTCCGTTGTTGTTCTTAGGGTTTAACCGAGGCAGTAATGACTCTAAAAAAGCTTTCCCTCCTTTACTGTTAAGCATCAAAGCATGCAGGTGCATTCTTATATGCATAAATAATGACAGTGAAGCAGCATATGATAATTAAACAAGACATTTCGAAAGGTTAACATTACCAGTTATAGTTAAATATAAGCAGACTCTCTTGCATTGCTATTGCTCGTAATGAACCCAAATTTAGAAGAATAGCATGCTCACGGACCTAATACAAGAAGAAGAAATTTGGTAAATAAAAGAGATCAAAAAGTGTAGTCCATTCACTAGATGTTTTAACGGCAAACTCATTAGTGGAGTAATCCTTCAAAACAATTTTTTTATATTATAATTTAGGTAAAATTTCTTACTACTGCCTCATGAGGTGCTCACAATGCAAAACCCTCCCCTACATTATGTAAATATATACAAACCTCACTTAAAGACATGATCAAAACAACCTTAAGGATACTCATAAATTTTTTACTAAAAATATAACATTAGAAAACAAATTTTGAAAATTTTTTATTTGAAAACCCTAAATTTTATTTAGTAATTGACTTTTATACATGTCAATAATACATTATATTGTGTAGGTAACATATATGGGTATTTTAGTCAAAATGAGTGTAATTTTATTTTGGCCAAAAGAAAGTGTAATTGTAACCTATCTTCGGTGCCAGGGGAAATCAATGAATTGCATCTTTTGATTTCGAAGAAACAAGGCGAGTTTAACTTTTCAAAATAGAGGAGAGAGTAATTTGTGTATGACTTTATGCTATAATTGATTAACCAATTAAAAATTTGAAGTTGACTTTCTGAATAATGCAGTATCAGCTACTAATTCAACTTTTCAAAACTAACTGAACCTTCCCTTTCATAATAACTTCGTGTACTTACTACTTTCCATCACATGAACGATTAAATTGATAAAAAACATAGCATAATGAGGGAATTAATACTCAGTTCATCACATTATAAGAGTTGCAAGTGAAAAATAATTAAAAGAACTGAACATCAGTATATCAATTTATCAATCAATATATAAAATAAATTCTATAGCAAGTTGCACTATTACTAAGACGTGAACAATGCAAAAGTATACCAGCAAAGAAGGCATTGAATTTGTCATAAACAATGATGGATCCACACTTCGAACATCTCGTGGACGTAGACCTGATAATAGAATACTCACAAAATAGAGCAGTACAATTAGACGACATCAAATATCAATAAAGAAAAAAAGATGATACGAATCATGCTTTGGAGGGTTTAGTGAATTGCATAACATCACCTATACACAATGTAAAGGAACAGTCCATTGAGTGCAATGGACCATAAAAAGAAAAAAGGTTATGGTAATTGTAATTACACAGAGACATGTACAATTTTCTGTAATGCAATTTCAAGCAAGTTAAGAAAGAGAAACTTTAACATGATAAAACACCATTTAAATAGCATGGTACTTTCCAAGTTCAGGCATAGTATTCTATACCACTTGACTTCAATAGCTGTCTTCTGTTGATTGTTCTAGTTGATACCGTTCCATTAGACTTCACCTCCAAAACCTTCACAGATAGAAAATTGAAAGGGGCCAAAAATAATACATCACGTAAAGAAATCAAATGGAGCTAGAAAAGCAGCTGGGCGATCCAAAAAAACTCACTAGACACGTCTCTCTTGTCTTATTTTCAAAGATTCTAACATGTTCAATTGAATCTCATTTTACCAAGAAACACACTAAAAAGAATATCAAGAGCAAACCAACAAGTAGAATCCTTTAAGTTCGGAAGTACATATATAAATAACTCGTTGCATGTGACATCTATAAATTAACCCAAATTGTTACTTCACGCTAACTACAATTCCGGAATTGAGAAAAAAAGAAACTGATGGTTGGGGATAACTAACAACAAACCTCATAAACTGGTTCTCGAATTCCAAGAGGGGAAAAATCGCCTGACGTGGTGGCGACCGATCTCTGAGCCTCATTTGTCTCCCCATGCCTGGCTTCACCAGAAGAAGATAAGGCAGTTTCCGCCGAAGTCCACTGCTCCTCCCCCGTGGATTTGGCGCAGTATTGAACTTGGATTCTGGGAGTCAAAAGCTTGATTGTGAGAGGAGTAAATGGAGGCTCAACGTAGATGTTGCTTCGGTGGACTAAAGCAGAAAATGTGGGACATACCAAGTCACCAGAGCGAGCTAGGGTAAGATCGGAGAAGATGGAGTAGTTGGAGGGTGAAGAGCGAGAAAGAAGCAAGCGGGACCAAGGGAAAGCCATATTCTGTTGTGGCTATGGTTGAGATGATGATGTAAAATGCAGGTGAGAATGGGAGTTCGTGGTGGTGTTCGTGAGCAGCAAAAGCAAAACGAAGATTTAATTATTTCAACACAGTGATTAAATTTTCATTTACCATTAGCAGATTCAAGCAAATAGGTTCAGAAGGAAGGAGGGAAAAGGGACAGAATAGTTGAAGAAAGGATTAGTGGCTGAAATTCACCGTTCGGACGTTCTCAGTGGTTGAGTTATCATTATCCAAATGCTGGTATAAGCTTGACGCGTGGCAATTCCGATTACTCCTGCTGCAATCTTCGTTGGTGTCATTTTATTAGTCAAGTAATTAATTATATATATAATTTGTCCAAAAAGCCAAAAAAATTCAAAATTTTGATATGTTTGTATAATATGCAAAATATTTCCATCTATAAAATATTTTTTAATAAAAACAATAAAATATATAAGGGTTGATGTATAATTTTATTTGGGAAGTGTGTAGGAGTTATGGCTATTAAAAATTTTGTATAGATTAAGATTATGTTAAAAATATTAAAAAAAAAGTAAAACTATTATAACTATTAAAATATTATTATTGATTGTTAAAAAATTAATATTAATTATTAATATTTTTAAAAATATTTTTGAACAATATTAATTAAAAAAATTCGAATATCCACATCCTTTATGACATAAAATTGGATTATAAATAAAGAACAATACTTTGGCCAAAAAAGGACAATACTTCGGGTAATAAAAAAACAAGCACTGGAAAAAAAGAGGAAATTACATAATGTCTTCAGAGAAAACTATAAACTTCCTGAAAAAGGAACAAAATATTTCTAAAAATGGGCTGAAAACACAGATAAATATTCAAAAAGAATAAAAGAGAAAGACCTATTACGACCAATGACATGCAGAATTACAGATGAAATTCAGAAATATAACAAATATATAAATTTTCAGACTTTCAGTATATAACTACACGTAAAAAAAAGAAGCATATAAAAGTAATATGAGGAGAAAGGGAAGCTGAATATATACGTCACTTCCCCGACTGCCGTGGAAGCTATAATCAATTCTTAGAAATTGAAGGGAACAACCTAGGGTGATGGCGGTCCGGCCTGGTTTAACTGTCGAAGAGGATGAACATCAACAAGAAGAGTTTGTTGGTCCGACGCACCATCCATCTGCTCCTCTTGATGATGAGGTTGGCATCTAAACGTATTAATCCTTCTGAGTAGTTTTTTCTTAAATAAATATAGCTGCTTTAGCTGGGCTACAATCCTGTATAAATCGCTGATTCTCCCACATTTACTTTGTTCGGTTATCAGCGTTTTTGTGAATTTGTGCGCTCAATTTAAAGTCTTTTCGATAAAATTTGTGGAACTGTATAAGTAGACTTGGCACTGAAAGTGGGTTCGTAGGTCCTTTACCTTTTGTATATTGCAACTTTATGTGACCGACTCTCACCTTCGAATTTCTCTAAAGAAACGAGAGAAACTAAAATTTTGAAAGCTTGTGATTCAACCTTTGAGTTTTGAGTTAATGAACAGTACTTGGCATTATCTTCAAGAAGTTTGTTACAACTCATTTGCAAGGCAGGAGGTATCAATATCTTCTTGGTTGATATGATTAAGTGAATGGAGTAAAGGAAGCACTTGCGGCGGATTCAAATATGATTGCAAAATGTGGTTATAGTCTATGAAGCAATTACCTGTTCATTTTGATTTATAGGGTTCTTAGATTTAAGTGCAAGGCTTCGTTTCCCATTTTTCCCTTTTCTTCTTATTCAGTGATTCTTTTACAATATTTCTCATGCAGTTTTTTGATGTATCAACAACAGTCGACCCAAGTTATATAATATCGCTGATAAGAAAGCTTCTGCCTTCTGGTCCTGGTACTAATAGTAGTCGTGATGGAGTTGCTTCTGATGCCCCAAACCGAGGATCACCTACCTGTACCAAAGAAGGGGATGAAGCCTCCACGTCTAAAGACAAAAATTTTGAATCATCAAAGAAAAAATCCGAGAATATGGATGTTGAAAATTCTGGTGAATTGTCGTATCAGCGAGGAGAACTTCAAGATCTGTGCAATG
This sequence comes from Leucaena leucocephala, assembly GCA_037074615.1. NCBI lineage: Eukaryota > Viridiplantae > Streptophyta > Magnoliopsida > Fabales > Fabaceae > Leucaena > Leucaena leucocephala. The sequence continues at coordinate 20,291,493 of CM073523.1, read as the reverse complement.
GACTTGAACAATCTGGTGACTCGGTGGGAGATGAAGCCTGGGAAGAATATGGTTGCATTTTGTGGGATTTAGCTGCCAGTAAAATGCATGCAGAACTCATGGTATATGGGTTTTAGATTTTATGTGTTTTTAGTATGGATGCAATCTATTCAAATAATTAGCTCATTAGAATTAGGATATGGCTGTAACTCATACCACGGTCCTTCAAAACCATTTTAAAGTTTCCTTAGAAGGCAATTTCGTTTTTCTTTAAAATGTTTTTCCCTTTATGATTTGATGCATATTTTCCAACTCACTTCTTCATTTATCATCAAGTTTCTAATCAATTGATTACTTTTCATTTCTATAGGTAGAACTTGTTCTATTGACATTTCAACCATCATCTTTCTTCTTTTAACAACAACGTAATTATATATGGTGCGTCATTGATTTGAAGATTTCAAGTTTTTTTATTTTAACTGTACTGAGGTAGTTATGTGGCATAATTTTTCAGGTGAAGAATCTCATACTTGAAGTTATTTTTGCAAATCTGATGGTTTGCAAATCCCTGCGTGTTATTGTGAGACACTTATCAAAGTTTCCTCCATAAATCGCATTCTTTTTTACTCCATGTTTTTGTATTGTGAAAAGAAAATATAATTGAGCAAACTCTAATTCTGTTTCATTCTCATAATGTTGTGGTTTAATTCTCCAGGAAATTATTATGGGAATTTGTGGTAATTTAGCCTGTCATGAAGTTCCCATGAAGCATATTGTCTCGACCAATGGACTGATGGAGATAATTGTAGACAAATTGTTTCTGGATGACCCCCAGTGCCTGTGTGAATTATGCCGGTATGGTATATTTTCTGTACAATTGATTCTTGACGAGCTTGCATATCTGTTTTCGCTTTTTCTGGTGACAATCCAACTACGTTTTTTTCATGTACAACTTGTCTGAGAAAGAATTTGCTTACTTCATATCTGATGATTCTGTTGCCATCAAGGAAACAGAAGCATCTAATTCATGCAAATACTATTACTGATTGGCATTTTGAAAATTCATGCACGGATTCTGTAATCACATATAAAAAAATTGGCACAATCAATTATTTATTTATTTCTTCCTGATCTTTTTAATGCCATATCTTAAATTAGGCATCAATATTGCTCTCCCTTTTGACAAAGTTATCTTGCCTATACATGCTGTGAACTTTTTTATAGTTGGTTCTGAAAACAGATTGTTAACTGTGGGCCTTCAAAGTAGTGAATCTATCAAATGGTGTGAGGCATTGCGGTCTGAACAGACACTAGGCCGAATCTTATGGATTGTAGAAAATACGTTAAACCCTCAGCTTATAGAGAAGGTAGTGATATCTTTTATGTCTTATTCTTATTGTATGAAATCTGGTGGAGGAAAACTTATCAACCTTGCTCCAACGCTGCATGAGTTAGTAACTCTCATGATATCCTTCCATTGCAGGAATATACTAAATTGATAGGGTATCACTTAATTGTCTTCTTATTCTTTTTGTGTTGTTATGTAAGTTAGTAGTTAGCATCTTATCGATAGCTAAGAATCTCCTACTTTTCCACAGAGCATTGGGCTTATTCTGGCTATATTAGAAAGTCGTCAGGAAGTTGTGGATACTCTTCTTCCACCTATGGTGAAGCTGGGTTTAGCAAGTTTATTGATTAGTCTCTTGGCTTTTGAGGTGAGCAAATTAATGAGTGAAAGAATGCCTGAAAGGTATGTTGATAAAGAATTCTACACTTTTTTGTAATGATCTTTTATGCTTCCAACATCTTCAGATATTGATTCTGACAATATTAGTTATGATTTCCTTTATTGCATAATGCTTTTAATGTTTTTTCCTTTACGTTACAAAGTTAAAATTCACATTATATAATTATCAATCCTAATATATATACTGAATAAACTAATATCTTACATGTTCAGGTACTCAATTCTTGATTTACTACTTCGAGCAATTGAAGCCTTTTCTGTTATAGATGATCATTCTCAGGAAATATGTTCAAGTGAAAAGCTATTTGAATTAGTCTCTTGTCTCATTAAGTTCCCAGATAAAGATGAGGTATGGTTCACAGTTGCCATAATTTACTCGAAGATATCACAATTGTTTATGAAGTCTGAGATTCTGGATTTTGTTCCGAACTTTCCAATGATATATATTCTACACTATGCCTTACAAGCTTACTTATAGAAGCCCCTTTTCTCTGAGTGAACAGAATGGGTTCTTCTTATTTCTTTTCTTTTTCCCTTGAGTAGCATCTACTGAACTTATACCTTTTTTGGGTTGAAAAGGGGATGAAAATGGTTTGGTTAACTGTTAAAAATATATGTAAATATATATTTTGTAGGTTGCGAGCTGTTGTGTTACTGCTGCAGTTCTTATTGCAAATATTTTGGCTGATGTAACTGATCGAGCTTTTGAGATATCACAGGGTAAGTCATACATCTCCTATCCATAAATTTCAATTTTTCATTATTTTCCATATTTCTGGATTGATTGACAAAAATTGTAAATGACGTATTGGTACCCTATCAGATTTGTCTTTTTTAGAAGGTCTGCTTGACATATTCCCTTTTGCTTCGGATGATAAGGAAGCAAGAAATGCCCTATGGAACATAATTGCAAGAGTATTAGTTAGAATTCGAGAGGCTGAGTTGAGCCCATCAAGTCTGCATCGTTATGTTTCAGTACTTGCGGGCAGAGTTGATCTGATTGAAGACGATCTTCTTAATCAACAATTAGATGATTCTAGACATGGTCATGAGAGCTTCCATCCTCCAAGCTCAACAGCAGATGCTAGAATTACATCTGTATCCTTTTTTGCATAGTTGCATTTGTTGTTTCATGAAAGGAATTGAAATTTAGTATCGGTGTTCAAGAAATTAGATTCCTCGTATAAAGATACCGGAGTAAATCACACTCTTCATAATTTTTATGATTGCATGATTAGAAAACCAAATGTCATTATCTGCTCTAATTGGCTTTGTTTCCTTAACATTTGCAATAGCTGAGGAGGATGATCAGCATTATGGATCAGTGGGCTGCTGCTAAGGATTATGCTAATGATAATGTGAATGCTGAAGTTATTGTAAATGATAGAGATGTAAAAAAATTGTTGAATTGCTGTCATAGGTACTCCAAGTAGAACTAATTTCTCTGTTTTGTATTGTTGGCTTAGGTAAATTACAGTAGTTTAGATTAATTTTGAGGATTATTAATCTCTAAGTGTTGTTTGTGTCTGCTCCTGGGCTGTTATGTAGTTTTCTGATCTTTAGCTAGAATTGGGGAGTGAATTTTTGCCCCCTTAATTTAAGGTTTTCTTGTTGAGAATTATCAGGGTGTTTTGCCGTCTATAACTCAGAAGACATATTTCCCATCCCTATAATTAATTAAGGGTTATATAGTACTTAATATCTTGATCTTATTTCTCATATGTATCCAGTATTCTAATCTTATTTGTGATATAATTTTATTCATAATTTTTTTAATTTTAGTACTATTCTTAGTACTTAAGAAATAAGATTATGTGTAAAATTGAACCAAATTAAAAAGATTATAGGTAAAATTGTAATATAAATAAGATTAGGATATTGAGTAGCTTATTAATTAAAGGCATAATATTGAACATTAATATAATCCTTATTTCTTAATACCTGATATACGTTTTTCTTTATTATTATTATTAGAAAAAATATATGTGTATATATATATATTGCTGTTGGGCAGAATGTTGATTAAGTCTCAGGCTAATTACAGCTTTGTGTAAATTTCTTCTTCAAATAAAATGAAGAAGGAAGTTATAATCTGCTGATAATCGACTTTTAGAGGACTATATCCAGTAATGACAGATATCGTGCGATCAATTACAGAGAGAAAACGGCACAACTTATAGATGAACTCAGATTCTGTAAAAGTCAACTTATAATTAAGTCTTGACACTTTATACATGGAGCCTATCATTATATCACCAATTAATTATTTGTTCCCTCCTCCTATGTATTCCTCTATTGATGCATGAGCATGACAGTAACATTGTCAAACATAAAAATCACAGCCTTAGACGGATCCTTTCGGAGATGCCTATAATATCGGAAAATATCCTGTCACCCCCAATGTCTGAACCAGTTGCTCCAGCTGCAACTCGCACAACATCTTCAATCAACTCATAATTCCTCATAATGTGAATTTGGCCCCACTCTCCAGCCCTCTCATCATCATCCCCTGAAGCAAACTTGGTGATGATTGTTTCTGTATGTACTCCCTCACGCATGCAGAAATACAAGAGGGATTGAAACGTGTTCTTACTCGCCACCCTTTGGCACACATGAACCCAGAACTCATCACTGCCGCACTCTCATCATCATCATCAACAACAAAATACACACTTTTTTCGTCTTATCCTTCTGCAATGGTACTTGATTTTTCAGAAGCAGAGAACTGGTATTCATATGATATTTCAGTTGGGATTCTCACTCCATAAAGACAGTATATTCCCATGTTTGGAGCCTCTGGCAGTCTGAATCAGGAATTCAACTTTATTAAACTGAAAAGTTATCATCATCAATGTCTAAGAGCTGATCTTCAAATGATGCTCCATGCCTCAATTTGGATACTAAGAAGGGAAAATTACCATGGCCCAAACATAGAACTTAATTATCTAAAAGTCCAAATAATAACTGAAAAGTTACAGTACAAGAATCGATAAAAAATTTGTGCTAGACTTTTTGGTGATTAAGTGTTTCAGGACCTTAAAGTAATCCCCTAAGTAAGAACTTCTACTTAATCATTATTTACGGGGTCTCAAGTGGATTGGACCAGTATTTGTGATGGGTGTATTTAGGATCATCCAAGTTGTCTGCTATGCCGTGAGAGAAGTGAGCCTCTGCACGTTTCATTGTTTTCGGAGCGACAGAACGGAGAAGATCAGAAACAGTAGAAGCCCTTTTTGGGCTTTCCCTGCTCTTCTCATTGAATTCAGTCCACAGCTCCTGACATGATAAGTTGAGAGTAGCAGAATTCAGTTAGTTGACCCTTAAGGGTCGGATTTAGTTAGTCAGATTTAATCATAAATAATAAATTTATTTAGATCACGATTTTTAATATAATTGTTAATTAATTTTTTTGGGTATATAAAAAGAAGTCAAATAAATTTATTACTTATGACTATATCCGATTCTTTAAAACGAATTTATATTATATACTATTTAACCTATTTAAATTAGTTAATTATTAGAGTAATATATAGGAACTGACACTTTTAAAACAGGCAACATATGTTGAATCTTATGTTGTAAAGGAAAATGAACTTTGCACTAGGAACTGCGAGAAAGTTAGCCTCCAATTCTGATGATAGACTATACAATAAAGGCATGAAAGTGAGGACCTATTGCTTCTATTCTTCCACTCCATCATATCAGCATCACAAAACAGTATTCAATCAAGAAAGAAAAAAAAACAAGAATCTTGTTATTTGTTAATGCGGTACCTTTGAATCGAGTTTTGCAAGAAGTGAAGAAGGAAATTGTGAAGCTGCCTTGCCAAAGGAGATTATTCTTCCATACTTGGGAAGCTCTTTCAGCGGGAAACCTTTCTTCTTACTCCAGATGGTTTCACCACCTTTTGGCATCAATGAGATGATTGAATCCCAAGTTCTATATAGCTGGATGACATGCTCTAAGTGTTTGAAGACTAAGATAACCAGAATTCAGAATGCAAAAAGCCGCAGCTCTGCAAAATTAATCATGATTTGCTCCATTATTTACTAGGCAGATTACAAATAGAATTATAAATCACAAAGAACATGCAATATCCTTCCTGAAATAGCGCAACTCCAACTTGACCTATTGCCGATTATAATTTTCAGTTTCAATAAAAAAGGCGGCCCAGTGTACTAAACTCCCACTAAGAGTTTTAGGAGGAATAGATATACGCAGCCTTCCCTACAAATAAAGAAGTTCTTTTCAAGATTTAAACTCGTGATTATTGGGTGGCATGGCACTTATCGCTGCAGCAAGAATGTTTCAATACAAAAAAAAAATATTGCAGTGACTCACCTAACAAAAGGAACCTCTTTGGAATAAAGTTCTAACCATCTTGGGAACACCAAGAAATGGTGGGCCAATATTCATGATTGCTCTAATGTAAATGTCACACCAACCGGCGTCGCCGCCTTCACCTCCCATGGGAGGAGTCTCAACCCATTTCAGTAAGTGGAGGAAATATAGAACTCCCATAGAATGAGGCACCACTGCCACTTTCTTAAAGCCGTTTGTTACATACATAAGCTCAATTTGGCTCTTCAATCTATTAAGAGCTTGATCCCGAATCCGCTTTTTTCCATTCAAAATTATATCTTATGCTTCAAAACCTCAGTAAATAAACATTCAAGAACTGAACAAAAGCAAAAGAGCGCGTGAAACAAGTATTATAAATAAAACCCCCGTATTTTGGAAGGACATCCTCCAATCATAGTAAACCATATGCAAGTTCTTGCCTTCATAGCCAATTTTCGCCAAATTCTCTATTAGACCATTCCAAAATAAAGAATCAACAGCAAGCCCGGGTACTGCCCTTACCCGAATGCCCGGTGGATCCAACCCTGTCTCCTCATTCAGAGAGAGATGCTCCAACCAACACACAGGCCTGAAAATCCACCATAAATAAACGCTTATAATAAGGATCTTGTTACCAATGTGACAACACAACACGACAAGTAACTTAACATTTTGACGATATCGGCAAAAGTACCTTCTCAGAGTCTCTTTCGGAACAGGCCTTGAGCACAAGGCTTGCCTTCCCATAGTTCTAAGCCACCAGCTATAATGCCTGTCACAAGAACAACAGGATGAAGAGCAGTAACTCCTTCAAGCTTAAGCCTAATTCCAGGCGATTCAGTCACCCGAAAAACCAGGAAAGCAGGTATACAAGAATCAGAGAAGCCACCAAGTAGTACAAATATACCCAATCATCCAGTAAGAATTATCAATCCACCTCCATTGTTTAGATTTCCTCTTTCAATTCGTCTGCTTCTCAACTTGTGCAACAATCGTCTCGTGTTTTTTATCAGCTCGAGGCTTCAAAGGATTGAAAACCCAGTGAAGTAGAGCCCCTAAGAATGGAAGTCATTCTTAACCCACTGAGGGATTTCAACGTATTCTCAGATACGTTGAATCAAGTTCTTCATCAGAAGGTGTGTAGTGAACACATGAGTCTGCTTGGAATTTCTCGGAGACACTTGTCTTGGAATTTACATGCAGGTGAGAACTTTATCAGCTTTCGGCATCAGGGACGTGTAGTTGGGAGTGTTCTAAAGCGTTCACGTGGATGTCCCCCCTTTTAAACCTTTCTACTAATCTCCCTGATCAGACAGCAAGGAATTCCTCTGGGGAACAGAGAAAGAGAGAGGAAGACTCTGTTTTCAATGAAGAGGGCGTTGTGTTTTCATGAGAATGTATGGACATATCTTGTCATCTTCTGATCTTCATTCTGGCGGAAACTAAATTCTCATGTATCGTTTGATGATTTAATGTCTTTAAACATATTTTGGAAGCAATTTGTCTATTGAATTGAAGGAAGAGCAAGATCAATCAAATTCCAGAACGCAAACTGATGGCAATGAAATCAGGTGCCATATGTTTAAGCCAGCGATTAGAATAATCATGGATAAACAATCCCAGAGCTTCCTATGTATGCAGGAGATTTAATTACAGTTTTACAACCTGAAAGCCATATGGTTGACACTAAAGCTGCGGAATAAAAATGACTTGAAAAAGATACAGATATATTCGCCCACTCCGCTTCGCCGAAATAAAAATATAGTGTAAGACAACTTTATGGAAGATCGATGCTTTTTTATTTTTTAATTGTGTCTAACCGTTATGAGGCATCCATAGAGAAAAAAAGGTCTTGCCCAATCCCTCATTAATGGATGTTTCTTTCTAACTAGACAATAATTGTTAATTTCAAAAATCTGATTTAGGAATGGGAAAAGATAATCAAACACTATATAAATTTGAAAATGATAATTTGAAAAATATAAATATTTAAAATGATATATTTGACAAGAGGCTCAATTTGTCCTTTATAAATTTGGGTGAAAATACTAAATTATCCTTAGAAGCATTTGAAGATAAAATAGGAGAATGAATCTCAGAACGAATCGGGAGAAAAAGTGAGATTTTCTGGACAAAGTCGCTAATGGCCTTGAGTGTCTAAGGGTAGTACTACTATTACTTATAGATATTGTGCATCCATGTACAAGTATTACGGGAAGAAGAATTTGCACCAGTGAAAAATGCAAATGGATCCAATTTTGACACACCAGATAGTGATAGACTTCTTGCTCTCTAACTCCATAGTCGTTGGATGGTTGCTGCAGGTGGCTTCTCTGACTCCATAGTGCTTGCCTCATTGCCGTCGAAGAGTGTCGAAACTAATTACAGCACCATCCAAGCTCAAATCAGACACATGCCTTGTTAATGTTGAAGCTCACTATGCAGACCAGACATGGAGGAATTCCTGATACAATGATGTATTATCAAGGCTGAACTTTATGTCTTTGATCAGTTAGTATATAGACCATACATGTTGTAACCTTAGTGTCTGTTGCCAATAGCATGAAATTCCTTCTAAATGCTCAACGGCAGTTAGTTGATAATATTGAACGATTTGTAGTAGGCAGGTTGTGATGCATATAGGATATATTTGTAACTCCTGCAATGGGATTTGTAACTTCTTTAATGGGATTTACAACTACAACAATGAGATTTGCAACTTTCCTAAGACATTTATAATTGAAATTGCAAGATATTGCTTTCGAGTTTGTAACTCCTGCAATAGAATTTGCAACTCCTCTAATAGGTTTTACAACTTTCCCTAAGACATTTACAACTGAAATTGTATTACAATTGCTTTCGGGTTTATAACTCCTTTAATGGTATTTGCAACTCCTCTAATGTGATTCACAATTTTTCCTAAGACATTTACAACTCTGTAACGAAATAATTGCAATTGCTTTCAAGTTTTACAACTCATCTAATGGTATTTATAACTCTTCTAATAGGATTTACAATTTCAACAATGGGATTTGTAACTTTTTCTAAGACATTTATAACTCTATAACAAAGTAATTGCAATTGCTTTCCAGTTTTGCAGCTCCTCTAATAGTATTTACAACTCCTCTAATAGGATTTGTAACTTCAACAATGTGATTTGTAACTTTCCCTAAGGCATTTACAATTGAAATTGCAAGATATTACTTTCGGGTTTATAACTCCTACAATAGGATTTGTAACTCCTTTAAAGGGATTTGTAACTTTCCCTAAGACATTTATAACTGAAATTGCATTACAATTGCTTTTGGGTTTGGGTTTGTAACTCCTCTAATGGGATTTCTAACTTCAATAATGAGATTTATAATTTTTCTTAAGATATTTACAACTCTCAACTTGCAAGACATAGCTTTCTGGTTTGTAACTTCTGCAATGGGAATTGCAACTTTTTCAAAGACATTTACAACTAAAATTGTAACTCATAAATAGTCATAACTTACTGCATAATTTTATTCAATGACATTGACCACTTTACTTATGGCATTTACAAAAAATCATCCTACCTATGACAGCAATTACATTACATATAATCAAATAACAACAATGTACAGCACATATCTACAACCAGTAATGAACTCTTGTATACAAAAAATTATCATGCCCATGATAGCAATTACTTAATTTAATGACTTGTAGGTAAGTCTTACTATAAACATTATGAGTCATGCAAAAAGCAAGGGATTGCTTTCACTAATGATTACTCTTTCTCACTCAATGTGATTGAGCTGAAGAGGAATGCCCCAATGTGTAAATCAATTGGCTGCAAGACACAAAAACTTTGTCACTCAGATTAACCATATTCATCCTTGTCCCATAAATGCGTCGAGTTGTCGATGGCTTCAAGTATTGTCTGAGACTAGAATGTAATCTCAGATGGCACATGAAATGTTCTTCCTCGACAGATTGGTTCTAGATTTTCACCCGCATATTAACACATTGATGAGACTTCAACACCTAAATAAGATAATATTTTCTTTAGTAAGGAAAATGCTACTTTTGTATTCAAAATTATGCAGTAAGTTATGACTATTTATTAGTTGTAATTTTATTTGTAAATGTGTTTAGGAAAGTTACAAATCATATTGCTGAAGTTATAAATTTTATTACAGGAGTTACAAATCCGAAAGCAATATCTTGCAATTTGAGAGTTCTAAATGTCTTAAAGAAAGTTGTAAATCCTATTGTTGAAATTATAAATCACATTAAAGGAGTTACAAATACTATTAGAGGAATTGTAAACTCGAAAGTAATTGCAATCACTTCATTATAGAATTGTAAATGTCTTAAGAAAAGTTGTAAATAATATTGTTGAAGTTACAAATCCTATTAGAGGAGTTATAAACATGAAAGTTAATTCCTAAGCCTTAATACCGCAATGTTAATTCATGTTAGGTTAGAGGATGCTTTCCCATCGTAGGGTACCCTAGTTCTTGGCCTAATGAAGGCCCTAAAAGCATAGTCCTGAATAATGGCAATCAATGAGCTTGCTCATAACCTAGAAGAAGAAGATGATTGAGCATTTAGAAATGGAAGAGAAAGAAGACATGGCAATGAGAGCAGTAGAAAGAAACTAGTTCTGACAACCCTCATCAAGATCTCATTTGTACCTTGAAAGAATTCAATGAAACCCACTAATAAGAAGAGTAAGATGCCAAGCCCTTAAATTTTCGATTCCTATTGCACTTTTTTCCCCCTAAACTTATTGAATTATAAAAAATCCCCAGCTTCAAGCAACCAATCTTGCAATGCATTAATGATAAATCTTGGAATTCTCATATATCTAAGTTTAAGTGTTTTGAGATTCAAACAAGCAGGAAAATCTTGATTCAAGAAGAAATCTGAAAAATAAAATAAAAATAGTTACGATAAATAGATTTATCAGAGAAACCCAAATTTTCAACACTCTTTGATGGCAATGAGGCGAACGCAGTTTTGGGGAGGTGTCAGTCAGTCTCAAACTTCGGGGAGGAGATGCTTTGCGTTCTCAAGCGTAATTCTCCCGCTTTTTCTTTGAAAATTTTCAAGGATAATTTGGCATTTTCACTCAAATTTACAAAGGACTGATTGGATTTCCAGCTGAATCTATCCTTTTAAATATTTATATGCCTATTTTATTATTTTCAAATTCACATAGTTATTTATTATCTTTTTTCCTTTAAGAATTTTAATTCGTGTTGCTACGTAACTCTTATATTTTTGTTAATATTATTTGATCATTCTATTTTTATTGACGATAATGATCTAATATATACTTTATAAATTTTGTACAATAAAGTATCATGATTTAGGTATTTATAAAAAAAAAAGTTTTAATGGGGGATTTTCCCCTAATTTTACTAAACTAGACTCATTAATATCATTTTACATTTCTTTCATTTAAAATGTGTGGTGCGATCCGAGACTTTGCAATTTGTAAACCCAATGACCCATTTTCAGGGGAAGGCATTCTTCCAACTAAACTTGTTATGGAATCATAAACAAAAAAGTTTTTTAATATACAATCAACTTTGTTGTTTATTTTTAGTAAGAGGCGATAAGCTTGCAGTTCATCTCACTATTGGTGGCCCATTTGGTTGTCGAGAAACAAAGATGGTTCACAATGAAACAGACTGTCATCTTTTTGGGCCAAATTATTATCTTTCAACTTTTTTTTTTTACACAATCAACTTTTTTGTTTCATCTTTTTTTTTGTTTTAAAAAAATAAACAAAAAAAGTGATTGTGTAAAAAAAAAAGTTGAAAGATAATAATTTGGCCCAAAAAGATGACAGTCTGTTTCATTGTGAACCATCTTTGTTTCTGGACAACCAAATGGGCCACCAATAGTGAGATGAACTGCAAGCTTATCGCCTCTTACTCGTGCCAATTTTTATAACTATTTAAGTTTTTGTTTATAACCAATGGGATAGAGTTTAACCAAAAGAGTTAAATCCCTAAATAATATATATTTAATATTTGATAGTATCTCGAATAGAATGGCTTCTAATTGGAGGATATTTATGGTTAAAAAAAAGTTTATATGTGTATATATTTCAAGTTTTTTTATTACATGTGTTTGAATCTTAAAAATTTTTATCACATTGATCCCATGCAATATTGTGTACTTGATTGATGCTGAATGGAGAAAGCAAGAAAGAAAGCGGTCGCTGTCGTTGACACAAATAGAAGTTATTAGAGTTGTGTTTGTAATTTTTTTTTTATATAAAAACTTTAAATAAAGTTAAACTCAAATTTATTATTAAAAGTATAACACAGTCTCGGGGGTTTAAAATATACTTACATAGAATTTATGAGATTATCTATTAAAAGAATCTTCACGACGACAGTAAGAATTAAACTCACGTCGTTATAAGATATAAGTTTATTTTTTATTATCTGTACTAACTCTCATTAGTAATTGTGTTTATAATTTGTTTCTTGTTTCTTCTCCTTATTATTTCTATATTAATTATCTGAGTGAGTAAAATTTAAGATATTATATCTAAATAATAAAACTTTTTTTATTAGAATCAACTACAGTTGGTTGTTTCTTCCTCCTGTACCATTTTAAAAAGTTAAGATTTAATTTTATCCTAAAAATTTAAACATAAAAATTATAACTATCCAAAAAATTTTATTAGATCAATGTCATATAAAAAGTGTTAAAAAAAATAATATTACTCTTAGCTATTAAAAATATGATTTATAACAGTTAAAGTTATTTTTTACAAAACAGTTAAGATAATTTTGTTTCTAACTAATAAAAACTTTCAAATCCTCACAATCTTATACTACCCTGGTCAAAAATATGTTTTCGTCATCTCTACACTGTCATCGAATACTAGAAGATTTTTGTAACAAAAAAAAATACTAGAAGATTCTTGAAACTCCGTTTCTTTTATTGAGGAACATATTCTAGGGAGTAATTTAATAATTTTAAAATATAAATTTGTCATATTTACGAGGAGAAGAGTGAGAGATATGTATGCAAAATAAATTGCAGCCGGTGGGAGAAGTCTGCGCGTAAATCTAATAAAGTAGTCGTGATCCAGCTGCTATGTGGCTAGCATAACTTTGTCCGTAATTACCAACTTGTAACGGTGCTATGCTTTCCACGCGCCCCTCATTCGCGTGCTACAATTCATGTCGGTGCGACAGGAATTCCTTGTTTTTAATTTCTTTTTTTTATATATAATTGTGTCGTTCATACACCATCATATTGTAATGCTCGCTATTTTATATGTATTTTTTACAACACTTGCATATTAGATATAAAATCATAATTATGTCAAATTTTTTATATCTATATTTAAAATTTTTTAATTATATTTTATTAAGTGTATTATTTTTATGTTAATTTAAGTTAAATAAAAATATTAAAAAAATTAGGACAAATAACAAAGTTATATTAAAAAATTTAATAAAATGGACGCATTGTGATATAAATTTTTTCCTTAGATATGTTTAGTAGGATAGATGAGTTTTTTTTATAGAAGTTGAAGTAGAATTAAGTTGTAAATGAATTTTAAAAGTTTGTTTGATATGATGGAAATGAGTATAAAATTTATATATATATTTTTTTATAACTTAAGGTAAAATAATCTAAAATATTTTTTTATAACTTGGAAATGATTAAAATCATCTAAAAAGTTTATAATTGGGGTAAAATTATTTAATAAATTTTATTTTTACTTTCATCATTTAAATTTATTAACTTTTCTAATAGAATTAAAATAACCTAAAATATTAAAAATTGAAATGACTTCTATCTTATTAAATAAAAAAAATAAAAGAATCCACTTCCACCTGATTCTTCCACTCCCACTCTACTAAATATACTCTTCGAATTGATTGTTACAACCCTTTAAACAAAAATCAATGGTTGCAATATAGTCAAAATATACTACAACATTCTTAAAACCTTCGGGGCATGATGCCTATCATTTTTACGATTGCTCTAGTGGCACAGAAGTAAGCTTATAACAGAAACCACAGACCCATGTATCCAAATTGGGCGCCGTTAAAGCTTATATAAGACTCCTATATGTTACCAACGGGGGTTGGTCCGAGTGGTAAGTGGCTCGGTATCGTTTAAATGAGGTCTCGAGTTCGAGCCTTAGCGTACGCAGAAAATCCCCGTTGGGAGACTCACCCACCATAGCCAGGTGCGCGACGCGGGTCGGATCCGGATGTAGTCGGAGCAAAGCTCCGGTGAACCGGGTGGGCAAAAAAAAAAAAAGACTCCTATATGTTGACAAAAAAAGAAAAGAAAAGATAATCTCACGCAATTCAAGTGGGCATAAGTAATAAGAATTACCGCAATTTAACCAATAGCTAGGAATTTGATTTTTAAATCGTATATATAGAACAATTTTAGTTGAATATTTATATTTCGGATTAGCTTTTACTATTAATGAAAAGTACTCCCGGTCCCATTTGAAAAATCACAAGAGATTCTTCAAACTCAAGTTCAATTAGTGGCATTTGGTGAAATGTTGTTATCTATATGCACATATGATGGAATATGCATGTTTTCCATAAGCCATTACTTAGTGAGGGCTGGCCCAACCATATAACAACTCCTACAAATGTTTTACATTAAGAGAAAATTTATATTAAATTTTTTATATTTATTTTGTTAAATTTTCTAATATCATTCTATCATATATCTTGTTTTTTTAATATTTTTATTTAATTTAAACTCATATTAAAAAAATACTACAAATAAAAAAATATGATTGAAAAAATTGACATAATAAATATAAAAAATTTAATATAGGTATGTTCCCTTAGTAAAATTGGTTGAATTTAGTATGCTAAGGGGCCTTGGGACTGGGGTAGAATTTTTGAACCATTTCAAAAGGCAAACCCACCCTAGACACTTATTAGCCTGTCAAAAGAGAGAGTTGACACCAAAGAGGAGTTTATACGAATAATAAACGACTCGGTATCATTTAAGCGAGGTCTCGAGTTTAAATTTTAGCGTATATAAAAAATATTTGTTAGGAGACTCACCCACTATAACCAAATGCGTGACGTGAGTCTGATCTAGATGTAATCAGGGTAAAACTCTTGTGAATTGGGTGGACAACAAAAGAGAGAGAGAGTTGACTTAAGTTTTAAAGTTTTTTTTTTTTAATTTAAGTACAATGATAAGGGAAGCTCTCATTTTACATTTGTTAAATATAACCTTTGTTTTATAATGGAAGCTTGGTCTCATGCTTTGTTTTTTTATTTTTATGTTGACTCTTCAATTTTACATAGATTAAATAGTTATGTAAAATAGTGCTTCTATTTATAAGAAAGTTAATTTAAAAATGTAATTTTTTTTGAAAAAATAGAAACAGGCTTAAATTAGATATATAAAATTTGTAGAGTCGTCATATTTTTGACTAACTGATTTTTTTTGAAGCTCTAGGAAAAAAAATATGAATACTTTCTCAAACAATAAATTGAAAATTTTGAAATTTTGATTAATAATGAGTTTTCAACCGAACACTTTCTATGTTTATTATTTATTCTTTGAATTTTGAGGATGACAAAAATCCAAGTTAGAAATATGCAAATAAAATGAGCAATGGGATTGGGCATTATCCAAATGAGTGAGTGAGCTTGTTTATATTCCATAAAAGTTTGAAGCATGCTGCTTTCATTTACACTTTTGTTTACTTTTTTTAATTTTGAAAAGTGAAATTAAATATTAAAATTTAAAAGTATATGATAATTTGATCCTTCAACGATTTTAATCACATCCCTTTTATCTTTACAGACCTACTTCCCTTGACCAAGAAATTTAACGCCCCCAATTTGAAAGTGCTTGAAAACCGTTGGTCAAATAGTGTAAAAGTAATTTTGTCTTCAAGGTTAAAAAATACATTTGCAATTGAAAACCAAACAAATGCAGGTAACATTTTCTAACAAGCATTAAAATAGTAGCAATCTATATTGGTTGAGGCATAATTAACCTTATCTCATGAAAAAGTACTTATTCTATATTTAATATAAGATATATTTAATTAATTTAATTAGATTAAAAAAATTAATTAATATAACATATTTTTTAAAATATCCTAATTATTTTTTTTAAATTTCTCTCCCTCTTTTACTTTTGATTATTGTAGAAGGATCATCAATAAGAATAATTTAGAAAAAAAATTGATAAATATAAAAAATATATCTTATAGTTAGGACCAAGATTAATTCCTTAATTATATCATATATTAAATACAATAGGACTAGAACATAATTTTGAATCCCAAAAAATATATTTATTAAGAGAAACAAAAGCCCTTTATCCTCTAAATTTTAAAATTGGTTTATATATTTGATCAAATAAAAACAATAATTCATCAACAAAACTTAGCAAAGTTGGTAGATGGCTAGATCTATTCAACATGATATCCTTAGTTCAAATAAGATCATATATATAAAAAATATTTTATTAAAAGAGATAAAACTCATTTTGATAATTTCTATATTTCGAGAAGATTATTCTCTAACTATTGATAGAAATACTGCCTAGACTCTAAAAAATAATTAAAAAAATTATGTACATAAAAATATTTTATTAAAAGAGATAAAACTCATTTTAATACTTTATATGTTTTAGAAGAATTAATTTTTAATTATTGATAAAAAAAATCAATTGAAAAGAGTAATCCCTTCGCAGTTTTGATTTGAAAAAAGCATCTCAAAACGTGGGAATATGGTCGTGCGGGCTGGGACAGCTTTCGAAGGGTAAGTTCTACGCTTCATGGGCAATTTTATTTTATTAAAAAATACACACCTTTAACGTGGAGTGCCGTGAATATAAAGAAAATCACATTTAGAACGACAAATCACATAAATATATTCTTCTCCAGCCGTCACAGCGCTGTTATTAACAAACATCCCCAAATCATCAAATTAAAAAAAAAAAAATCTACTCATTACATGAAAAGGTCTAAACAGTCTTTTAGACTATTAACTCAATTATCAGCGTTACAAACCTGGGAAAGAGCTTTATAGATCTCCTTCATAATTTTATAACGTAAATAAAGTCACGATTTAGCCACCCTTATTTGGCTGTCTCTTTCTACCCTTGTCAATTATATTAAGGATTGGAGGGTCTCCTATTCATGACGTGGATATTATAACTCACCATATATTTTATATTTAATATTACTTAATTAAATAGATAAAAAAACTGAAAAATTCAGATTAAATCAAAACAATTAGCTTTAAATAATATTAGTCTTAAACTAAAATCTATCTTGTGATAGAGCCGCTCCTATCCTCCCGTGAGGAGTGAGCAAACTAAAAAAATTAAGAAAAATATTTGCCTATTGGAATGTCACATAATTTAAAATCTATTTAATTAAAACATAATATTTTAATTTATTTTAATTTTAATTAATTGATACTATATTTATTTAAAATAATTTATATTTTATTTTAATTTTAAGAAAAACAATTCGTGAATACTATTTTTTTTATTGTTTTATTAATTTTTTTAAGAGGTTTGTATTTAAAAATAAATTGTGAATTTTTTTTAGAAGATTTATCATCTAATTAAAATTAAAATAAGTTAAATTGTTATGTTTGAATTATATAGAGGTGTGAGAGTAGATAAATATTTTTAAAAAATTAATGCATGGCGAGTAGGTACAAATCGGTACCCGCGCGTGGTTTGGAACTTATGCTCTGTGAGGCTCTGGGAAACATCTCGTCCTTGCCTCCTCTTTCGATCTTCCTTTATATAAATGGACGGATACCTGTCCCCATTCTCCATTCCATCTTTGTTCCCTCCCGAAATTCTTTCTCGCCACCATTCTCTCTGCACTGCGGCGGTTCCTCCTCCGCGTACGTTAGCCTTTACTGCCCCGTTCTTTTTACTCACTCCCGCCACAAGAAGAAGAAGCGCCCACTCTTGAATTCAAGGCAATGGCTTCGTCTGCGAGGGTAGATCTTGATGGCAACCCCATTAAGCCAATCACAATTTGCATGATCGGTGCCGGTGGGTTCATTGGGTCCCACCTCTGCGAGAAGCTCATGTCTGAGACACCACACAAGGTCCTCGCATTGGATGTCTACAATGACAAAATCAAGCACCTCTTGGAGCCTGACAAGCTCCCCTGGGCTGGGCGTATCCAGTTCCACCGCCTCAACATCAAGCAAGATTCCAGGCTCGAGGGCCTCATCAAGATGGCAGATCTGGTACTCTTCTCTGTTCTCTCATCTGGTCGTTTAATCGGCTTTCTTGGATTTATACTTGAATTTCGGGATTCTTCCTTTCTAGACTATAAATCTGGCTGCAATTTGCACTCCCGCTGATTACAACACTCGTCCGTTGGACACTATTTACAGCAACTTCATTGATGCGCTTCCTGTGGTAAGCATTCTTTACCTGGACGTTTCCCTCATTGTGATTCTATACTATCCACCGACGAATCTTTGCTTCTTACTGTGATGAGATGGAAAGTTTGATGAAATGGACGTGTGTTTTGAGGTGGACGGGATTTGTGTGACTTTCAGGTGAAGTACTGTTCGGAAAATAACAAGCGCCTCATCCATTTCTCTACCTGTGAAGTGTATGGGAAAACGATTGGAAGCTTTCTCCCAAAAGATAGCCCTCTTCGTAAGGTAAGCTTTCATTTTCCGAATTTCACCCCGTGTTTGAAGCTATTTTAGATCTGTGCAGTATGAACGATAGTTGCACTTTTTGTATGATTTGAACCGTTCGATCGCGTGTATCCTGTGACTTGGAATCTGTCGGTGGTAGTCCTATCCAGGCCTGGGGTTTAAGCAAGAGCCTGTTTGATTAAGTTCCAATAAATACATTTTCTGTCCCAGACCTTTCTGATTGTCCGGAGTTTTCCTGAGTTGGGCGAAGCTGTATGTTGTTTAGTTTTTATTTTTATATATTCATGGTATTGGAGTGGCGTTATATTTAGGTCATATCTTTTAAAATAAAGTGGCCTGGTGCATCAGTCAGAAAAGTGTACTGTTGAGTTGGAAATTAATCACTACAAATGCACTGTCGGGTGGTGATGCCCCTTTGTGTTGTCAATGGTAGTGGATATATTAACCAAATACAGACATTTCAATGTGTGGATTGATGTTGAGTTACTAAACTTTACCATTGCGTTGAGCCTTCTTAATTTGTACTATGTAGGGACTAGAAGTCACTTAGCCGTATGATAATTCCTGGTTTCTTCAGGACTGTTTGGTATATTTCATGAGGCATTTTAGAAATGATGGACTTGTTCAATGTTCAATTAACTTTCGTGTCTGGCTCTGGTTCTATTTCTTTTGGGTGCAAAGGAGTGCTTTGGTGGTATAGAAGTGGGAGAGGACTTCTTAATTTTGGGTTGAGCTGGGGGAAACTTGACTGTATGTGATTGTCATCTTAACTTTCTTTCTTTTCTTGCTTCTTGTTATGAGCTGAGAAATATCACTTCTTATGGTGTAGGATCCTTCATACTATGTTCTTAAAGAAGATGACTCTCCATGCATATTTGGTTCAATTGAAAAGCAAAGATGGTCTTATGCCTGTGCCAAGCAATTGATTGAGAGGTTAATTTATGGTGAGTAGATTTTTTATTTTCACCTTTTCTGTGAAGTTTTTCATTTTTCAAATCTTGGTTTGCCTAACTGATATGTCATTATTGCAGCTGAGGGTGCTGAGAATGGTTTAGAGTTCACTATAGTGAGGCCTTTTAACTGGATTGGACCTCGAATGGATTTCATTCCTGGTATCGATGGTCCAAGTGAGGGTGTTCCAAGGGTTCTCGCTTGCTTTAGCAATGTCAGGCTCCTTCTAGACTTGTTTGACAATACTCATTTTTACCTTAACTTTTGAGTTTTTGATTACTCGTTTTACAGTTCTTTTATTCCATTTCTGCAGTGTCTTCTACGACGGGAGCCTCTCAAACTTGTGGATGGTGGTCATTCCCAGAGAACTTTTGTCTACATCAAAGATGCTATTGAGGCTGTCTTATTGATGATTGTATGCTCTCTTATTTGGTCTTTACTGTAGTTTTCCTTAACAAAAGAAGTACAAATTGCGATTGTTGAAGTATATCCGTAGACTATTATTACTTTTTGCTGGTTCACTGAACGTTATGACCTTTAAATAGGAAAATCCTGCTAGGGCCAATGGGCACATCTTTAATGTGGGTAACCCAAACAACGAGGTTACGGTCAGGCAGCTTGCTGAGATCATGACTCAGGTGAAAGGACTGGATTTAACTATTTGATTCTGTCATTAGAATTTAAGCTTCTTTTTTTGTGAGTATAAAATATCATCTTTCTTGGATTCTGCAGGTCTACACAAATGTAAGTGGAGAACAGCCCTTGGAAAAACCTACAATTGATGTGAGCTCTAAAGAATTCTATGGCGAGGGATATGATGATAGTGACAAGAGAATTCCTGACATGACCTTAATCAACAAACAGCTTGGTAGGTTTCTCATTTCTTCCCCTTACTAGGCCTTTCAATATTATAAAGTTATCTCTTTCCCTCTGTTAATGGGGTGTTGCCTTCTCTCTCAGGCTGGAATCCTAAGACCTCGCTCTGGGACCTGCTTGAATCAACCCTCACCTATCAGCACAGGACATATGCTGAAGCTATTAAAAAGGTTATGGCAAAGCCAGCTGCAAGTTAAGCGTGGTATTGTGCTGCCCCAGATTTGCTTATTCTCTGCCAGCTCATTCTCGCCAATCAACTCGACTTTTACATACATTTAAAGGTTCATTTTGCATATACGTTAAATTTTCCCCCTTGATTACATTAGCCGCCCGTGCCTATTGCAAATTTATGCAAACGACAGAAATTTGTTGAGGCAATCCTTTTTACCACCACTAAGTAATTTTCATGTAGAGCTTTGGGCTACTAGAATTGTTGGAGGTCTTTTTATGAGAATTGTTTTTATTATCATTATTTTCAGATAACTTGTTACTTTGTTTGCCCCTCCAAGGCATTTATGTTCTAAATTATTTATTATTAACTTGTGATGTAGTTCGTGTTTCTTATTATTTGGGGTCATAATCTGAAGTTTTGGGTCCTAGCAGAGTACTTTTTACACAGTGAATGTGCCTCAAAAGCTCTTAAAAGGCAGAGAGAAGAATAACTTCTCCCAGAATTTCCAGATACTGGCTTGGTGTTCTCACCAAATGCAACTCTTATTAAGTTTTTATCATGTTCTTGAAAGGCATGTTGTTAACAATTATATGTTTTTTTTGTTTTTTTTTTTTTGAAAAAAGGCGACTTGAGGAATACCGTTTGACAATGTTTGGTCATTTGGGGTTTAAAAATTAAGAAAAGAAAAATTACCAGAAAAAAGAAGAAGCAAGGTTTCTCCGTGGCCTGTAGAAGGCCCAGGCCTAGTCAATAAATAATAATGACTAGTGAGATAAAAAAAAAGTGAGATCAATTTTTACTCTCACAAAAATTTTCCAACTCAATGAATGATTATTATGCAGTACTGGTTTATGATAAAATTCAAGTAAAAGATCTAATGTTTGAATTTGACGAGGGACAACTATTTTTTTACCCTTATTATTTAATCAAACTAATTAATTCATACTTTTAAATTTAATTAGAGTGATCGTCTTTTTCGTAATTAATACATGTTATTTATAATTGTATTATTGCCATTAGAGGTCAATTGATTCGTTATCAAAAAAAAAAAGCAAGCCAGTTGGGAAAGACTTTTACGTTCCTGTGAATGATTACAAAGATGTGACTTTTGCGGGTCATATTTCTAGAAAAATCTTACTACTTGGAGTTCAAATTTAATGGTTCTATGCTCCTTGTTCATATTGATTTCTAATTTTAACATACACACATGTTCTGTTCTGCGCTGTAATCATGTGTTTGGTACAAGTAATACCTGACTTTATGCCTTTTTTTATTCTCTCAGCACTTTATTCAAACAATTCATGTGCCTTGTTGTTTCAAGCACTTCGTGATTATTCATTTAGATGGTGTTTGGATAGTTTTTTTAAAAATAATTTCACATTAACATGCGGGAGGAGTTTAGCGGAAAAAATACTTCTAAAATTATGATTTAATGTTGGTATCTAACGTTAATAATAATAACTAATCTTTTTTTTATGAGGTTTTTATTTAAAAATAAACGGCTGATCATAAGATATTTTTTATATTTATAATTGAGATTTAAACTCCCACTACTTAGTTAATGAACTAAGTAGTATAACCATTAAATCATATCTGCCCTTTAGAGTTAAGATACATATGTAACACTAATAGAGATGAATCACAAAAGGACCAAGGAACGTGTATGCTAGCTTCTTCCTTTAGTAAAATATCAAATCAAAGTTGACAATGTCGATGCTCATGTTCATTCCTTTCACCTTCATCTCTATTAAGCATTTCATTAAAGTGTAATTAAGACGAACTCTCTTCTATTATGACAAATATACCCCTTAAATTGATACGCCCCTTGAGACCATCTCCTTTTATTGAATTAGGGTCCCTCCCCCACCCACCATTCCCAAATTAAATTCTATGGTTATTCCCAAGAATTGACTATGCAACTGCCTCGCTCGCTGGACTTTGTGTTGTATGTTACTTTCTTTCTTTGTTTTCATATGATAAAATCAGTGTCAAGTGTGCGTCATCTTGAAATAGACGTGTAACGATATGCTTCAGAAGCTTTCTTTTTGTTTTGGAAGCGTTTTAATTTTCCAGATTCCATCTCATGTTCCCTTTCAGTAGGGATGGATCATCCAAATTGAAGCTTCTATTGCGCTCTCTATATAGTAAAGTAATATTAATAATTCAATCTCTCGTGCGCCAGAATTTACTAATATCATATGATATGTGCCATTATGAGCAATCTCCATCTCAATTAATGCCTAATTAATTAACACCTTTCACTTGAGAGTAGTTGTTTGTGGTCCTGTGCCATTCATTTTGCAGGGGCACCCAAGGGGATGCCTTGTCTTTCAAGGATCGCCTCAACAAATAAGTAAAACCTATGCCATTCCTTTCTTAAAGAAATTATTTAATTATACTTTGTTAGTACTATTAAGTCTTATAATTTTGTAGGACTCTTTGATCTATAGTATAAGTCATTTGGAGAGTAATTAATATTTATTTACTAAATTTACCTATATAATTAATGTTAGAGTGTCATTCCTTTTTTTCCCCCTAAAACCTCATCAATAGAAATCACAGTTTTGCCAATAAGAGTTAACACAAATAATAAGGAATGAGCTCGTATCCCATAAAAATATGAGTTCGATTCCGCTACTGTTGTGAGGGCTTCTTTGATAGGCGATCCCGTAAATCCCTTGTAAGCGCTCTCTGAATTATAGAGCTGTGCCTTAACATTAGTAAAATACCGGTGTTGAATCCACTTGACTTTTTTATAACAAAAAGAAAAAAGAAATCACCAGCTTTACCTCTAAAGGCTTCCATTTTGGGAACACATAAGAGGTAGGGTCATTGTTCATATGAGTTTTATCATGGCACAATTTAGATTAGTTTTATTTGTAATTTTTTGAGGGGTTGATAAAGATTTTGAGTGCTCACGCAAAAAATAAAAAAATCAGCAACTTTAAGCCTTTAAAGAGCATCACAAGATTCGAGTCCCATTGAGAGATATATTTATATTTAATACTTAACAATACTTTAAATATAATTGCTTATAATAAAAGGATACTTGTGCATAAAAAGAAAATAGCACAAGGAAGTATAACTAACCAAGTCTTCTTCTAAAACAAAATATTCATTCGTTCCTTAATTTAAGAGTTAATTAATTTTTTTAGATAGATTAATAAAATCAAATAAATAAGATAATTATAATAAAATCTAACCATTCAAGATAAATTTTTATTATATATTATTTAATCTATTCAAATTAGTGAACTAATTCTTAAAATAATTATAATTAATTAATTTATTTATCTTCTTTAATTTATTTAATTTAGTTAACTACCTCAAATATTAATAAACATAAATAATATCTTATTTTTGTATGCATATTTATCTCTCTACTTTAATTCGAACCGAACATGGTTGATCCCGAGAGCAAAGTGAGGGGCGAGAAAGTCATAAACTTCAATTTCATCTTTTTACCCTGTGCCCATGGTGGAGTATGATTATATATGACTGAGAAAATAATTACTGTAATTTCTTTTGTATCGGGATAAGAGATTATGCTCGCATCTCTGTCCAACTTTGTTTCCCTTTTTGCTGGCTTTGCCTTTTGAGGTCTCAGCCTGTCTGTCTGTCTCATCTCAGGAAGAAGAAGAAGATGGCCCCTCCATGCAACCCCCGACACAATTATATAATATGCCAGCCACCTTAATTTAATCATCAACCTAACTTCCCTTAACACTTTCCTTATAGCAAAATCCATATTGATTACTTCCATCAATCTTTCACAACCTCCTTTTTTTTATATATATTGACATGAATAAGTCATATTTAAATATTATTAAATTTAATTAAAAATATTTTTTAATTTAATTTTTATATTTAAATGGTTAAAATTCTTTTTATTTAAATCATAATCTGGGGACCTTTTAAGACCTCTCTGGCTAGAGGCATTGAATTTAACTTCGAAGTTACTAGTGTGTATCCAGTATTTAAAAGGAGTTATTGCAGGTCATTTGATGACAGAGTTTAAATATTTAAAGAATGAATCTAATAATAATAATATGTTCATGCTCTAGTGGCTGGAACCACAAGGCCTCCCTCTATCTGAGCCAAGTGGCCGGAACCACAAAGCCTCCGTGAATGGCAGTCTTCTTCATTAATCAAACGCGAAAACACGCGTGTTGTCTCTGGACCACGATCCTTGCGCTCAAAGGATGTTCCAAACACAATCCAAATTAATAAATATAATAGTAATATTTTTTTGAAAAATACAAGGAAAAAAAACACACAGGGAAAGCGTTACGACGACGAGGGGACAAAAATGATTTCCCCACACACTATTTCCTGTCATTGACAATGTTCTTCCTTCTATAAGCGCTTTAAAGCCCCCTGACGGTTCTCTGCTCGCTCTTTCCTCTCTGTCCTTCCTTGTCTTCTTCTACTATGCTTTTGCTTCTCTTCCCGTATCATATACTTGAGACTTGACCTTTCCTTCATTCGACCGTCTTCTTTGTCGTGATCTGTGCTTCGTTTTCTGTTCATCAGGCTAATTTTAATTCAATTTTTGTATTTATTTTTCTTCCTTTTGGTGGGGGACTTTATTTGGAATTTGGGATTGAAGGTGGGAGTTTTACTGGGCCATTCCCATTCAGTTCGTCTGTTAATTAATAAGGACTTCCTCGGCATTCCTGATTAGCTGTAAAGACCCACTGTACTTGCCCGACCTTATTTGACTCAGTGGGACTTCCATTCTTGTTCTGTTCCTTCCGTGCATTCGCATAATTCAACTCTTTATCCTTTTCCCCTTTATCTTTTTTAATTCCCTCGAATTGAAACGGGCAGCAATTTCAGGTCTCTTCCCTTCAAAATGTTGTTGGGTTGGTAGAGTAACTGAGTGGAAACCGAGAGGCTTTCCTTCCCCTCAATCATGGCTCCATCTGGGAAGGTTTCTGGGTTTCGTCGTGAAGGCAATGGCTGGTATTCTCTTCTCCCTGATAGTTCCTTTTCTTTTATTTGGTCCTTTTTTAAGCTCAAGTTGTGTTATGGAGTCCTGAAATTCACGGCCTCTCGGTGCTCAAGTGCATGATCCTTTGAAATCCGAATCAGGGGCTGAATTACAATTTGGTTTTGTTGGAGCTGGTTATTATGTGGGACTAACAGGATTATAACTTATTCTGCTCAGGGTAAGGTTTAATGATGAATTTGTGATTATTTTTGTGGGTTTGGTAGGTTCTGCAATGCTGGACTGCCGAGCGATATCACTGTTTCAATCGGGGAAGTTACTTTCCATCTTCATAAGGTACTCTCCTTAGATCAATAATTGTTCTTCATGTATTGACCGCCCGTCTCTGCCCAGAAATGTCTGCATCTTATCATCTTGTTCTCTGTGGTTCTCTTTGAAGTTTGGTCCACCACTATCAATGAGTTCTGGTTTAACGTCTTGTAACTTTTGTTTTGGGGCTTGGCATATTCTTTTGCAATTGATTTTCTATATCTTACCTTTAAGAATCCATGTTTAATAAAAAGGGTTTGGATGAGACTAATACTAGGAATACTGCCATTTGCTGAGATCACACATTTCACAAGATTAACTTTGCATTTCTCTAACCTCAGTTCAATACTCCTGGTTTATCTGTGATCATGTCTTTCTTCGTACCGTGCTGAAACCAAGTTTTCATGGTTCTGGAAGGTGGCCGTTTAATATTGAAATGCCTGCAGGCTAGCTTAAGGTTGAGAAGAGGAAGGGAGAAATCTACCATAATGATGGATTTTTCTTTTTCAGCTTATTTGATATCTTAAGGTGCTAATGAAGTCTACTTGAATATTATTGGATCTAGTGAGGGATAAGTATCACTTCGTTGATGCAAATTTATGAATACTGATACTAAAATAGATGTTAAACTTCCAATTAGCAATGAAGCAACACAGTTTTGCTGAACTTGTGACCTTGATAACTAAGGGATGGTAACTTTAATCATGCTTACTTTACTTGATTCACTGTTTCAAAAGTTAATAATAGCTGCTACATGATGCGCGCTGCCCTCAGTTGAGGAAATGATATATTATGAAGACTTGTTCCTATTTCTGCTTAATTAGTTTACTAGGTCCTCTCTCCCATCAGAACCAAAAGGTACAAGTTTATGATATATCTGGCATAGTTTCCACGGAAAAATGTTTGTTTGCATCGACTTTATGCATAAATGCCCTGTGTACTTGGAGTACATATCCAAACGCAAATCTTAATCTTACGGTAATACTTTTACACCTTGACTATGAAAATTACAAGTTGTTCTATTATACCAGAGTTCAAGACATTTCCATGGTATTGCAGTTCCCTCTTGTATCAAAATGTGGAAAGATTGCTCAGGCATATGAAGAGTCAAAGAATACCAATCAGAAGACCATGAGTATGGTGCTGGAAGAATTCCCTGGAGGCCCCGATGCTTTCTTAATTGTGGTAAAATTCTGTTATGGAATTCGCATAGAATTGACGGCCAGAAATGTATTGGTGGTCCACTGTGCTGCAGACTACCTTCAAATGACAGATGAATACGGAGAAGGAAACTTGGTCTCGAAATCAGAGAGTTTTTTCCATAAAAATGTATTACACAACTGGAAAGATTGTATTTTGGCTCTTCAAAGTTCTGAGCCTGTTCTACCAAGAGCGGAAAATCTCCCTTTAGTTGAAAAATGTTTGAATGCTCTATCTATGATGGTTTGTACAGATCCAAGTTTGTTTGGATGGCCCATGATGATGTATGGGAGTTTACAGAGTCCCGGTGGAAGTATCTTATGGAATGGCATAAATACAGGAGCGAAAATTCGGTGCTCGGATTCTGACTGGTGGTTTGAAGACATCTCATATCTCAGCATGAGTTTGTTTGAGAGACTTATTAAGACAATGCAAGCAAGAGGTATAAGACCCGAAAGCCTGGTGGGCGCCATAATGTATTACTGTAGAAAGTACCTACCGGGTTTGGGTAGGTGGCAGGGTGCACAAGGTGGTAAAACAAGAACAGTGGCAAGTTTCAGCTTGACACCTGCTGCTGTTGATCAGAGGGTTCTGTTGGAATGCGTCGAGAAACTTCTTCCTGAAAAGAAGGGAAGTTCATTTTGCCGTTTCTTATTGGGACTTCTTCGTGTGGCTCTGATTTTGAATGTCGATCAAACCTGCAAGGATTCTTTAGAGAGGAGAATAGGGATGCAGTTGGAACTGGCAACTCTAGATAGTCTTCTGATTCCTACTTATTCCGACTCCGATACATTATATAACACAGACTGTATCGAACGAATCGTATGTCATTTCGTGAATTCGGAATCCAGTATAGCCTCCTTTTCTCCGTCTTCCACTGACCTTCAAGCATCATCAGCATCTGAATCATTAAGTAAAGTGGCAAAGTTGATGGATAACTATATCGCCGAAGTTGCTTCTGATGTGAATTTGAAACCGGGAACGATGCGCTCTCTTGCAGAGGCCCTTCCCGAGTTATCAAGATCACTGCATGATGGACTCTACAGGGCACTGGACATATATTTCAAGGTTTGATTTTTCTTGGGCTGGTTTTTTAAATAAATAGCTTCTTTATGGCCATGGTATGGTGACTTGATGATTACTCATGATATTGTGCAGGCACATCCTTGGCTGTCAGATAAAGAGAAGGAAGAACTGTGTAACATCATTGATTACCAGAAGCTCTCCGTTCATGCTTGTGCCCATGCATCCCAAAATGATAGGTTACCGCTTAGAGTTGTTCTTCAAGTTTTGTTCTTTGAGCAGCTGCAGTTGAGAACGGCACTAGCCGGCTGTCTTCATGCATTGGATGCGGAAATCGCTCCTGCGGCTCCGATAACCGTCCCCGGTGATACGGCAGGCCAACTTGTACAAAGGGACAGATGGGTGACCCTAGTGCGTGAAAATCAAGGGTTAAAGGTGGATATGGAAAGAATGAGATCTAGAGTCGGTGAACTGGAAGAAGAATTTGGTAAAATAAAGCAGGAAATGAAAAGTGTGACCAAATCCCATAGTTCCCTCAGTTCTCCTCGTTTGGTCGCTCGGAAAATAGGATGTAAGCTTGTTCCACGACCATCGGACGCTCAACCGGAATCTCTTAACCGAAATGGATCCACACCAAGAGCATCCATTGAGCAGGCACCGCATTCTCATCAGTCCAAAGTCAGACACAGAAAGAGTTTTTCTTTGGTTTAAGTGGTACATAGAAATCAGAGTCCCTCTTTATATATATATATATATATATAGTGGTGTGTGGTTATAGTAATATTTGTACGAGGGAAAGGGAAGGAAAATGTTTTCCTCAATTAATCCATTGTTTTTTCCCAAGAAAATTACATCTCTGGACATTTTCCATTTCTTTCCCTCGTCTAAAGTTTCATAGAGGCAACATTACAGAACAGCATACTTTCCTGATAGCGCCTGCAGAATTCATCATTTGGCTTGAGTCTTCATTTTAAGTTCTGAAAAAGATTTTTGGCTCATCATCTTCTTTTCGTTAATGAGTGGCACTGTTATTATGAAAGCACAGAATCAAGCATGCAAATTTACCAAAGAAGGGAAGCTGGCGTAGGAAGATTTTCGCTGGCAAAGGAATATACCATGAGATTTGTAGTAATGAATGATGTTTTTGTACAAAGATTTGTATATGTGTCAGTGGATGAATATAATACTGGTTTTTATTTTCAGTTGATGTTCTAGTTAAGATTCCCGCGAGGCTGATTCGTTGTACCCGATAACATTGTAAAAATGTTAAAGAAAATTTGTCATTTAAAGATATCCTAATAGTTTTCTTGTCATATTAGGCGTGTAGTTAATTGCACGTGCTTATAGGAAGTGCAAGATCACAGACGACTGAGTCGTGTAAAATGTGGGCACAAATTCCTTGCACCCAAGAAATTGCTCGTGAGATTTGATTCAAAAGACAAGAGAATAGTTTCATTTACTGTTTTTAACCTTATTTAATTTTTTTATAAATAAATTAATTAGTTAATTATAAATTTATATTATATATTTTTTAATTTACTTAAATTAGTCAATTAATTTTTATAATATTTATAATTAAATAATTTATTTAATTTTATTAATTTATTTAAAAAAAATTAACTAATTTTTATATTAAAATTAGAGTAATAGCTTAGAAATTTAAAAAGTAATATCTAGTGACATGAAAGTTGTTCTTAAAGGGAGAGCTCACAAGTTAGATTTTGTTAGTAAGCTCAAGTCATATATATATATATATATATATATATATATATATATATATATATATGCACACTCTTTTGATTAAAAACGGAAGAAAAAGTAATGTTTAAGTTTGGGTTAATAAAATTAGTTCCTCGAATTTATTTATTTTAGTTTAAATCATTCAAATTTTAAATTATATATTTAGTCATTAAATTTCTGTCTATCTAAAATAACAATAATTATAATTTAATAAAAATTTAGATCATTTAATTTTTGAGAAAATAAAATCTGTAATATTAAATTTTAAAAATTAAAATAAAAATAAAAATAAATTTTAAGGACTAAAGATTAATATTTTAAATTTTTGTCTTTAATAATTGAGGGTAAATTGTGAACAAATTTTAAAAAAAAAATTTCAGCTGAACAAATTTTATAAATTTTAAGTTATGCATAAATAATATTTTAATATTTTGAATGTATTTTTTTTTTCAAATTTTAAGATATATGTATATGTTTTTAATCAATAAATTGCCTTGTCTCTTGATCTATTTTAGTTGGCGGAAAAAAAACCTAATACCTGTGATTGAAAAATATAAAATTTTTATTACAGCAGGGGCTACCCCGAAGCAGAGCCCCGCCGTTTCGGCTTCCCACTTCGATCCCTCAGCCGTTTTTCGTATTTGCGTATCTCAACTCCGATATCATAGTCCTTTGTCGAAACTCCGGCCATATCAACACTGTAAAAAAAATGGCGTTTTGTTCATCCGCCTTCAATATCTCAAACATCCACAACTTTTCAAACGCCTGCGCTTCCACCGGGCAATATGCCTTCAAACTTCCACTTGAAATCAAAAGTTGTGGTTGTTTGAATATCACAAACTTGGATCAAAGGAGCCACATGTCCTCATCTCTTTATATTCATTCACCTGACAAAAGACGTGGTTTCAGCATTCGATGTGTCCGATCAGAAGCCGTGACGAAGACCATCACTGAATTGGATGAGTCCAAATTTGATAATGGCTGTGAACCCTTAATTGATCGGGATGGTGGGGATGGAGGTGGTTCTGGTGACGGTAGTGGAGGGACTGGTGGCGGCGGCAGCGGTAATAGGGACGATGGTAGAGATGAAGATGAGGAAGAGTTCGGTCCGTTATTGAAGTTTGTGGATGTTATGAAAGTCACAGAAGATCGGGGATTGAAGCTTCCTTCGGATATGGCGGAGGCAGCGAAGACAACAGGAATTCGGGAAATGTTCCTTCTTCGTTACTTGGAATTACAGGTAAATTCTTGATATTTTTTTAATGCTTTCTCGTTGATGAAGCTGAAGTTCGCTTTTTGGGTTTTTTCCCCTTGTGGATTTATTCTGTATAGGCTCCAGCTTGCTTGTATCAAAGAGGGAGGATTAATCATTGACCAACTTACACCATCATTTTGGCGTTCATATTGCAGGGTTCGGCTTGGCCACTGGGTTTTTTGATGAAGCATTGTTCTATGCTTCGAAACCGAATGTTAGCTGATCCTTCTTTTCTATTTAAAGTTGGAACAGAGGTTTGTTTCCCAAAACTTATAGAAGAAGTTATCTGAAGAAATCGTTGTGGCATTCTGGAAGATATACTCTATGTTAAACACGCAAGCATATTATTTTTTGTTTGCCATTTGCAGATTGCTATAGATTCTTGTTGTGCAACATTTGCTGAAGTTCAGAAAAGAGGCAAGGATTTTTGGGCAGAATTTGAGTTGTATGCAGCCGATCTTCTGGTTGGTGTGGTTGTTGACATTGCTTTAGTTGGCATGTTGGCACCCTATGCTCGACTTGGGAAGCCATCAACGTCGAGAGGTTTGCTTGGACGCATTCAACATGCTTGCGCTGCTCTTCCTAGCAGGTTAGTATTTCATTTCATTTATTCTGTAAAAGTGTTGTATATGGAAGTTTTGGCAAGTTAGTAATTTGAGATCCTTTAGCTGAGGCTCCTTGCGTATAGTAATAGTGAAGAATATTTCTGAGGACCCTGTGAGGATGCATTTCTTTCCTCTATTTGGTGCATTGTGTGTTGGTTTGCTTCACAATAATTACAAATTCTACATTTTTGCCAAGATCCTTTTGAATCTAAGATGCTCAATTCCCTCTCACCTGCAGTGTTTTTGAAGCTGAAAGGCCAGGCTGTAAATTCTCAATGATGCAACGCATTGCAACATACTTTTATAAGGTACCACATATTTAGTAGCTTAAGTAACAAAAGAACTATTTAATTTTAGAATGTTGATCATAACCAAAAGAGCTTTAATGAGGTACAATATACTTCAACTAGAATATGGGTCTTGTGCTTTGCACAAAGTTTATGAATAGTGTTACTTCCTATGAATTTTATATTATATATAGACATATAAATGATCAGAAGTTATGAATGCTTTTAAATTGTGTGTTCAGGGTGCATTGTATGGATCAGTTGGGTTTGGATGTGGACTAGTTGGTCAAGGAATTGCAAATATGATAATGAATGCCAAAAGGTAAATTTCCACCTGTGTGAATCCTGTAATTATCTGTCTTACTGACCCAACCATTTGCAAATTTCATGGTAATTGTAGTTTGAACTCTTAAGGGATTTGAATGACAAAATGTCGTCAAGTTTAAATTTAGAACATTGCGTAAATTCATTCCTGTATGATAAGTGCGTTTGTTTTTAATAAAACAGGAGGATTAAGAAATCTGAAGAAGACATACCTGTGCCTCCTCTTGCTCAAAGTGCTGCTCTCTGGGGTATGTGTTACTGTGGTATCTCAGATTTTGTCTTTCAGGCATCTTGTATATGTTAGAGCATTGTTATTGTGGAGCTCTTAGTTGTTTAGCTGATGTGGATGTTGCAGTTATAGTAGTTAGTGCCATGTTCTTAAAATCTGGTTAATTGGGGTTCTGTTGTCAATCAGGTGTGTTTCTTGCCGTGTCATCCAATACTCGATATCAAATTGTGAATGGACTAGAAGGCATTGTGGAAGCTTCTCCTGTGGCAAAGAAGCTTCCACTCTTCGCGATGATGTTCACGGTATGCGTGAGATTTGGCAACAACATATACGGCGGTATGCAGTTCGTAGACTGGGCCAAATGGAGTGGGGTGCAATAAGCATACACGCTTATTTACTGCAATTATTGAGCCGAATGGATTCCTTTGAGTTCTGAAGTTGTTTCCTCAAATCTGCCAGCCAAGTTTGCATAATGATCTTTGTTTTGAGCAGTGGTCTTCATTGTTGTCATTATTATTATTATTATTAGTGTAGGACATTTACCTCCTCCTCTGGTAGCATTCTTTTTTATTTTTTTCCCCTGCAATAACATTTCGCGTTAGACAACAAATTGTGGTAAGATATTAAAAGTAGAAAATGAAGCTCTTTGAAGTCTGCTCCTGTCCTTACACTGTCAATAACTGGTTTTAATGCTGCCATTAATTCTCCCCTAAACAACCGTCGTCCTTTTACCGTCAATGAAGTAAACAAAATTCATCATGAACAAAATGAATAGACCTTCCTGAGACCCAAATCCTTTGCCATATACTCAAGGTTACAATATTTATTTTTGGACACAGAAGGTGGCAATTTCTTCATACGTATATAAATAGATATTTAAAAAAAATAATGTGCTAAGTATTTTGTTTGAATTATTGATTCAGTTAGTAAGGATTTAGTACATAACTCATAAAATAGTGAGTTCGAATCCTATTGTCGATATGAGGACTTTATTGATAGGTGATCTAATACTCATTGAATTTGGAGGCATGCTTGACCTTGGTGTCTTTCTACTCAACGCATCAATTTTTTTTTTTTACAAAAAAAAAAACTTGCTTAAGGACGTAGGTAATCCATGGTGTATAGACAATTAGCACAATACTAGGATAGGAGTTCATCCGTTCATGTTTGAATCCGGGGGCAGCGGAATATTTATTTATCAATGTGATATAATACATTCAAACAACAACATAATGGTGATTGTCACCGTCATTGTGATAATAAACATATGAGAGGAGTTTTGTGTTATAAACGTAAAAGGGTTGCTTAACAGTTGTTACAAACAAGCACTAACCAAAAAAATTTAACTAAAAATGTTTTAAAAGGAAATTAAAAAGTTTACGATTAAAAATCAAACTCATAAGTTTTAAATCAATTCATTCATTCTTAATGTCATGCTTCTTTCATTGCTATTGAAGTTAGAGAAAACTAAAGTGAGATGAGAAAAAAAGGATTAAACGTTTCAAACTGTGCCCCCTTCTGTTTAGATTATTATTAACTGAAACTATTGTATGGCAATCTGGCTGGAAAAGGGGTCATAATTTGAAGTTGACCAGATAAGATACCCTTGAACTTGAAGATTTAGAGTTGACATAAGAAAATAAAGAAAAGCTCATAAATAAAAGGAACAAATGAATGAATTTAAATACCACGAGTACTATAATACAAAAAATAAGCTATAGATTATTCATAGAATCTGTGTTATCCAACATGATAGTTTTTAACAGAAAAAAGAAGGAATGGTATTAAATAAAATAAAAAGGAGAGAGAGAGAGACGATAATATGATTTCTACAGTATTAGGGGGGGGAAATGGAATGATGGAAATTGGCAATGGTAAATAAAGGTCGTTCCAGCACGGTCCGACGGCTTTTTCAATTTTCTTCAGTCCACCTTCTCCCTCCTTCTGAACTCTTTCTCGCTCTAGATCAAGCATTGCGTGCCCCCTCTCTCTTACTGAAATCTCTTTGTGAATTCCCATTCATGAAATAGAGCTGATCTTCTTCAAGATTCACGCAATTACCCATTGTCTTGGATCCATTTCCCGGCCCATCTGTGCCTGTGATCTGAGATTTCGCAGCCGCAGAGGGTTTCTCTCTCCGGCTGGATCTAAACGGAGATGGCGTTGTCGGGGATGAGAGGTCTCTCCGTCTTTATCAGTGACATCCGCAATTGTCAGAACAAAGAGCAGGAAAGGCTCCGGGTCGACAAGGAGCTGGGAAACATCCGAACCCGCTTCAAAAACGAAAAGGTTAGGGTTTAACCTGCGTGCACCCGTTTTTGGGCTGTTTCTTATCAGCGACCATTCCTCTGTAATGTTGCAAAGTTAGTTTCTTTAAGCATTCGAGTTTGTTTGCTTAAATTGGGAGTTGATATTTCTTTTTGGTTTTGATTTCCGTGATAGAGTAACAGAATAAGGGATTTCGAATTTTCAATTTTTTTCCGCGTTCACAGTTGGCGCTAATTCGAGCCAAAAGTTCCTTTGCTTCTATGTCTGATATTGACTAGCATATTTCAAGTTAGAAAATTAAACTGTCATAAATATTGCGGTTTAGGACCTTTTGCTTGTTTTCATTATTTACAAAGGCTTCAACTCTATCGGGAGTTTGTTGGTGCTGCTTCTGTGATTCTAATGTCAAAATTGATGTTAAGTTCTGCTCATTTATCTTTCAAGTTCATTTTGCATTGTCTTTTATGGGTTATAGCATATCACTTCGAGGATCTAGAAATTGGACTGATTAATAGCATCATTAAGTTAATGCATTCAAGATTATGTTGTAAATAGTTGAATATGACCAATGCTGAAATAACTATGACTTGAAGAAATGCCTGCTGGTTCTCGAAATTCACATGGAGCATGTGTTGGTTACTATATGAAAAATAATGGCATGACTGGTAGTATGGTCCAGAAGTGGTGTGGGATGAGGTGGGATCCTTTAATTATTAACCATTTACCATTGATTATTAATTGTTTAAAAGGTAACGGGTCTGTGTTTGTTTCGGCGGTTTGGAAATAATTGTAACCTGTCCCACACTTCAATTTTCAAACCACTTCAAATTGGATGGTTTGCATTTTTTCCTTGTTTTTATATCATTTCACATTTCTTTCTTTAAACTGCACTATTTGTCTATATCTTTCTATCTTTTTTTTGTGGGAAAAAGTCATCGTACGAGGATATTGGGAATTTATACCATAAATGCGCCCTAACCCATTAGTGACACTGCAATATTCAAATAGCTGAAATTATGATACTACCCTTCTTTTTGGTTAGAAGTTGAGTGAATGGAGTGGGCTGTCTGCCCAATTCTGCTCTGTTCAAAACTCCCAAATCCCAATCAAGCACTGAAGGTGGTCATGCTACCCCGAAACCTGTCTAGCAAGGAGTCTTTGGACTGGAATGATCAGCAACATCTCATTTTAAGCTAAAATTCTAGCTTTATGTAAACGCTTTATAGTTCCATCCCTTGCTTGACTGAACTTCTCCATTATTTCTACTTCTTGTGACCCTCTAGCTGGTGATGCCATAATGATACTGTTGGTAATCACCTTTTGATGTTTGATTTTCCATCAATATATTTGTATATGGGGTTCATACATTTTGCTTTATTAGAGAATTATTGCTAGCATAGACTGATAGAAAGAATGTAATTTAATTCAATTAAATTAATTTAAGGATATTTTGTTTCTTCTGAACTGCGAATTTGATTTCATTGGCATACGATCAGTTTTGTGTAAGTTGACCAGAATTGGTAAGTTAAATAATAAATATATTGCAACTATACATAAGAATTTTCTTGGGATTGGTGGTTTACTTTAAGTAACGGTATAGAATGATGTTAATTCTATTGTTTTAGTAGCCATTTAGGTCGTCTTTACTCTTTAGCATACTTAAACTCAAATGCAGGTTAAAAATGTATTCTACACTTAGGACTTGACATTGAGATGCTAAGATTGCCTTAAATTGGGTTTAAGTTTGTATATAGTTTTTGGGGGTTCAGTTTGAAAAGTCACTTTGGCCTAAATGTTTGATGATGAATACTGTTATGCGACCTCTAACTTGGCTGGACTGAATTTTGTTACAATTTACTTTTAGAATTGGGTCCCCTACAGTAATTCAGGGGATTCCATACAAGAAAAACTAAGGGGAAGAGAGGAGTGGGTAGATCTTTTTCACTCTTCCTCTCTTTGTCTCTCCAAATTTATGTTGTGTAGTTAGGGCTGAAATGCAGAAGATCCAAATTATTTACTTCTGTCTATCCCATCTGGTCCTTAGTTTTATGAGCTTGTCATCCTTATTAGTCATGTTTGACTTTACTGATATGATGGATTTTGAAGCACAGGAGAGAGGTGTCTGAATGACCTATTTGACACATACATGTTCTCCCATAAATGAAGATGATTGATTGAGATGAGAGATTTTAGGGTTCTTAACTGGTGACTGATACATATATTCGCATAAAGTGCAAAAGTATTGATGGAGATAATCAATTTGCATCCTTTTGTTTCCATGATCGGACAATACTCTTATCTTTTTGTAGTTGTCGCTGTAAATCTTTAGTCACTAAGTTGGTTTGATGTGTCTGATTATCTTTTCTGTACGATTTTTGCTCCGATATCTCTTTTAAAGGATGGACATTTTTCTTCTATCTCTCTATTCCCATCACCTTTTTCATGGGCTTGGGGGAATCATGTGTTTTGGTTTTAAGAACTATTAACTGAGGATCGAAGATGTTTTTAGCATTAATTAGCGTATTTGTTTTCTTTTCTCTATCTGCTTGTTACTTTTTTTGCCTCTGGTAAAAGTCTGCCTTTGTTACCCATCTTCTGTTGTTGCTTCTTGTTTAACGAAACAACTTGAAGTCTTAGCTATGGATGAATGCTTAATTTATGCCTTTTTGTTCTTTATCCAGGGTTTGACACCGTATGAAAAGAAGAAATATGTTTGGAAAATGCTATACATATATATGCTTGGGTATGATGTGGATTTTGGTCATATGGAAGCCGTATCTCTCATATCTGCTCCAAAATATCCAGAAAAGCAGGTAATACTTTCCTTTTATGAAATTTTTCTATAGTGGCCTGTTGCCATATTTTATGATTTATACTTCTAGTTTTCTGAGGTTTCATTTAAGTTCATTTGCATGTTTTCCTAGCAGGGGAAATATATGGGCTAAAGAAGCCAAGTCTAATTTTGCTATGGTTACTGCAGGTTGGGTACATTGTGACATCGTCTTTACTCAATGAGAACCATGACTTTTTGAGACTGGCAATAAATACTGTGCGCAATGATATTATTGGTCGCAATGAAACTTTCCAGTGCCTCGCATTGACTATGGTATGGTGATGGAAAAGTGTTGAGCTTTCTTTAATTCTTGCTCTCTTATTTGTATTACATCATTCAACTATGTTGTTAGTGTTTCTCTGGGAATCTTATATAATGTACTGATGAGGAGACAGAGACAAAACTTTAGCCCTTGGTGGAGAACTTTGCTTTTTGTTTGTTACCAGTCTTTCTTGGTGCATGTTGATATATGTGCTTTTACAGGCAATGACACAAATTTCTAAATTCTATTGTTCTTTCTTGTTTTTTTCATGCCAGATCATTTTTTGATCTCAAAACTTTGCATTTGTTCACTTACTTTCCAAGCTTCCATCCAGCCACATGATATATAAGTTGTAGTGCTTATTTCAGTATTTTATGCAAATCAGATTTCTTGGATTCTTTTCTTTTCGTTGATATCATATTGAGGTGTCTACTATACATTTATAACTATTACCTTTTCAACCTGAGTTGCTGCCGCCATGTTATATATTCTATTATTATGTAGGTTGGAAATATAGGTGGGAGAGAGTTTGCTGAGTCCTTAGCACCTGATGTACAGAAGTTGCTGGTAAGAAACAAAGAATTATCGAGCAAGTGACAGGATTTGAAAATGATTGATGTTGACTTTATTCTCTGATCTAGATATCTAGCAGCTACAGACCACTTGTGAGAAAAAAAGCTGCTCTGTGTTTACTGCGCTTGTATAGGAAAAATCCAGATGTTGTCAATGTAGATGGATGGTAAATTAGAATCCCACTTATTGGTACTAGGTGTTTCTTCATTGGTAATTACCTTCAAATGTTAATTATTAGTTCCTTTTGATGTATATTTAAGGGCGGATCGGATGGCACAACTTATGGATGAACGAGATCTTGGAGTTTTGACATCTTCTATGAGCCTTCTTGTTGCATTAGTATCTAACAACCATGAAGCATATTGGAGTTGTCTTCCAAAGTGTGTCAAAGTTTTAGAGCGCATTGCTAGGAACCAGGATGTTCCGCAAGAATATACTTACTATGGTATCCCTTCTCCCTGGCTTCAGGTTTGTAAACTTCTCTCTTGTCTGAATTTTTTCTTTTTCCATTGTTATTTATGAGAATAAAAGCATAGTTAAGTTGGCATATTCTATCCATATTGTTCCTTACAAATTATGCTTATTGAATTTTGGGGTTGGCGGTTCAATCTAGACAATAGGAAATAAGCTTAGGGGTCTTACATTTTCAAAAATTGGCATGGCATAATGATGGGAAAAAAAAGTCTTTTGATGCATGGCATTTCTTAATACAATAAACTGAAACCTAATCTTGTTTGGTAATTTATGTTCACTGAAAATCACATACCTTTTTCTGCTAAGTAGTGAAAATATGAGGAAGTAGTTTATCAATTGAGAGTGATTTGCTTTATGGGATTTGTTAGTGTAATCTTGACTAGTTAGTCCACCTGAATACTTATACATTTTCTTCATATAGGTAAAAACAATGAGAGCACTTCAGTATTTTCCTATCATTGAGGATCCAAATACAAGGAGATCTTTGTTTGAGGTATGTCATCTCTCAATAATGTATTAAAAAAATTTAATTTATGAATCTTACTGAGCCTTGAATCAACTGTTTCAGGTCTTACAAAGGATTCTCATGGGCACAGATGTTGTGAAAAACGTGAACAAAAACAATGCATCCCACGCTGTTCTTTTTGAAGCGCTTGCTCTGGTATGCTGGAATTGTGTTACTCTATTTTGAAAATGCCAAATACAAGTTAATCTTATTTGATGATCTCATTATAATTGGCACCATGTAATATCTTGATCCTTTCTTTTTGAATTTGTTGGCCAAACTAGCATAAATTCTAGCAGATTAGGCCCAGACTAGCTGCTGTGCTTTTTTGCTTTTAAGGCCATTTCCTGTCTAGATGACGATCTATATTTATAAGTTCTTTCAATTTGTATAAGTTTCATGCATGACTACAATGCTATTATAAGCATGTTCACAAATATTACCATATGTGAGTTGATGCATGCAACATTCACGCAAAATGGCACTTGATGACTGTGTGTCAAAGAGTCCATCAAAAGGATGGTTGCCTACAAATTTAGCATGATTGCATTTGTATTCATGTGCATGTAGAGCGGGTGTACAGTGCACTTAATGGTTCTGCTCCCTACATTTACTACTACCATTAACGTGGCAGATTATTGTTTATTACACTGATGGCTTAGGTGATGCATCTTGATGCTGAGAAAGAGATGATGTCTCAATGTGTGGCTCTTCTTGGAAAATTTATTGCTGTCCGGGAGCCAAACATTAGATATCTTGGCTTGGTAAGTTGTGGAGACACTATTGCTTTATACTCATTTCCCTTTCTTTCTTGAGAAGTTCCCTTTCTTTGCTTATTTTTGGAGGTGGGTATATGGTCATAGTTTAGAAAACCAAACTGACTGCCAGAATGCAATATCAGAATTCATGAACACATAATATTCTGGTGCAGGAGAATATGACAAGAATGTTGATGGTTACAGATGTGCAAGATATCATAAAAAGGCATCAAGCTCAGATTATTACCTCATTGAAAGATCCGGATATCAGGTTACGTGTTCTCTCTTATTTGCTGAAGACATTAACCCTTTACATATGCTAGTAATAAGTATGCTTGACAAATCCAGTTCTTATTGATTCTGTTGGTAATTTATTTCATACATATGTGCATTATAGTAACAACGATAAAGTTTTGACAGCATTTTCTTACTATTCCTTGGACTATTTAATTCAGTTGTTCATACAGAAGGCTCTGTGATCTTTTCAATTACTGTTATTAATTGTCTCTGTTTACTGAGTTAATTCCTTTTTCTAAATATAATTTTTTAACTCTAGTACTTCTAATTTATGCTTAGTATTCGGAGGCGTGCTCTTGATTTACTATATGGCATGTGTGATGTTTCAAATGCAAAGGATATAGTTGAAGAACTTCTGCAGGTATGAATCTATATCCAGTGAGGTTCGTGATATTTTGGGAATCTTGTAATCCCCCCACCCATGAGAGAGAGAGAGGAGATGATGAACCCATTGATTACATGTGAATCACAAAATGATTGGTTTTTAATTTTCAACTATGTTGCAGTATCTCAGCACAGCTGAATTTGCAATGAGAGAGGAGTTGTCACTTAAAGCTGCCATTCTTGCTGAGAAGTTTGCTCCAGATCTTTCATGGTAATGAAATATTTCCAGTGGGACTTTATGTTTTGTTTTGATGTGTTTTTTTGTCTTTCTTTGTAGCATGTTTACTCTTTCTTATTTTTAATTTTTGTTTTGTTTTGGAGGATGCTGAGATTTCCTCTCCTTTAAGCTAAATTTATTGGGAAAAACAATTATCTTGGAATAACATTTAAAAACTTCTAGTAGCCAATCAAATGTATAAATGAGGATTCTTTTCAAATGATAGAAAAAATATGGCCAATTTAGAGATTACTGGAACCAATTTATGTCCTTTGTGATGACCTGAACTTGAAGATGTTGGTGTTTAACATTTTCTAAAACTGAGAGGCTAGAAATTTTGTCAATGCAAAATTTGTGCATGGACTGGTATTGATATATTAGTAAAAGTCGGAAAAGTGGACTCATTCAGAGTAATGGATATTGATGTCATTCTGTCTTTTGTAAAGGTATGTCGATGTCATTCTTCAATTGATTGACAAAGCTGGAGATTTTGTGAGTGATGACATCTGGTTTCGTGTGGTGCAATTTGTCACAAACAATGAGGACCTACAGGTGATCTTGCAGTGTGTTGCTATTATATTTCTGCTTCGTGGTTGACATATCATTCACTGGGACTTTTATGTGTTTGATTAGCCTTATGCTGCAGCAAAAGCTCGAGAGTATCTTGACAAACCAGCCATACATGAGACAATGGTTAAGGTTTGTTGACTCCCATTCCATAACAGGCTGCCCATATGAGATCTATCTGCAAACACTCACTAATTATTATGATTTCTAAACTGTAGCATGCGAATTTTCTATATTTATTGGATCATATTTTCATAGATGGTTTCATGAGGATGACATAGTATGAGAAAACAACAAAGAAAGCTTCACTATAGTTTCTGTGTTTTGGTCTCAGTCAGTCAGTCAGCCTTGCAGTTATTGAAATTTTATTTAAGCGCACTTGCTATGACATCTTATTGGAAATATGGCATGTCTATCCATGGGCCTGTTTGGATAGGATTTTGAAAAAGGGCTTATGAAAAAAAAAAGGGCTTATGGACAACTTATGGAAAAGGACTTTTGGAGAAGAGTTTATGAAAAAAAAGTGGTTTTGAATAAATAGGTGTTTGGATAGTTATTTTTAGAATGACTTTTATGGTGGTAAATTACCAAAAAGGGTATGATTTGATTTAAAGTAAGAGA
Organism: Leucaena leucocephala; assembly: GCA_037074615.1. Taxonomy (NCBI): domain Eukaryota; kingdom Viridiplantae; phylum Streptophyta; class Magnoliopsida; order Fabales; family Fabaceae; genus Leucaena; species Leucaena leucocephala. Next base: position 20,249,089 of record CM073523.1, on the reverse strand, counting down.
GAGGAGGGAGTTAGAGAAAAGAGAAGAGAGAGGAGGGAAGGAAGAGAGGAGAAAGGAGAGAGGGTGTAAGAAAAAGTAGGAGAGAGGAGAGAGGGTGTAAGAAAAAGTAGGAGAGAGGAGAGAGGGTGTAAGAAAAAGTAGGGGTAAGATAGTAATTGGATAGTCCATAAGTGCTTTTACTGTTGAAAAAGCTATTTTAAATAGCTTATTCAAAACCATGGTTTTAAACCATGGTTTTGTCCAAAAGCACTTATGGACAAATAAGCCTGTTTGTTTTGAAATTTTCCCAAACCGAGGTTTGGGCCAAAAGCCCTTTTAAAACCGCGGTTTGGGTGTTTTCCAAACACACCCCATATCTCCTTTTGAATAATTTCCTTTGTAATTAATTTAAAAAATTTCTAGGATTAAGACTGCTTAAAGCAGGAGTTTAGTGCTGGAGAGTGGAGGATTAGAAAGATAGATTTTTGTCATAGGGAAAATTGAGGTTAGACTTTCGTAATCAGTTATATGTGATGGATATTTTTTTCCTGTGAATGTGTGTTTTATCTTATTTTGATTTGATTCATTATCATTTTTATCAAATCCTGTGGCTTTTAATCAGATGCCTGACACAGCAAGAGGTTAGATTTTTGTAAAATAATGGTTATTGAATGTTTCTCATTTTGATACACTGAAACAGGTCAGTGCGTATATCCTTGGAGAATTTGGTCACCTTCTGGCTAGAAGACCTGGGTGTAGTCCGAAGGAATTATTTGGCATAATACATGAGAAGCTTCCTTCTATATCGTTAGTAGATTTAATGAATACCTCACAATTCATGTATAGCTGTGTTCCATTTAGCTTTGATCTCTTAACAGGCATGCTTTATTTTCAGGACTCCATCTATTCCTATTCTTCTTTCAACATATGCTAAAATTCTTATGCACACTCAACCACCAGACCCAGAACTTCAGAATCAGATATGGGCAATATTTAACAAGTGAGGCTTGCATTTGCAATTAATTTATAATAAATTGATCTACAGTGTCATGATGTCATTGATTATTCTAACTCATCGACTAATGTTTTTAGATACGGGAGTTGCATTGATGTTGAGATACAGCAAAGAGCTGTGGAATATCTTACTTTGAGTAGTAAAGGTGAAGTTCTGATGGACATATTAGCTGAAATGCCTAAATTCCCTGAACGACAGGTATTTTGGAAATTTTAATTCAGAGGAAGTTTGGTTGTGATTATGCTTGATCAACCATCAATGGTAACACTCATGGAATATTACTCTTCTTCAAATTCAGTCTGCATTAATAAAAAAAGCTGAAGATACTGAACTTGATACTGCGGAACAAAGTGCCATTAAATTGCGGGCCCAGCAGCAAGCTCAAACATCAAATGCGTTGGTTGTAACTGACCACCCTACTGCAAATGGAACTCCGCCTGTAAACCAACTTGGTCTTGTGAAGATGCCCAGCATGAGCAGTACTGTGGTTTGTACCTCCCTCCACCGTCCCCTTTTGTATAAATTTTTACTATATCATTTCTATTAACATGAGAATGATTGAGTGTATCATCTTTTGAACATTGAAAATGTTTATTGCTTTTTAGGTTGATGCTTACTCATCTTTTTTAAACAGGACCATGATTCAGCAGATCAACAATTATCCCTGGAAAATGGGACATCAAGTAGTGTAGATTCTCAACCTCCTCCTGCAGATCTCCTTAGTGATATCTTGGGTCCATTAGCTATTGAAGGTCCTCCCAGTAGCAGTGTCCAGTCTCAGCCAAACACAAATTCAGGATTGGAAGGTACTGCAGTTGAAGCCACTGCCATAGTACCTGCAGGAGAGCAGGCAAACTCTGTGCAGGTACTTTCGATGCTTCTAGTACCAACACATGTGAAGCCTTTATGTTTCATGCAATGCATCAATGTAACGTTATTACAGAAGTTCTTGTTCTGGAGACTACTTTCGTTCAAATTACATATCTTCATACCGCTTCTTTTTAAAACAAATATTGGGTAATCAGGATGATCCAAGTTAAGCCTTATAAGTTTTTCTCTGTTTGAATTAATACAATTTTATTATAGATTGTAGCACATGTCTTTTCTGCTAGACTCCATTCTCCATTAACATCAGAAAGATATTCTTACCTATCTTAACTTCTATGCATGGGAAGTTAACAAATTGCACACTTCATTTGTGCAGCCAATTGGAAATATTGTAGAAAGATTTCATGCTTTGAGCGTGAAGGATAGTGGTGTTCTATATGAGGATCCTTATATTCAGGTTTCTTTCTTTGTTTCCCTTCAGTTTGGTAATTTTTATTTTACATTCACAATTTATTTACTAAGATTTACTAAATTCTTAACCTTTTTTATATGCATTTGCATAGATTGGCATTAAAGCAGAATGGAGAGCACATCATGGGCGTCTTGTCCTTTTCTTAGGGAATAAGAATACTTCTCCTCTTGTCTCTGTTCAAGCTATAATATTGCCTCCATCTCATTTGAAGATGGAGCTCTCGCTAGTGCCAGAAACTATACCTCCCCGAGCACAGGTGAAGTATTATTACTATTATCTATTGCTTTCTCATTTCATTAGTCTTGTTTATAATTTTTTTTACCTCTCTTTTAATGGCATAGGTGCAATGCCCACTTGAAGTCATTAATCTTCACCCGAGCAGGGATGTGGCTGTTCTTGACTTCTCCTACAAGTTTGGTAACGATATGGTACTTAAGCATAAACATGTTTTTAAGTTCCTCATACAATAAACTAATGATATTTCCCCCTCTACTGGTCTCAACTGACATGTTCCATGTGCTGCCAAGGCAAGTGTGAGGAAAAAGGAAAGAGGAATCAACTATTTCATTGTTTATATTACTTGTGCAAACAATTTATCTTGAAATATGTCTCTCATTTAGTCCATCATGGATCATTTTTTTAATAAAAGTATTACCTGAATTGAATAATTGGATATCATCCAACTGCTTTATTGATGGTGTGGCTACCTTTACTGTTATAAAATTATGAACTCTTGATTAGGGTGTGACATTTGGTCTCTGAACTTTTGTAGGTCAATGTCAAACTTCGCCTTCCGGCTGTCCTAAATAAGTTTCTTCAGCCTCTCACTGTATCTGCTGAAGAGTTTTTCCCTCAATGGAGATCACTTTCTGGGCCACCTTTGAAGCTTCAAGAAGTGGTATGTATTGCGTTATCAATGCCAAACTTTGAAGTTTTGGTTCTGCAAATTTGGCTACAGTAATTTTGACGGGGGTTAATTCAATAATGGCAGATATCTATTATTGATCGACTGGCTTTTTACTCTGGTCATGCCATCATAGGCTTATTTTGTTGATTTTGCAGGTTAGAGGTGTTAAACCCCTTCCGCTGCTTGAAATGGCGAATTTATTCAATAGTTACCGTTTGACAATTTGCCCAGGGCTTGTATGTTCGTCGCTTCTCTCTTATTTTTTTTTTTTTTTCACATATAATCCTTTCTTGATATATTAGTAATATTTTTCTGGCTATCTCTTTTCTCTAGGATCCCAATCCAAACAATCTTGTTGCGAGTACAACATTCTATTCAGAAAGTACACGGGCAATGCTCTGTTTAGTAAGTATACATGTCAAAACACGTATCATGCATCCCAGTACAATGATATTATAACCATAGTATCTTAAACTATCATTAAGTTGGAACATGAAAATGTTTTTCACTTGTGACAAGATCATAAATGATCATTTTCTCTAACTCGGTCTTTGGTTTTGATTATAAAGTAACTCGTGGGACATAGTTGTTTTAACTTTGTATTTAAATAAATGATACTCAGGTGCGAATTGAAACGGATCCAGCAGACAGAACCCAGCTACGGATGACAGTTGCTTCAGGGGATCCTACCCTAACGTTTGAGTATGTGATTGAAAATTAAGCTTCAGAGTGATATTAATTGTTTCCATGGGTCTTACAGTTAATTCTTCTACATTTGGTTTGCAGGTTGAAGGAGTTCATCAAGGAACTGTTAGTCAGTTTGCCCCCAGCAACCCGTGCACCAACGCAAGCATCTCCAATGGCTCTGGTGGCTCAACCTGTTAGCATGCTTGCAGCGCCGCCTGTAGCATCAAACGACCCGGGAGCGATGCTGGCTGCTCTTCTATGACAACATGGAGCTGATAGATTCACGAGTATGGTCATTACACTTGTAAACTTGATTTACACAGCCATCACCACCCGTTTTTCCTTCAAGATAAAAATGAGTTGAACAAAACCATAATGTGAGAGCCGGTTGAGTTGAGAGCGAGCTAGTTTGTTATCGGCTGAGTGTTTAGATGGGGATTTATGGGTTGGTCGGCCTTTTTTGGAGATTCTTTATGCACAAAGTTATTGTCCCATTTAGTGATAACGTGTCATTTGGGTCAGGGTTTCTGAGTTCAATTTTTTTTTTTAATTCCCTTCCCAGTTTTATTGGCGTGTTTATGGTGCGCATTAGCTTGTAAGATATATATTGCCTTGGACAAAACCAGTTGTAACATTTTGGATTTGTCATTCTAAAGTTATAGTTTCAATAATATATCATGGGGAGAGTACATATTCTTGCATTTTAATGCTCTCGGTTTTCAGTGTCAAGAAGTCAATCTTATGATTAATTGATTGACAATTTTACGATAGAAAGTAGATTTGATTACTTGGCTGTCCATGAACATATGAAAAAGGATACAGATTGATGTGCTGGATGGTGAAATTGCAATTTGCTTCGGACATAGTAACTATGGCGGCCTATCTAGGCCATAGTTTACTAACTATATGGTGTTCTGTCTTTTTTCCTTCAAATATTAACACGTGTAATATATTTTTTATTGTCAAAAGATTATTGAATGTTTTTATTGTTTATAAAGTTAACATATCTTTATAAACAAAAAAGTGAGTAGTATGCCATTTGGAGCTAATTCGCGTCAGGTGGAGTGGATTGGGTGGTCAAAGGGTTTAAGAAAAAAAAAATTTGGACAGTTTTTAAAAAATAATTTTTAGAGAAGAATTTATAGAAAAAAAGTAATTTTGAATAAATATGTATTTGAATAGTTATTTTTAGAATAATTTTTGTGATTAGTAAATTATCAAAAAGTGTATGAGATAAAAAAATAAATTAATTATCAATAATTGTTCATCATCTCTGTGACAATAGCGAGTAGTGAGCGACTCACAACGAACAATTTCTCTTTGACGATGACTTCCTCTTCTTCTTTCCACGATTCATTAAGCCCACCACTTGTTCTCCTACCAACTAGATTTAGACAGCGACTCGTGGAGGTGACCAAGATGGCAACTTGTGGAGGAGAGTAAGACAGCAACACGGAGTCAGATGAGAAGCAAAGAGAAGAGGAGAGGGTGGGGAAAAATGGAGATAAAATAGTAAATATGTAGTCTATAAGTTCTTTTATTATTCTAAAAGTTATTTATAAGAGTTTATTTAAAATTATAGTTTAGTCTAAAAGTTCTTTTGGACAAATATTAATGTTTATTTTAAAATTTTCTCAAATTAAAATTTTAGGCAGAGGCTTTTTTAAAATTTTAGTTTTGACGAAATCCAAACATACACATAATCCTCATGATATAACAAAAAATTGAATGACTAGAATTAGGTTTAATGAAATGACTAGTTTTTTATATGATGAATCCAAGATTTAAAGGAAGAAGTGTCTATATCTAGTGGTCGACAGTGTTTTATATAAAATTATTTTTAATAAGAAAATACTTATATTTAGCAAAAGAAAAAGAAATATTTAGTTTATCTAATGGATTTAATACACACAACTATATCTGAAATTAAAAATATAATTGAAATATTCTAAGAATGTCTATTTATTTTATCTAATACAAAATAATAAAACATTTTTATTTTTTATTCTTTATTATTTTATTTTTTTGAAAACCTATAAATATAATATAACGTATATTTACAAACTAATTATTTGTAACCGATAAAAAACATTTTCAAATATTTTTTTATATTTAGAAAATAGTATACTGTATACCTATTATAATTTTAATTAGAATGAACGTTATTATATTACATTTTTGTAAAGGCAATTAATATAAAATAACCGTATCTTTTTAATAGTCCCCAACAGTTGTAAAAAAAATACTCCCCAAGAAAATAAATGTAATTTATTCTTTTTTGGACCAAATAATTTATTCTATTTCAAAACACTATTATTATGATTTATTCTGTTTGTCTTAAATAGGAGGTTGACTTCTAAGCCGTTTGAATAAATATTAGCATAAAACAAAAATGATAATGAGGCTAATTTCCAAGAAAATAATAATTGTATTCAAAGTTTTAAGCTAACATTATGTGTTTTATATGATCGTTTTATTTACTTTTTTTTTTAAAAAAATAGGTGAGCTTGATTACAAAGTATAAAATGAAAAAAAAAATCAGATTAGATCCATTTAAAAAAATTATAAAAAAAAAATCGGTAATTTTTTTCCTTTTTATCATAATTTTGTAATAAATAGGGGTATTATTGGCATAAAAATACAGTAATAAAATAATTATATACATATCAGTTTTCTTTCCCCATTTTGTGCATTGAAAATCCCAAATGCATATGTGAAAGAGAGCAAAAGGACTGTTTCAGCTCAAAAGGTGAGAAAAAGGCAAATTTTCCATTTCTTCTGGCGCCTTTTGCACAGTGCTGCGTCTTTGAACTCCTCTATTGTCTCTTTTTCAATTCTCATATCAATAATACCTGAGACCTTTCAAGGAAAAATCTTCAAGTGATGTTTTTCATGGAGGACCGAACGATAACGGTCACCAACTCTCCGACCGAAACACCAGGGAGCCTGGTGACGAAGGGCGGCGACGACAACGTGCCGAATGTAGTGGGAGCTGTCGGAGTTGAGCCAGCCCTGAACTCTACCCCTACTCTTGGAGGAGTCACGAACGACGATGTGGGTTCGGAAATAAAGGTAAAGAGGCGAAGAGGGAGGCCTTGGAAGTACGGCATAAATGGGAACCCGTTTTCTCCGGAGTCGACGCCGGCGCCATTTTCCAGTTACTCATTCGGGAGCTCTGTGAAGCGAAGTAGAGGAAGGCCTCGTGGTTCAGGAAAACTCCAAGTTTTGTCATCCATTGGTGAGTTTCTTCAAATCATCAAATATTCAATAACAATAACCAGTAGTATCATTTAATATTCGTGGAAAATACTTCAACTACAGTAGTACATTTCATGTTCCAATGCTTCTTAAATAGAAAAATCAACTCAAATGCTAGCTTCTTCAATGGTTTCCTGATTACATAAAGGGCTAATTGAAACACTTTAAAAACCTATGGGCTAGGCACTTTTATGAGTTTCTCATTTCTGAAACATGTTTTGGGGATGAAGGTGGAGTTGTAGCAGACACTGCTGGGGGAGACTTCACTCCTCATGTCTTTACTGTGAATGGCGACGTATATATAGTGACAGAACTGGTATCTGAATATGGGACTTAAAATTACCTCATAATCCTAATCAAGGACCAATTTGTTGTTTTGGTTATTTATTCGCAGGATGTGGTGAATACAATATTATCATTTTCTCAGAAAGGTCCTCGAGCTTTTGCGTTCTTTCTGCTACCGGTGTAGTTTCCAGTGTCATCATTCTCCAGTCTGGTGCTGTTAGGAGATTTGAGGATCCCTATCATCTTATGCACTCTTTTAGTTACTTTGATTCTTGATTCTTCCCATGAATTCCTTTTTCTTCATGTTGTAATTTCACTTTGTATTCTACATTTCAAGGCATATGTATATATGCACAATGTCATTTGTTTTCATTGTAGCTTTTGGCTGTATCTTTCATTTTGGTACATGCAGGGCCGCTTCGAGATTTTATCATTAACTGGATCATATACAGTGGCTGCACGTCGCAGTAGTAGTATGTTAAACGTTTCTCTGGCTAAACCTGATGGCAGGGTCTTTGGAGTTGAGGGCTCATTGATAGCTGCTGGACCTATTCAAGTAAGAACCTTTTCTGAAGTATTCATCTAATATTTTAATAAGCTTTATAATTGTTACTGTAGCAATCCTGAACATCTTTTTTTGGCTGTGAATATTATTAATTCAAGTGTTCATAGAGCTCCTCCTAGTTCTCTTGACTGATTTTCCAGGTGATTCTGAGTTAATAGTAACGTTAATCTTGCATTAAGACCCGAAAATCCTCGGTGTATCAGTTAAATTTGTTAGTGTAGGACCAATGTATAACGTAGAAGATATAAATAGCTGGTTGACGAATATTTTACAATGATGGTTAAGTCTTATCAAGGCAGGAATTGAATGTATACTACTTGAACCAAGCTTAGTGATGCTAAAAATAATAATTTAGTTAATTTTTTTAGGTTTTAAGGTTTTCAATGAAAGTGAAAAACGTGTGCTGAAGTATTTTTAAAAAATATTACATGCATGACTTGTTTCTCTCCAAGAAAGAGGGATAACAAACACCTGGAAATTTGTGATAATATACATGCATGAGTCAGACTAAGAACCAAAGTTTTAAAAGGGTTTTTGACCCAAATCTTAGTTTAGAGAAATTTTAAAACAATAGCCATATTTATCCAAAAGGCTTTTAGATTAAACTATGGTTTAAAACTAAAGTTTTAGATAAATTACTGAGATTAGCTTTTGGAACAGTAAAAGAACTTATGAACTACCTAATTACTATTTTACTATTATTTTTTCTTATACCTTCTCTCCTCTCTCCTCTCTCCTCTCTCCCCTCTCTTTTTTACTCTCTCTCCTCTCCTCTCTCATATTTTTAATAAAATTATACCCTTTTATCGTAATTTGCCAATCACAAAAAATATTCTGATAATAACTATCCAAATACTTATTTATTTAAAACTATTTTTTTTCCATAAACTCTTCTTTAAAAGCTCTTTTCTATAAGCCTATTTTTTTCATAAATCTTTTTCTAAAATCCTATCCAAACACACACTAACTCTGAATTTGTCTGCATCGATCAATCAGCTAATAGTGGGCAGTTTCAAACCAATATCAGTAAGAAGATTCAGAGGAGACACTCAACTATGTCTCCTGCTCTTCATGCTTGGTCATCCTGAAATGGTAGAAAGTGAACAGGACGAGCCTGTGCCGACAACTAATGGACTATTCGACAACGTCAATCATGGAATTACAAGCTGGAATAGCGGACGATGTGGTTCCTGCAAGTCAGAATATGCTCTCTGCCTCTTCAAATGGTATTAACATGGACTCTCAGCACATGGCAGACCATGAAGAGCCCAACGATATGGGGATGAGCCAGCCCCAGATATGAAGATATCATGTATAAAATAGCCTCCTTTCAAGCTTTGGAATTATGAAGTTTTTTATTTTATATTATGTTAAGGTTCAAATATTAGAGAGAACAAAGAGAATACTCAATGAGGTTATTGAGCAGGATTTCTTGGTCAATAATTTATCTAAAAATTTAGTTTTTAATAGAGAATAATAGTATCATACGATCTATATAGTCGATCTTACCTAATAAAATTAAGCTTGTTATTATTGTTAAAGTTCAAAGGCTAGTACAGATTGAATTAATTGATGATTGGTTTTGTTTCATGATAACTTTTAGACATCGGTGACTCATTTTTCTTGTTACTTTGTCTCGCTGGTATGGTTCAATGTTCATGTCTAAGGCAATGTTGTCAGTAATTTGATGCAGGGAAAACGGATGGAACTGGGAACATGGGACATGGAAATGGGACATTGGCTGGCGTCTTGAATTTGTTTTAGTTTAATTTGGCCTTGTAGATCTAGATATATATAGTTCATGAAGTATATTATATTATTACAGCTTTACTTTGACACATGACAATGCAAATGATTGATGCTGAGGCATTTTATATACATCACATTCATGACCATTTGAATTAGTGAACTGAAACATGTTACTAACTATTCAGCTGTTTTACTCTTTGTAACTTAGCTGAATATGATCATACATCAGACAATATAAGACCTGGAATTGGAGAAAACCTGGAAAGTGAAGCTTGTCTTAGAAGGTTTAAAAGTGAAAATTGTCGAAAACCTGGAATAGTGTTCAACACTCCAAATATTCCAATGCCTAGTGAATTGCGGCTGCCAACGAAAGCTCACCAATATCTAAACATGTTTGGAGTGATGTTGACCAATGACCATCATCCAAAATGGTATTACGTTAAATATAAAACATATAACTGACCTCATAATTATTTCTACGTTTCAAGTTGACTAATGTGATTTTGGAACAGCCAATGACATCCCAAACAGACTCTTAGCAATTCAATTAATAGGGATCAATATCTATATAAAAATGGCAAAGCAAAATATACGAAAATATTATATTTAGAATAGAAAAATCAAGAAATTTTCTTTGAATCTATAGAGAAATATTTTCATGGATAATCTTCCCGCAAGGGAATAAAAGACGTGTTAATTTAATTTGGACTCACGAAATAATTACCTGCTAATCGATCATTAACCCATATGCGTCAAGTTAATTTATACAAAATGAACTGAAAAGATGAAAAAGTGAAATGTTTTATTGACTAAAATCTCTTTCTCTCTCTCTCACTCACACACGTGTATACTTTTTTTTTTGTTAAAAAATTTTTAGAAATTGATTGGGTTCACCCACTATCTAAGGGCAGGGCGAAATCTCCTTTTCTCCTAGGCGAACCAATGTTGGGCAGGACAAGCCGTCTATTATCTTCAGGCATAAACCTAGGAACTAGGATGCCTCTCCAAGCGTCGAGACTGGAACTATAATAAAGTGGTACTCCCCAGAATTTAAACACGCTCTAAATAATCGTATGTCTCATCCTTTCGTCAGTTAAATCTACGGACGATGGGTCAGGTGTATACTATTTTAAATATTTCATGTTTATTCTTATTTTTGAACCACCCCCAGCGTATAATATGGGCTTTGGCCTAAAAAAGGGGACATAATCATCCAACCCGACCCGTCCATAAGAGTGTCTTTATTCTTATTCAGGTATAGCTTAACTCTGCAAACAAACATGTGCGGCCGTTCGGACGGGGTTTAAAAAAACAAAAGAAAAAAGAAAGAAACGGGAGATAAAGAAACGCGTATCGCTCAGTAGTCTCTTCTCTGTGGTGTTTCTGGTATTATGCCTTCCCAGAAACCCTACCAAAGAAACGCAGGATTTATTAATGTGTTTTGCCTGCGCGAAATTCGTAGCTAGGTAAAGCGACCATTTCCTGCCTCTCTCTAGCATTTTTGTTATTTTGGTTCCGGAATTATACTCTTGATGTAGAATTGTCTCCTCTTACTTCCTGTGATTGAATAGTTACAGTGCAATACATTTTCATTCCAGTGTCATATAGCTGTTCTTCCTAGGCTTTGCTTTGTTTGGCAACATTTTGGGAAATCTCGGGGACCATCGAACCACAACGGGATTATGATATAGAAGTGAATGGCTGCAGGGCAAAAGCCCTGATGAAAGCTCACTAATTTGAATCTCTTTTCCTCAGATTATCTAACTTGAAAGCCAAGTAACACATTAAAGGTTGCTATAAACTGGAGTAGTTGCGTAATTCTTACCTAAGAAGTTGGAATTGCTGGAATCTTTCATTTGAATGCTTCCTTTTGAGTAGCACATTTGAATTAAGTATGTTCTTGAATTCTCTTTCCTATTTGAAAAATCCAAATGAAGCATTAAATTCACTGCCAATGATTATGTTTTTGAGAGTTTGGTGATGTTATCAACTCTGGATACATTCCTTGCTTATTGTGAGTAATTTATGCGAGTTTGGTTTTTCAATTAAGATGAAATGATCATTTCCCAGAGGTAAAGATGCGAGGATTTAGTTTCTTTTCTTTCTTTTTTTTAAAAACATCATGCGCAATTTCTTTACTTTGCCGGAGATTGTGGGAGACAATTGACCAGAATCAAGAATACAGCCAACTTGAATTAGCGTGTTTTTTGGTCTTCTCTTACTAATCAATTTCAGTTTTCTTTCTTTTTGCCAACAATTTCTGTTTCTTCTTATTTATTCGTGAAAGTATTACAGTCAGAAGACTCAGAACAGGACGGCACTGCAAAGAGTTAATGTTGCTTGGAAAAAGCTCAGCATATATTGGATGTGATAGGGTTCCAATGACGTGCCAGCTTAATTAGCTATTTCTGCATAAACTGAAAGTAGATGAAAACTGAAATGTGTTGAAAATGGTAACTAAAATGACGGTCGTATAAAGTTTAAACAACTACCAACAGCGGACAATTAATTTTCCGTCACTAGTATGTTTCTAAATATGTTATCTTCAAGGGATTTGGCTTGACAGAATAACAGAAGCTGCTTTCTCATGCATTTGGTTGAAATTTCTCAAATAAATTACTTTTGAGTTATGAGACTGATAGAAAGATGTTGTAAATATAGCTAACAATATACAGTGATGCGATCTTGTCTTTCTTAATGCCTGTTGAGTTGTTTTTCCATGTCATATTAAGAATTTTACAATATTATTTTCAGCTTTTGAGAAATTCATTTTGGCAGATGTTCACTTTTGTGGGATGCAGTGCCTTGAATTGGAAGGATGCCATCTGAATCTGATAAATGGGGATGGAAGCATGTCAGCGTGTTTGGTGGTTTTGACAAGGGAAGTGGAACAAAAAGATGGAAATGCAATCACTGCAATCTACCATATAATGGATCTTACTCACGTGTTAGAGCCCACCTTCTTGGTTTTTCTGGTGTTGGAGTCAAAAGCTGTCCAGCTATAGATAGGTCTTTGAGAGAAGCATTTCAGATCTTAGAGGAAGAGTGGATTGCTCAGAAAAAGAAAAGAGCTTATGCAATTGTAAAACATGGCAAGCATATTCAGACTTCTCGCCCTAATATCACCTGTGTAACCAAAGAAGATGTGGACGAGATATTGGCAAGGTTCTTCTTTGCTGACGGATTAAATGCAAATATTATCAACTCCACTTACTTTCATGAGATGATAAAAGCAGTTGCAGTTTTTGGCCCTAGCTATGAGCCCCCTTCAGTACAAGAGTTGTCTGGTTTCTTTTTGAATAAAGAGAAAGAAAGGATAGAGAAATCAGTTGCTCTAGTTAGGGAGTCTTGGCCACACACGGGATGTACGATTTTGTGTGTCAGCCATCTAGATGGTACACTGAGAAGTTTTCAGGTTAATATATTCGTATCTAGTCCTAGGGGACTTTCATTCCTGAAAGCAATGAATGTAGACAATGCGGATGCTTTATGCAATTCTGTCGCTTCTATCCTTAGTGACACAATTGTGGAAGTTGGGCCTACAAATGTGGTCCAGATAGTTTCACATCTAGCCAATGCCAATAGTTGTCCTGAATCTCACATACTGTCAGAGTTCCCGCGAATATTTTGGTCTCCTTGCTCTTCGCGTTCAGTCTGTATTTTGATGGAAGAAATTACTGAATTGGATTGGGCAAGACCTGTTGTCTTATGTGCTAAGGAAACTGAGAAATGTATAGTCTCATTTCAGAGTTTCTCTCCCTGTGTCTTCACTCAAAATCTGAAAGGGTGCTTCAGCACACAGTTTCATAAATTTGCTCCTTCCTACTTCATTGTGCAGAAGATACTTGAGCTAAAGCAAAAATTACAAGAGGTAGTTGTGGGGGAAGAGTGGAAGCAGTGGAAGCTTAGTATTCCTGAGGATGTCGGAAGTGTTGAAGTAGCCATTTTAGATGAAGATTTCTGGAACAGGGCTCATATGTTGTTGCAAATCTGTGAACCTTTTGTTAGATTGTTTGCTGCTCTTAATATTGATAGATGTCTTCTGGGTGATGTCCACGAGTGGCGTGTCCAGGCTTTGGATAACGTGAAGAACATGGGAATAGGTAGCGGTGCATTGAATCAACTAGAAGAGTTGATAGAGAACAAATGGGACATGTTGTTTTCTCCTCTTCATTCTGCGGCTTATATATTGAACCCTAGATATTTCGGTAGAGGCCAATCCAAGGATAAAATCATAATGAGGGGTTGGAAAACCACATTAGAGAGATATGAGAGTGAAAGTACCGGCAGGCGAGTCCTCAGAATGCAGCTTAGTTCTTACTGGCAACTAAAGGGGTCCTTGGGAGAGGAAGATGCTGTGGATTGTAGAGACAAGATGGACCCAGTTGCATGGTGGGAGAACTTTGGTTTTGAGGTACCCCACTTGCAAACACTAGCGATAAAAGTTTTAAGTCAGGTTTCAAGTGTTGTAATGTGTGAAGAGATATGGCAAGATAATGGTACCTCTGGGTCAGGAATAGAGAGAGAAGATATTATTTATGTCCAAAACAATCTAAGGCTGAGTTCAAGGTCATAAAGTGGATATCATGGCTCCGCATCTGATTACAGAAACATGATTCGGAGCTCCCCCTGCCGCAAGACATTGGGTGGTGCTCTTGTTGATCATTAAACAAAACCATGATTGGGTAGTCAAAGCTTACTTCATATGGTAGTCAAATATTGAATCCCTACCTGCCTCTCTCTTCTCTACTCCCAACTGTCAAGGACTCAAGACTTAAGCTTCCTGTGGAACAATGCTTGGTTTGGATGGAAGGAAACATAGAAGGAAAATGGGGGGAGAAAATACTAGAAAGAAAAATTTTAAAAAATAGTAAAAAAAAAAAAATTATTATTTGTGTTTCTCTTTTAGTATTATTTCCTCTGTAATTTTTTTTTCATCCAAACTAAGGGTAAAAGTAGAAGAAGCTGTAATCAGTATAGTTTGTACGTACTGTACCTAGTTGATGACTTGTCAGTGTCAATTAGCTCCGTGGAAGCTTGGTAAATTATGCTACATTGGGTGAAAAATTCGCTTGTACTTATTTTAGCATATGGGGAAGGGGCTGTAGTTGTTCCCAGCTAGTTGATGATGAGTGTAGAAATAGTATATCCTAGCCTATGCCTACCAGTGCTTAGATACTTCTTATTTTGGCCAGAAGTGCGTAGATACTTGAGGTGCTGAACCTTGTACATATCTCCCACATGTTGAAAGGGAACAAAAAAAGAAAAAAAAAAAATTTGTTTTTGATTAGGAATAAAATCATCAGTTTTTTGGTACAAAGAATGGGAGTTCATGGCGGGTCATGAAATTCCAGCATCTAGAGGTCCATTTTATACCTTTGCCACCAAGGTTCTAGGATATGGATCAGATGCCAAACTACTAGCAAGTGCCAAGTAAACTGGGTGTATGGCCCACTAAAGGTAAGGGATTGCCCCATCATCAATTGCTACCAATTGTGATCAAAAAGTGTTTAGGATATGATCTTCTAGTTGTTTAATTTCTTTTAATTTAGGGCACATTAGCCATCTCTTGTATAAAAAAAATACCACTAAGTAGGATTTTTAGTGACATAAGGGATTGAACTCACAACCTTCATGTTGCAGAGTCGATTATTGGCCCTTGAACCACCTGTGGCCACCCCCATTGACTAGAAACCCTAGTTTTGCATGTGCTACAGATTCCCCATCAAATCCATATGGGCGGCCATCACCTTTGTTTCATGAGCGTGCATTCATGATTTATCCCCTAATTCTTTTTTTTTTGTAAAAAAAAAGTTTATGTGAGTTCGGCACTAGTCCCCCACTAAGGCAGAACATAATTCCAGAGTTCAGAAAGTATTTACAGGAGATTTACGATATCGCCTACTAAAAGAATTTTCACGATAGTAGCAAGAGTTGAACTCGCGTTCTTATAGAATATAAATTCGTTTCTTACTATCTGTGCCAACTCTCTTTAACTTCATGCACTAAATTTTGTTTCACATAAAATATCTTCACAACAAAAAAAAAAGGAAAGGAAAAAGAAATTGGCTGCCTACGCAAAGAAGAGTAGTTTGTGCTAGTCGATAACATCTGCCCAACAAAATAATTTTCTTACAAGTTTAGCTTTAATTTTAATATGACAATGGAAACCCTTAATGTTATTAATAAAAATAAAAGTATATAATATTAAACGATAGTAAAAGTACTGAAGTAATTTTGTTTTTGAAAACAGTATACGTTTTACAAATTTAAGTTTATTAATTAAAAAAATAAATTAAGAGGAATTGTTTGCAGTGTATGTAATAATATTACAGGTGCCTATTAGAATTTTAAGACAAACAAATATCAAGTATAAAACCGAATTCTTAGAAAAAAAATAATATAATTTGAATTAAAAAATATTATACATGAATAATATCAAATATAATATTCGAGTATAATTAGCACAAGGAAAAGAGGAATTCTTTCCAGAAAAGAAAAAGCAAATGAGAAAGATAAAGAAAAGGTAAAAGAAAACGGCTTTTCATAAAGGGTATAAGCCTAATTCACTTCCCACCCGCATAAAAGTATGAGCAAAATCTCCCTACCGACTATGCCCCATAATTTAACTCATTAAATTTACAATAATAAATTGAATCTAAAATTAACCGGTGCAAGGTCCTATTAAATTTTTTTAGATCTTAAATTTAAGTCTTAAAAAAATATTTATATTAAAAAAGATAATTATATATATATTTAATTATATAGTTGGTTGTTAGGAGATCTAGTAAAATTAAATCCAAAAAAAATATTAATAAACAAGCTAAACTCAAAGGATTTCGTGGGTTCAGGATACATTGGCTGTTTGGCAATAAAATTACAAAACCATAGTTTTAGGGAAAAATCAATTCCCTGACCCACATGCCAAACACACACTAAGTGGATCCACATGACTATCGATTTTTAAGACACCAAATTAAGGTTTATTTGAGACCCACGTAGGCTTCCCCTTATTGATTCTCTTGTAAAAGAAGAAACGGTCGCCTGTGGCGCTCAACCAGGAAACAAGCTAGATTTTGGTTAGATTTATAGAAAACACAGTTTGATTTTGCTTTCTTTTTCACTACTCCCTCCGTCTTAATTATAAAAATTAGATAATAAATTAAATTTATTTCTAAATATAAGACCTTCATCTATTATTTTTTCTACAATTATAAATCTTCCCTTAATATATCTCTACATAATTACATATATTAAAGAGCTATTTATTAAGAATAATTTAAATACATATGATTAGATGGGATATTTTAGAGAAACTAACATACAATTATTATAATTAATTAATTAACCTAATTTTATTGATTTATCCAACTTAATTAAATATATCTTATAATTAGAACGGAAGGAGTATTCACTTTTTATGTGTTAAAGATAAACTTTCACTATTTACTTTTATTTATATACAACTTAATAAATACCAACACATGTTGGTCTTAATAGAATGAGTTTTGGTTGTTTGAATGCGAGATCTAAAGTTTAAGTTCGTATGAATACAGAAAATAGAGAGCTACCCCGTTTGGGCCTAACAATGCTCTAATCTAACACAATTAGATAGTCATATGAGAAAAATATACCACTTAATATATATATATATATATATATATATATATATATATATTATGTGCATGATGTGCAGAGAGCAACCACCACCTCTTAATAATAATAACAGGTAGCATCAATGGTAGGAGATTGAGGGACTATATATGATTGCCCATTTTCCATCCGAAACTAAAGGTACCGAAATATGTTTAGTTAGATTATTTTTCTTTGTAGGACCAAGTAATCAGATTTGATTGTCCATTTCCCTGCTTTTTTATTTGACAAAGAAAAAGAAAGATTGAATAGAATTCATTATTAATGTTTGTAATTTTCCATTAGCTTTGTATAAAAGGGCCAGTGGAGAATACACCATCCGTCTTTTGCAGGTATCTAAAGTCCATTCAAGTGGTGGTAGTTGGTTAATTAGTTAACCATTAATGGCGGAAACAGAAAACGATTATATTGAATAGATTCCTTTATTCATGTTTTCTTCCCCGATTTAAGAGATCAAGACACAAAAGACTAGACAAAGTGCAAGGCGTAGGCACTTACAAACATAGAACAAATAATCTGAGTCACTTTTAAAGATATTATCATTAAGAGTTATTTTACAATAACCGATAAGATGAAGCATCAATTCCCAAAATTAAACAGATTATTTTTGTATAACAAGAAAACAGAATTTGGTGGAAGCAAATAAACTTAAAAAGAAATGAGCAAAAAAAAAAGAGCACAAGTAGTAAAAGAGTAATTCCTACGCGTTATTTTTATAGGCACGAAAAGGCATTAGTTACGTTCGGAAGAGATGACCCGTCATTTGCTTGAAACTATGCGAAGCTAGAAGGACGTCAAAGTCGCGTCTCACTATCACCAACAATTAACGTCTCACCCAGCGGTAAAAAAACGTTAACCCTCTATATTTATTTTAACTGTAGGGATTTTAGAACTTTCTATTTAAACATATTTAAAAAATTATTTTTTGCAAAATTAAAAATATTTTTCATAAAAAATACCCAATACCACGCCTAATTTGCGCACAGGGGGAATCAGACTTAGAATCAAACTTATATCTAGTGGTCATATGTATTATAAATTAGACTTAGATCGATAATACTTAATACACAGAGATACCGGTAGTCCTATGGAGAGAGCACAAAACTATATATTTCACAACACAAAGTGGCACACGAATATGAATGAGACAAGTTCGTAGATATAAGACTAACTTTTGATCATTGTATTTTGGGTAAACTGTCATAATCAAAAGCTAATTAAAAGGTCCAAGCAAAAGATTAATGTGTAGTCATTGGAGAGGGCACAATTCTCACCTAGATTTATTAAGGTTTGTTGTGTTGAACACCTGAGACTCATATAGAGTTGGGCTCAATTTTTTTAGAAAATATGTACAATCACCTTATCGCTCGCCGTTATCATGGATCATAGGGCAAAACTATAAAGGCCTATATATTGCTTATCGAATTATTCATTTAGTCTTTAATATAATATTTAATTAAAAATTTAATTTTAATTCTAAATATATATAAGATATATTTTTTATATTTATTAATTTTTTAAAATTAACCTTATTGATATCCCTTAACAATAATAAAGTAAGAGATGAGGTGAGGGAGTTAAGAGAAATTATTAGGGTATTTTAAAAAAAATTACGTTAACTAATTTAACTAACTTTCTTAATCTAATTAAATTAGTTAAATAAATCGTATATTAAAGACCGGAGGAGTATTTCAATTAGATTGGTGTTTGTAATCTTGTTTTACTTTGAATAAAAGAATACTACTTTTGGTAACAAAAAAATTCTTTTCCTTACATACAACTTGATTCGAACTAAGAATATTATATTTAAGGAATTCAATCATCTACTTAGTCTATCGGGTTTTCTTGATTCAACGTAGTGTGTTGTTACTAGAAATTTCTATTTTTTATTCTCAAAGGAGAGAATTCGTCCAATTTCATTACAAAAATTGCCCAGAATTTCATTATGGCAAGCATTAGAGAGACAGAGAGAGTTGCAGGTTGAATGAGAGGATGATAAGGTTCAAAAAAATGAATGATGTAGTAAAGGAAAGCGGTGTATGTCTAAAGGATGGGGACAAATAGACATGTGGCTTTATTGTTTTAATGGAGGGTGTCACTACTGATTCTAATAAAGCAAAAGCGTGTACTTGTAGGGTTTTAAAGATTGTACATGTGTAGACAATTAACCTAATTAACTAGCAGCAATCATCATCTTCTCAATCCTTTAATTGAGGGCTAATTAACTTTGGATATTTGTCTTCAACACATTAATTTCGCTTGTTTTAATATTCCATAATTATTCATACTTTACTTTCCATCTTGCTAATAAAGCGACAGCAAGTTCTTGCAGGATATTTGATTCCCTTTTTGATTGCACTGAGAGGAAAAGAAACAAAGCAGGAAATAAAGTTCTGAATAAAGAAGGGTTAATTAACAAAGTTTGGTCTAATTGGTAAAGACATAATCCACGAGGTCATGAGTTTAAATCACGCTATTGATGTAAGGACTTTATTAGTAAACTATCTATAAATATTTCTATAAGTGTTATTTGAGTTTAGAAATATACTCTGACCTTAGTAAGCTCTCGAGACCCAACTCACCTAAATTTTTTATCATAAAAAACAAAAAAAATGTTAAGGTTTAATTTTATCTCATAAATTTTCAAGTAGAAGTTATGGGGATCCAAAAGTTTTTTATATGATCATCAATATCTCTTCGGAAAGGTTAAAAGTGAGCAAAGATTCCTTAACTACTAAAAAACTAATTTTGATTGTTAACATTTTAAACAACTAAGGGAGATATTGCTCCTTTTTAACACTTTAATTTTGGGGTGATATCAATCTAAAAAAAACTTTTAAATACTGATAGCTTCTTTTTTCTAAGATAAAGTTGGACTTAAACCCAATAAAAGAATAATGTAGGGGAGATAGGGTGAGGTAGGTCAAATTTCTTACTTTGTGCACATGAAGGTTAAGCCGTTAGGCTGAAACTGTGATCAGTGAATTCTCTGAATTATAGTTCTCTTGTTTTTATATGTGAGAAAAGGCATCAAAGCATTCTGTTTCTGGCATATTCCAAAAGAGATAAGAATAGCAATAATGATGATGATGATGATGATGATGATGATGATGAAAACTTACAAAGTAGCAAGATGAAGAAAAAGAATTTTGACAAGGTGACAGACATGACTCCTGAATTAAAGGGTTTACTAGATGGGGGACTGATTAATTATGGAGAAGCCTCATTAAAATTATCGCAGGGGCTCTAACTTTTATGCCCTTCATTCATAGCTCACATGGTCAATGAGTTGTCCAAATTTCCGGTGACTATTATGTGTTTTTGTGTGTGTATTCTGACTCGGCCTTCCTTCCCTAATAAACAAGATAATTAACTCGTGCTTTATTATATTTAATTACCCTCTAAGTAAAACTACAGCTATCATTAGCTAGTAGCCTCAACGGATCTTACACTTCATTATCCTCTTTAATAAATTAAGATAAAAGTAAACACTCGCTCACACAAGATTTAACT
Source organism: Leucaena leucocephala (assembly GCA_037074615.1). Lineage (NCBI taxonomy): Eukaryota > Viridiplantae > Streptophyta > Magnoliopsida > Fabales > Fabaceae > Leucaena > Leucaena leucocephala. Next base: position 20,228,178 of record CM073523.1, on the reverse strand, counting down.
ATTTACAAGCTCGATGACTTTTATCTTTATATATTGACTATTCATCTCTTTCAGTAAGTATAATTTTTTAGTATTTAAACTTGTATTCTTCTTCTTATAGAGATAAAACCGCTTAATTGCTACGTTAATTAATAGCTTGTTTTTCTTGTTGTTACAATATTTATATAAATCTTTTTGAATGAAAATAATAAAGTGGTGGGGCTGTACAATACAACAGATGCATGCACGCATATGGAACATGAACCGCATATATTTCCAATCTCTTGTATATATATTATTAAGAAAGCATACAAATTGGAAGTTGAAAGAAGAAGAAGAAGGAAAGAAAGGCCTATGTGTGTGTGAATGTGTGATTGAAAAGTGAGGGGATTGCTGAGTAGTTTAGAAGAAAACTTGAATAAAATAAAATGAATGGGTACACAATGCTAGCTACTTTGACTTGTAATGGAGCTCATCATACGCATCTCACTGTAAATTAATTAATCAAACTTAACAGGAATTAATATATAATTTTAATGTTAAACAAAGCATCAAAGAGTTAATGCAAATCTCTCCGAGTTTGAGAAAAGAGAAAGGAAAAATGTGGGCTCATCAATATAAAATCCCAAGATTCAAGTTGGGGGAAGATGGAAAACAAAGAGAATAATATATATATAAAGTTAAAAAAATAAGTATAAGAGGGGAAATTAAATTGTGGGGGTAGCCTGGCACATGCTGGGGTTTTGTACGTAAAATTATTGAGAAGATGGGCTCTGTGTTCAAGACAGGCTTGTCTAAAAATTCCAACTTCCTAGTTAACACTTTAATATCTAATGGTGTGTTTGGATTAGCTTTTGGAGAATAGATTTTGGGAAGAATAGATTATGGAGAATAGATTTTGGGTAGAATAGATTTTGGGAAGAATAGATTTTGGGAATAAAGATGTTTGGATGATTAGTAGTAGAATCACTTTTTATATTGGTAAATTACTAAAAAGGGTATAATATGATTAAAAGTAAGAGAGATGAAAGATGATAGAGAAGAAAGAGGAGAGAGAAGAGAGTGTAGAGAGGAGAGAGGAGAGAGAAAAAGAGAGATAAGAGAGGAGAGAGGAAAGAGAAAAAGAGAGATAATAAAGAAAAGAGAGGAGAGAGGGTGTAAGAAAAAGTAAGGGTATAATAGTAATTGGATAATCCAAAATCTAGGTTTCAAAGAAAAAGCTATTTTCAGTAGCTTATTTAAAACCTAGGTTTCAAACCGAGATTTTGTCCAAAATCAATTCTCAACAAAAATTGCTGTTTGTGTAAAAATTTTCCAAACCGAGGTTTTGCCCCAGAATCCATTCTCAAACGTGGACCCAAACAGGCACTAAATTATAATTAATTAATAACGAGATTTAAATTTATAATGACTAATAAAAATTAGTTAAGATAATAAATAATCTTACTCTTATAAAAAAGAAAACAAATATTTTAATTTTAAAAAATATATTTATTAGAAAGACTTTAATTTTAATACTCACAGTTTAATTAATAAAAATTAAATTTAAAAATTTAATTATTGGAGGATGCTCTGAAAAAGAAAATGTTAAAAAAATAATAATAAGCAAAATTGAAAACTATATGATGTGAGAGGGGTGTGCTTGTGAGTCAAAAGGAGTTACTTGAAGTGTGTGTGGTGTGGTAACTACTACAAAAAGAGCGGTGATGTGTCTGCTTCTTCGTCGTGAGAACCATAAAGAGGAGCTCTCTCGCTTGTGAGTCTCTCTGCGTCACATCCTAAATTAAATATTATTAATTAGTCAAATTAATTACCACAAAATTATAATATTAGTTAATTATATGACATAATAATAATAATCTCATGCCTTTACACGCGGCGGAGTGATTGCAGGTCCACTCTCTGACTCGCTCCCATATTACTTATGCATATCTCACCATAATAACGTTACTGTAATTCAGCCCTTTTTTTTATATATTTTAGAATAGACTATCTTTTACATATAATAATAGACTCAAACTAATTAGGATCAAAAATTGAATAACTCTTTATGTGATTATCTTACCATCTATGTTTACTGCATATTAAATCTCGAATTCAAAACTCTTAATTAAATTAGATTAACTTCTTAACTAACTAGTCTAAATATAGTCTATAATTTAGCCTTTAATTGTAGATTCCCATTTTCTTTTCCTTTTTTTTTTCTTTTTTGACCAGAGATTCCCTTTTTCCCACTCTTCCCAATTATCAATTTATATATTTATACTCTCGTGAATATTATTTTTCTCAACGTGCTACCCCATTTCCCTATTATACATCTTTCATGCAGCAATATATTATATTAATTATCATTTATTCCAGAATTATGTTATTTGTGCTGCAAAAGATCCCCCTTTCTATATGCCTGATTGTGTCTCACGCATATATATTGTCCCAGTTATTAGAAAAATATTAGTGTTTCAGATCAAACCCCGCAAAAAAAAAAAAAAGATCAGACCCAGAGTTAGATTTCGAATGATATTATCCCATATTTTTAAATTAAAAAGCAAATATTATAACAGAATCAAGACATGAATCGATCCTGTTGCTTCGTTGCCACGTCAAGTCCAATAAGTAACAAGGCTAAAAATATAGAATCTTAAGTTTATAAGGAATTTTTTAATAAATAAATATTATGCCATACAGCCAAAAATATATAATTAAATTATTATTAATCTTCATTTACACGACTTTATCTCCGCAAGCAGGCCGCAAGAGAGGGCAAATATATGTGTGAATAAGTGTCGGCAGAACAAAAAAATATTAATTAGCAAATTTTCTCTGCCACGGCAAGGACGACTAATTGAATTAAACAATTCATATTTCCCAAGACTTTTTGTACGGTCTATTTTCTTTTTATGAGTTGACATAATTTTTTGCTTAATGAACAGATAATATATTCAAATTCATACAATTATTTGATTTTAAAATGGGAACTGTGCATGAATAAATAAATTATAATTCTTTTTCTACAAAAATAAAGTATTGAATAATTAGAAGGGAGTGTTGTGAACCAAGTCACGTGGAGCTCGGGAGTTTTCCAATAAAGAAGGAATAAAAAGTAGGGGAAGGTGAGAAGAGAGCATGTGATGGGGCCAATGTTTGTTTCTAAAATATGGCACGTGACCCTAGTTGGAACTCAAAAGGTGGGTGATGTCAATTCGTTTTTTATTTAATTAGTTGCATTTTTATACATTTAATTATCAAAATCTGCGTAGTATATACTTATCCCATTTTAAATATATAAATTAATTAAAAAATTTATACTCATCCAATTTTAACTTTTTAAATGTATAAATTTTTCCCCATGCTATCTTATTATTTCATATATTAAAAAAAATTGATAAAATAATAATTAAAGGAGGTATCAATAAATCATTAATCAATTTTACTCTTAAAATTTTATAATATTTAATACAGCTAAAAATGAGAAATAATTACATACTTTTAAAGTGCCACATCATCTATATTCTGATCAATTAAAATATAACAAATCAGCTGATTTAAATTATAGTGAGTACTTTCTATATTTTTTTGGAAAAGAAAAAAATTAGTCACAATTATAATATCAATATATGTAAATGAATTAGTAACAATAAATAACAATAAATATTATATTTTAATTAGTCAGAATATATATGAGGTATCACTCTAAAAATATGTAAGTATTTTTCATTAAAAAATAAGTCATGGTCAATTCGACTCAATACTTTTAATTCATTTGTCGACAAGCTATAATCACTAATTTTAATAAGTAATGTCACTTTGATTTTTGAAAAATTTTAAGTATATGATAGTGATTATTGGTAATCTCATTAACTAATATTCCAAATTTTGAACCATAAAGATGATTAATAATAATCATAAACCACTTTAATTTTTAAAAAAATTTGAGCCCTATGATAGTAAGTTAGTAATTGATCGATAATCCCATTAATTAGTTTTTTAATATTTTAAATTTTTAGCTATAATGATAATTTATAATAATCATAGATAATTAATCAATTATAACATCTTTTTTTCTACTCCCTATGCAAAATGCAATGTCTCGGAGAAATCTCTAGTTTTATATAAACTAATACATATTTATTATACATAAATAATTTAGTTAATTTTTTAATATCTATAAATTAATTATCTAATCTCTAATACAATTTTTTTTTACATTTGAGAGAGGTGTTTAAAATTAAAATGATATTTTCTCTTGTAATATTTTTCATTCCCACCATTATATCTACTATTGGGAATACTTCTCTATTCTATCGTATCCACTTATCACAAGTTACTATTTCATGGAAAAAAATGTATTATTATCGTTCCTTTTACATGTTATTGTTGTACACCATGTTCCCAATAAAGAAAGGCATCATATTTCAATAATTGATAAAATTGGTTAAAAACTTAAAAACACCCCAAGTTCGTACCCAAGTAACTAATCCAGATTACAGACAAAATCATGTCCTCATTATTAATAATAACACTGTTAAGAGGAAGTTCAAATGCTTAAACATGCTAAATGAGAATGAAGGGTGTTCATTGTTCTTTGTCTACGAGCATTATGTGTCAGCCTACAAGATCCTCTCATTGATTTCACTCTTCTATTTGCACGATTACTCATGTTAGCCTAAGATGCCACTCACAGCTAATTACTAATCACGTTAATCCACTTCATATCTCTCACACACTTGTCATCCTATTTCTATTGTCTCAACTCGCCAATCATGGCCTTCCAATGCACACGTCCTTTTTAAGAAAATAATAATAGTAATCACCGCGATGAAATGACCGTTTAGACCCTGCCACCGTTATTTCATTTCTTTTTTTTTAATTAAAAAAAATAGAAATCCGAACAGATTGAACTACTCACATTAGAAGTAGGCGTAGGAACAGTTAAACGAATGAAGGGCCAAAGACCAAGCAAAATATGGTAATAGAGAGAGAGAATAACAAATCAATAGTAGTAACAGATTAAAAATAAAAATATATAAAAAAAAAATTGCGATGTAGATTGAAAATTGCTTCACCATGAATCTTGCTATAAAAACAACCCCTTTATCCCTCACTCTCTCACACACCCTTTACCCTGCCTAGATAACCAGAGCGCCTCTCTGTTCTTCTTCCTCACAGAGCTCTCTGCTTCCATCTTCGGAGTGCAGAGAGATCTCTGTTTCCCCCTTTTCCCCCACAACTCCTTCTAAATCCACCATTTACTTTCAACAAAATAAAAATCAAAACAGCCCTTTCTCTTCCACCTCGTCATCTCACTGATCCATTATTGTCGCCGCCATTACTCTTCCCTTTTCCTTAACCATCTCTCGGCTAAAATGGACGAAGCTCAGAACAAAATTCTGATACCGGTGTCGGTCCAAGATGACATCGCCGGACAGATCAAGATGATTTGGGATGTCATAAAAGAGCCATTGTTGGTACCTCTTCTGAATGTTGGAGTGTACATTTGCTTGGCAATGGCGCTCATGCTCTTCGTCGAGAGGGTTTACATGGGCATCGTCATAGTCCTCGTCAAGCTTTTCTGGAAAAAACCAGAAAAGCGCTACAGATTCGAGCCGTTCCAGGACGATGAGGAAGTCGGCAGCTCCCATTACCCTGTGGTTCTCATTCAAATCCCCATGTTCAATGAAAAAGAGGTCCGTCTCATTTCTCTGATTTTAGTGTTTTAGTTTGTTTCTCCCAGTCTGCTATTTTACGTCGTTGTACACGGATTTTTGCGAAAGAGAATACTTCGAATTCTGCAACATTGAAGATTCATGTTTTGTGTTTCTGCATTGGCTCAGGTTTACAAGGTATCCATTGGAGCTGCTTGCGGACTCTCATGGCCTTCCGACCGTCTCGTGATCCAAGTCCTCGACGATTCCACAGACCCCGCCATTAAGGTAAAAAACAAAGGAAAAAAAAAGAAGGAAAATTAAACCAAAGGCACCCTTAATCTCTATATTCTATCACCTGCATTTCAGTGCTTCTCATAATAGTTCCTTCTAATTTACTCTACATTTTCCCTTTGAGTCCCGAGAAAACAACATAAACGAAAACTCAATTCATACATTGAATTCGTTGGCATATAGTAGTAAATCTTATAGAAATTAACAAAGAAGGGAATTGCATGGGGTGATGGCAGCAAATGGTAGAGCGAGAATGCCAGAGATGGGCAAGCAAAGGAATCAACATAGTGTATCAGATAAGAGAGAACAGAACAGGGTATAAAGCTGGTGCTCTGAAAGAAGGCCTGAAGCGAAGCTACGTGAAACACTGCGAATATGTGACCATTTTCGATGCAGATTTCCGACCAGAACCCGATTTTCTCAAGCGAGCCATCCCCTTCTTAGAGGGAAATCCCGAAATCGCGCTTGTTCAAGCTCGTTGGAGATTTGGTAATTAATTAATTTCTTCTTTAATTTCAATTCATTTCATAATAATACCTTGTCGGTGATATCTTAATCTCCCGATATTCATGATTTTTATTTTTAATCAATTTATTTTGGGGCCTTTTCTTTTTAATTGATCGTCAGCTGAGGGCCAAGTGCCTGATCATAAAAGGGTTAGCCCTAGGAGGGGCCCACGAATTTAACCCCATCAATCGCGGGTGGGCCCACCCTGATTGTCAAGCTTGTTTCCTTTACGTGCCCATCCAACAGATGAGATTACACTAATTTTTTGCTTTATTAGTTTTTTTTTGGCCGACATTTTTAATGCTAATTTTTTTAGCTTTCCCTTGCTAAACACTGCTCGTATTTAACATTGCTGTGTCGGAATGACTTAACTGCCTCTGCCCTGTTATTGAGAGAAAAGGTCACAGTCAAGACGGGGATGGCTGTTGAGGGGGGTAGTTCTGTCATTTTGACATTGAGACTAAAAATAATAATTTATCTGCAATATAGAAATAATGGAGGGAAGTGCAATCAGTGACCCAGCAAATCCAGTGGCCACGTGGTCTGAGTGTAACTTTCAATGAGGATTTAGGATTTGGATAATAACGGAATCAAAATGATAATAATGGGGAGAGTCCACAGTCCAGCACTGTGGGCACTGTGGCATGTGCCTCTGAGGTTAGACCTCCCACTGATTTGCCGACACTTCACCCATCCCTCATGCTTCTCTCACGTGCCATTTTATAGTTTGACTCACGTGACGACAAAACTTCATTCCACCTTTTAGGCTGTATGGTAGTTATTTCTCCCGCCAAGCATTCCCCTTTTTCTACGTTTTCTTTAATTTACTTACTTTAACACTACGACTCCATATTATATTTAGTCGCATCTCTTTAATGTAATATAATTTTAATTTTTCTTTTTTGAACAGTGAATGCGGATGAATGCATGTTGACAAGAATGCAAGAGATGTCTTTGGATTACCATTTCACAGTGGAGCAAGAAGTTGGATCTGCCACTCATGCTTTCTTCGGTTTCAACGGTAATTAATCAGTTACATTCATTTGGCTTCCCCTTCCGAATTCACAGAAACATTACATTATTAACTAACGCTAGTCTTCATCATCTGGAGCTAAATGCAGGCACAGCAGGTGTTTGGAGAATTGCCGCTATAAATGAAGCGGGAGGTTGGAAAGACAGAACAACAGTGGAGGATATGGATCTTGCTGTTCGTGCCAGTCTCAGGGGCTGGAAGTTTGTTTATCTTGGAGATCTTCAGGTACTGTTCCCACAAATGAATTCTATGAATGCAGCTTTTCTATATCACATTTTACTAATGATGGTTATCTTTTATTTGTGGACACTAACTGTAGGTGAAAAGTGAGCTTCCCAGTACTTTGAGAGCCTTCCGATTCCAACAGCACAGATGGTCTTGTGGTCCTGCTAATCTGTTCCGCAAAATGGTGATGGAGATTGTAAGGAACAAGGTTAGTCCTTCACAATCCTATATTATATTAAAAAAAATACATAATTCCCTTCTTGACTTGAATATGCAATGAGCCAATAAACGTTCATTACAGTGGTGAAACTGTTATCTTGTCACACCTACTTTAGGGAATTTTTATTAGGATAATGAAATCTGCTAACTTTTTTCCCTTTTGGGGGAACTTTTCTTGCAGCATGTCAGATTTTGGAAGAAAGTGTATGTTATATACAGCTTCTTCTTTGTGCGGAAGATCATCGCCCACATGGTCACCTTCTTCTTTTACTGTTTGGTGATTCCCCTCACAATATTGGTCCCAGAGGTGCAAGTTCCCCTATGGGGAGCTGTCTATATTCCTTGCATCATCACCATCCTCAATTCAGTAGGAACTCCAAGGTCTGATAAGTTTCTTCTTCTTACTTGTCATATTAAAGTTATGCATGTGGTCTTACTTTTCATAACTCCAATGTTCTGAAAACATCTGCATCATTGGCAGGTCCATTCACCTATTATTCTACTGGATCCTTTTCGAGAATGTCATGTCTCTTCATCGTACAAAGGCAACCTTTATCGGACTCTTGGAAGCTGGAAGAGTCAATGAGTGGGTTGTCACTGAGAAACTTGGAGACTCTGTCAATGCCAAGAACAACAAGACAAATGTTGCCAAAGCACCCAAAAAGCCTGCATTTAAATTTGGCGAAAGGTCAGTTCTCTTTGCAAAACCCTAAGTTACACACACACACAGATACTAAGATAAATGGTACTCCTCTAAAAAGTAGGTCTTATGTATTATTCTATTTAGTCGTGCTTGGCCTTATAATTTCAAGTTCTTTGTCTCTCTCTGCTCTCATTTCACGTGTCCATGTCACTGCTTTTGTGATTAGTTGCTTGGAGGTATGGATCTGGCTGAAACTACTGCTGGCATAAATAAATTCTATTCTCATCATCACACTTGCATTATGAGGGAGATAGGTTCGAGAGTATGTGGCCATGACTAAACAAATAATTTAATGATTGCGAGGAATAAGAAGTGTGACACTCTGGCAATTGAGTGGCTTAGTGACTTATTTTAAACTTCGTTTCAGCGTAGCAGATAAGATTCTTTGAATAGGAGGTAGATTATTTAATATCAATAGACAGAAAAGTACTTGGAGATTCTTATTTCCTCAAAACTTTTCCTTCACGGTTGCCAATAGGCAATGCTCAACCTTCAGCTGAACATTTACTGTCACTTGCACATGATAGAAGATTTGGAGAACCCCAAATTAAAATTATTATTTGACTTATATATTAATATAGAAACAAAATCAAAAGAAGGAAACCAAGACAAGAATCATGTTTTCTGTTGCTTTGTCATATTAAATGTTAGAAATTTAACATTTAATTTAAGTGGCTAATGTTGTTGTTGTTGTTGAACTTGAACAGACTAAATTTATTGGAGCTGGGATTTGCCGCCTTCCTCTTCTTCTGTGGATGCTATGATTATGTGAACGGAAAGCACAACTACTTCATATACCTCTTCCTTCAGACCATAACCTTCTCTATAGTGGGATTTGGCTATGTTGGCACCATTGTTTAAAGCTCTCAGAGCGTACATTATCTGAAGTTAGTTAGGTTTCCCCTGCTTGTGTCCATATCTTTCTAGTTCTTCAGAATACGTAGAGCAACGCGTCAGGAATGGATGATCATCAGCTAATTCATTTTCAACATGGGAAAGAGAAGTTCTTCCCATAGTTCCAAAGATTTAAGACAGATCAAAGTCAGAGAGGAGTCCTGTCACAATAAGATATCCATAACACAAAGCTTGTACAAGGACAAGGATGAAGATCTACCAAAATGTGATTCTCCATTACAGTTCTAGGCAAAAGGTAGTTGATGCTGTTAATTGTCATCATAGGTTGTTTTTGTGAGATTTTGCAGTTTTTTTTGGACCTTCTCTTTGTTAGTTTCCCTTAGTTTGCACCCAGCTATCAGGTGGGGTTGATGGGTGCACATTGTAATTCATGTTATTTTTCATTTCTCAAGGAGCGAATCTTATTTTGTCATTACTGCTGCTTCTGTTACAGTTGTACTTTGTGGGCAAGTGAGATAAATGAATGAAAGCTTGTCAATAATATATTCTTCTTCCTTGCCTCTCTCCAATATCAAAACTCATCTTCCAGTTGAACCTCAATTCACGGCTATGATCCAGTGTTATCATTTTTATCTAAACACGCGCTTCCATCCCTTCACTCTTTTGATTTGATTATTGAAGCATTTCCACATCAAGTCAAACAATTGCAATTTTTAATTGCTCAAAGGGATCTATCCTTTTCTTTTTCTTTTTTCGTGGGTACAAGAAAGAGCTGGAGTAGCATCTATTATAAAGAAAATTCTTTAAAATTGTTTGAAGGGGTTGATTAAATGGTATGGAGTCATCTGAAAAAGGGCAAAGAAAGACTGAGAAAAACTCTCCATAAAATTATTGAGCGAGATCTTTCAATTAACAATCTATTTAAAGATTTAGTAGTTAATAAAACACAATATCATTATACAATCTATATAAACAGTCATGCCTAGTAGAATAAAGTTTATTGTTATTATTTCTTTTTATGTTAGCTTTAAATTTCTTCATAGGTAAAAAAGCATAGGATGCCATCTTTTAATTTTTGTTTGTCCATAAATTTCATAGGTTGCAAGCAGGAATAAAATAAACACTTAAAGGTAAGAAATCACATGCAGATACGCATATGCCGTTTGTTCTTCTGTCAGAACCAATGTGCCAAACATAACTTGTTAATTACAACCAGCCAGTGTTGAGTATTGACAAGCTAATTGTTTGGGTGAAAAACGTACAAAAAGGTTCCATTATAAATCCTTCGTTAGTTGTGATTCACAACCCTGTTTCTTGGTTTTGACAGAAAAGTATACGCTTTAGGGTAACATCATCAATCATCAATAATATAAAAAGCAAGAAAGCTTTCATGCCTAGTCCCCTGATCATATGTAACCTGTCATGGCAAAACCCATGATTTGTCATTTGGGTTCGTTGCTTCTACCACAAGCGTCATGATCTGTGTGTCTTTTAGAGTGTGTTTGGATACTTCTTAAAATGATAGTTTTAGAGAAAAAATCATGTTTTTGAAAAAAAAACTATCTAAACACCTTATAAAATTTAATAATTGATTATCTATGCTAGAACCAAGGTTTTAAAGCTGAAACTATGGTCTTCCATTAAGCCAACTTTTTTTTACTTTTTTCATAATCTATTCTCTACTAAAATCACTTTTATCATTTTTTTAAAAAAACTATTCTCCAAAAGATAATCCAAACATGCTCTTAGTCAATTTTTCCAGTTGCATCCAGTAACCTGATGTTATTTTTCTGATATTTTTAGCATGTTAATCTTATTTATAAAATAAGATTAGAGTACTGAATATAACTAGAAAATAACATTAGGGGGTGCTGAATGCACTAATAAAATAATATTAGGGTATTAGAGATACTATAAATAAAATTAGGAGGTTAGATGCTAAACAAAAAATAACATCCGTGTGCCAGTTTTTCTTGCTTTTTTAAGTGAGTTACTGTCTTATTTGATGAGCAGAGAAGAATGCGTATGCACATGCAATCATTATCCTGCATTAAGGTATTTTAATACTTTAGTATGGTGGCCAGTTAAGTTTCTTAAAATCTTTGGAAGGGCAAATCATTATTTTACCTGTCTACTTGTTTAAACAATATGACAATCATTGCCCAGTTTATGCATTACAAACTTCCAAGTTAAGTTTAATCCCATTGTTTAAAAAAAAAATTAAAATGTCAATGAAGCAACAATAACCATTATTTTTTACATGGTATTGATGCTTGAGGAAAATCCATTAACTTTTACTTCACCCTACCCTTAGATAGAAAGTGATAGAGGGTGAGTCTAACTCTTTTTTAAAAAAAATTATACAAAAAAAAATAGCTCACATATTATTATGTTATAGTACTTAATTTAATTTCAATCACATGATCAACGGAGCATTTAAAGAAAAAAAAGACAGAAAATTGTAATTTGGTTTAAAGTGACAAGGGTAATTTCAACATCATATCTTTTTAAGATTCAAATTTTAGGATTTTCCTCTAAAAAAATCAAGTTCAAGTGGAAGGAAAAATATTTTTTAATATAAACTTGATCTATTACTAAACATAATAAACTTGTTAAAAATGAATCTCCCTCTCAAAACATATGTACCCATCTAGTTTACCTAAAAGGGCAAATGTAAAAAAAAAAAAGGAGTAATATTTCCGCTCCTTAGTATAAGAGTTAGAAAATTAATTTTGGTATATTAAAGAAATTAATTATGTTAGTTATTTATAATAAATATAGTTTGATTTTTTTAAAAGATATCTTGAATCATGATTACCCTTAGATAGAAACTCTTTAATATGTGAAATCAATAGGATACTTTGGGGAATATATTATAAATTTAGAGGATAAAATAGATTGAGATTTTATATTTAGTATTAAATTCAATCATCCAACTAACTCTTATATTAAAGACTGGAGAGAGTAGTTTTTCTTTTTAATAAGTATAAGTATCCTCCTATTAAAATATTGTGGAATACAATAATGAATTCAAACATTATTGTGAGTCCGCTAGACCTAATCCTCCTGTGGGTTACATAACGAGGAGGTTTAATTGCTGAAATATGGCAAAACCATGACGCAAATGGGTTTCTTCTGATTTTACTCTGTTCTTGCGTTTGGGCAAAGGTTCGGTAGGTATTTATTGAAGGAGCCAGAGTTTTAACGTGGACGGATATATGCAACATGTGTGTACTTGCGTTTATAACGAAGGCAGCATTCTAACAAAATTGTTTCCAGAAAGAAAGAAGATATTGGGACATCAAGTCTTACAAAAAGGGAAAAAGGGCCTTTGGGAAAATGCACTATGTATGGTAATATCAAGGGTGTGAAGAAGTTATCTTTTTCATGTTTGTTTGATCTTGTTTTCTGATTTACCTAAATTGGATCTGGCGAGCTGGCTATGTGTCGGTTGTGAAAACGCCACATATTCTTTTTTTTCTCTGGCAATCTGCAATTATAAAATAGTGCAATCAAATAATTAAGTCTGTAAGTAACTTTCACTAACACAAAGTCCATCAAACATTTAATATTCAACAATAAACTGTAGTAGTCCCTTTTGCTATATACTATTGCTTCCTCTTCAAGCAACTTCTTGCTAGTTGAATAATAATTAATTCATCATTAAAAAAACATCACATGATACTCAAGAGCGTTGTATTTTAAAAAAAAAATAGTCCTGTTCATTTTCTTTTTTTGGGTAGAGTAAGTCGAGGTATCCTCCAGTAGATAGTCAGATGCTAATCCTTTTAAAGGGTAGAGATGGTCGAAATAAATTTTACTTCTCGTAATAAAATATTTTTTTATATGCACATCCTGTTCGCTGGGAGAGAAATGGGAAGAAATATTATTAATGGGCCAGATCTTACTTAGTATTGGGGGCCGAAAACCAAAAGTGGATTTTGAAGCCCAATTCTGTGGAATACGAGTGCTACTTTGAATATTAATGATTAGTTACACATGATCATTCGCTATTGTAGCCCAACGGTTAGGATGATTGCCTTTCAAGCAATAAACCGTGTTCGACTCCCGGCCAACGGCAATAACGTAAGATTTTAGATTTTACCACCGAAAATGACACAAAAAATTAGAGAATTGCTGGCTGTGGGGTTCGAACCCACGCGCACTTATGTGCAGAAGATCTTAAGTCTTCCCCCTTAACCTCTCGGGCAAACCAGCTATATAACATTTTTTGCATGTCTATCTAATTTATTGATGAAAGAGGGAGAGTATGCTGTAGAAATCAGCAAGAGGAACAAGGGATATTTGCAAAACGGCGGTGAGTTTCATGGGTGTCAACTGCATGGTTCGTGCTCTGTACACAGGTGATGATCCAAATAGACCGGTTGGATGAACTTTCCCATCCGACTACATCGGGCTGGAAGTTGATGGATCCTCTTTGGCGGATGGAAGGTGTGGATGTGGAGGACTCCTGATGGAGTCGAATAATAGGGGGATATATGGATTCAATTGTAAACTAACCACTGTTCCCCTCGTTATTGCGGAAGTACTACGAATCTTCCGTGGGCCTTAACCTTTCTTGGGCAAAAGGGTACAGGAATATTATGGTTCAGAGTAACTGTGTGGAAGCCATCAAGCTTATCATTCGGGGTTGTGATGAAAATCATCCTTTTAAGGATGTCATTGATAATTGCTCAAAGGGTTGTTTTCCAGGACTGGCAGATCTTCTTCAAACATTTTTATCAGGAGGAGCTATCCGATGCCGACTACTTTGCAAAAATAGCCCATACTATAGAAACCAACTTTTGTATATTTGATCAACAACCACCTCATATGTATGAGGTATGAGGTGGGAATTGATGAAAGAATTTAGATTATTGTACTGTTCAAACATTATTGATTAATGAGCACTTCAGTTCGAGTCCAACAAAAAAAAAGTCATTATCAGAGATGGCTTTGTTGCAATATTTAGCAATATGATACATTAGGAAATGAGAATTTCAGCCGAAGACCGCTATAGACAATTAATGTCCAATGGCTTTCAAAAAATTCTAATACTTCACTGAGATAAAATGAAATTAAAAATTTGTGGTGAAAAGACATTGTTACCCCTTACTAAGTTTTTGTTTTATTGTTAATTTGCCCATGGTAGTTTTAGTTTCATTTCTCCTAATGTTCCTCCAGTAAAGTTTCAAAAATTTTTAGGGGCAATAAAGTGGAATTTTCCCTTAAGAAAATTGACCCTTGACCTTTTCCATAACATTTAGGAAAGCTCAGCATAATGGGCCTACAGTGAGATGAGATTTCAGAACTGTCTACCTCTTACATGATATATTTTCTTGTGGGAGCAATTCGACGTTCTTATTTATTACTTTCACATTAATTTAACGATCTGACCAACAAAATTTTCGGAGCATGCTCGTACTATATTCCCAAATAGATGAAATTAGAAACTTCGTTTTTGGGTTGAAGAACGAATAACCAACATTTAGGAATCGATTATACGCTGGCAGAGGAGAGACAGATGCCACTGAAACGGTAGCTGCAAGAGAATACCATTTTTTTCAAAAATATAAAAACCATGCGATTCAAGCATAGTTAAAAAGAACTTGCACTCTTCTTTTTAAGAGAGAGATCGGCCACATGTTTGAGCTCTACCACCAATTCTGTCAAATACTGCAAGAAATACATTCAAAAGCTTCACGACTACTAATTCCATGTGATTACCTCAATTCTCAGAAAAAGCTGTCATTACATAATATTAACTCGAAAAACATAATTCTGAAGCACTAAAGACATAAGACAAGTTGTAAATAGCTCTCAGCAACGCCAAACAAAACTTTCAAGCTCCGGCTCCCAGAAAAGTCAAAACTAAACTTCCCAATAGGTTTTACTTTACTATGGCAAAATGTGGAATAACATCTTTAGGATGCTCATGGTGATGCATCAGGCGAAAAATGCGACATGAATCAGTAGGTACTCGCTCTTACTGGCCACTGTGCTTTGCCTTATTATGTTGTTGAAGACCACTTTCAGAGTTGAAAGTCCTGGAAAAATCACAGCAAAAATTAGAACTAATCGAAACTAACAACAAAATGATACATTGGAGATCAAAGAAACGTACTTGCTGCAAGATTTGCAGGACAAATGTCCACCAGACTTAGGCTCCTTGGCTTCACTGTTAGGAGTCTTTCCCCCCTTCTTCATTGGGTGAGGAGTTGCGGTATGACCACCTTTCTTAGCATCTATGACAATATATCAATCATCAATCAATCGATCAATTATATAATAGAAAAACATGAAAATCCAGAAATTAAAAACAAAGTGACAATCGGAAATACTGGGGGGAACAAAACTAAAAAAGAACCTCACCTTTCTTTTCAGGAGTACCAGCTTTAGCTTTCTTGACAGAAACTGGAGTTTTTAGTGCAGAATCATTGGGTCTCTTCTTACTCAGATCCGGCTTCAGAACACAAAATCATACTCTTCAGCGTGCTTTATTGTATCAAAACAAAATGGGAGTTACAAGTATAACCACACTATGCTTTTACCTTCTTGGGAGTCTCCTCATCATCTTCATCATCATCACTCTCGTCATCGCTATCACTTTCCCCATCCAGCATATCCTACGATGATCAAAATTGGCAAATGTCAGGAAATCCTCAGCAAGTATAATCAGGACACAATTTTAAATTAAAAATTGAACACCAGAAAGAATAAATACAAGGCCACAACTTGGAACACTAAAAGCAGTGTTTAACTTCCCCAGAAGAACAAGATATGGAGACAATCAAGCCTCTGAAGTATCACTTTCCATAGCAAAAGCATATGACATCTGCCTATACAAATAACATAATGTGTTAAACCCACACTACTTAAAATACCTCATCAGAACCCCCATCCAAATCATCTTCATCATCAGATTCATCATCTTCATCATTCTTTGGATCAACCTTGCTTTGCTTTTTGGAATCATTAGCACTGGCAGCACTTTTTTTGGATGCTGCAATCTTAGCTAGGGCAGTCTTAGCATCAGCTTTTCCTGAAAGAAAAGGGTAATTAATCAACCCTGATTAATAAAATATAACTAACAAGAATTTCACATTTAAAGCAAGTAACCACCATTATCTTTGGCTATCACTGAGAGATCCGCTGGGAGATCCACACCCTCCTCACTATCTGTCCATGTCAAACAAACGAACATGTTTGAGCGGCCAACTTCATAAGTTAATGTAAAAATAATAACTAAAAAGAATTCAAAAAAGTGACACTACTAACCAGACAAGTCATCGAAGTCATCACCCGTGCCACAGCAAACACATCATATGTAAAGGAAAATTGATAGACTTTATAGTACTGGCATGTCAAGCCATTATGTTAATATGTCATATCATTCAAATCATAATCAGGAAAAAATGAACCACGGGTTGAAAAAAGAATTCTAATTTTGGTAGCCCTTAAATTGGATGGTTGTTGACAACCCAATAATCATAATCCAGAGGTACCAAAGAATTCAGCGGCAAGAAAATATAAGTGAAATGAACAAACGACGTCCATGGCATTTGGAAAGTTAAAATATTAAGAGATGGGTCTATGAAAATAAAAAAGTGATAATGATAAAGGATATTCTTCATCAGGAACTTCAGCTTTATATCCACAGAAAAAGACGCTCCCATTTTTTGAATTGTGGGAGAGTTCAAACTCCTTTTCCAAAACTAAGTCAAACGATATCTGGGGGAAGTTATCCTTCGAAAGGGTTCCCAAAACAAACTTTTGGTCATCGAATTTTAAGTAAAGAACCACATGTTCAGCTCCCTTATCTTTCTTTGTCTCACCAAGAGCAGCCTGCAACGACAGCATGTCATGTCAGGAGCTTTCATCGAAGACCAAAAATGTCTAATTGATTGACAACAAAGTTCTAACCTGAGAAAGATGAATGTAGGCATCAAACTCTTGAGGATCAACTTTAACAGACTCCCCAACCTTAACCTCGACACCTGTATTTCACAGAAGTTCAAAACCGCACTTCAATAAAGAGAAATCATATTCATATAGACTCAGAAAAACGAAATGACTAGTCATGAACGGATGATAAAATGTCATTTTTAGACGACACTATGTATATAAGCATCTTATTCTCACGTCAAACTTGGAGCAGGTGGCTTTCAGACAGGTAAAATGTTTCGCATAAACATCAAACACAGCTTAGACGTACATGAGATATACGAGCATATCACGTAATAAACAGAACAATGGACCAATAGAAAGAATGAGAAGCGAAATAAATGAAATGCAAGGAAGGGGGAAAAAAAGGAAATAAATGAAGCCAGAACATAGAAATACGCAAGTGGCGAAAAGTGAAACACGGGAAGAGAGAAATACCCCAGAACTCCATTGACGAACAGCGACGGAAGCACGACACGAAACGAGGGGTGCGAGGAGGGTTTTGAGAGTGAAAGGAAGCTGAAACAGAAAGAGCGGACAGCTAAATGGAGGTCGGGGGAGCTTTTATAAACGAATTGCCGCCTACACTAGGGTTTTAGTAGCACTCCCTCCCCTTTTTTTGCCCCCCACCTCTTCATTTTTTTCTCTCCCCTCTTCGGATATGAGCCGGCATCGTCCGTAAATTACATATTCGGTTATTGGGCCTCAGTTACCGTTACATGAAGAAGTAGACCTAAGCCCAAAGTATTGGGCCTTTTACTTGTTTTATTATAAACCCAAACGTTGCGGATTTTGTATTATTTGTCTTCTCCGTTTTTTTTTTTTGGAGAATATTGATATGGGGCCTTCAACTCTTTAAAGTTGTCTTCCGGTTAATATATGTATAGTCAATAAGAGTTAACACTTAAGAATATTGATATGTATAGTCAATAAGAACATTGATATGGTGCCTTCAACTCTTTAAAGTTGTCTCCGGGGTTGGTCCGAGTGGTAAGCGGCTCGGTATCGCTTAAGCGAGATCTCGAGTTCGAGCCTTGGCGTACGCAGAAAATCCTCGTTGGGAGACTCACCCACAATAGCCAAGTGCGCGACGCGGGTCAAATCCGGATGTAGTAGGAGCAAAGCTCCGGGTGGACAACTAAAAAAATAAATAAGAGTTAATACGAATAAACTCATATTTTATAAAAATATGAGTTCGATCTTTGTTATTATTAAAAAGAATAAGTGATCTCGTAAATTCCTCCAATAAGCGTACTCTAAGCCCTATGACTATACCCTAGTCTTGGTGGAAGACTTATGTCAAACCTATCTAAACTTTTTTATATCAAAAGATTAACATCTATGTATATGATATATAAAAATGTGTATTTTTGAGTCATACATAGTAAACAAAATTTAAACTATATATTAACATTGATCAATCAATCAATAATAAAATTTATTCTTAAAATATTATAATATTTAGGTTAGTTAAAATAATTTTAAGTCGATTTGACTCAATATTTTTTATCATTTATCTACAAGCAACAACTAATAATCTAAATCAATAATCTCAATTTAATATTTAAAAATTTTGGAATCCTATAATAACTAATTAATTAGTAATTTTATTAAATAATTATATAATATTTCAAATTTCTAATGATAGACTTAATACTTTTAATTCATTTGTTTATAAATTGCAATCAATAATCACACATTAATCTTTAAAATATTTTAACCCTATGATTGTAATTAATTAATAATCATATGTTTTAAATTTTTAACCTATGATAATTCATAATAATAAAAAAAATACTTTGATTTTTAAAAAATTGTAAACCCCATAATAATAATTAATCAATAATTCAATTAACTAATTTTATTATGTCAAATTTTTAACTGATAATTCATAATAATTAGTAATAATTAATTAAGTATAATATATTTTTTTTCTGTTCTGCACAATCGTACAGAAGAAATATTTGGCTTTAAATGGCATATTGTGAGCCGTGAATAAAATATTGGGTCGAATCTTTGTGACCCAAAAGTGACTTTAAATGAGAAAGTTGAATAAACTGGATATTCGGGTATCTATTTATGTATCTATTTGTTATTTTTACAAGTTTAGTTATTCCTATAAGTATAAAATAATCCAACAATGATATTGCACTTGTTTATGTTTTTAAATAGTTTTATAAAATTGTTTTTAAAAAATAAGTTTTGAAAAGAAAAAACAAAATATCTATTTGATTACTTATTCTAAACAATTGCATTTAAAAACAAAAACAAAAATTTATTTTGAAATATTGTTTTTAAAATTAATTTAGAGAACTAAAAAGGAGCGAGAGAAAATAGAGCAAGAAATATAATCGGGCGTGACCGCAACCAAAAGTAAAAATTAAGAAAAATAACAAAACAGAAAACAATAAAACAATGAAAAAGTTGTTTTCAGTTTTTCTTAAAAAAACATATTTCTATTTTTTTTTCAAAACACCTAATTAAAAATTTATAACTAAATAATCTTTTTTGCTTTTAAAAATAAAAAACTGTTTCCAAAATCAGAAAACATACAGGCGCATAGATTTTAAACTACATAGAATAGTATTTAATTTGAAGAAATATGCTGGCTATCTCTAGCAAACAGTCACTCTTTCCCAGATGAAAATGACCCATTTTAAAATGAAAACCATTATTAAAAATTTAAAATACTTGAAAACTACATATTTTAAACCACACTGTTACATTTACTTTTTCTCTGCATCTGCAGACAAACCCCAGTGAAAGTGCTTCTCAGATGAGAAAAGAGAGTCATACAATAATATAATACAATCTAACGCAAAAATGTGACAAAATGTAAACTGCATTTCCACACGGTAGGAGAGAAAACAGCGGTAAGATAAAAGCTGCATAAATTGCCTGAGCGACTGATTCCAGAATCTATTGATTTTGGCGTATTGATTGCTTTAAAGTGAAGGTAGATTATTGAATCCTAGAAGGCAGTAAAAATAGCTTGTGTAGGATGAAGATAAGATACAATTATTGCTCAAGCACTAACTAAGAAAATAAATTTTGCGTCCCTTGAACTGAATTAACATGACAGAATCTATATGCTTAATCAATAAAGGAAACACATAGCTACGCAGATGTTCGTGTGAGTGGCAATCACAGCATGAAATTAATTTGAAGTTGATCCAAGCCAACCAATGGTCACTCTGTCAACCTCTCTGGAGCAAGATGCAAACGGCGTCGTCGCACTACCCCCACTGCTATCGGCAGCTTCCAGGCTTACGCTGCTACACTTTCGGGGGCACAGAAAGAAGTTTCTAGATCCAAGCTCTATTAGCTTCTCCTCCCTCTGCAAACCTGATCACCATACCAATCTCACTTACAATCATAACAACACTAAAACCGCAGGGGAAAAAATCAGGGAGATAAATTGACAAGGCTCACTTTCCAAGCTAAACTGCGAATAATGGAGGTCAAAATAGGAGGGGTCCGTGCTCGGCACAACTGGCCGGCGACCTTCCTTCACGTACTGCCGCAACGTCGCCGCCACCAAATCTTTAACCGTCGACTCCGGCGTCAATATGACCTGCACCGGCCCGAGGCTCCCCAGCATCGTCACTTTAAGCAGCAATTTCGGCGGTACTCGTGGAAGATCATCAGGCAGCGCCGCGGTAATTACGCTGCCGTAGGATACAAGGTCCGGCACGGTCCTAGGCCGGCGAATTTGGGACGACTTGGTAGATGTCGCGTTCATACCCTGCAGAGACGACAAGTTCCGGCCGCTCCGGTGAGACATGGTGGAGGCAACAAGTTAAATAAAATACGCCGACGGACAGAAACTTGAGAATTTTCGAAAGTGTCTTTGGATTGGAGCCCGAGGTTGATTAGAAATCAATCGGCTGTATTAAAAAATCTGAGGCGAGGGAAGACAAGAGCTGCACAAGAGCTTCGGCTAGGAGGTTGAGGAGACGCGGGGGCGAACATAACCAGAAGGATAAAATCGTAAATGAGCAGACGAATAGAGGAGGGCGGAGAAGGCGAATAAAATTTAGAGGGAGGAAATGACGGAGAATGTGGCTTTATAAAAGGAGGAAGAGAGACAATGAGGGAGGGAGGATTTTTTGTTGGTTTGGTGGCGAGGACCGAGAGATGCAGGCGTTAGGAGGGAGGATTTTTTTTGTTTGTTTGGTGGCGGGGACTGAGAGATGCAGGCGTTAGGAAGGATTTTTTAGCATTTAAATTGAATTTAATAAAGCAAGAAGAAAAGGGAGGTTGAGATCATGGCATTAGCGTGAATACATGACACGTGTGTGGAGTGGATTGATAGATGTGCGGGATGATGACATGTGGGGGGTTTGTTCTGAGCACGTGTCGGAACAAGAGGCTTCGCGATGGTTCGGGTGAGAGAGAGGATCCAGTGGATGATGGTAATATCCCAGATTTTCTGACCTCACCCTATAGAATAGACCGGCCTTACGTGATCGCCTCCCATCCACACTTATCATAATATTATCAAAAATCGCTGCCCATTATATTGCATAGATGCTCACATCCGCACGAATTTTCCTAAATCCCTTGTTTGTTCAGCCCTGTAGAAAGGCTCTAATTACGAGCACTTCTCTCCGCCGTCTCTGTGACTTGCCACATGGCAGTGATCCAACGGAATCATGTCTTATTCTATAAGAATAAAGATTTATTTCAACTTTAAATATAATATGTAAATTTATTTTATATTATTTTTATCTAAAATATTCTATTATTAATTATATATATTAAGATAATTACAAATTAAAAAATAATTTCAGATATCACCTCATTTATATTATAATTAATTAAAATATAATATTTATTATAATTTATTATCAACAATTTATCAATATTTATTATTATTTTAATTGTTAAGATTTTTTTCTTTTCTAAAAAAATAGATGATGCCAATTAAAATTTAAACAAGGTGATTTATTATATTTTAATTATTTAGAGTATATATGAGGTGATATTTTGAGAGTATATAAGTATTTTTTATAGTTTTAATATATATAATTAAAAAAATAAATTTAAAAAAATAAAAATAATTTTATTATAAATAATTAATTTAATTATTAATTATTATTTTTAATATTTATTAAACATTAGAGGTAGGATTAGACAAATAATAGAAGATTTGATAGGGTAGAGCTTAGGGATGTTCATAAAGCCCGCGACCTGGTATGTCCATCCGAGCCCGCGAAAAAATAGCCCTGCCCAGCCCGATAAATATAGGGCAGGGCTGGGCATCGGGCTGCAAAATGCAGCCCATGCTTTTTTTGGGCTGGGCACCGGGCAGAGGGTTGCCCTGCCCTGCCCTGCCCATGAGCACCCCTTTTTTTTTATTTTTTTTTATTTTTTTAGTAGGTGCTACATTTAGAAGGGAGAATATGATAGTTATTGGTGACTAAAGGGTCATTTTAGAAATATAAGTAGTTAAGTACGTAAGTTGCATCTTTTTATATTTATAACTACATTAATTTTTTTA
The DNA here is from genome assembly GCA_037074615.1 of Leucaena leucocephala. Taxonomy (NCBI): domain Eukaryota; kingdom Viridiplantae; phylum Streptophyta; class Magnoliopsida; order Fabales; family Fabaceae; genus Leucaena; species Leucaena leucocephala. The sequence goes on along the minus strand of CM073523.1, from coordinate 20,205,274 downwards.
ACTTTATTAATCATACTATGATTACATTACAAATTATAATTATTTATTTTATTTTTTTAGATACTTCATCCTTGTCAACATTTGGGAAATTGATGTAAAGTTATAATTATAAACTACTTAGACTTCAAGATTTTTTTATATACAATGAATTTCAAGACTTTAATTATTATCTTTTTGTTACCTTATTTTTAGTGGATTACAGATATTATTTAATTCTTGAAGACATATGAATATGATATTATTTTAGAAATTTATAATTGCAAATTTTTTTCACAACATGAGCATGACATCACAACTTAGGCATGCTCAGCCCGCCCACGCCCAGCCCGCCCATGCCCAGCCCAAAATGGTTAGAGCTTTTAACGGGCAGGGCCGGGCATCGGGCTGCAAAATGTAGCTCATACTTTTTTTGGGCAGGGCACTGGGCAGGGGAGTCGCCCTGCTCAGCCCTACCCATAAACACCCCTAGAGCCCTCCCACAGTTCTCTCCGACATGAGTGACGTAAGTGATGTCACTCCCTTGTTTAATTATTGGAAGTGGGGTTTGGCTGCAAATGAATTCCTATACCATAAAAGATATAACACTGGTATGTAACAACAAATAATAATCGTTACCAACAAAAAATTATAACTGTATCAATTATTTTGTAGTAGCTATAATAAATTATTATGAATATTTAATTATAAATTATTATAATTTTGTGCAAATTTTAATTTTAATCTACTATTAAAAAAATATTTATAATGACAGTTAAAAATAATATTTTATAGTAATTTTATCAACATCGTAAATTCTACTATCATTATAAATATATCTTTTACAGCGATAATTGTTATTAAAGGTAACCTTTCGTAACAGTTTTCAAAAGATAACCTTAATTGTTTTTTTTTTTTACTTTCCTCGACTTACACCCACTATTAATCACCTCAGTCATATTTATCAAAAGCATCAAACTAGATTTGGAGATAATAAGTCAAAGCTCTGGTAAAAAAACTAAAGAGTCATAAGCTTCTTCCATTAAAACTGTTCAAACTATTTCCATCAACGTTTTTTTGTCGACACTCACTATTAGTCATATGATCAGCCTCACTAAAAAGTTAAAGATCTGGAGAAAAAGTTATAGATCTGACGAAAATATTGAAGATCTAACAAATTTTTGCTATTAAAGCTTAAAGCTTTTCAAGATCACGATGTATTATAATATATAAACAACAAATGAAAAAAAATCATGGCCAATTTTTGTTATATGATGTATTACAGTTTATAAATAACAAACAGCCGAAAAAACAAAAAAAATGTATAAATGAAGAAATTAAGCGGTGATTTAAGATTTTTACAATAGAGAACGACGATAAAGACAACAGAGAACGACATTAACGACTGAGATATGAACCAAAACTAAGGGAAAACATCTGAAAATAACATTCGTCAAAGTCTGTGGTGATAAAAAAAATAAACGAAACTTTATATGGATATAAAAAGTAAAACTAAAATTAAAATGAGGTTCAGAATTTTTAAAATATTGTAGAGACTTTTTACGTAAACTGCCATAAAAAATCTCAAAGACTTATAATCGTATTTTTTATAAAAATATTATTAAAAGTTTCACTTGATTACTTTTAACGTATTTTTTATAAAAATTGCGATTAAAAATTTCGAATGATAGTTTTTATAAAAGTTGTTATTAAAAAATTTTAAAATTAAATTTATTTATGTAAATATTATAGGTATTTTATCACAATTTGTTTTATAATTACTATGAAGTAATACTATGATAAATAATTTTTTTAATAGTGATATCTGATTTATTACAAGGAAAAACAAGTTTTTAAGTTACGTAAGTGAGAAAAAATAAATAGTGACCAAGCACGATGATGCACCTGTATATAAAACTTCAAATTGATTTGAAAAATCAAGGGTCGGCACTTTGGGTTGTGACCATATGTTGACGAGGGTTAAGATGTAACTATCGTCATGATTTCATTGGCGACCACAAAAAGGACAAATGTTACTCTACCAGGGCCTGGCTGCTTAACATGCGAAAGGCCATACCCTTGCCATATATGGCGACAATTACAAACCTTAAGGACCACGTTGGGAGGTCCATTATTAATAATAGTTAAAATTTCAGGAATTATAATTATCTTTTATAATATAAGTATATTTTTTAAAAATTAAATTTGACCCACAGAGATTTAACAAAATCTTAGACTGTCATACCAACTTTATGTGGATAAATAATTTTAGGGTCATAAGTAATTCTTAATTAACTTTAAAACATGTAAGGCTCACAAGTGTGATTCTCTTCCTGTAATAAAAAAAAAATCATCTTCTGGACCTTCCATTGGCCAAAAAGCCACGTTAACTTTTATTCTTACATTAAAAGGCCCTTCAGAAAGTTAACCTCGGATGGAAATTATATATTTTTTGTGCGTTGGATATCATTTTCATGCTGATCTTCCTGTGTCATTCTATTTTGGGAGAATGACACGCAGAGACCATTACTATTTGTGAGAGAGAGAGAGAGAGAGAGATGGTATATAGTCTCATAAATTAAAATGGTATGATATATACTTAAAAGAAATTCCCAGAGAACGATTTGAATTAACTGAGAACGAAGATCACGGAGTCGGCAGGACCCATAAGTTGGGGGGACCCATATATAGAAGAAGAGTGGGAAAAAGTTGCCTACAAAGGATCATGCGAACACAAACTTAAGCACGCAAGTTCAATAGATGTGTGTGGTGCTCATATAGAGATCACATTCACTTCATCCCCGAATTTAGAGTACACTGTATAAAATATTTTTTTAATTAAAATTTAAATTTTAATTCGTTATATTGTGAATAATTAATTTTTTATTAAATTTAAATCACATTGATTTTAAAGTGGCTTTTTTATGTGAAAGAGATAAGCAAAGATCAGGAAGCTACTGCTACAAATCTAGCATTTGAATGGCTAATATTCTCAATGCTCCCTTGCATGTGTAACGTGTGTGGCCTATAAACGCCCTCTAGGGTAAGGTGTCGGCCCCAAATAAAATCTTGCTCTTCAAGGAAACAAACAATACCCATGGAAAGTACTACACAAACAATGAGGACAACGTACATGAATTGCTCGTCTTCACCATTTTTACATATGCTCAGATACCCTCTTATTAAGGGTAATTGGTGGGGCACCCTTTATACAATTAATACCCTTTACTAATATATCTCATTTCTATTTGAACTCCTTCGTCTAAGCTTTTTTTATTGTTAAAAAAATACTTATTATAATATTATTTCACGATTGTTATAAATAAAATTATCGTAAAAAAATAATAACATTTTTATAAATAAATTTTATTTTAAAATATTTTTTGCTATAGTTTTTATTATAATTACATACTTTTAATAGTAGTTATATGAAAAACTACTATTAACAACATTTAAAATACTCAGATAGATTTTTAACAGTATTTTTTTAAAAAAATTGCTATTAAAAATAAAAGTCTTTTGAGGAGAGATAAATAAAGAAATAAAAGAATGTTTGAATACGAGGATAAACTTAATTTATACGAAGGGAGTGAAGTGAGAGAGAGAACAATTAATATAATATAATAATAAAGTAAGGCCTGATGCATGCTTTAACAATGAATATGGTAGCAGTTAAGTGACGCATGTTTTAGGGTCAAAAACAAAATAATATAATAGTAATAATAATATAAATAAAAAGATAGGAGACAACAATTAATATAATATGGTTTTTAAATAGCTCAACCGTATTAAAATATAATATAATTTTTTAATATAATATGCATTCAAATAGCTCAAGTATTTAATGACCAATTTTAAAAATTGTTAAAAATTTAAAATTTTTAATCTAATTATAGTTTTATTTTTATTTTATTATAGCCATTTGAGGTTCCTATTTTTAGTGCATATTTCTGTCATTTTTGTCATCACGTGAAAGGCGTAAATTATCATTTCATTTTATTATTTTCTCTTTATTTTTTACTTTTTGATTATTTATTATTTATAAAATGTAATACACCACATGTGTTATTATTTTTATATTAAAAATTTATAAGTTTTATTTTCTATTTGTCATCTTTTTCTTTAATCCTTCAATCTCGTATTTGTTTGAATCTCTTCATCATTGTGTCAAAAGGAGCTTGAAAAATTACAATAACTAAAACTTTATAGATCTTCAATTTTTTTGTCAGATCTACAATTTTTTTTCTAGATCTAGTCTAATATTTTTAGTGAGGCTGACCATGATGGTTAAAAGTGGGTGATTATATATAGACCCTATAGGAAGGAGTTCAAAGAGTTTCAATAGAAGAAGTTTCTAGATCTTCAGTTTATTCACTAGATATGATTTTTTCTCTCTAAATCTGGTATGATGTTTTTGATGAGTGTAGTCGAAGTGGCTGATGGGGGACAGGTTGAGAAAAATTAAAAAAATTCAAGCTTTCCATGGAAAGGTTACCTTTCATGACATTTTTATGTAAAAACTATTGTAAAAGGTTACCTTTTACGATAGTTATAAAACTGCCATTAAAAGATATATTTACAATGGCAGTAAAATTCATGTTGCTCCGAAAATTGGGATAAAATGCTATTTTTAATTGCCGTTAAAAGTTTTTTTTAATAATATTTATCACATATTATTATTTAAAATTTTACATGTATAATTATTAGTTTTTGAATAAATTCCAGCAAATGAAAGAGATTGTGTGTTCTGCTGGTACCAGTCCGATGAACAAAAATTTCAACTCTACCCTGTCGTGATTGTTCCTCTTCCATTACCACTCCGATGACCCTCTAGATTAAGGGAGCAATTTCATATCCTCGCATGTATAGAGGAGCAACTTCAGAACCCTAAATCTTTTATTCGCTCTTCCTCGCATGTAAATGGGTTGACATCTATGAACCCTAAATACGAAATTGCTTTTTGCTCTTCCTCGTTCTTAATCTCTTTCATTTGTTGGATTTTTTTTTTAAATAATTACATATAGGTAAAATTTTAAATACTGTCATATAAATGACGTGAAAAAGAAACATTTTAGGCGGAGAGGTTCTAACAAAAGTTTAAGGTATATTACTAGTATATCTTTAAATATTTTAAGATAATAATTATATTATTAAAAATATCCTTTTTTTTAGTAAAATGTTCAATCTTGAAATGATATATATATATATATATATATGCTTATTATCTTTGTTTTTTGGTAAAATGTTCAATTTGTCTTTTTGACAAGTGTCAACTATTTCCTTCGACTTTTGAATCATGCAAGGCCCATTAACTCAAGCTTTCGGGGATATCATGGCAGACGTAAGCCGGATAAAAATTCCCCCCCCCCCCCTCCCCTCCCCTCCCCTCCCCTCCCTTTTTTTATAATCTAGAGATTAATTCTTTTAAGATATAGAAATCATCAAAATAAATTTTATCTCTTATAACAAAATATTTTTTATACATACAACTTAATTCGAATATAAAATATCATATTTAAAAGATACAGTTATCTATTAATTATGTTAAAAAAGTTAAAAATATCTAGTTTATCCCTTTATTATCCAGGATTAAAATGGATGTACCTACTATCACATTGGGGCTTGTTTGGTTCAATTCTCATATCCTTAGATACGGTAATACAATGCGGTAATGTTTAATACTAATATATGTTTGGTATGTTATTAAGAAAATTGAGCAAAAAATTATTTTTTACAATTAATAAAAAAAATAACAATAAAAAGCTTATAATGCCCCTCAATCAAAAAAGAAAAACTCTTTAATTTCCTTCCCATATTCATCGGTGATGGCAGAGGTGGCAGAGAGGGTTGGGGCAACACGGTGGTGGCTAGAAGGAGATGACTCAAACAAAAACAAAAACGAACTTAAAATACACATGTGACTTTTTCAAACATGTGATAAGTGGTAATGAGTATTCAGGTCTAGTTGGATAAAAGTTTAGAAAATAGTTTATAAAAAAAAAATTTAGACAGCTTTTTTAAAAAAAAATTGTTTATAGAAAAACATAATTTTAAATAAATAAGTGTTTGAATAATTATTATTAAAAAGATTTTTGTAATTAAAAAATTATCATAAAAGGTATGATTTTATTAAAAATAGGAGAGATGAGAGATGAGAGATGAGAGAAGGTAGAAGAGAGATATGAGAGGAGAGAGAGGAGAGTAAGTAGAGAAGAGAGAATAGAGAGGAGAGAAAGTGTAAGAAAAAATAAGGGTAAAATAATAATGGAATAGTTTATAAACTCTTTTACTATTCTAGAAATTAATCTCAATAGCTTATCTAAAATATTAGTTTTAAACTATAATTTAGTCCAAAAATTCTTTTGGATAAATATTACTGTATGTTTTAAAATTTTTCCAAACTAAAATTTAGACAAAAAACTTTTTTAAAAACGCGGTTTAGATACTTTCCAAACACACACTTCATATAAGGAGAGATATAAAGAGGAGTTATCAAATTTTGGGGGACCATCATTATCCCGCAATAAACCATGTTACTAAAGTAAAGAGCAACCAACCATTCATTTCTTATAATAATGCAATCATCAGTACTAGAAATTTACTCTTAGCATAAATGGCCTAGCCTAATTTATGTATTCAATACAAGGAAATAGTAAGTCATACATTTTATAAATAAGGTTGGTTACGTTAGATGCATTGTATGATACTAACTGTCATTAAAATTGAAATCTTATATTAATTAAATAAATTTTGAAATAAATCTGTGGGAGTCTTTTTTAACGTTAGAATTTTGATAAAGACGACGCTCCTCATGTCTCAAGTTATTATCCACGTGACTGGTGAGTTGGGTTTAACACTTTTTTTTTTAATAGGAATCAATTATATTATATTATGAAGAAAAAATAAAATGCTCAAAATACAAATTTAACGGGGAGTTCCATGGAGAAAACCTCCTCTTAAACAAAGAAGTATCAAGAATAAAAACAACACGGACAAGAAATTTTAAATAGGAATAAATTAAATGTCATAAGCCAACACTAGTATAAAAAAAAGGTTATATTTTTATAATATTATGAAGAGTTTTAACGTTGTTAGCTAAAAAATAACGTTATCTATCTTCAAGAGGATAAAGGCGATGGAAAAAAGGCTGAGAAACAACTTCCCTTTAGAAAAAAGCGACATTGTTTATACTTTCAACCAACGTTACAAGTCAAGTTAGTTTGAGTTTTAACCCACAAGCTCTCATATTTATAGTTACACTCTCATTTTTTCACAAAGCCTTGTTGTGGCCCCCACCCTTGCACCTCCATCAAAACTTCATCCTCAAGTCGTTATCTGTGTTTCCCCAACATTTTCCGCCTATCACCCCCTCTGTTCACCTTTGACGTTGTTATTGTAAGTTTTTGTAGTATTTTTTGCTTTTTATATCGTCTAGTTGTATCTTTTTTAGATTTTGTTGCCCTCCATCTCTCACAAAATCCATTGCTACAATGTCTGTAGATCAGGGCTTCAAACTAAAGAAGAGAGATATATCTTTGATCTCATCCCCAACAACAAGAGAGGTAGGTTTAAAATAATTCTATGGATTTCTCTACTTTTCGACTCTCTCTCGTTCATTGACTCTCTCCTCCTCCTTCCACCGTTTCTTTAGGCATTGACGTTCTTCCACTATTTTTTATTACTAATGTTCGTAGATCTGAGTTTAAAAATAAATATGAGAGACATATTTTCTATTTGATTTGGATTTTTTTATTGTAAAGCTTAATTTTTCGTCAATTATATAAATTTAAAAAAGACTTTTGACGTCGATTTTGGATTTTTGATGTCGTCGGTTCAAAACCAACATAAAAGATAGACAAAATAACGTTGTTGGCTTCTACATCCATTTTACAACGGACATTAAAAGTTTTACTTAACTGATATTAAAAGTTTTTCCTGTAGTAGTGGAGATTATTCTATGATGCACTCAAGAGCCTTCTTAGATTGAAAAATTTAGAACCCATAAGAAGAAGAATAAGATGGAGTCGATGAAAGCTTGATTTCACACTTGCCCATTGTCTCTTCAAGGCAAGTAATCAAAATGTGGCACGTGAAACAATAGCTGTCAAACTACTGCGACCACACAGACTGGATGCATGCACATACCCACACAACCATGCTAACCATTTATTTGTAATTACAATATGATTATTCCTTCCCTCCATCTATCATTTAAGAAAAAAATAAAATTAATTTTTTTATTCTCCAACTTTTCACTTCCTTATGACTCAACCGTTTAACTATCTATAACTCAGTTTGACCTAGTCCCTAAATTTTTGATTTGCTTCTACCTCAATATCTAAACTTTCTACTTTTTATTTTATTATTCTTATCATCTTCAACTCATTTTGAGTCATCCTATGTGGTAAGAATGGGCTTCCAAGTCAGCTCTATGTATCAAAGAAGGGAGACTGGAGGAGAACACGTGGAAGAGGGAAAAAAGATGAGAGTCAAAGTTATAGAGTCATAGTTAAGGGACTAAGTTATAAGAAAATCAAAAATTAAATGACCAAAAGATTCATTTTTCTTAAATTATCTATACAGTACACGGGTGTATTTATTATTGTGACTTAATTATTAAATTACTTTATTTACTAGTTGATTGCTATGACATGTTCTCATAATTATCAAGAGTAGTAAATTTATAAATATTAAAAATTAAATTGTATATTGCTTTCAAATAAAAATTTACTCAATCAGTCATCCTCCAAAAGTTATACAATAAATAAACTTTAAGATTTTAGAATTTTAAACAATAATTATAACATTATTTTCTAATTTATATCGATACTTATAGATAAACTTTAAATATCACCTAAAATTTGAAAAATATTACGTATTATTATTTGGAGAAAAATTATATAATTATCTTTATGTATTTAATATATATTTGTCCCATAACAACTAAATTTTAAAGTATATTAATAACAAAATTTGTTATAGAATAAAAGTTTATAAAAAAAGTTGACTTAATTGGGAATAAACATCTTAAATATATAAAAAGATGGTTCATATCTATAAATATAATTCTAGAACATACTAATTTACTAATTTAGGATCACGGTTGTAGCAATAGATACTATGTCTTTTTATATATATATATATATATATCAAAATCAAATATACTTGCGTGGGTGTAAAATTATATCGCTAAATCTATCAAAGGAGAAATATATTCAATTTTTATTATTTCATTTATCAATTTATGGTATAAAATTGTTTATTTTATGTAAAACTCAGGAAAATGGGAAAATACTTTTATAACAAAAGATATCTATATATAAACTAAGGCGCTTTATCCCAACCAGATGAAGATAAGTAGATTTTTATCCTTATATTGCTTATTTTGTACGTCTAGTTTATAATATTACTTTTAAATATATTTTTAAATTTAAATTTTACCCATTTGGCAAAATACATTAATTATATATATTTGCGCATCCAAATCATCACTTCTTATTATTATATGTTCAACGTACTTATATGAAATTAAAAATATTCTATTTATATTCAGATATAAATAATTGTTAGCTATCATCCATATTTTGAATATAAAGGAAGATTTGGAATCCTCATTGATAATTGAAGAAAATAGTTAACAATAATAATAGTAATAATTAATAGCATAATAAAATTCACTTAATTAATAGGTATTGCTTCCATTTTTAGTTATCTAGAATATAAATGTACAAGTAAATAAAAGTATAGATAACATAATGATAAGTGTATTAATTTGTTCATTATTTCATTAAAAAGTATAATATAATAAGAGATTTATTTGCCCATGATTTTAAATTTAGAGTTACTTAAAACTTGAAAAGATTATAAGTATATAAAATATTATTAAGATCTTTAATATAAGATATATTTTATAGTATAAACTATATCTTATATTAAGGACTATGAGAGTATAATTTTAGGGAATGCATGAATAATAAGATACTATACTATATTATTCTATGTTAGTGAAATAATAGATAAATTAAACCCTTATAATATACTTAAAAGAGTAATGCATAATATCGATGGCGATGTATTTAAATATCTCTATTTTCAAAACTCCACCTAAGGAAAGTTTCAACAAGTTGGGACACAGGCAGAGTCACCCAAGATTTGTTCAACGGTCTTTTCCATTCTGAACTCAAAGATTTTTTTTAAAAAAAACAAAAAACATATTCGTTGCTTCTTCATTTTTTTTTCAATTATTCTCTATATAAATCTGATCTACCCCTTATGCCAATATTACAAGTATAATTTTCTTCCTTTTTATCAATATAATATATATTATATTATATCATGAGAAAATTGTATTTAAGTAACATATAAGAAATTTAATTATAGAGAAATCTTAGAAAATCATCAAACGATTATAAAATTTTAAGGGATTTAAAATTAATTTTTTTAAATTATGAAATTGCCCTCTAATTGTTATTTATTTTTTTGTGAGTTGTCGTTTCTTTTGTTTAAATTATTATTTTTTTATGGAGTTATTATTCTTGTTGTTTGAGTTATTTTTTCTTAGAGGCAGTTCTGTCATTTTACAATTCAAAAAAATTAATCATCAGCCCCGTGAGACTTCATAGTTATTTGATAAATTTACAAAAAAAATTATAATTATATTTTTTATATGAGGCTAAAATGTAATTTTTTTATATTAGTGCCCGTTACATTGATCATTTCCGAGATTAAATAAGAAAGTTTTGGAAATTTAAACAGAAAGATTTTTCCTAGTCGCTCCGCAGCTTTTCTCTCTCCCGTTCCTAGACTGTTGGCTTCGGGTTTCACCACTAAAACTTCCTCCACGGCCTGCATCGCCACCGGTAACGGAATCTGAAGTTAGAAGCCGATGTGGGTGAGAATAATCCCAAACCTTCATTATGTTTTCCCTTCATCTCTTAACTATTTCTCTTCTTCTTAAAAAGCATTATTTCAGCAGTTCATAGCGTGTGTTTGATTCTCTCTACTCTCATCATATCCCTTTTGCAGGATTTTTTTTATCGCCTGTTTTCGCTGAAGGCTAACTAGCTTATTTTTCCATCGTTAGCTTTCCAATATATTTTTTTGTGCTTGAATTCTCAACTATGACTCTTTCCTTGAGGCCCAAGCTTCGTTCATCAGATTTATTTATTGTTTTGTTTCCATATTCCTAAACAGTTGATGAACGTTTTGGCATCCCAAATTTTTGGACCCTCTTATATTATTGCAGTTCCTTTAATTTTGCAGTGCTTGCTACTCAAGATGAAGCCCTACCGGCTTTAGTGCTATGAATCATATTCCTCTGAATTTTGTTTCTCCTTAATTTATTTTGTTAATTGAATATTAAAAATTAAATTTATTTAAAACGAGGGATAATATAGTAAAACAGAAAACAACTGATATTTTATATTTTTGTTTGGTCAAAATATAACTGATATTTTTATTTTTGTTTTAAAAATATAACCGTTTGACATTCTGTGTTTCAACCGTCTTATTTAAACTTTGAAGACTGTAGGCCGAAGGGATTGACGGTCTCTGATCATTTAATTCATCATTTAATTTTTCCTTTGTCAACAGAGTCGCAGCATCCGACGATCAAAGTATATGATTTCACAAATTCTTCTCTTATCTCCAATTTCGTGATATAGCTCAGCTTGTAAATATTTCAAGTGCATTATTTTGTTGTGTTTTGGTGTGAACTTTGTGAGCCTTGAAGAAAATTTTTGATTCATGCAATTGTGATTCTAGAAGATTCATTGTATGAGAGGAAAGATGGCCAGAGCTATAGTTCCACAGTTCGAACAGATTTTTGAGACAGAACCAGGGTTGAAATTATTTTCTGTTTTGCGACTCTTCAAATTTCTTTCAAAGTTTCAGTAGATTTTTTTTTGTAAGTTTTGGTTTTTGCTCTTAGTCTGAGTAAGTTCATATTGAATTTTCCAGTGTTTCTTAAATTTTGTTGGATTTGTTTTCTATGAGTGAAATCTGATAAAAGAAAACCAAACAAGGCTGATGAACATTTTCTTTCAAATGAAGGATGTCATCCTTAAATGTCTATCAAAGAAGGAGAAAGATGAACCTAAGTGATCCTGCAAAGCCCACTCCAGAGTCCCATATCTATGATGAATCCTTGATCGTTTCGACTTCATTGGGTAGAGATGATCAGATTGCAACAAAAGGGGTTAGTTTTGCAGACTCGATACTTGATCGAGAATCAAGAACCACCACGAACAACATGGCTCCATTATCTCAAAGTAAATGATGTTAATAGTTTTTAGCAATTTGCAAATGAGCTAGCTTGTTATTTAGTTAGTATCATTTTTCTAAGCAATTTATGTTTGGATGTATATGGTCATCTTGATGATAAATTTGTTGAACTTTTGCCAAGCTTTGGCATTTCAACCCCTTTGGGACTCAATTTTCATGTTTCTGTTGAATCTTCGATTTTCATTCGGGAAAGAGACATTGAAACCGATTCATTATCGTATTTAATGTGCTAATAATTACATTGTCAATATGCTAATTTATTTACTTTTGTAAAGGGCATTTTTCTAAACAATTGGGTTTGAATGCAGGTTGTGATCTTAATGAAAAATTTGTGGAACCTTTGACCAGCTTTGACATCTCAATCCCTAGAAAGTCGATTTCTCTAAGACCCGATTCTCATGTTTTTGCTGAATCTTCCATCTTCACACCTCTTAGGGAAGGAGACCTTGAAACTCTGACTGAAAGGGCTGGTGTGGCAGGCCAAGAGTTAGCAACCACTGGAATTGAGACTGTTCCATTACCCCAAGGTATCTAATGTTCATGCAATTAAGTAGATTGTCAATATTCTAATTTACTCTTGGTAAGGTTATTTTACCAAGCAATTGTTTTTAAATGCAGGCTGTGATCTTGATAACAAATTTACTGAATCTTCACCCATCTTTGGCATCACTACTCCTGCTTCAAAAGACAAGAAAAGAAAGGCCAATAGACAAAATCATCTTGAAACACCTAAAAAGAAGAAGGTATATTGGCCTAAAGTGATAGGCCAAACAAAACGGAAGTCAAAGCCCAAAGTGCCTTGTGAAAGCAAGACTAAGAGAAGGCATGTTTCTAAGGTGAATGGTGAAAAAGGTAAATATAAAAGGACTCCAAAATCAAAGTCAGCAAAGAAATCAAATGAAAGTGCTTTAAAAGTGGATGAAGGCCAATTTGATATTTTTTGCCATGAGATGGGTTTCAATGTAGACAAGCATGAGGTTGAAGATGAATTGGTTTTTACTCTAAAAGAGCATCTCATATCAGAGAAGACTCCCTTATGTCCCAAAAGGAAGTCATCGAAGCGGTCTTTAATATTTGAACTTGAAGAAAATTTTGAAAAACCTCTACATGTGCAGAATGAGCTTGATAAATTCGTTTTTAAAGGTGATTCTTTACAAATATTGAAGAAGAAAATACCTCAAGAGAGAGCAGACTTGAGTTGTCCTTTACTTCTCAGAATTAGGAGAATGAAATTCAATATTCCTATGCAAAAGCGATCGAAAATTCAAAAGAAGAAAAGGGTTCAGAAATTGGAATTACCATTTCAGTACATCAAAAAGCGAAAGCGATCAGGTAATCGCAGAAGAAGACTCAACTTATTTGATGTTCTAATTTGCAACCCAACTTCTTTGTCCAAGCAAGGAGTTCAAGAAGAAAAAAAGAAAAGTCAAGGATTGGTAGACAAGTTTAAGTGGAAGACAAAAGGGAAGAGGACCGCAAAGAAAAAGATAAAAGAGAAAGTGGAGCCAACCAAATTTACAATAGACATAATACCAAAGCAAGAAATTGGAAAATGGGAAACAAGGGAGGGAAGGAAGGATCTATGTTCTATGAGCAATTTTGTGGAGTATCATTTAGATGAAGACAATAAGGACGAGGATGAAGTGAAAGGAAAAACAAGAAGAAAAATAACAAAAGCAAAAGAACACAATATATCAAGTAAGGAAATGAAGGTTCTCATGAAGGAATTCCAATCCTTGAACATTGATGAAGAAAATAAAAGACCTCCTTACAAAAATCGAGGTAAGAAGTTAGTTCCTTACAAAGGAATGAAAGGAGGTCAACAAATAAAAGTCAATGTCAATAGCTATGAGTTAGTTCCTTACAACAATCAAGATGCTGGGTTAGTTTCCTATAAAGGAATGAAAGAAGGTCAACAAACAAAAGTCAAGGTCGACCTTGATTCAGAGACTTTAAAAGAATGGAATCTGCTTATGGCTGGAAAGTTACCCAATGAAAATGAAGAGAATAGAGAATATTGGGAGCATGAAAGATCAATTTATTCTAGAAGAGTTAAAGCTTTTATTGCTCGCATGCATAACTTTCTTGGTAAGCATTGTACTTTTTTTTATTACTATTATCATGGAAGTTTTTATGGTAATAGGTATATTAATGGCAAAATTATAAACTTTTCAGGAGATAGATCTTTCTTGCGGTGGAAAGGTTCTGTTTTAGATTCTGTCATTGGAGTATTCTTAACTCAAAATGTCTCAGATCATTTATCAAGGTTAAGTATAATAGCTTGTATTCATTTGATATTCTTAGTGTATTGATATTATTAATTAGGCTTCAAGTTTTATTGTCAACAGCTCTGCCTACATGTCTCTTGCATCTGTCTTTCCCATCAAAGAAAGAAAAGACAATGTACCTCTGTTGAAACATGAAGATTCCTCAGAAGCCAGTGTAGCAAATAATAGTTCAAATTTGGGGAATAAAAATCTATACTCTCCTGGTATAGTTTTTGGAAAGAAAAAGCCCGTTTCCACTAAGAAAAGAATTGATCAAACAGAGGAAGAGAGAAGAAAGAAGGAAGAGCAAGAAGCAGAGGAAAAAGACAAGCAATATTGGGAATCATTAAGAAGAATATTTATACATAACTGCACTCCAAGAAGTAGTGATCATGATGACTCGATTGACTGGGGAGCAGTGAGATATTCAGATGTCAGTAAAGTTGCTAAAGCTATTGAAGGTCGTGGCCAACATAACATTATTGCTCAGAGAATACAGGTTCATTATAATCAAACTAGATAGTAATTCTGAACCTATGATCCTAGTTCATATACAATTATAGATTTCAATTCAATTGGATTGTCACATTATGGCCATTTGACGAACCAAATATCTGATATATCTTTGCCGCTAAAAATACTTTTCTTTTAATATCTACAGGCTTTGCTCAATAAGTTGGAAGAAATGCATGGGAGTGTTGATCTTGAATGGTTAAGATATGCTCCACCCAACTTAGTAAAGTAAGTCTTTTATACAATGGCATGCATTATTATTAAACTAAACAAATTTTATGTGAAATCACCGGGACAATAATAAACTTTCTACATTATGTTACAGGGAGTATCTTCTAAAAGTATATGGGTTGGGATTGAAAAGTGTGGAATGTATAAGACTTTTAGCACTTGAGCAGATTGCTTTCCCGGTAAGCATGTCAACATATGTAAATGTTTTTAAGGTAAGAAATTTTTGGGATTATACTAATTATGAATTTTATATTTACATGGCTTTTCTAAGGTGGATGTGAATGTTGGAAGAATAGCAGTTCGATTGGGATGGGTTCCTCTTGAACCATTACCAGGATCAATTCAATTCCATCTTTTAGATCAGTATGTGGTCTACTGGTTTATATTATTGATTTTTTCTTGTTATAAATTAAACTTATCATTAATAAGGAAATTAATTTATCTATCTTTTTTTTATAGGTATCCCATAATTGATGTGGTACAACAATATCTTTGGCCACGATTATGTACCCTTGACCAGCCGACATTGTAATTATCATCTATTGTTTCTTTTTTGTTTGGCCACTAATTATTGTCTACTGTTTCAATTATAAATAGTTATAACTTATCATAAGTACATTTTAGATAATTGTTTACTTCCCCACCTTTTTACTCTACACAGGTATATGTTACATTATCATCTCATCACATTTGGAAAGGTATTTTCCACTATTCCTTGTGTCTTTGATTAGTCATTAATTGTTCATTTTTCTTGAGAGAGAAAGTTTAACTTATAATATCATGTTTTTAGGTACTTTGCACCAAGAAACAACCAAATTGCAAAGCTTGTCCAATGAGTGGAGAATGTAAGCATTTTGCAAGTGCTTCTGCAAGGTATATACTGTATTTGATCTTCCTTTATTTAAATTTTGAGGAAAAAGTTAGAGTAATCGGAAATATATGTATACAGTGCATTTTTGGAGAAAGATTATATCTCATCAATACGCTTGTCAATTCTTGTTTTGTTTTTTTATTTAGTCAAGGATACCCTATATTCTTTCAAGGTTTAGAGCACAAGGGTTTTTCATTTGTCTCTTCTAACAATTGTGCATCCGAGAAAGCGTATTTATTAAGAGATATGAAAACCCTTTGCATTCTAGGATGGGGATACCCTTTAACTAAATAGAAAAAAGTAAAGAAGAAGTGACAAGTATATTGATGAGATACAGGTCCACGCAATCATATTCTTCTGTTTGATTTTTTTTCCATGATGTATGAATGCATATAGGGATCTAATTCATGTAATTTTGTGCTACTAGCAAATTGAGTGTTGAAACATAACATGTAACTGAGTATTTGTTTTTGTTGTATATATGCAGTCCAACGTTTGCCCTGCCCGTTGCAGACAATGTTGATGGAAAGCTAAAGGACAGTTCAATGAGATCATATGTTACTACTAAATATGTCGAAGGTTTCAGTGATCCATTAATTGTTTCTAATGTGAACGACACATCAACCAGCAACACAAACAAATGTGAACCTATTGTTGATCACCCTACATCACCAAGTCCTGAAAATACCCAGATTGAAATAGAAGATATAGAAGACTTGTGCAAGAGTGATAATGACTCTGAGGAATTGATCACAATAAAGATCAATGAAGAGCGTCTGAAAGCAGCTGAAAAGTACTTTGAATCAAATGACGTGGATGATTCAAAGGTGGTGGTTGCTTTTAATCAAAATACGGCTTCCAAATTTATGCCGAAGATGAAAAATGTCAGTCGTTTAAGGACTGAGCGCATGGTGTAAGTTTTTCTCTTTCATGCATTGTTAGGCAACTAGAATCATATTAGGAATGTTGCTTTTATAATATTCAAAGTTTTCCCCACCAATTTAATATCTGAATCAATAGCGTTACATTTGATAATTAATGCTCATTACTTCAGTACTTGCATTTCTTAATTGTTGAGACTCTTACATATAACCCTAGTCTTCTAATTCTCTACTATGTTGTGCTTTTGTTTCATGAAGTTATGTGCTTCCTGATATGCATCCTCTATTAACTGAGGTACGTAGGAATTTTCTTTTTTTGTTTTAGAACAAAAGAAAAGTTTGTGACATAAATTATCTCTGTTTAATCTTTATTTTTATTTGCAGTTCCCAATGAGAGAAGTTGATGATCCTTCAAACTATCTTCTTGTGATGTGGACACCAGGTGGAGTATTGTGAAAAGAAATCAAATACACGTACAATAGTAACTTAAAAGAATTGAATGCATGTGTATTTTGTCACGAAATTTATTTGTAATAGTTTTATTTCATTGGTTTGGGTAAAATTAGAGGAATTAAAAGAACAAACATGTGAAGCAACTCAGAACCAGTGCAGTTGCTCAAACAACAATTGCTTCTCTTGCAACAATATCAAGGAAGAAACCAACCAGACAGTGCTAGGAACTATTTTGGTAGGTTAGTTAGATACTATATGTTTTGAACTCTAATTTCAATAATAAAAAGTTGATAACAATCCGTTTTAACCAGGTACCTTGTCGGACTGCAAGGAACGGGAGATTTCCACTAAATGGAACTTACTTTCAAGTTAACGAGGTAGATCATCTAAATGAAAAAATTATTCTGATTTATAAGTACTTATACTCTCTATCAATTTTTAATTTGGTAGATGTGCTTTTATTTAGCTTAACCAAATACTTTAAATTTACTCTTGTTCGCCCCTATACTTTAAGAAACAACCAAAAGGGTCAAAAGAGGATTTAATTCCATGGGCTAACTGTGTTAACATCGTAAATTTAAGGGATTTAATTCAGCTAGAAAAAGGTATAGCTATCAAATTAAAAATTAAGGAAAAGTATAGTGACTTACTATCTAAATATCAATTTCATAAAGTTGAAGCCTTTGTAGTCCCTTCTAACAATATCATTAATCTGTAACATGTTTCACAGGTATTTGCTGATGCTTATTCTAGTGAACACCCAATCAGGGTTCCTACAAAGTGGCTATGGAATCTTCCAACTCGAATTGCATATTTTGGGACTTCAACATCCACAATATTTAGGGGTACGGAACTAACTATGATATAAATTTGATTGTGTAATTATATATATGCAAGACTGAGATATGATATTTCTTTTAATATGTATGAAATCAAAACAGGTTTATCATTGGAAGAAATTCAAGAATGTTTTTGGAGAGGTATGATGGAAATGATATTGTTTGTTAAGTTATAATAATTATGAAAAGAATGAGTGAAATGAAATATGACCGTGATGGGATTTGTATTTGACAGGGTATGTTTGTGTGAGAGCAAGTGATCGGAGAACAGGAGCTCCCAAACCATTATCATATAGATTTCACTGCAAAACAGCAGACCAGCAGATAATGAAAAAGAAACAGCAGAGAAATAATAAAGATTTGAAAGATAATCAACCTGGAAATGCTTGATTAATGGGAAGCTGAGAGTTATGCTGTTAATATATGGCTATTGAATATTATTTTTTGTGCAGATTTTGAGAGCCTCATTGAAGATTTGATATATGGAGAACATTTGGGCTAAATTGGATTAAACTTTATTATCTTAATTTTATAGATTTTGTATTTTTATTTCTCCAGGGTCAAATTGTGTAAATAGATTTAGGGTCATTAAGGATAGTTTAGTCCTTTTGTTATTTGATATTAGTTTTTTTTTTATTAATTAAAGGTGGAGTGGCGGAAAAGATAGGAATGGAGGGGTCGACAGTTTTGGGATAATTGAACAAAAAAAAAAAGGAGAAGAATGAACAGGAAGCCAGGACCAGAGGACGTCTTAGTAAATTTATAATGTTCCAAGTTTTTTCAGCCTATTTAATATCTGAATCAATAGAGTTAAAATTGACAGTTAACGCTCGTTACTTCATTGCTTGCATTTCTTAATTGTTGAGACTCTTACATATGATATAGTCTTCTAATTCTCTACTATGATGTGCTATGTTTTTTATGAAGCTATGTGTACTTATTCCCATTAGATCAAATTACAAGTGTACATACACATTTTAACTATTAGGAATAACAAAATAACAAGTGTATATATAAAAATTTATAAATCATAATTTTAACAACTAAGAATAGTAAAATAACAAGTGTCCATATAAGAAATTATAAATCCTAATTTTAACAATTAATAATAACAAAATAACAAGTGTCTATATAAGAATTTATAAATTCTAATTTTAATAACTAACAATATAAAAATAATAAGTATCTGCATAAAAATTTGCAAATCATAATTTATATTATAAGAACTTATACCAAATTCAACAAGTGCTCATAAGTGAATTTTACAAGTGTATATATGTATTTTAACAACTAACAATAATAAAATAATAAGTACAAGTAGAGAACTTGACTTACTTGATATAGATATTCTAATTAATAAATGTTGAAATCAAACCTTTTCATATGACCCAAGAGTATATAGATCTAGTAATTAATTGTAGAGGGAATAAATAGTTGATATTAATAGATTTATTTAATTTAATAAGAGTTAATTCTAGTGGAAAGGATTAGTGTCTCACAATATATCAAATTAATATTTAAATTCCTATTAAAAGAAGTATTTATATTCATGTCTCAAATAGAATTTCAATAAAAGAATACAGGGAAAAAAAGTTAAAAGTCCCAATTAAGCATGGAGTATTGTCAGTCCACTCTTGTTTGGAGAAGTTCAACGTTTTATTTTTTTTATAGAAAATTTTTTGGAATCTAGAGCAATGCCTTGTTTCTCTAATTTTGTAACACTTTGGGATTAGGCCCAATAATCTAACATGTGAATTGCAACGCTGACCGACTAATATTATAAAAAAAACACAAGGCAGTGGATCAAAAGAAGAGGAGGGAGAAATGTATCCAAAAAAAAGGAAGGGGAGGAAGTACTAAAACCTAGGGCAAGTTTGATACAGGGGACTTATTTAGTATAATACAAATCACCTCTATTTTTATTTTTAATATTTTATGTTATTTTAGTTTCATAAAAAAAATTAGAAAATAAGATGATAGAAGTGGAATCCATTTTACCTCGAATTATAACATTCTTGAACCTATTCAAAAGTTATAAAAAAATATTTTAGACTATTTTATTTTAAGTTATAAAAAAAATATATGCCAATTTCATATTTATTTCCATTCTATTGAATAAATTTTTAAAATTTATTTCCATCATAATTCTATTTCTACTTCTACTTCCATCAAAAACTCTTCATCCTACCAAATGTAGTGTAATAGATGGTCAATAGAAGGATATATTATACTTAAAAAAATTATTTATGACATATAATATAACCAGTATAACTTATCTTCAAAATTTGATAAATCACACTAAATTCATGCTAATTTTCTCACCTGAAAAAACTGATCCTTTAACCTTAAATTTGATCTTTTGGAAAAAAGCATAGATATCCTAACCTAATCATCCAAAGCTGAATTCATGAAGACATAAACCTTAAGTAACTATCTATCTTAATACAATAAACTAAGAAACATAGTAGTGACTATGTATAGAACAACTGCAACTGGATTCGCAAAGAAAAATATATTTGGAATATGTTCCCCCAATTCTTCTAAATTACACACGACCATGTATCTTCTAATACACAAATGAAAACCTTACCCGAAAATATACTAAAATAAAATATGGTCACAACGTGCACCACCTTAACACATACGTTATGCCGTTTTGGCGGTGGATCTTCTCATTCCACAATTCAACGTCAAGGATAAATCATAAAAAATGATTGGGAAGGAAGGAAATAGCGTTTAACGGCGTCGCTCAGGTACCAATGAATCGTTTTCTAAAAGCCGAGGTGGTGGACGACGGTCTGTGAGGACGACCGGTGCTTTTTAACGGTTCCATGACGGAGTCTCTGAACCTGTACGGCAACGCCTGGCTCCTCCCTCTCTTGCTCCTCACCACCGGCGATTTCTCTTCCGTGTCATCATCGCCATACAATTTTACAACCATCCAACTGTCCTTTACTTCCTCAATCTCTGACTCTTGTTCTCCTGATACTACGCTGGCTGCATCGATTAGCAAATCCAGACGGTTCTTGTTTTCATTTTGTACGAATCCCTCGTTATCTTCTCGCTCATCCTCTTCATCTTCCTCGCTGATCTCTGCTTCGATCTTCGTTTCCTCGTTATGAACTCCGTCGTCGCTCACTCCAACTTGAACACTCGCCTTTGCAGCAGCATCTTGTTGGCCCGTTTGATCTACTCCGTTCCCACGGAGTGGCTTCCGTTAGGTGAATTGGATTGAAATTCATCATCATCGGAAGAGAATGAAAGGGACAGAGCAAAGGAGCAATAGCATTGAGGGATCAAGGGTAATAATGGATTGTAGAATATTCCATCTTCTATTAACTCATTAAATTTTTCTGTGTTCTTATGTGAGCTCGTCCAATTCTAACTGGAGCCTGACTCACGTAGCCGGGTAGCTTCCATCATGCCATGCCCACTTTTTCTTCCAAGCTACACAACTCATTTACTTCTTAACTTCATTTAGTTATTTTTAATATTTTAGATTTAGATTGCTAAATGCTCTAGCTGATTTTTTTAATAGGACGTTTTCAAAGTTCTTAATATACACCTATCATGGTTTCGTGTAAAGTACATGGAACAAAGAAAAAAGTACAGTTATAGATTATAAACAAATATAGCGTGATAATTCAAAGCGATGGAAATATTCAGTGATGAGATATAAAAATTGGAAGAGCATGGGAGTTTTGATTACGAATAGAGATAAGAAATCTGTTGGAGATTGATAAATCACACTTTTATATATTTTTGATCCCCTTCACTTAGTCTTTTTAGTGATGTTAGTGATGAATTATGACTAATTGATCAATTAGATTATATTTTAATTTAATTTATTAGTCTTAGAAATTAATGTTTAAATTTCCATTTAATATTTTTTGCACATGTGGCTGTTGAATATTATTTTATTTTGTGCAGATTTTGAGAGCCTCATTGAAGAGTTGATATATGGAGAACGTTTGGGCTAAATTGGATTAAACTTTATTATCTTAATTTTATAGATTTTGTATTTTTATTTCTCTAGGGTGAAATTATGTAAATAGATTTAGGGTCATCAAGGGGAGTTTAGTCCTTTTGTTATTTTATATTAGTTTTTGTTTATATTAATTAAAGGTGGACTGGCGGAGAAGACAGAGGAATGGAGGGGCCGACGGTTTAGGGATATAATTGTAGGGGGAAAAAAGGAGAAGAATGAATAGGAAGCCAGGACCAGAGGACGTCGCAAAGCTATCTTCTTCAATATTTTCGGTGCAGCGTCTCTTTCTCCTTCTCCGTGATTAGTAAAACTTTTATTTTATTTTCTGCAATGGATTTCTAGTTTTCTTTTATAATTAATTATGGGCCGTTTAGTTGGTCGAATTTGGAAAGGGAAAATTTGAATTTTCCCCGGGCTGTTTGGTTGGAAGAAAATGTAGGAAATAATTTTCTTAGAGAGTGTGATTTTCCCTTACCCAAGAGAAAATGGGATACCACCTATTTTGATAGGATTTAATTTTTTATCGCCAACTCCAATGATCCAAAGACTTATTTACCCTTTCAAACAATATTACAGTAGTGGAGGGTGAAAAGCTCAAAGCTATAAGCTTGAGATGTAGAGGCGATGGCAACAACAACGATTCTCGAACCTAACTTATGACGAAGTTGCTTGAAGATCTACCACACTTTTGAAGTTCATGATGATCTTTGTTTATGAAATAAGAAATCAATTTTAAACTAAAAAAATTAATTTAGAAAAATCTATTTGGAGAAAATATAACTCTCTCAATTTAATACCAAATTTGACAAATGACCTATCGTTATAAAATTTTTTGAATTTAATTTATAAAGACATAAGACACATTTTAAAATTTCTTGTATTATGACATATATGATTGAAAAAAGAAATAGAGGCAGAGAAAGAAGTGATATCTCAATATCATTTTTTCAAAAGCATATCTTCTTCGTATAAAACTCATCAAATAGATTCGTAGTTTAAGAGATATTTTAAAAATATCAAAGAAATATCAAAATTGGTGAAACACAGAGCATAACGAAACTTAAAATGGTAAGTTAAAATCGATTTATATCACTCGAAATTATTTTCTCACTTCAAAAATTAATTTGGGTATAATTATGTATTTCATTACCAAGACAAATGAATTTTTTTTCCAGCTATGAAATTGATTCTAAGGAGTGGAATCGATTTTGTTTGTATAAAATAGATTTGGTTATGTTAAATCAAGTTTAGTCATGGGATTTCTAAGTTACTCTATTTTGCTCTATTTTATAGTACTAAAAATAAATGATTTCTAATCATTCAAAATTAAAAACAGCAAATATTTACAAAAATAATTAAAATCTAATGATTGATTTCTCTACCTATATATGAGGCTCTAATGCTCTGTGGTTTTAAACTTTATTTATATGAAATATGCTATGAAGCCATATTTCAAGCTCTATTATATTGTTCTATAGTTTTGTATATATAAATTTAATGGATAATCAAAAGTTTTAAGAGATAAATTTAGACGCATGTGATAACAAAATTAATTAATATTGTTTGAATAACGATATTGTAGTTGTGAAATATATATATATATATATATATATATATATATGTGGGGTGGGGGGGGGGGGAGGGGGGCATGAGCAAGTATTATAGTTCCATCTTCACTAACTATATCATGAGATAAGTATTCCATGAAGGGGCATTAAAGAATGCTAATATTTCGTCTTCTCGCTTTCATATACATCATGTTCAAAATGGTCAAGGTGAAGATGTACTCTTACTCATAGTAATAAGGTGCAATTTAACGTCTTAATTACCTGTAATTGAGGAATTTGCTAGTATTGGCAAAATGTTAAATGTTTCGCCGCTAATAAAGGTGCTTATGAGTTACGACTTCATATAATCTTATTATGAGTTTCAAAATAAAATAGATTTGATTTAGTATCTTAACAAAATATCATATTGGTATTATTATTTATATTATTTGATTATTATTTTTAATTAATTATTTGATATCTATAGTGATTATGAAATTCTATAGTGATATTTATATATATTTAAATTATAATTTACTTTTTATTTATTTTATTTTATTAAATCACTGAATTTTAAAATTCAAATATGAATTTAATTAATATTTATATTTATTTATTTAAATTATAATCTTTATGAATTATTTATGAATAATTGAATTTTTAAATATTTTAATTTTTAAATTAGAATATGAATTTGATTAATAAATACTCATTAAGGGCAATATGGCCATTTGTATATTTTCTTACTTAATTTTTTATCACTTTAAATCAATTAAATATAAAAATTTCTATTAAATTATTTTTTTCTAGTGACAACCAAACATCCACTCAGTCAGCAATTTTTTATTATATTCTCATAATTTATATTCTATTTGTTTCCATTCTAACCCTTTCTGTGAATCAAACGAACCTATAGGTTTTAATATTAGGAATGTAATGAGACTCCAAGACTTGTAATGGGTACTTTTTGTTTGAGATTCTTATTCAATTTCCCTCTCTTTTGATTCTCTTTGACTGTAATTTATTTGCGCTTAATGTATGTTTAAATTTGAAAATATATAAATTATGTTGTTATCATTGAGAATTTGTGCTGAGAATGCATATTTATAGATTTATGACTTGAATTAATTGGCTATGAATCCCTCTTTATCAATGCTTTAACTTGTGCAAGATTTATATTTTTCAGATTTATTTTTTTGGTTGCCCACCCGGTTCATCGGAGCTTTGCCCCGACTATATCCGGATCCGACCCGCGTCGCGCACCTGGCTATGGTGGGTGAGTCTCCCAACGAGAATTTTCTACGTACGCCAAGACTCAAACTCGAGACTATTTTCCAGATTTAGAATATGCTTATTTTGCTATCTTTCTTGAAATATTGAGATGCTATGAATTTCTAATTGATTGATTAGAAGTTTGAGAGGGGAATTAGAGGAGAAAGTTAATTGATTTTCTTTATTTGTTTAAATTCCAAGATTAATTGTTGCTTAAGTTTAATTTGGAGTTTAACTTTGAGTTTGGAATTTTCTTAAGAAATCCCAACCAAAGAGTTAAATATTTTATTTGGACAAGGACTATTACATCCTAAGGGAAGAACATTTAGTTAATTGCATTTTCATCCTAAATTTAAGTTAGTTGTTAATTTGCCTTGTGTTTATTTATTTTTCTTAGTTAATTAGATTCTTAATTTCCAAATTTAAAAATCCCATTTTCTATCTTCTCCAAGTGATTTCTTTAATTTAAGTGATTGAAACATAAGTTCTTTAAGAGACAGCCTAGATTATACTTTACTGCAAAATCTAGGAGACAGCCTAGATTACGTTTTATTTTTATTTTGATGCTATACGACAGTAGTGTCAGAGATTTTAAGTGTCATTAATTAGTTTTTTTAGTAAGTGGTACCAGTTTTGTCGAAAATAATCTCTCGAATATTTGTAAATATGCAATTAAGTGACAGGTAGCCATGATTATGCTAACCTTTTCAATGATTTCAATTTTGATGGTCTCCCTCTCCCATCGGTCAGCACACACAAATTTATTGAGTTACGCCACGAGATGGGTCTCATTTCCAGACTTTGAAGCCCAAGCCATCATGTGCTTCATTACTCTTCTAGCAAGTACTGTGAGCAGCCGGCCCAACCCAACCCCTAAAGCCTAATTGATTTCTCTAAATTTTTTTTCTAAACATAGATATCTTTTTATTAAAAGTAATCCTATTCAAGACATTATCGGACATTAAATATGGACACTTCTCTCGCTGATATTCGAATCATGCTTTACTACGTTTTGATAAATTAGTCCCTTTCTTTAAACTTAATCCTTATCGATGATTTCTCTAAATTGTTTCTCTGATTTCAGTACAGACGTGTGTTTTTAATTCCCTAAATTTATTTGTTAATAGATATTTCTATAGTTTTAAGTATTTTGATTTATATTTTATCCTTTTTTTATCCCTTATATAAAAATAAGACATTTTTCAAACTTGAATTCTCTGAGGTTCTAACTAAGACCTACGCCATCTCTCTCTCTATTTTCAATGAAACTAAGGAAAGGAGATAAGAATGTGACCTAAGGGCATTGTAGTGGAACTGTGTGAAAGGCATATAATGGAGTTGTAGGGGTGGGACAATAGGTAAGTAAAAAATAGTTGGTAATATTACATTTTTATACTTGTTTTGAATCAATTCAAAAGGTGTGATGAATATAAAATTCATTAAAAAAATTAAGTTAGGTATACAGAGTAGGCCTAGTCTTAGAAATTAGAAGCTCAGGCTTATTGGAGTAAATCCGAAATATGATAATTATTTTGAATACATTTTATGAAAATCCGCTAAAGAATTGGTGGTCCATAGAGAGATTGTGGAAGTTAGCAGATCCTTTGTTAGTAAGTTATAATTTTTATTTCCTTTTTTCTAATCAATAATTTGTTTTTGGTGTATATCAGTCCAACATTTACCTTGCCGGCAAATGATGCTTATAGAAGGCCAAATAACAATTCAGTGAGATTAGATGTTGCTGCTAAATATATCGAAGGTTTCAATGATCCTTTAATTATTTCTATTCTGAACGATACCTCAACCAGCAACACAAACTAGTGTGAACCTATTGTTGATCACCCTACATCATCAAGTCCTGAAAATACCCAGATTGAAATAGAAGATATAGAAGACTTGTGCAAGAGTAATAATGACTCTGAGGATTTAATCACAATAAAGATCAATGAAGAGCGTCTGAAAGCAGCCGAAAAGTACTTTGAATCAAATGACATGGAGGAGTCAAATGTGGTGGTTGCTTTTAATCCAAACATGGCTTCCAAATTTATGCCAAAGATGAAAAATAGTAGTCGTTTAAGGACTAAACACGTGGAGTAAATTATTGACTCCCACGTAATCTTGCACTGTATTATTCTCTCTCATGTATTGTTAGAAAACTAGAATCATATTAGTAATGATGCTTTATAATGAGCCAAGTTTTTCTCGCCTACTTAATATCTGAATCAATAGAGTTAAAATTGACAGTTAACGCTCATTACTTCATTTCTTGCATTTCTTAATTGTTGAGACTCTTACATATAATATAGTCTTCTAATTCTCTACTATGATGTGCTATATTTTTTTATGAAGTTATGTGCTTCATAAAGCTACTTATACCCATTAAATTAAGTTCATAGATAAAATTACAAGTGTACATACGCATTTTAACGACTAACAATAATAAAATAACAAGTGTCTATATAAAAATTTATAAGTCCTAATTTTAACAATCAATAATAAAAAAATAACAAGTATCCATAAAAATTTACAAATCATAATTTATATTATAATAGCTTATACGAAATTCTACAAGTGCTTATAAGTGAATTTTACAAGTGCATATATGTATTTTAACAATTAATAATAAAATAATAAATATAATTAGAGAACTTGACATAATAAATATAAACAACTTGACTTAATTTTTTTTTAATTGAAAAGAGGCCTAGACTAGCTTTGTGGATAGAAGCCACTAACTTCGGGAGGGGATTACTTTGTCATTTAGGATAATGCACTAAGTATTAAGTATCTTAATTTTGAGCATGATTTTAGATATCCTACTTAATAAATATTGAAATCAAACCTTTTCATATGACCCAAGAGTATATAGATCTAATAATTAATTGTAGAGGGAATAAATAGTTGATATTAATAGATTTATTTAATCCAATAAGAGTTAAGTCTAGTAAAAAGAGTTAGTCTCTCACAATGCATCAAATCAATATTTGAATTCCTATTAAAAAAAGTGTCTATATTTAGGGTTCAATAGTATTTCAAACATGATTACCTTTAAAAAAATAAAACACATTTCAAAATTCCTTGTATTATGACAGATATAATTGAAAAAAGAAACAAAGGCGGAGACAAGAAGTAATATCTCAATACCATTTTTTAAAAAACATATATTCTTCATATAAAACTCATCAAACAAATTCGTGGTTTAAGAGATATTTCAAAAATACTAAAGAAATATCAAATTTGGTGAAATACAGAGCATAATGAAACTTAAAATGATAAGTTGAAATTAATTTGTGTCACTCAAAATTATTTTCTCACTTCAAAAATCAATTTCGGTATCATTATGTATTACATTACCAAGTCAAATGAATTTTTTTTTCAACTATGAAATTGATTCTAATGAGTGGAATCATTTTATTTATACGAAATAGATTCGGTTATGTTAAATCAATTTTAGTCATGGGGTTTCTAAATGCTCATTTTTACGGTACTAAAAATAAAGTATTTCTAATCAATCAAAATTAAAAACAACAAAAATTTACAAAAATGATTAAAATCTAACGATTGATTTCTCTACCTATATACGAGGCTCTAATGCTCTGTGGTTTTAAACTTTATTTATATGAAATATGCTATGAAGCCATATCTCAAGCTCTATTATATTGTTCTATAGTTTTGTATATATAAATTTAATGGATAATCAAAAGTTTTAAGAGATAAATTTAGACGCATGTGATAACAAAATTAATTAATATTGTTTGAATAACGATATTATAGTTGTGAAATATATATATGTGCGTGCGCATGAGCAAGTATTATAGTTCCATCTTCACTAACTATATCATGAGATAAGTATTCCATGAAGGTGAAGATGGTCAAGGTGAAGATGTACTCTTCATGAAGGTGAAGATGGTCAAGGTGAAGATGTACTCTTACTGATAGTAATAAGATGCAATTTAACGTCTTAATTACCTGTAATTGAGGAATTTGCTAGTATTGGCAACATGTTAAATGTTTCGCCACTAATAAAGGTGTTTATGAGTTATGACTTCATATAATCTCTTGTTATGAGTTTCAAAATAAAATAGATTTGATTTATTATCTTAACAAAATATCATATTGATATTATTATTTATATTATTTGATTATTATTTTTAATTATTTGATATCTATAGTGATTATGAAATTCTATAGTGATATTTATATATATTTAAATTATAATTTAATTTTTATTTATTTTATTTTTATTAAATTAATGTATTAATTATTGAATTTTAAAATTTAAATATGAATTTAATTAATACTTATATTTATTTATTTAAATTATAATCTTTATGAATTATTTATGAATAATTGAATTTTTAAATATTTTAATTTTTAAATTAGAATATGAATTTGATTAATAAATACTCATTAAGGACAATATGGCCATTTGTATATTTTCTTACTAAATTTTTAATCACTTTAAATCAATCAACTATAAAAAAATTTATTAAACTATTTTTTTCTAGTGACAACCAAACATCCACTCGGTGGACAATTGTTTATTATATTCTCATAATTTATGTTCTATTTCTTTCCATTCCAACCCTTTCTGTGAATCAAACGGACCTATAGGTTTTAATATTAGGAATGTAATGAGACTTCAAGATTTGTAATGGGTACTTTTTGTTTGAGATTCTTATTCAATTTCCCTCTCTTTTGATTCTCTTTGACTGTAATTGATTTGTGCTTAATGTATGTTTAAATTTGAACATATATAAATTCTGTTGTTATCATTGAGAATTTGTGCTGAGAGTGCATGTTTATAGATTTATGACTTGAATTAATTGGCTATGAATCCCTCTTTATCAATGCTTTAACTTGTGCAAAATTTATATTTTCCGGATTTAGAATATGTTTATTTTGCTATCTTTCTTGAAATATTGAGATGCTATGAATTTCTAATTGATTGATTAGAAGTTTGGCAGAGGAATTAGAAGAGAAAGTTGATTGATTTTCTTTATTTGTTTAAATTTCAAGATTAACTGTTGCTTAAGTTTAATTTGGAGTTTAACTTTGAGTTTGGAATTTTCTTAAGAATTCCCAATCAAAGGAGTTGAATATTTTATTTGGACAAGGACTATTACATCCTAAGGGAAGAACATGTAGTTAATTGCATTTTCATCCTAAATTTAAGTTAGTTGTTAATTTGCCTTGTGTTTATTTATTTTTCTTAGGTAATTAGATTCTTAATTTCCAAATTTAAAAATCCCATTTTCTATCTTTTCCAAATGATTTCTCTAATTTAAGTGATTGAAACATAAATTCTTTAAGAGACAGTCTACATTACGCTTTACTGCAAAATTTATTTTTATTTTTATTTTGATGCTATACGACAGTAGTGTCAGAGATATTAAGTGTCATTAATTAGTTTTTTTAGTAAGTGGCACAGTTTTGGGGGAAATAATCTCACGAATATTTGGAAATATGCAATTAAGTGACAGGTAGCCATGATTATGCTTCCCTTTTCGATGATTTCTTTTTTTAGTTGCCCACTAAGTTGACCAAAATTTTATCCCGATTATATCTAGATTCGACCAGTATCACGCATCTGATTATAGTGGGTGAATCTCCCAATAAAAAATTTTTATATGCGCCAAAATTTAAACTCGAGACTTCGTTTAAATAATATTGAGTCGATTATCACTCAGACTAATTTTCGTTGATCCATGATTTCAATTTTGATTGTCTCCCTCTCCCATCAGTCAACACACACAAATTTATTGAGTTACGATAGGTCTCATTTCCAGACTTTGAAGCCCAAGCCATCATGGGATTCATCACTCTTCTAATAAATACTGGGAGTAACCAACCCGCGTCGCGTATTTAATTATATAGTCGGGATAAAATTTTAATAAATTGGGTAGATAACTAAAAAAAATATTGGGAGTAACAAAAAAAATAGTAGGAGCAACCGGCCCAACCCAACTCCTAAAGCCTAATGATTTCTCTATTTTTTTTCTAAACACAGATATCCTCTTATTAAAGGTAATCCTATTTAAGATATTATTTGATATTAAATGTGAGAACTTCTCCCGCTGGAATTCGAACCATGCTTCACTATGTTTTGAGAAATTTATCCATTTCGTTAGACCTAATTCCTATCGATGATTTTTTTGAATTATTTCTCCCGATTTCAGTACAAAAGTGTTTTTAATTCCCTAAATTTATTGTTTAATAGATATTTCTATAGTTTTAAGTATTTTGATTTATATTTTATCCTTTTTTTATCCCTTATAAAAAGATCAAACATTTTTTAAATTTAAATTCTCTACGAGGTTCTAATTAAGACCTTCACCCTCTTTATCTCTATTTTCAATGAAACTAAGGAAAGGAGATAAGAATGACTAAGGGCGTTGTAGTGGAAATGTGAGAGGCATATAATGGAGTTGTAGGTGTGGGACAATAGTTAAGTAAAAAATAGTTGGTAATATTATATTTTTATATTTGTTTTGAATCAATTCAAAAGGTGTGATGAATATAAAATTCATTAAAAAAATTAAGTTAGGTATACAGAGTAGGCCTAGTCTTAGAAGTTAGAAGCACAGGCGTATTGGAGTAAATCCGAAATTTGATAATTATTTTGAATACATTTTATGAGAATCCGCTAAAGAATTGGTGGTCCATAGAGAAATTATAAGAATTGGTGGTCCATAAAGAAATGATGCTTATGAAAAGCCAAATAACAATTCACTGAGATCAGATGTTGCTACTAAATATGTCAAAGGTTTTAGGGATCCATTAATTGTTTTTAATGTGAATGACACATCAACCAGCAACACAAACCAGTGTGAACCTATTGTTGATCACCTTACATCACCAAGTCCTGAAAATACCCAGATTGAAACAGAAGATATAGAAGACTTGTGTAAGAGGGATAATGACTCTGAGGAATTAATCACAATAAAGATCAATGAAGAGCGTCTGAAAGCAACCAAAAAGTACTTTGAATCAAATGATACGGAGGAGTCAAATGTGGTGGTTGCTTTTAATCCAAACACGGCTTCCAAATTTATGCCAAAGATAAAAAATAGTAGTCTTTTAAGGACTAAACGCATGGAGTAAATTATTGACTCCCGCATAATCTTACACTGTATTATTCTCTCTCATGTATTGTTAGAAAACTAGAATCATATTAGTAATGAATACTAATGATGCTTTATAATGCTCCAAGTTTTTTCCGCCTATTTAATATCTGAATCAATAGAGTTAAAATTGATAATTAATGCTCATTACTTTATTGCTTGCATTTCTTAATTGTTGAGACTCTTACATATAATATAGTCTTCTAATTCTCTACTATGATGTGGTATGGTTTTTTATAAAGTTATGTGCTTCATAAAGCTACTTATACCCATTAGATCAAGTTCATAGATAAAGTTATAAGTGTACATACGTATTTTAACAACTAACAATAACAAAATAACAAGTGTCCATATAAGAATTTATAAGTCTTAATTTTAACAGTCAATAATAACAAAATAACAAGTATCCATATCAGAATTTATAAATCCTAATTTTAACAACAAATAATAGCAAAATAACAAGTGTTTATAAAAATTTATAAATCATAATTTATATTATAATAGCTTATACGAAATTCTACAAGTGCTTATAAGTGAATTTTACAAGTACACATATGTATTTTAACAACTAACAATAATAAAATAATAAGTATAATTAGAGAATTTGATATAATAAATATAAACAATTTGACTTAAATTTTGTCTCTTTTTTCTAATTGATCCGGATGTAGTCGGGGCAAAATTTCGGTGAACCTGGTGGGCAACAAAAAAGAATCGTCCAAAAAATCCATCGTCTGTGGGTTCAACTGGTGAAGGGGTGAGACATGCGACCATTTGGAACGTGTTCAAACCCTGGGGAGTATCACTTTGTTGTGGTTCCAGTTGCGGCGCTTGGGGAGGCATCATAGCTCCTAAGTGCCTAGGTTTACACCTGAGGGTAATAGACGGCTCGCCCTGCCCGACATTGGTATCGCCCAGGAGGAATGAAGATTTTGCCTTGCCTTTGGATCATAGGTGAACCCAACCTCTTTCCAAAAATTTCTTTACAAAAAAAAATATCGTCCAAAAAACGTAAAGGCAGTTAGAGCTGGTAAAACAAGCTGGCATTTTGCCAGTCCGCCCCCTCCCAGCCCGCCAGTGTTGGCGGGCTGGCCCGTTTTTAAGCGAGCCAGCTTGCCAACCCGCTTTTTTTTTAGTTATTAATATTATTATTTATTTTATCTAAATATTACTTTGAATACTCTTATTATTGAATACTATTAAAGATGATTACTTATTTATTGATATGTGTTGACATATTATAATTGATTAATATTATGTTAATGTTTATTTAGATTTATAGTTATAAAATTTGAGATTTTTTTATAAAAAATATGATTTTTTAAGAGTATAATATTAATTTTTTTATTATACTAATATAATATTAGAAAAATTTTTATTAGTATTTTAAAAGTTTAAAAATAATTTTTTAAAAATATTAAAAAAAAAGGGGCGGGTCCAAAACAGGTTTGCCAGACCGTTTTAGGGCGGGCTACACAACCCACCTCCTCTCAACCCGCCATAATTGGCAAGCTTGCTCGTTTATCACCTCTAAAGGCAATGGATCAAAAGAAGGGGAGGGAGGAATTGTATCCAAAAAAAAAACAAGAAGAAGGGAATGAACTACTAAAACCCTTGGCATGTTTAATACAAGGGAAGTGGAAGTAGAAGATTTCAATTTAGTACTGTAGAAATTATTTTTACTTCTATTTTTAATATTTTAGATCATTTTAATTCTATCAAA
The DNA here is from genome assembly GCA_037074615.1 of Leucaena leucocephala. NCBI lineage: Eukaryota > Viridiplantae > Streptophyta > Magnoliopsida > Fabales > Fabaceae > Leucaena > Leucaena leucocephala. Next base: position 20,171,307 of record CM073523.1, on the reverse strand, counting down.
ATAATTAGGAAATAAGATTATGGAAGTAGAAGCGACCATTTTACCCCAAGTTATAAAATTTCTGAACAACTTTAACTATTTATAAGTTATAAAAAAATATTTTAAACTATTTTACCCCAAGTTATAAAATAAATATATATCAATTCTATACTAATTTCTATCATACCAAACAAACTTTTAAAACTCATTTCTATCCTAATTCTATTTCTACTTCCACTTTTATCAAAAAAATTTCTATCTTACTAAACGTATTGTAATAAACGATTAATAGAATGGTATCTTATACTTAAAAAAAATTATTTATGATATATAATATAACCAGTATAACTTATCTTCAAAATTTGATAAATCACACTAAATTCATGCTAATTTTCTCATCTGAAAAAACTGATCCTTTAACCTTAGATTTGATCTCTTGGAAAAAAAGATTTTCATAGATATCCTAACCTAATCATCCAAAGCTGAATTCATGAAGACGTAAACCTTAAGTAACTATCTATCTTAATACAATAAACTAAGAAACATAGCAGTGACTATGCATAGAACAACTGCAACTGGATTCGCAAAGAAAAATATATTTGGAATATGTTCCCCCAATTCTTCTAAATTACACACGACCATGTATCTTCTAATACAAAAATGAAAAACCTTACCCGAAAATATACTAAAATAAAATATGGTCACAACGTGCATCACCTTAACACATACGTTATGCCGTTTTGGCGGTGGATCTTCTCATTCCACAATTCAACGTCAAGGATAAATCATAAAAAAATGATTGGGAAGGAAATAGCGTTTAACGGCGTCGCTCAGGTACCAATATAATGAATCGTTTTCTAGAAGCCGAGGTGGTGGACGACGGTCTGTGAGGACGGGTGCATTTTAGCTGTTCCATGACGGAGTCTCTGAACCTGTACGGCAACGCCTGGCTCCTCCCTCTCTTGCTCCTCACCACCGGCGATCTCTCTTCCGTATCATCATCGTCATACAATTTTACAACCATCCAACTGTCCTTTACTTCCTCAATCTCTGACTCTTGTTCTCCTGATACTACGCTGGCTGCATCGATTAGCAAATCCAGACGGTTCTTGTTTTCATTTTGTACGAATCCCTCGTTATCTTCTCGCTCATCCTCTTCATCTTCCTCTCTGATCTCTGCTTCGATCTTCGTTTTCTCGTTATGAACTCCGTCGTCGCTCACTCCAACTTGAACACTCGCCTTTGCAGCAGCATCTTGTTGGCCCGTTTGATCTACTCCGTTCCCATCGGAGTTGCATTGAAATCCAGCTTCATAGGAACCAAATTGGAAATTCAGATCAATAGCAATGCCGGCAGTAGTAGAGGACTCTGGTGTGGGATTATGAGAGGGAGGAAGGGATGAAATGAGATGAGGAATCTTGAAGAAGCAAATTTGAGCCTTGGAATAGCCATGGCGAGTGTGGTCAGAGGAGGAAGGCATGCGGGTGAGTTCAGAAGGAGAAGGAAGGTGTTGTTGCAGGAGACATGGGAGGAGGTGGATCAAAGAGATCGGAAGAGAATGAAGGGACAGAACAAAGGAGCAATAGCATTGGCAGAAGTGTCAAGTGTTCGAAACAGGGTAATGGATAGTAGAATATTCCATCTTCAATTCACTCGTTAAATTTTTCTGTGTTCTTATATGAGCTTGTCCAATTCTAATTGGAGCCTCACTTACGTAGCCTCCATCATGCCCTGTCGTGCCCACTTTTTGCCTAACTACACAAGGCATTTATTTATTAAACTGATTTAGTTATTTTTAATATAACTCACGTCCTTAATATATAACTTAATTAAAGAGTTAATATTAATTTTAAAAATTAATTTTTTATATTTATCTATTTTTTTAATTTTTTTTATTAATACTCTCTCAATAATAATTAAGTAAGAAATATAATTAATTAAAATAATTAAGGTATTTTATAAAAGTATACAATATTAATTAATTTAACTAATTTTTTTAGTCTAATTAAATAAATTAAATATAATTTATATTAAACACCGAATAAGTATTTTAGATTTAGATTGCTAAATTCTCTGGCTGATTTCTTTAATAGAACCTTTTCTACCATCATAGTTTCCTGCAAAGTACACGGGTTTGTCGTCATTTTACTACAGTTACAGTCATAAAGTATAGCGTGATAATTCAAAGTGATGGAAATATCCAGTGATGGGACATGAAAATAGGAAGAGCATGGGAGTTTTAATTACGAATAGAGATAGGGAAACATGCTGGAGATACTAAGTGTCATTAGTTAAAATAAACTCTCTCATCACTAAATGCTTAGATTAACTAGTTGTTAATCATTTCAACTTAATTAGTAATCAGTCTTTGGGTATTGTGTTTAGTAAATACCTAAAAATAAAATCCTCATCTTAAGAAAAAAGTTAACTTAGGTCAAGATTATTAGGATTTAAGTACCCTAAGATGGTTCATTGTATCTCTTTGTTACTTAAGAGAGAGCTACCTAGTAGTTGGTCAACGAAATGAAGGTTGTAGTGGGGAAAACAACAAGGGAGTGATGATTGAGGTTAATGTTGGGTCGTTTAAATGAAATATGAGGGACAAGAGGGGCTAGATTTGGTGGGGGAAAACATGAGTCATTGGAGGGAATATACATTAGTGCTGCAGGCAAAGATTCCATTATTGATGGACTCTTCGTTTGCTTTAATAGTAAAATTAGTTGATTTTTTTTATAAATTAAAAAAATTAAATTAATCAATTAATTTTAACTATTATTATATTTATTTGATTAATTTGAATAAATTTAAAAATATATAATATGATATTATATTTAGTAGTTAAAATTAGTTATAATTAATTAATTTTTTAATTTTTTAATTTATTTAAAAATTTAATTAATTTTTATAATTAACTATAGAAAGAATACCAATCAAGTGGTACAACTGTACAAGTTTTGTGGGAAATAATTTCACGAATATTTAGAAATATCAATCAAGTGACAGATAGCCACGATTATGCTTCCCTTTTCGATGATTTCAATTTTGGGCGTGTTTGAATCCGTTAAAATTGCAGTTTTAAAAGAGTTTTTGACTTAAATTTCAGGTTAAATTTTTTTAAAATAAACAGCTATATTTATTCAAATAAATTTTTAGACTAAATCATAGTTTTAGATAAGCTGGTTATAATAGCTTTTGAAACAGTAAATCACTTTTCAACTACTCAATTACTATTTTACCCCTACTTTTTCTTATACCCTCTTTCCTCTCTTTTCTATCTTTTTTACCCTCTCTCTTCTCTCCTCTATCTTTTTACCATCTCTCGTACATATCATTTTTAGTAATTTTTCAATTACAAAACTCCTTTTTGTAACAACTATCCAAACACTCATTTATCCAAAACTATTTTTTTCTATAATCTCTTCTCTAAAAACTTTTTTTTATAAACTGGCCATAAACCCGTTTTTAAAATCTTATCCAAACACACACTTTGCATGTCTCTTCCCCTCTCAACACTCGTTACCCACAAATTTATTCAGATATGCCCCGAGATGGGCCTCGTTACTTGACTTTGAAGCCCAAGACATTATGGGCCTAATAGCACTAGGCCCAACCTAAATTCAAAATCCTCATGGCTTCTTTCTTGATTTCTGTAAACACTTCGTTTCGATTTGCCTGAATTTATTTTTTAAGAGATATTTATGTGGCTTAAAATATTTTTATTTAGATTTTGGACGATATTTATATTAAGTTTATTACATATATCTCGTCAAATTTTTCAATCTGCCATATGTGATTTTTTTTATGTAGGTTGAAATTATAATATAAAATTAATATGATATTTATTTTGAATTGATTTTATGAAAATCTACTAAAGAATTGGTGGTCGGCAGAGAGAGAGATCACGAAAGTCGTCAGATCCTTTGCAGGGCAGTTGGAGTGTTTTTTTTTTTGCCTTTATGGATCTGACATTTGCGGGGATACGTAAGCCATAGGTCATGGGAGCTTTAGAATTCCCAAGGAAATGATTACAAACCAAAATAAGCAACTTATTTACAATTTCAACCATTCTCATAAAATACAGTAAATAACTCCTTAGAACTTGGTTGTAATTTCAGGAAAAAAAGAAGAAGAAACAAATATACCCATTCACCCCCCCTTTGACCAGCATTAGACAGCTATTGACTGACGGAAGTCAAAGAAAATAACATTTATATTTTAATAGTTTTCAATCAAAGTATTAATAACATTTTTATCTTGACTGATTAAAAAAATTAGTCAAAGAGCATTTCAGTCTTTTCACACGTGTGTTTAAGATCACACACAAATGCTCATGATTTTACAATATTTGAACAAACTTATGATAATCATAATTTTCTGAATTAGAATATATCCACACCAAGGTTCATAAAAAAAAATAAAAGAAAGTAAAAAATAAATAATATAATATAATTAATTATTTAATTGAAAGCAAAAAAAAAAATAGAGAGGGAGGCGGACCACAAAAGGGCACGATATACCTACTACAAGAAGAAGACAGACACGCCCATACCAATGGTTCAAACATTTGTGGTCATCATCAGCTCCTTTTTCCTTCCCTTCTTCACCAAACCCCTCTCTCCTCCCTCTACTCCCTCTCTTCTTACGCTTTTCCTTTCTTTATTTTCTTTTGTTAAATATTCATTCCTCCATGATCACGTCTCTAATCTCCACAAAAACAAATTCACATTACTCTTTTTAATTTTAAATATAAGAACTAATAAATTTTTATATTATTTTTCATATTAATTTCTCTTCAATTATGTCATTAGAAAAAAGAAAAAAATTATTATATAGTCTCAATAATAGGAAGAATTACTATGAAATCCTGTTGGACGATAATTAATTGTAAAAAAATTTATAAAATTATTAAATAATTAAATAATTACAAGAGATCTAAGGGTAATGTTTATGAATTGTGGAATATAATTGTCCCTGCTATAATAAAACATAAATTGTCACTCGTATAAGGAACCCGTTTTATTATAGTATGGACAATTGTATCGTTTTATAATTTAAAAAGTTATCTCGGGTCTAGGACTATTTAATTATTTGATAATTTAATATAACTCTTTTACAATTAATTATCTTCCACGAGACGTCAGTACAATTCTCCCTCAATAATAAATGATCAAATGAATTTATTGTCACTTCTTATATTAAAATTTATTATTGTATGTTTCTTTTTTGTTATACATTTTTTAATGATTAATTTTTTCTCTTATACTCTTTCAGTCCTTAATATAAAATCTAATTGAAGAGTTAATTTCAGTATTAAATATAAGATATATTTTATATATTTATTAATTTTTTTTTAAATTATCCTTATTAATACTAACAATAATCAAATAAAAAAGATAATATATTCAAAAAAATATAATATTTTAAATAAATTTTTAATTTAATTAAATTAATTAAATATATCATGAATTAACTATTATGGTAGAGTATATAGTGATTTAAAAAAAAAAAAAATCCTTTCACGCAAGACTTCTCTTATAAATATCAACTGATTTTTAAACACACAACCTTAACCTTTCACAAATCTCCGTCCTATATAATATTCACATGATTGTCTGTCATAGCATAATTAGCGAACTCGATCCCAACATGACTTGTTAGGTACCGGAAGCCTAAAAATGTTTTCTATTTTTTTTATCATACCTTCTACATATTTTTTCAAACACGTTTAATATTTTAAAATATTTTTTTAAATATATTTAGTATCTTAAAATTATTATTAAAAAATAATTTTTAAATACTAGATGTATTTTCCTTTAAAAGACTTTTTTGTGGTTAATGTCAAAATTAAAGTTGCGTTACAAATACATTATGATACTATATGCATTTAAAATATTAGATGTACCTACAAAAATATTTCAATGTACTACATGCACCATAACCTTTTTGTTTTCTTTGGAACACTACTTATAAATAATTTTTTTTTACAAGAGTTGAGATATTTTATTCAGCTTCAATTTAGAATTATACTCATCTGATCTTTAATATAAGATCTAATTTATAGTATAAATTATATTATAAACTAGATCTTATATTTATGATCGGAGGAATAATATCTATGCTAATATATTTAATTAATTTATAATAAGTTATATCATTCATATATCATAAATAATATGATTTACTTTGTGGATTCCCTCAAATACATGGATTTCACCTTTTAATTAGATATTTCAAATAAAGATAAGTAGATCTTTTATATTTTTTAAAATTATAAAAAATATTTTTTTTTAGTAAATAAACTGCGCGGGTGTGTGTGCTTGTTATGAAGAACTGACTTAAGAGTTAAGATGCACGTATGCATAAGAAATTATAAAATTAGAATGGAGAGAAAGGTTGAATTGGTTGGTGCAAAGGGAGATATCAAGAAGAGGAAGGGCACAGAAAGGCAATTATTTAAGCTTATAACAATTTTGTTGAAGTTTTGACCTCATTGCTATTTAGCCATACCTTTTAGCAATCAATCTTTGAATCTCATACTTGCGGGGGTTGGTGACCATTCCTTCCTTCTCCATTGCCTTCATATTTTTAAGCCAAGTCATCTATATGCATTCCTTCCACTCCCCATCTCTTACGATAATACATAAGTTAAAGTATTTTAGATAAAATATATTATATTAATTAATTTTATTAATTTAATTTACTTACTCTGGTCACTTGGTTTTTGGAATATGCAAGATTTGTGACTTATGAGCTCTAAAGGAGCTATGAAAAACAAATCTTTTATTACATATTTGATTCTTTTAGTTAAGAGTAAGCTTTTTACATACCCTTCTCGTCCTATTTATAATTTATAAGTCACTCTCAGTATATTTTATATAGATTAAAAATCACGTTAAATTTTATTAATTATCTTTTAAAATTTAATAATTTTTAACTTTATCTCTATTTAATATTATATTATATAAAATCAACATTATAATAAATAAATATTAAAATCGTATTACCTCCTGTCATTTATATAAGATTTAGATAACTAATTTGTTGATATTAAAAAAATTAATTGAATTAATTAGTTGTAATAATTGAATGTTAGTCTCTGTAGAATATATTCTTTAATCATGTACACTAAAATTACACATTGATTGAAAATCTTTTAACATATCTAATCAATAGAAATATTTAAAAAAATTATAAATTTAGGAGATAGGATGAATTAGGGTTAATATTTAGCGTAAAAATAAACTATTTATCTAGTTCTTATAATTAAAATTAAAAAAAATATTTATATAAAAAATTTAATAATATAAATGATAAATAGGATAAAAAAATTTCTCTTTTTTCCTATAAATAAGGTTTGAGGCGGAAAAAATAATTCAATTAACAAAGCGGTCAGTCTCGTGGCCCTTTTCTTCTCTTTCATTATCGTTTTCGGGAGAGCAAGTGGAGGTGCCTGGGACCCACTGGGCGTAACTGCACTGCACTAGCTCGAAATTATTCACCCAATTCTGTAGCTAGCAATTGTGATACCATCGCCATCTTCCTCTTACTACGCTGAGTTGAGATGCCTCCGTGGACTTCATACGTTCTCATGTTTCCAGAATTATCAATGCTTTCAGGCAGAGCGAGGCTTTCAAGTGATGAAAAAAGATGCGGGTGAGACGGTGTTGGGGCAACGAGGAAAATGAGCGCTTATTCTTCGAACGGGACTACCGCACGCCCTTCTTTATTCCCCGGCCTCTGCTGAAAAATCATTGTTCACTCATCAACATGAACGATGTCCTCAAACGCTCCAATTATTCAATAGAGAATCATGTAAGCAAATAATTCTTCACAGACACATAACGAATACGTAGATTAAAAAAACAGAAGGGAGGATTACTGTAAAAAATTCTAATGATAAATAAATAGTATAAATATGTTATTATTTTTTTATATTAAAATTTGTTATTATATATCATTCTCTTGTTATTAGATTTTTAAATAATTAAATATATTTTTTAATTTTTTAATGTAAGAGTTGATAAATTTTGTTGGATAAATTAAATAAATAAAATAAATAAGTTAATTATAACTAAATTAAATCTTTTAAAATTAATTTAGATTATATACTTTTTAATTTATCTAAGTTAGTTAACTAAAATATTATATTAACTATAATTAACTTTAATTTATTTAATCTATTAAAAAATAAATAAATAACTTTTAAATTAAGAAAGGGATCATTTTACAATAGTTCTCCCAGGAAATAAAGAAAGAAGTAAAACAAAGAGGATGAAAACATACTCCATTGGTGCCTCAACATATACACATAACTCCATAGTGCGTCAAATACTCATGACACAACTAACTAACTAATGGGCCATTATGTGAGTGTTGATCCGAGTGATAAGCGGCTTGATATCATTTAAGCGAAATCTCAAGTTGAACTTTAGCGTATGTAGAAAATTCATATTAGGATATTTACCTACCATAACTAAGTGCGCGACACGGGTTGAATCTAGATATAGTTAGGATAAAATTTCGATGAATCGAGTAGGCAATAAAAAAAACTAACTAATGGGCCATTGAATTCAATTCAAGTATGCACAAAAATCACCATGCCATTGGGGTAGCTAGCTACCGCTTTCGTTGCTGACCAAGACTTTAAAAATCACGTCATAAACCAAACGTCTCTTTAAAATGTACATGCCCTGCATTCCTATGCCTTCCCATTCCATTCAACCAACTTAACTCTTTCCCTCAAATTTAACCATCACATCATAGCAGAATAAATTAACTATAAATAATTCTAAATACGTATGCAGTTACAGGAAAATTGAAATGATCTCTTTATTCCTTTTTTCTTTTTTTTTTGTCTTTTTTTCCCCTCCAAATGGTGTCGTATCAGAGGCTTTGCATATCTTGGCGGCAACCGGAGGCCCTCAACGGAGTCATGTCCATGGGATAGCTGCCCAGTACCCTCAAGAAAGAGGTGAACTCCTGCACCTCTGCCAACGCATTTTGGGCCCTTACCTCCGCCATGGAAGCTTCAAAATCCACGTAGAACAGGTACTCGAAGTGCTTCGCGGTGCCCACATTGGCGTCGTCTACTAGCCTGATCGGACGGTTCCGGTGAGGCCTAGATTCGATCTTCGTCAAACTAATGTTCCTAAATGCGAACGCCGATAACACCTTGAACAATACCGACGTCCCTTTGTCGTGCGCGAACACTATGCTCGTCTTGAACGGCCTGTCCGTACGGGGAATAATCGGTTCTCGGGCGATCATAACAAATCGGGTCACGTTCCCCGGATCGTCCTGGATCCCATCCGCCAACACTTGCAGTCCGTACAGCTCTGCAGCACGTGCGCTCGCGATTGCCGCCGTATCGAGGAGGTTGTTGGTGGAGATGAATTCCGCGGCACCGGCTGTATCGTCCACGGCTTCGCGTGCTACGTTGAGGCCTAGTTCCGTTAATGTGTGCTCGCACTGAGCCAGGGCTTGGGGATGCGAAATCACGCGGGTTAGGTACTCTTTTCGGACTCCAGGGAGAGTAAGGAGGCAGTGGTGGACCGGAAGTTGGACCTCGCCGACGATGTGGAGACGATGACGGAGGAGGAGGTCGTAATTCCTATGGATTGAACCGCCTAGAGAATTCTCCACGGGGAGAACTGCTCGATCGGCGATCCAGAGCTCTACCGCCTGGAAAGCCACCTCGAATTGATCGCAGGGAATGGCTTCGCAGTTAGGATAGGCCTTGCCGGCGGCAGCTTCAGAGTAAGCTCCAGGAACGCCCTGATAAGCGACGCGAAGCTGTGAACCGTGCGTCGGAGCCGGCGAGAGGTCCGAAATCGTGAGAGGCTTAGGCGGAAGAGGCTTGTTATTGTCGGAACCGGGAATGTTATCAATGGGAACCAGGCTGAGATCCGTGAGAGCGGCGCCTGGGTGGCCGTTGACGGTGGGGGCACCGTTATTGTCAGGGGAGGAGGAATGTTGCTGAGAGACAACCTTACTGGCCAAAATGGCGCAGGAGCTCTGCCAGTCGGCGCGGTTGGAGCCGACTCCATGGGAGAAGCCGGGAGATTCGAAGCCGCAGCTGCATTTGACAACAACCGGAGAGGGAAGGGGGCGAGCGGCGGATGGGCGGGCGGGGATCAGAAACTGAACAGAATTGGAAGAGGCGGGAGAGAGAGAGTGCATATTGAGAGCGAAGTTGGGAGAGGAAACAGAAGGGAAGGAAGTGAGCGGAGGGCTCAGCTTGGTGTTCTCCTGGAAGAAGGGAACGTCAAGCTGAGAGAAAAGGAAGAAGGTGAGAGGGGTTTAAATATAAATGGCAGAGAAGGGGAGAAGCGAAGCGAAGCGGAGGAGAACCAGGCATCTAAGAGCTTTCACACCACTTGGGGCTTGGTCAATCCCAGTATCCCACACCTACCCCGCCCCCGTGTTTGTTTTTCCTTCACTCTTTTTTTGGGTTAAAACATGTAATAATATTGCTAATTAGTATTAATATCGCACGGAACCCAGCCTAAATAAATAACCTGAAATTCTGAGGAGACGTGTGCCCTACTCTACTCATCTACTCCTCGCCTACTCTTTTTTTCTTAAAAAAAAAATCTAGTCTAAAATATAAATTTATTTAATACTGCTTAAAATAGTTAATTTTTTTTTATTTTGCTCTTTTATATAAATAAATTTTCACCACTATTATGATTAACTAATACTCCTATAAAACTTGATACTTCTTATATTTTTTATATTTATTAATTTTTTTTAAATTATCCCTATTTAATAATAATTAAATAAAAAAAGGACAGAGTTAAAAAAAATTATTAAGGTATTTTAAAAAATATGTCATATTAACTAACTTAACTAACTTTCTTAATATAATTAAATTGGTTAAATATATCATACATTAAGAAGGGGGTATATAATACTTAATTAAGGAGTTGATCTTAATCTTAAATATGAGAAATATTTTTTATATTTATCAATTTTTTTTAAAATTATATAATTGATACTCTATCAATAATAATTAAATAAAAAAAAATGGAAGAAACGAAGGAAGATAATTTTAGTATTTTATAAATAACATACAATATCAACTAATTTAATTAATTTTTTTAATATAATAAAATTAGTTAAATATATATTATAATATTTTTTATGTATGTGAAGTGGTTAATTTTTTAAAAATAATATTTTCTCATTCTAAAAATTGGGCAACCTTTTCCAGCATCAAATGTGGTCCTTACCAGAAAAAATTCTAATAGATGAAGCGTTAAGTTTGGACAGTATCATGCCAGGTGGAGCAACCAAATTGCAAAGCATCCTAATGACGTATCCCATAAAATTCATAGAATATACACGTGTGCCTAAATTCAGTGCCAACTCAAATCCTCTCGTTTTCCTGATTTCAAATTGCCCCAATTAACCCCACAGTTAATTCCATTAACGAGTTAATTAATTATCTTTATATAATGCTTTACCGCTTAATTATTTAATAATTTTCACAGTCTGTACGTAAAACTAGGCAATTCTTTAAAAAGGTGGGATTGAGTTGGGAATAATAGAGAAGCTTTCCTGGTGACAAATTCCGGACATCACATGCATTGCCTTGCAATGTGAAAAATTAATTAAAAATTATTAAGGGTGTGTTTGGATTAGCTTTTGGAGAATAGATTCTGGGAAGAATAGATTTTGGGTAAAATAGATTTTGGGAAGAATAGATTTTGGGAATAAAGATGTTTGGATGATTAGTAGTAGAATTACTTTTTATATTGGTAAATTACTAAAAAATGTATGATATGATTAAAAGTAAGAGAGATGAAAGATGATAGAGAAGAAAGAGGAGAGAGAAGAGAGTGTAGAGAGGAGAGAGGAGAGAGAAAAAGATAGATAAGAAAGGAGAGAGGAAAGAGAAAAAGAGAGATAAGATAAGAGAGAGGAGAGATAGAAAAGAGAGGAGAGGGGGTGTAAGAAAAAGTAAGGGTATAATAGTAATTGGATAATCCAAAACTTAGGTTTCAAAGAGAAAGCTATTTTCAGTAGCTTATTCAAAACCTAGGTTTCAAACCGAGGCTTTGTCCAAAATCAATTCTCAATAAAAATTGCTGTTTGTGTAAAAAATTTTCAAATCGCGGTTTTGGCTCAAAATTGATTCTGCACCGCTCACCCAAACACACACTAATCCCACTTATTTAATATTTTTAAAATTAAATTTAAATTTTTTTTCTCCCATCCAAATCCCTCGTAGTCTGTGAAATGGAGGGGAGGGGAACTTTTAATAAGTTCATTTTTTTTAAAAAAAAATTAGATAAATAAGTGAGGTTATAAAATTTTAATAAAAAAATGTAAGATAAAAAAAATAGTTTTTAATCTTATTTCTCTTATTTTGTTTTTTAAATTGAACTCATTAAAAATCTAATTTTGAAGGGTTTTTAGGAGATAGTTAAGATTAATCTATATTTAGAACAGCAAAGACTAGATGAAAATCTTGTGGGGTCGATTGTCTTCATATATTTGAAAACGCAACTTGTGTTGAATTAAGTGGACGCGTCTCTGCTCTTAATCCTAACCACATAGATAGAGCATTTGGGATTAGCCATAAATACAATCGTTGTCTCTTAATCCTAACCTTCTTTACCAAAATGATTCTGTGGACGGCAGGGAAGCATCCCGAACGTTCTTATCAGCATCATTAAAAAAGAGATCAAGATTTATATTTTCTTAATCTTATTCTTTCATATTCAGGCATACAATTTTCTTTAATTTGTTATTAAGGTACCATAAACCCAAAACTTGTATTTTCAATTATTTATCTAATTAAATAGTATAAATTGCAAAGTCAAGTAATTGCATTGAGGCTTACAACTTTCTTTGTTTGACAATAACAGCTAGTCTTTCTTCTCAGACAATAACATAAGAAGCTTGAGAAAACAAAAATCGAAGTCTAACAGTTTGCGAACCTACATCGTCATGACGATATTTTCATGATAAATCAATAACTTCAAAAATACACACATCATAATATACCAAATATAATAAACAACAATGAAATTCGTCTTGCTACTGATAGAAAGTTAAATACAAGATAACGAAGTTGCATCAAACCGACCGCAAACGAATTGAACTTGAAAATACAATAAATATTATATATATATATATATATATATATATATATACACATAACCAGGATGATTAATGAATAAGCAAGCAGGAAAAAAAAAATTCAACCTGGGAGAGTTTTAAAAGAATGAAAACTACATACAGCGGTTAATGTAGGGAGTGACAGCTGGAATCGGATCCCTCTTGAATCTATTCTCAACGGACACAAAATATCTCCAGCACAAAACCTATTGTACTAAGACATCTCATCCTTTTTCAGAAATTTCCAGAATGCTATATATATATATATGTAGATGTACTATGTTTGTCATTGAGCTCATGAAGACGATGATGAATGATGTCATAAGAATGGGCGTCTCTGGAAGAGGACGTGATTTTGATGAGCCAACAAAAATGGCGTTTCAGTTCAGAGCCCAACCCATTTCACCCCCCTAAAAACCTTACCAACTCGGAAGGGCAATCCATAGTCTTTGGCAACAGAAGGTTCACTTCTAGCAGCTTCTGCTTCAGTCCAATCGTACACCCCACGTTCTTGCTTGCTACCAGGTACTGTATTGTCCAGAATAACAGCCACAACAAACGCTATCACCATGTGTTGTGATAAAAGCGTGTTCCCCACATAGTTCAGCTGCCAAAACAACATATTAACTCACTTGTAAGTGTTTCTGATGTTCGGGTATGTTTGGATTATATTTTGGAAAATAACTCCTCGAAAAAAACAAATGATACAGGTAGTTTTAATAGAGAATAGTTTATGAAAAAGTAAAAAAATTTGCCCCATGAAAAACTATGCTTTTAGCCTTAAAACTATAGTTTTAGAGAGTTTTTTCCAAAACCATGACTTTCTATCCAAAACAATGGTTTCAAGAAGTATCCAAACATGCCTCAAGTATAATCGCTTTTAATCAACCACATTGAATTCAAGTTCTAAAATAAAACGAAGATCATGAGAACAGAGCTAATTCACTGTTTCACCTTTGAAAAAGAAGCTTCTCATGTCACCATTAAATAAGAACACAGTTTCCGCTGTCTTTTACGAGATCATAGAGATTTTTATGAAGTTTGATCACAAGGTAAATTTTTTTCCGTTTTTTTTAAAATGAAAGATCAATGTCCTATCTACCATCATCAGAATCAAACAAAATGAATTCGCTATAGAAAAAGGACATTGCAGTATAACACAAAAGACATACCCCTCCATATCTGCTATGAAAAGGCCCGTGGGAAGCCACAATGTAGGGTTGAAAATAACTTGGCACGGACAAGTTGGAATTTGGAGCGATGCCATATTGTTGAAAGTAGGCAGGTATAGAAAGAGAGAGAAACAATGACAACCCGATAATGATGACATTGCGAGAGCTCCCGGCCTCACTATAACGCAGATTTGACAAGCCCAGAGCAGCGAGCATTGCACACATAAAGCACAAAAGAGCAGCAACTATCACTTGAGGAATTGAAGCAATCAACCCTCCAACTTTACCTGTTATAAAGCATCATCAATGTGTTCAAACGCGGATATTAATGGAGTTCAGAATTGTGAATTTGAGCTGAAAAGTCATTCAAATAAATGCTTTCCCCATCCTTAAGAGGGACCCCATTTCTCAAATATCATTCATTCTGGCAAATGCCATGAGCTTTGCTGAATTTTGAGAGAGAACTATCTTACACAAAACAATTGGATAGATTTCCATAGATCAGTTGAAAAAATTTCAATATTATTGGGAAAATCAGGGGAGAGCATGTTAAATAAAGTCATATATCAAAAAAGGTGACTGCAAAAACCGAAACAAGATACACTTACCCACAAGAGACAACACTATCAGAAAGCAAGCTCCCAATTCAACTGCCCTGCGGCTTCCCATTTTAGTCACAGCAATTGTGTGAACATTTTCTGTTAGTGTGGTAAATCCAGTTCCAGTTCCCCAGAGGCCAGCCAATAAACTAGAAAGTCCCTCCAAACCAATTCCTCGACTGAGAACTCCATGAGTTGGAGGTTTGGATGCTACCAATAATGAAGATGCATGGTAGGAGCCAACCTGAAGCGTTCAAAGCAAAGGAGAATGAAAACAAAATAGATTGATTCAATAATACAGTATATGGAGATAACTGCAACAAAGAAACCATCACTTCAATTCAGGGACCAAAAGTGAAATAACTAAGGCAGGGTAGAATAAAATAAAAACACAAACACAGGAAACATTAAAGGAAAAGACAATGAACCAACCGAATCAGCTGATGAGACCAAAGATACCACACACATTACTACAACCACTTTCCAGTGGAAGACCGGAGTTCCCCATTGTAGTGGATAAGGAAATCTAAACCATGGGGAAGATTTCAACGCATGAGAAGTATCAACTCGACAATACTTCATCCTCACGATGTGGTTTCTGCAGTGATCTGATACCATATTAGAGGCAGGTATGTTTATGTCACAGCCTTTGTAGCTATAAGCTCCTGCTTCAGTCAACAAGAAAGCAGTTGCCCATGTAATTGCCACACCCAAAGGAACCTGGCAGTAAGTTGACGTAAAAACGTCAAGCTTATGAGAATTATTTCCAACAACAAAAAAGATAAGTCAACTACTAAAGAGTTACTAATTTGGAGCAATAACATTGAACTTACTGCAAATATTAGAAATACACGGTGACCAAGAACAGATATCTTGCGAAGATGCTGAAGAAAAAAAGAAAACACATTTTTTAGAATTTTATAGCAGTACAATATAAAAGACCTCACATGTAATAGGCATTAAGAAGCTAGAAATTAGAAGTGTTGATAAAAGCTAAAGGTCCATTTCCGCACTTACAAGAGAAAAAACAACTACTACTAATATCTGTACTACACCAATCTCGAGACATTTGCCAAGTACAGGAAAACCATAGCTGAAAAATGAAAGTCCAACAGCAGCAATAGTTGAGCATACAACCATAGGATTGATCAACCTGAAAGGAAAATTCACATAAAATGAGGCTGATTATTAATTTCAATGAATTCTTAGGATACAACATTTCCTTTTAAACACAAATGAATTAATCTAAAAACAAATTTCTTCATTAGATAATTGAACTGGTCTCCCCAAAAGATACTTTTAAGAGCTACCACATAAATCCCCATTCAAAAGTTCAGGAACTTTTCCGTATGAACTCTTTCTGACATTTAATCAATTACAGGGTACATTCACAACTAAGAATTCTGCAATCATGTGTTTCCCTATTTCTTGTAATCACGTCAATCTTATTCTTTTTATACTTGATGACTTCTCAACTTGAATTTCTCAACCTTCAGCACTACATAAAAAGTTGCCCCAGTTGACAATGATAAGTGCTGTTTGGCAAAAACATGATGAAACTGGCACTAGTATTAAAAGAAATAGATGAGCAAGGAAACTACAAAAATCATACCGTGCCAAAAGCGACATAAGTCCAGTATATCCAATTAAAGCTTGAAATGCTGATCCAATAATAATAGCACCCTGCAGTTCTTTCATTATATGCTTGAATTTCTACAGTTTAAGATAAGAGTCAGTTATCTTGCATTCGTTTAGTTAATCAGAAAATTTATGGTATTCATTAGAAACTGTGAAAGAGCACCAATATAACTTATGGTAGAAATTGTTTCATGGCCAAACAATATGGTCAGAGTGAACCACAAAATCATTTTGACAACATCAAATTGAAAAGGAACACCTACATTTCCATTCAATCCCTGAAACTCCGGGGAGTTGATTATTGCCAGAGCTGGAGCCAGATAAACAAAAGACGGGCCCTGTACAAGGGGCAACCTGGACCCAAAAGTAGTATGCAAGAGTGTGGTCACCCCCGACATGAAGAGCACGGTAGATATCACCGCAGAAGTATCCTCCTATAGCCACTAAGAAATCAGACGACAATATGCACATAATTACTGGCTACAAAAGAGATGTGAAATGAAGAGCAAATAAAGTTATTCAAAATCACTCACTTGAGTGCCTCCCATGGCAGGAACTATGACGAGAGGTATGACAATCAACGAACCTAACATGGAAATGTAATGCTGCATACCGTATAAACCAATGGGAACTACATAACCGGGAAAAAAAAAATCAGTATATTTCATATTCTCAACCTTAGAAGAGATAGTCTTATAATTTCATAATTCCATTATAATTGAAAAGGAAAGGCGAACACGTCTTACCAAGACCAGGGGAATCTCGGAGCTCATATTTCATTCGTGACCGCCTAGACGCTAGCCCATTATCATCCACAGCCTGAGGCAAGACATCGATCACTTGCTCGTGCCTTCTCAAACTCCGCGGCCTCGACGACTTGTCCGCCGGCGTTACTGTTGCCTGCGCATTGGTACTAGGAACCGAGCGCTTGGGCGCTCCGTCAGGATCCCTGAACTTCACCGTGTGTTCCTTATTTGACGATGGCTCAACCTTCTCACCTCCGGCCTCACCATTCACGGCCCGCGATGACCTCAACCGACCCGCTTCACGATCCGGGTTGGCTTGAGCCTCTCTTGGCTTGGGCTGCAAGGTTATCTGACCAGAATCGCCGGCATTGGTCTCGCCTGAGAACTTGGGCTTAAACCCGGTCCTCTTGGCCCAAGAAGACGGTGGTGTTGCCCCAGTATCGGGCTCCGGCGGCCGCGAACCCGAAAGCTGACGGGTAGTGGGATCGGAAATCGACATTTTACAGCAAAATATACTAGCGGCGTATAGTTTGTGTATGCCTGCAGATCTGATCACTTGGGTCAAGTCCAGCAGAAATACACGTGAAAGCCAATGAAACGAAGCTCCACTGAACTCTTGGGCAATGCCGCCGAGCACATGCAGTTGTACGGAAGGGTCGATCGTCGCGCGTCTCGGGGTTGAGAAGGAGATGAAGAACTGATTAAACGAGAAGAGTACAGAAACGAGAGGGAGTGGGAGTAAAATGCTACTCAATCCAATTCCTTTAGTATATGCAGCAATCTATCAATTTTCTTGGTCGAGGAATATTTCCTGTTTAAAAAGCATCCCCTGATCGAATCATTTTAACTGGAGATATTTACAAGGACCCAATTCGTGTTTCTAATAAATTTATAACAGCGAATAAGGAAATTAATGATACTCATTTCCCCATATTGTAACTGTAAACTCTGTTAGGAATATAGGAAATGAGGGTTATTAATTCTTTTACCTGTTGTTGTAAATTTGTTTGTTTGTTTGTTTGTTTTAAATTCATAAGTTTATTGGTGTAAATTGGTATAAGGGTACTAATGTCTTTTTACTCGTAAAACTTAATTTTGTTTTAAGCCAATGAAATGCATTGAAATCTTAGAATTTTTTTTTTTAGTAAATGGAAATTAGTGTGATACGATGAAATTTTCCAATAACAAAGTACGTAGAGAATTTTCAATGTGTTGTGGATCCTGCAGAAGATTGTCGATATAATTGGATATCGATAAGAGGTCACTTTCCATGTCATGAACAAGTTAATACGCAAGGACATGGTATTTACTATTAACAGCAGGGCAATATTCGTTCAAGGGTGAGCCGATCAAAGGTACATGCCAAAATTTCTGCTACTTTTAAAAGCCAACTTTGAGAGAGAGAGAGAGAGAGATTCTCTTTTTAGAAATCCGTTGCCTACTAGTGCGAACCAAACCAATCTAATTAATGTGGCTGCAATTTTTAGTTGAAACGTCGTTTGCATCCCCAGTCCACTTGCCACTTTTTCATTAAACACTCCACTTTATACTCTCTACATCAATCAATACAACACCACTCGCATTTTTTTTAAATACAACGAAACTCTCTACCAACAACAATAACAAAGTTTGCTTGAATAAATTACGAGGTCTATTATAGTTAATACTTAGTTAAATTTTTTAAATATATATTCAGGGGTTTAATTCTTGACTATATATATATAGAGAATGTCTTATAGCTATTACTAAAATCTATTTAAAAAGTCTATAATATTTATTATTTTTAATAGTAAAAATAATAAATATTATAGGCTTACTTAAAAAAAAAAATTTGCTTAAATATGATATAGATTCATAGACTATGTGTTAAACTTTGCTTACTCAAATATTAATTAGAGTAGACTTAGATTACATTTTCAAAGCGCACTTACAGAAACTCTCAACTCCTCTTTCCCACAAAAGCTTGCTCAATATTTTTTTTAAGTACATATATCCTCTTATTAAAAGTAATTGTATTCGATATATTATCACGTATTAAATATGAACACTTCTTTATACGGGAGTTCGAATCTTAATTTTTCATGTTGTAAGAGACTAACTTCTTTTATTAGACTAACTTATAATTCGTACCTTATTATTATTTTTTATTAAATATATGTATCTTTTTATTAAAAATAATTATATTAAAAATATTCTTAAACACTAAATATAGATATTTTTTTTATAAAAATTTAAATATTAATTTTTTATAATGATATTAACTCCTCTCCCTAAACCTATTGGTACTTTATTTCATTGATAGAATTGAATTGTGTAGGGGGGTGATGGGCCTTTTTGGCTGGTGCTTTCAATTTTTGGTAGTTGCATGAATGAGATGGCTTCTTTGTTCATGCATGCATCGATCTTGACTGATTTGATAGCCTCCCCCCTCTTTTTTCCCATCAATTCAATCATATGTGTGTGTGTGTGATCAGTTCAGGAAACCCAAAGGCATATTGCTCACTTGATCACTTTTTTTTTCTTACTCTTAAGAATAGTCTGCCTATTATTATAAAGTATTTTCAAGTTATTTAATGAGATTATTGTTTGGAGGTTTATGAAGAGAAATGCACTTACTTTAAAAATTAAAACACACAGAGAATTCCATATGATTAGTGTGATCCACAAAACAACAAGTCTGTCTCCATCTGGTTTGCAATTTGGTACTTTTGTATCATGCCTTCCACACTCTCTCTATTTACTTTCCTAATCTTTTGTCCCAGATTCCATGTTTCTATTTATTTTCCTTAATTCCAGGGCTTCACGCGTGATTTACTTCTGGATCAGCCAATTATATTCTTTGAACACATATAAGGCAAAAACTTTTTTATTTTATAAAAATGTTAAAAGATTCACCTAGCACTCTGAAATTATTTTTTTATGTGCGTCTAACGTCTAAAAATATTTATAATACATCAAATACCTTAAAGTAGTTTTATAAATACACCCAGCATCTTAAATTATTTTATACACTAGCTCATATTTTTTTATGTATTAGTATCAAAGCACAAAAAATAAATACTAGACGTAATTAAAAAAATATTTAAAAATATTAAATATATCATAAAATATTTTAAAATATTATATGCCTGTAAAATAAAAATTTTAAAATAGTAGATATACCTTCACGCGGATATGAAATTAGTACGAAAATAGGGTTGGAGGTAAGGGTAGAAACAGGCCAGACGGCCTGTCAGGGGCCTGTGGCCTGGCCTACATTTAGCCTGGTTTAGCCTGGCCTATTTTAAAAACTACACAAGCTCAAGCCTGTATAGAAGCCTGTTTTACTTAATAGGTCAGGCTCAGGCTCTGTAAGAAGCCTGTTAGGCGGCCTGGGCCTGTTAGAGGGCCTGTAGTTTTTTAAAATATAATATACAAAAAAGCTTATTAGAAGGCCTGTTACGAATGCCTGTTTTGGGGCCTGTTACGGAAGCCTATTTTGAAGGCCTGCAAATATAATTATAAAATAGGCTCTTTTAACAGGCTTCAGGCCAAGCCAGGCTTAGACGAGAAAATTAGCCTACAACAGGCTACAGGCCAGGCTCAGGTTAGATTGTTACATAACAGGCATTGCCTATTAAGGCTAAAGCCTAGTCTGGCCTGGCCTGTTTCTAACCCTAATTGGAGGGACTAAAAATGGATTGCTTCCATCATTAATGGACTGCAGCTATGCGGGTGCAAGGGTTTTAACAGGATTGTGGTTATTTGGATTAGTTTTTGGAGAATAAATTGTGGGAAGAATAGATTTTAGAGAATAGATTTTGAAAAAAAAATATTTTGGGAAGAATAGATTTTGGGAATAGAGATGTTTGGATGATTAGTAGCAGAATCACTTTTTACATTGATAAATTACCAAAAAAGATATGATTTGATTAAAAGTAAGAGAGAGGAAAGATGATAGAGAAGAAAGAGGAGAGTGTAGAGAGGAGAGAGGAGAGAGGAGAGAGAAAAAGAGAGATAAGAGAAGAGAGAAGAAAGAGATGAGAGATAGTGTAAAAAAAGTAGAGGTATAATAGTAATTGGATAATCCATAACTTAAGTTTCAAACTAAAAGTTATTTTTAGTTGTTTATTTAAAATTTAGGTTTCAAACTGAGATTTTGTCTAAAATTAATTCTCAACAAAAATGACTATTTATATAAAAAAAATTTAAACCACGATTTTAACTAAAATTATTTTTTAGAATTATATCCAAACATATCCTTTGATTGTTTAGAGGCCATAGATTTTTGTATCAGATGTTGTGATCCAAGTCACCCCTTTAGAGACATTAAAGTTACACTTATTAATTTTACGTAGGAATTCGCAGTTTTTACTTAGGCACATACCCCTTCAGGGAGAAATTAGTAACAGCAGATTACCTTGCGAAACTATGATAAAAGGATTTCTTCCCTTTTTTTTTTTCTTTTTTTAGATTTCCTTATATATATCTCTTATTTTTAAAGAATAAAAAAATGAAATGAAATGAGCGAAGGGACAGGTAATGGCGGGTGGCAGGAAGGTACTGTGGACAGGTGGACAGGTGGATTAGAAGTGGGGCCCGCTCACAGGCTTATCGTTGGAGCCATAGTTATCTGCCCCATTTTTTCTTATTTTCTAATTATTGGAAAAATACAAACAAAAACAAAAGTGAAGAAGAAGGCAGGCGGAGAAAGCAACGGCTATTTTTTAGGGAGGCCCATTTCTGATTGCTGTCTGATACCCCAGCTAGCCGTTTGGGGACATGAAAGCGATTGCCCCACCCGCCCTTGATTTTTACCGGGATAAGGCATACGTTTGCTTTCTGTGTTTCTATCCAGTTTTATCTCAATATAAATATTTATATACTTTAAAAATAATAAATTATCTAAATTCTATCTAATTAAAATATAACAACTTAATTAATAATTTATATAAAAAATTTATTATTTATTTTATTTTTTAAAAATAAATATTTTAAATTGAAAAAAAATAAAAACTCCTCTGGATGGAATCAAGAAGTTTATTTTTTTAAAAGCAAAATAAAACAAGATTTTGTTTAAGATAATTCATCGTCTAATTAAATTAAAATGTGTTAAGTTATTATATTTTAATTATATAAAATTTATATGACATGACACTCATAAAATATATAAAATTTTCTCTTATCTTAATCTTTTTGGTTTTGAAAGTGTATTTTTTAGTTTTTAAATTTAACATTGTTAATTTGACTAATAAAAATACTGGCTCAATAAATTTAAAATAATAACTCATCAATTAAATATTAATAAAGTATATCTATATTTTAATTTTTTAATATAAAATATAACATAATTTAAAAAAATAAAATGCAAACATACATTGTCAAATTTTTATTGCATCATTATTATTTACATTTATTGAGTCAACATTTTTTATTAAATTAAATTAATGATGTTAAGTTTAAAAAACTAAAAATATATCTGATAAATTTAAGAGATTAAAATAAAATTTGATATAAATATAAAACATT
Source organism: Leucaena leucocephala (assembly GCA_037074615.1). NCBI lineage: Eukaryota > Viridiplantae > Streptophyta > Magnoliopsida > Fabales > Fabaceae > Leucaena > Leucaena leucocephala. The sequence continues at coordinate 20,148,540 of CM073523.1, read as the reverse complement.
AAACATATATATTTTAGTTTTTTTACTTTCATCTTCATTTTCATCCCACTATGTTCATTTTCGATTTTCCACTTTCTCATGTTATTGGACTCAATAATATTCTTTCGATCTTTAATATAAGATCTATTTAACTAATTTGATTAGATTAATAAAGTTAGTTAAGTTAATTAATATGATATATATTTTTTAAAACAGAATAATCATATTTCTTAACTTTCTTTCCCTCCCTCTTTTACTTGATCAAAGTTGAAAAAGTATCAATAAGATCTATTTAACTAATTTGATTAGATTAATAAAGTTAGTTAAGTTAGTTAATATGACTTTTTTTAAATAGAATAATCATATTTTTTAACTATTTTTCCCATCCTCTTTTACTTGATCAAAGTTGAAAGAGTATCAATAAAAATAATTTAGGATAAAGTTGACAAATATATGAAAGATATTATATATTAAGATTAAAACTAACTCATTAATTAAGTTATATATTAAAAATAAGAGGAGTATCTCTTTTCCCCTAATGACTTATTAATAGTACCAAACAAATATTGGAAGTTCTATCAATTTTAACTTCTTGCCATTTCTCAATTCATTTGTGTGTGTAACAAGTATAATTTATTATTAGTAATACTAGTTTTATAAATATATATATTTTTTATTAGAAATAATATTATTCGAGACATTATCATATATTAAATATGAAGATTTCTCATATTAAAAATTTGACTCTTGATTTATCACATTATAAAAAATTAACTCATCTAATTAGACTTAACTCTATTAGATGTATAATTTATTATTGATTGAAAAAAAAAAGTGTACTAATTCAGTATGGTTAGTTATATAGTTTCCTGTGGGCCTGCAACAAAATCTTCCCATCCCTGTCACAAGTTCTTAGGACGTAAGAAGCAATTTTCAAAGCTAGATAGTTAGGGGTTGTTTGAATTAGTCTATTTTAAATTCTTTTGTATTATAGGATAGGTATGCGTTATGAGTTTTATCTTAAATTGTGTAAATACATATTTTTAGAGGGGCTAATAGTGATTTTAAACAAATACTTCTTCAGTTTCTTAATATAAGTGTTAATTATTTTTTAATAGATTAAAAAAATAAAATAAATTAGCGAATTATAATAAAATATAATTTTTTAAAATAAATTTATATTATATACTCGTTAATATATCTAAATTAGTCAACTAGTTACTCCCTCCGGTTCTAATTATAAAAGTTAGATGGGGTATTGGGGTTGATCCTAAATATAATAACATAATTTATTTTATCTCCTAAAATTTTAATTTTTCTCCAAAATATCCCTATATGATTATACATATTAAGAGAGTTTCTACTAAAGGTAGTTAAAATGCACATGATTCAAGGGAGTATTTTAGGAAAATCAATACACAATCATTATAAATAATTAACTTAACTAATTTCTTTAATTTACTCAAATTAATTAAGTAGATTTTATAATTAGGACTTAAGATAGTATTATATTAATTATAATTACCTCAAACTATAAAAAAAATGAAAAAAAATTGCATTTAAGTCCCATGTAAGGAATATAATTATAATTTTTTTTTGCGTATTTATCAAAAGACTATGAAGTCCTATAGAATTTCAGATTAAATTTTTTGAATTGTAAAATGACCAAACTACTTCTTAAAAGAAACAACTCAAGCAATATAAATAAGAACTTTATAAAAAAATAATAATAATAACTCAAGTAATACAAATTATAACTTCGGATAAATGAATAATGAATGGAGGGCAAAAAAGATAAAATAATTGAAGCATTTTTTAAGGGATAATTTAATGACAACTCCCGTAAAATTTTATACTTGTTTGATAATTTTTTGAGAGTTTATTACAATTAAATTTTTTATATGAAACTTAAATATATTTTTTTTAAAAAAAATTAATTATCGCAAAAAGCACAGTTAGTATTATTTAGTTGAGTCATATGATTCATAATCCTAAAAACCTGAACCCTAATCACAAATCCCTAGGAAAAAAAGCAATTTGCCGCCCAGATTTTTCAGTTCGTGGAACTGGCCTTTTTTTTTTAAAAAAAAATCAAACTAGGTTTTAAGTTCTGTGAAGATGAAATTTGTGGGCTTAATCATGAAGTCCAACTCAAATTTTAAGCGCGGGGTCTGCCCATTATTGGGTCGGGTTAATATGCTTTCTTCTGAAAGTGAAGTTTTTCGGCTCACCATGGCACCGATTAGAGAGGTGGGTAAGGATGGTTCGGTTTGGTTGGAAAATATAAAAAACTTAGTTTAACCACAAAAACTTTCGGTAAAAGAAAAGAAAGAAAGGGTACAAAAACTAACTCGATTTATTTAGGCTTGGTTTATTTGGTTGGTCTGAGTTTTTTTTTTTATTGTCACCCAATTCATTGGAATTTTACCCAACTACATCTAGATCTAGATCCGACCCGCGTCGCGCTCCTGACTATGATAAGTAAGTCTCTCAATGGGGATTTTCTGTATACGCCAAGGCTTAAACTCGATACCTCACTTAAACGATACTGAGCCACTTATCACTCGAATCAACCCCCATTGGTTGGTTGGTCTGAGTTAATTATGCCTAATTTCTTTCGGATTTTTGTTAAGATCCGAGTCAGCAAGGAGGAAAAAAGACAGCACAAGAAATAACATCCAGTTCAATGTGACAGCCTCGCCTATTTTAATCTAACAAGCACATTACGCCTTATATCCTGGAACTTATCTTATCTTTAATATATAATTTAATTAAAAAGTTAATATTAATCCTAAATATAATACATATTTTTTATATTAATACTTTTTCAACAATAATCAATCAAGGGAGTGAGGGAGTTAAGCAAGATAATTAGGGTATTTTAGACAAAATATGTCATATTAACTAATTTTTTAATACAATCAAATTAATTAAATATATCTTATATTAAAGACTAAAAGAATATCTTGTAATCTCTTATAAACAACCATGGATAGCTTTTTGCATCTTATTTATAAGAAGTCATGCCCTCAAAGATATTTTATCTAACGGTCGACTAACTATATTATAAAATAGGAGAACTGAATTTCAATTCTCCTCTTATTAAAAAAAGACCTATTGTAAAAAGTTTTAATTTGGATTATTTAACAGGATATGGAATAGATAACACCTACATCTACAGTATTGTCAACAACAAAAAAACAAGAAGTTAATGGCTGAATAGGTGATATTTATAATGAAGGGAGTTGTTTGGTGTGCAGTACATGATACTATAGCATTTGTATTTATGATGGTTTGTGAGAAACCGGGGGAGGAAAACATCCATTCAAAGGGTCGTTTTCATGAATTAATTCAATTTCCTGTTACTAGAAAATCTCCCCCAACCAAACTGCAAGAAGCAACTTATTAGTCCCACTATAGTCTGAACATGTTTGTTAAATGTCCCTTAAACAGCCATTCATTCATTAATTCAACATACATAAGCCCCTTACTTTTAATTCATTGAATTATATTTTATATTGTATGCATTTAATGAAGCTGTCGGCAGTGTGATGAAGACCCGCTTCCCATGGATCTTGGCCTTCAGACCCGAAAAAAAAAAATTTCAGAGTTTAGCTCCCATGACTGTCTTTGGATTTTCTATTGCCCTTCATATGTATTACTACGAGGTCATCATAAAGCTATTTAATCACTAAAGAATAAGTAATTAGTATAAAATTATTATTATTTTTTATATTAGAACTTATTATTTACATATTTATTAGTTGTTATTAGACTTTAAAAGTAATTAAATTTTTTTATTGGGATATTATAGTAATTTTTCTTTTTTTTAGAATATCAAAAATTGAGAACAATTGTGATCATTATATTCCTGGGTTGGTTGAAGAGTGAAACACATGCCGACACTTTGATTTAAAAAGGAAAGATCGAATTTGCAGTTGGAAGAGAATGAGGTGGTATGAGATTTGCAGATGCAACCAAACATGCCTTTAATCTTAATTCTGACCGAAAAGCTAATTATTCTTCTGCCTCTTCTCATTAGTTTACTGCCACTTGACAGCGATATTGATTCTACTTTAATTTCTACATGGCTGGCTAGTTTCAGAATTCCCTCTTTTCAGAAGTTCAAAGTTAGCAACAGTACCTTAATTAATCATTGGTGCCAGGCCACTAAGCTTGTCATCACTAACAAGAGTGTAACTCAAGCTATATGTTTGTACGAAGAAAATGCCTATCATCATTTAATATCAAACTATGCTTATATTTTAAAGCCGATCGAAGGGCATTCAATTCAATTCTGCGGTTACAAGTCTACTACCATTTTTCGTTAACTTTTTATAACTAATTGAATTATTGTTTGGGAGAATCATAATAAAATCCCCTTAAAATACTTAAAACCTATATCAAGTCAAGAGGCCTCATTACGGATTTAAGAATCTGATCAAATGACCATAATGTCCCTATCGTTAAAAAGAGTAAGGCACCGGAGAAGTCGCCTCCGGTAAAAACTTGTCGCGCTCATGTGTCATCTTGATGAGTGGGTACTATTATTGCCGTGAGATAAAATTGTCTACATCAATCACCCATTTACCGAAAAATCCTAATTTTATGCCAAGTAAAGCCCTCAAACGGGTATTTTGGTCTTTTAACCATGTTTAGCAATACCTAATAAGGTCTCTTGGCCTGATTAGAAGTTAGTCAAAATTATAGTTCTTATTCACGTTTTTTGTTTTCTTCTCAGCAGCAACTTGTTAATATGACATGCACTTTTTAATATTGCTTGTGGAAGAAGGTTACCCATTTGGATTCCCCTCGAAGCTTTTATTCACGGGCTGTTCCCTCAAGTTCCAAACAAGACAACACACAAGTTTGAACATGAATTTATCCAAATTTTGTCAGTTGAAAAAAGGTGTTATGGTTGGAGACAGAAGTTCTCGGACTTGCATGCTGCCAACACACACACAACTAGATTAATACCACTTAAATTGTCACTCTCACGCCGTGTATAATTAGATTAATCCCAATGGGATCCAACCCATCTTCAGAAAAAGATTCTCAAGATGCATACAAATGTGGAAAATAAGGAGGGGATAGCAGTCAAAATTTTGACCCGTGAGTCGTATTAAGTATCAGCAAGTCCCCACCATAAATAATGGATATCGTGTAGTGGTAGGAACTTGCCAAAGGGGAAGAGGCAAGACAAGAGATAAAATAAGGTACCTTTAGTTATATTTGTAACTAGCTACGAAATAAGTGTGAAAATATACCAGGTCAAATCAGATTTTACCCTTAACAAATTAGGCTTGTTTTGTAATAAGTTGCCCGAGCTTAGCTTATGGTTTGTTATATGCTATTTTTTTAACATAAGTTTAACCTAACTTAAAGTTTGTTAAAAAGGCATATAATTTTAAACATTTTAAACAGGCTAATAGGCCTAGGCCTTTTAATAGGGCTTCGCCAGAAAAATAGGCCTAAGACTTCAAACAAATATCCTTTAAACATGTCAAAAATAGGCCATAAGAACCTTAGACTGACTTGACATGTTTAATAAGCTTCTTAGAGAATCTACGTCTGACTTATTATACGAAAGAAATCCTTCAACAAGTGTAGGTCTGCTCTTATTTTTTAAACAAGTTAGGTCAGAAGCCTTTGATATGCTACTTAATCTATTTCCACCCTTGGCTAGAATGAATGAAACGGACGTTAATTATTATGACATGGAACGAATGTCTCTATGCGGGGAAGTTAACAATGTTGTTGTTGAAACTCAAAGCAAGCATGCCTCGTTGTTGCCCCTTTTATTCAAGGTTGTTCCCTTGTTTCAAATTAACTGATGAAACTATATAATTATTTGAAGTTAGTTGTAATACGTGAATATATATATATATATATATATATATATATATATAATTGTATGATTTGAATCAAGCTGTAACTTTGATCGTACTCATTCAATAATTGTCAAGTTGGTATCCATGGCAAGCGACTGTAGTGTAATTATGTGTGGCCACTTCACTTCAATTTTGATAAAAGAACTCCGATGTGACTAACAGGTTTGGGAAGAGGACATTTTGTGGCATTTTAAGAGTCCAGTGGATAGTTGATAAATAGTGACGGAGTGGTTACGATGGTTATGAATATTGAAGACGTCGTGTTGCCAATGGCCTCATAATCTATAGTAGCATATAAATTTAGGAGAGATCATATATTTGATTCTACTGGCAATCTCAAACCATGGTTGGCCCTTTAAATCCCAAACCAACAAAAGCAAGAAGAGGGCGTGCCTGGAGTTGATGATGATGATAGCAATGGAAGGAGAAGGGAAATATCAATAAGGGGGTGGGACCACTAATAATGGGTCCCACTCTCACACTGTGAGTGTAATTATTTTTTGGTCTCTGCTGTTTCTTCTGCTTGTCTATCTCAGATTCCTCATTTATCCCTTTCTTCTTCCTCTGAACCTAATACGGTGTTCTTTGGTTCTTCTTCTCTGCACCTCGCTTCCAGGTTTCAAATGCTGTCTCCTCCTTCTCCTAACTGCCTGTCCCCTCCCTTCACAACCGTTTTTGTTCCTTGTTAAACAAAAAAAGGGGGGTGGGGGGAACAGAGCAGCAAGTAATGCAAGTGTTGAGTGTTGACCAAAGATTTAATAATCCATGCGCCAGCACTTGTTCTAATATTTTTTATAATGGCTTATTGTTTTGCCTATCCCACCACTAAATGACGTCTCTCAAACTAAATTAAATAATTTCATATGACTTCTTTTAGGAAATTAAATACTTTCATATGACTTCTTTTAGGAGTGAAAGCATGGGGGCCTGCTTTTAATCGCCCATCATGTGTTAGGGAGCATAGGATTTGGTGGCTCTTTAGCCCTTATTTATTTTGTTGGTCCACCCTTCACTCTCATATTTCCTCACTTCTCCTTCGTCACTGTCATCCATCTTTTTTATTTTTTTTACGTGAAAATATCTTCACACTCTTGCTTCCATTTCATCCCATTACTTTAAGCCCTTGTTTTGTGGAAAAGCCAACATTTGAGAAAGGAATCCATTTTTTCCCAAGCACACATGTTATCCTTTCCAAGGCAATGCACTTGCTAATATTAAATGTGTGTATATCTCTCAGCAATAATTTGAACATTTATGCTGTGAGAGACTAAGTGTTCCTTTTGCTATACCCAATCTTTGTTAATATTAAATATTTGAGGAATCCAATTGAAAATCTTAAATCTCTATTTAAATATATTGACTGTTTTTTGGATTTAAGTTATCTCGTTTTCTTTTCAAAATCTCATCTCCACCATTGGATTTTTTTAAAAACATAAATGGTTTAGATTTAACATTTATAAAACCATAATTATAAAAATAAATAAACAAATTTAAATTGTTAAAATTTGACCTACACAGTTCATAACTACAATATGAAAAGTTAAATTTAAAAAATATTATATTTGAACTAATCCATTTTTTGATCTAAAGGTAAAGATGGGGATTATGAGGATAAAATAAAAAGCAGAGAGAGAAGAGGATATACTTCCATATATTAACTAGTTGTTGGTTGAGATTGTAAGTAGCCTCATCTCGTGTTGTGTTTTATTTATTTTTTGTTGGTAGATAGTATATCAAATAGAAATATGTAATTAAATTTTAACTCTGCATTCTTCTTATAGCGACTGCACCATGGTCAACTTATGAGAGATCATAGGATTATACAGCTCACTTAACACTTAACCCTTAACACGCGGGTTTAAACATGTAAAGTACATTTTTTAACAAAGAGAGGGAGGATTTGCGTTATATATAATTTACATTTCATAAGTAATATCCCTATGGTTTAACATGTTATTAATTTGTGATAGATAAACAGAGAGATTATTTAAGAATTTTTTCAATGATTATGTCATTTGAATGCATGGTAGTTGGATATGTTATTTCGGGTGTGTTTAGATACACCCCAAACCATGGTTTTAGAAGCTAAAAGGCAAAATCTTGGTTTGAAAAAATTTTAAAACAAACAGCCATATTTGTTCATAAGTGCTTTTGGGCAAAACCATGGTTTAAAACGATGGTTTTGAATAAGCTATTAAAACTAGTTTTTTCAACAGTAAAAGAGCTTATGGACTATCTAATTACTATCTTACCCCTACTTTTTCTTACACTCTCTCTCCTCTCTCCTACTTTTTCTTACACCCTCTCTCCTCTCTCTTACTTTTTTTTACATCCTCTCTTCTTTCTCCTCTCTACCCTCTCTCCTTTCTCTTCTCTTTTCTCTACCTCTCTCCTCTCTCTTACTTTAAATCAAATCATACAATTTTTAGTAATTTACCAATATAAAAAGTCATTCTAAAAATAACTATTAAAACACTTATTTATTCAAAACTACTTTTTTTTCATAAATTTTTCTCTAAAAACTCTTTTTCATAAGCTGTCCATAAGCTTTTTTTTTTCATAAGTAATTTTTTAAAATCTAATGCAAATAGGCCCTTCATCAATAGAACAATAACTCGTTATATTTAATTATTTGGACATAAAAACCAAACTTTAATAGTTATTTCATTAACAAAACGATATGAAGCTATTAAATAAGTTTCTCTAATTTAAAAATGGTAATTTTATCAACATAGTGTCAGTTTACTATATAATGTCATGTTAGATTTATGAGTCCCAAGTTTAATTTTTACATAAAATATTTATATTAAAAGAAATAATTATAAATTTTAAAATTAGACATTTAATAATAAAATTTAATAAATAGTATAAAAAATTGTTAATTTCATTATCTTCCTCGGAAAACGCAGGGGTATTCAAAGCTAGTTATTTTAACAATTGAGAACCAATTCAAGTCCAAAGACTAATAAATATATGAGTTCGAAAACTTGTTAAACCAAATTATATACTTTTTTTTTATTTAAAAAGAAGAATCACATCACATCCGTGGCATCATTCAAGTGGGTTTACCAAACTGGTGTGAAAATTTAGGCTGATGATGACAGAATTGTGATGATTACAACAATGAGTTTGAATAAAGGTGGGCCAACTATAAATAAATGGATTATTATTATTATTATTATTAAAAAATCTAAATTTTTTTGTTATTAAGTTTTAAACTCTTACGATTACTTAATAATAGAGTTAGTAAATCAGAATTTATAAGTTAAGCCCGATTTACCTTAAAGGAGGCAGATACAAGTTGGCAAAATACCAGTCTGTTTTGCCTGCCAGCCTTTTTTTTTTAATTTTTAATATTATTATTTATTTTATATTTTTACTCAAATATTATTTTAAATACTCCTATTATAGAATACTAATAAAAATAATTATTTATTTATTAATATATATTTACATATTATAATTGATTAATATTATGTTAATGTTTATTTAGATTTATAATTATAAAATTTGAGATTTTTTTTATAAAAAAAATAGGATTTTTTAAGAGTATAACATGAGCAATTTTTTGATTATGCTAATATAATATTAAAAATTTTTTATTAGTATTTTAAAAATATTAAAAATATTTTTTTTAAATTAAAAAAAAAGTAACAGGCTGGCGGGCCAGCCCGTCACTAAGAGGGAGCGGACTTGGGTTGACGTTTTGTCAGCCCGTTTTGCAACCCGCCCTCTCTTTTTTGGCGGGCTGACCTATTTTTGGCGGTCAACCTGTATTCCCAACCTTACTCATTAACAAGGATTATTCTTCAAGCCAGCTAAACTATACTAATCATTTTTTTTTCTTGGTAAACAAACTGTCCTCATATTTTGCCACAACACACTCTCTTCAACCCAACAAAATTAGATAAAAATAAGAAATATAGAGTTTTTATTTATTTTTTCGTATATTTATTTCTGTGTTTATCTATTTTTCCACTTGGACAAGGAAAAAAGCAACAGAGAGCCATTCTAAGTGGGTGTTTGGAAGCTAAGAAAAATACACTTTTGCTTTGACATAAAATTATGAGGAATGAGGATGAAGTCCTAAAGAAATCTAATAATAATGGAGATGATAAATTATATATTATGAAATAACAATATATTTATATTATTCACTTGTTATTAATATCCCTAAAATTATTCTCATATATTTATCTTATATGATATAAAATTATTTAAAATAAATTAATCCAAACACCTATCATATCTAATTGCCCCTTTTCGCCCTATGTTCTTTATCATAAATTAGTTAATTTTTTAAGCTAAAGTATACATTGGATTATATATATTTGTATTAAGTTTTATTTTAATACTTTAAATTTAAAAAATATATTTTTAATCCTTTAAACTTAATATCATTAATTTCACTAAAAAAATATTAATTTAATAAATTTAAAATAATAACTTAATAATTAAATACTGATAAAATATATTTAAATTTTAATTCTTTAATATAGACTATAACAATTTAAAAAGATTAAAGTGAAAACATATTTTATTAATATTTAATTACACAGCTATCACTTAAATTTAATAAATTAACATATTTTACGTTAAATAAAGTTAATAATATTAAGTTTAAAATACTAAAAATATAATTTTTAAGTTTAAAGAATTAAAATAAAGTTTTATTTAAACTTAAAAGACTAATAGAATACTTTAATCTTTTTTAATTATTTGATCACTAGTGAGAAATGAAATTAAAACGAGATTCAATTGATTATTATTACTAACATTCATATTAGTGAGTTTAATAAGGAATCTTAAGAATCACTAAACCCGAGGGCCAGAAAACATTAAAAGCAGTACCAACCTTTTTTTTATAGCCCTTCTCCTTTCTTATTTTCTCTCTTGATTTTTAAAATCCAATGTGTAACTGGCAAATCAAGTTTTTAAAAAAAACATAATTAAAAAAAAGGGTCCTCCCCACCTCGGTTTCTGCCTCAATCTTCTATTCCATCTTTTGCCTTCCCATAAGATGCATATTAGTTTTATGATCGCCTTCCCCTGCATCTCTTTCTCTCTCTGATACTTCCCCTTTCAAAATTCAAATGCAGCGATCGTCTTCTTCTTCAACCTCGGAACTCTTCATCTCTTGAAACAACCGAAAAACACCCCACGGACCCATTTCTCCAAAAAGTTCAGATCTTTAAGAGTTTTCTGGAAAAAAAATGAGAGACTTGGTCTCTTGTTTCAGCGAGAACGCATTAGATATATCTCATTCTTCATCATGTTCTAGCTATTCCAAAAATGCTTGCATCTCTCCCACTCTTCTCACACCTTCAACCCAGAATTCAGTCTCCTGCGTCTACAAAATCACCCTCTCCACTCAGAAACAGCTGATAATCACAGTCACATGGTGTAGAACCCACTCGAATCAAGGATTTAGTTTGAGCTTCGGAGATGGCAACCCAACAATTTCATCATCATCAGCAGCAGCAGCATTCAGACTCAACACGAATTCACGATTCTTCAGGAAGAAGAAAGGAAGCAAATTTCTCGAATCTGACGAATCGAAAATCGAAATCATCTGGGATCTTTCAAATGCAAAATACGAATATGGGCCGGAACCCGTTGATGGGTATTCAATTCTAGTTCTCCTGGATTCAGAAATTTGCCTGATTCTGGGTGATGTCGGAGAAGAAACAGTGACGACGAAGAAGCTCAAAGCGAATCCCTCCATAGCTAAAGGCTCTTTAATCTCACGGCGAGAGCATTGTACCGGAGATACCCTTTACACGACGAAGGCTCAGTTCTGTGAAACAGGGTCATGGCACGAGATTATGATCAAATGCAGCGGAGGAAACGAGGGATTGAAATGTCCAGTTTTGTCAGTGTGTATCGATAAGAAGACGGTGATTCGAGTGAAGAGGCTGCAATGGAATTTCAGAGGGAACCAGACGATCTTTGTTGATGGGTTGCTTGTGGATCTGCTTTGGGATGTTCATGACTGGTTTTTCAATCCTGTTTCTGGTTCTTCTGCAGTGTTCATGTTCAGAACAAGGAGTGGAATGGATAGCAGATTGTGGTTGGAAGAGAAGATGACACAGACGGAGAAAGATGGAGTTGAATTCTCTTTGTTGATCTATGCCTGTAAGAATACATGAAAAGGGGACGCAACTTCAAAATTTGTGAATCATATCCTCTAGTTCTTTTTAACTCTCTTTTTTTCTTTCTGAAATTTCTCATTCTTTCTGATTTCTCTCTCCCAGTTTCCCCCCTCAATGATAGAATCAAATAGTTCATTAGAGTTGCAAATATTAGATTTTTCTCAGACCAATTGGCTATTCTTATTTATGAGTCATGTGTTTCCATGTTCTTCCTCGTAACCACAATGTTACTGAAATTAAAAAACCCAGAGTCTCTTGCATCTGGGGTAGGATTATCAAGTTCGTAACTTGTCACTCAGAAGAGCTTTCATATTTATTACTCAATTACAAGGTGATAGATTTTTTATTTCTAGTTATTAATTGGTAAAAGGGTAAAATTGATGGATGGATTTAGATTTTTTTTTTATAGACAAAAAGGAATGGCGAAGAGAAATTTTCGGGATGATGACAGAGGAAATAAACGAAGATTTGGTAAAAGGGCAATAGGGGACTTTGATTGGCATGCCTAAATTGCTTTTAGCCTTTTATAGGCAAATAAAGTTTGAGAATCTCACGAATCATCATTATTTCTCGGACATAGGATGTTTCCATTTTTTTTAACTCTTAATGTGTGTTTGAATTAGTTAATTTTAAATAATTTTATATGGGACATAACTGAATGTGTGAGAGGAATTTTATCTAACAAAATGTGAAAAAAAAACTTTTTTTAAGCGATCGATCATGATCATGGAGTTTATCAAATAGCACTTAAACTAAAATCAATATCAATAATAAAATTAACAGAGATTATATCTGATGGTGGGGATAATTTTTTATAACGCGGCGAATTAAAATTTAAATTTTTATTAAGAGAGATATTTATATTTAATATCTGACAGTACTTTAAATATGATTATTTTTATTCGAGTAATATGATTGTCTCTAATAAAAAGATATTTATATCTATAACACAAAATGTATCAACAGGAATTTTTTTTAACATCTAGTAATGTTTAAATTTGACTGATAATGCCAAATATCATAATATTAAGTTAAGATTAAAGTATTGTGTCTATTATTTTTTTATATCTAAATTTTATTGACTCCTTTGTTCCACGACAAAATAAAAAGAAAAAGAGTACCTGCAACATACAAACAAATTCACACTCAAGTATTCATGACTGAGTAGAACTTAGCATTTCTGTTAAACAGAGAGAGAAAAAAAATTAGCCTCTTCCATATTCTATTGTTGATGGATATTTTTCAAGGCTTCCATGTTGCCAAACCTGAAAATGATATTAGTACCATTTCAACTTTTTTATACTGAATTCAAGTAATTTTTTTACCTAATCTTTAAGTAAAAATAAATTAAATTGATATAGTTCAGTTGAAATATATGTATTTGAGTATTTCCTAACATCATATATGAGAAATATATTTTCTTATAAAAAAATAATTATATTTAAAATATTATCACACTATCATTTTTTTTACAAGATAAAATTACATAATTTTACATATTAATCAAATTAATTTTTGTCTAAAACATGCTTCCCTCATTTCAGCTTATTTAATGTCGTTTTATTTACTAACATTTAATATGGGCATGTTAAAAAAATTAAATACTCCTTAAATTTTGTGATTTGTCTTCTAAACACCGCAAAGACCCTCTCCTCTCCTTTCTCTATTTTTTTTTTATTTTTTTTTCATTTTATTTTTCCTTTTCTTTATCTTTAACAGCGTGCTCGTTGCTTCCCTTTTGATTTATGACTCTTGGATCTGGAGCCGTATTTTATGTTTATCTACATTACTTCTATTTTTGTCCATGTTTATCCCCACACGCACACATTTAGTTGATTTCAAGCTCATTCAAAGAAAATCTATTTTTCTTATTATCTCTCTCAACGTTCTTGTATATTAAAAATGAAGTCCACACATATTTTATTTTTAGACGAAAACAAAAATAAGTAGAAAAATAAATAAAAAATTTTTATTTAAAAATTTTATTAGTCAAAAATTTAAATACAAATATTTTCTATATAAAAAAATATATCAAATCATTTTGATCAACAAGATTTTCAAATGGTGATATTTCGAGATCTTATCAAATAAGTAAGGGTGTGTTTGGAAAGGTTTCAAACTAAGGTTTTAGAAGCCCTTTTGGGCAAAACCTTGGTTTGGGAAAATTTTAAAACAAACAAACTTATTTATCCATAAGTGCTTTTGGGCAAAACTATGGTTTAAAATCATGGTTTTGAATAAGCTATTTAAAATAGCTTTTTCAACAGTAAAAGAGCTTATGGACTATCCAATTACTATATTACCCCTACTTTTTCTTACACCATCTCTCCTCTCTCATCCCTACCCCTCTCATCTCTTATCTCTCCTCTCTCTTCTTTTATCTCTACTTTTTCTTACACTCTCTCTCCTCTCTTCTTTACCCTCTCTCCTCTCTCCTACTTTAAATCAAATCATACCCTTTTTAGTAATTTACTACCATAAAAAGTCATTCTAAAAATAACTATCCAAACACCTATTTATTCAAAACCACTTTTTTTTCATAAACTCTTCTCTAAAAGCCCTTTTTCTATAAGTGGTCCATAAGCCCTTTTTTTCATAAGTACTTTTTTAAAATCCTATCGAAACAGACTGTAAGTATCATTAAATGATTAAATATTATGAATGGGGTTAGGTCTAACTGAGATGTCTAGTCTCTCATAAAGTTTAAATCTCTGTTAAAAAATATACTTATATTTAATGTCTAACAGTATTTCGAATACAATTAAATCTAATAAAAGGATATATATATTTATTATTATTGTTTCGGCTAAACATGTTACAGGGGCAAGATGAAGATAACTTAATTTGAATGAAAGCGGCAACACAAATTACTTGAATGTAAATCTAATTGGATTTTACGTGATCGTGATATCTCATAGTACATTGAATGGTGCGCGTGGGGTTTAGTCTTGGTTTGCTCCTAATTGGTTATCCACTCTCGCCTCAACAACATGCAAGAAATAAACGCAAGTTAGGTTAGTAATTAGGTTAGTAATCACTCTCTCGTTGACGCAAGGACATTAGCTCTCAATCATTTGGATTCTTCTTTGGTTTCTCCGTCAACCTAATCCAACCATTTCAACTTCCCACAATATTACTTGGGAATAACTTGTTTGATATGACTATTTAAGAGTTAGTTTTCAATATTGTTAGACTTAACCATACGTAACTCTCTAAAAAATATTTTTTAATATAAATTCAAACTCAAAACCTTGTAATAAACTAATCAAAACCCTTTTAATTATAACCAATGTCTATTTGCTTTTTTTTTCCTTGGACCAAAGAGAAAAGCAGAAAAAATTATGCTTTAAATGTATATAATTTTTTTATATAGTTATCTGATTTAATCAAATTTAGATATTGTTGGGCTCGATTTATGATAGTTTTCTTAGTATTTTATATATTCACATGAATTAAACTTAAAATCTTATATTTAAGTAATCAAAACCATCTCTATTTGAACTGTCGTTGTTGGTAATGTATATAATTATTATTGTCTTTTCATAAAAATAGGCAATGAGCTAGTACTTTGTTATATATATATATATATTTGATATTTTTAGCTTGGATAGATACTATGGGCATGTCTAGATGGCTCTTAAACTACGATTTTAAAAAGGTTTCTGATTCAAATTTTAATTTAGAAAGTTTTTAAAACAAAACAGTTATACTTGTCCAAAAGAACTTATGGACCAAATAGTTTAAAATCATTGTTTTGAATAAGTTACTAGGAAAAACTTCTAGAATAGTAAAAGAATTTGTGGACTCATTTACTATTTTACTATAATTTTTTCCCACTCTCTCGTCTTCTTTCTCCTCTCTCTTCTTCTCTTTACTTCTCCTTCGCATCTATGTCGTTGTGTTGCTCTCCTCCGTGTCACCGGCCTGATAGCCTCCACAAGTCACAGTCGCTACCGCTCAGAGAGAAAAAGCGGTGGGTCACTGGCACTGCTCTCTAGTCATTGTCGCTCCTCACCGCTCGCTGCTTGTGGGTTGTCGTTCACCACTTGCCATCGCTGCTCGCCGTGGGTCGTAGTTTATGAACAGTACTGATGATTAATTTATATTTTTTTATCTCATACCCTTTCTAGTAATTTAACAATATAAAAAATTATTCCGAAAATAATTATCTAAATACTTATTTATTCAGAATCACTTTTTTATAAGCTTTTATCCAAAAATCATTTTCTAAAAGCTGTCTAAAAATCTTTTTTCTATAAGCTATTTTTTTAAAAGTCTATATTTTTTTTGTTGCCCACCCGATTCACCGGAGCTTTGCTCCGACTACATCCGGATCTGACCCACGTCGCGCACCTGGCTATGGTGGGTGAGTCTCCCAACGGGGATTTTCTGCGTACGCCAAGGCTCGAACTTGAGACCTCACTTAAACGATACCGAGCCACTTATCACTCGGACTAACCCCGTTATGTGTGTTCGATGTGGGGTTGTTTATATAGCACAGTGACTCGTAAAGGCCACCCAAACTCAATGAAAAAATGCCCAACCTTGTCCAACAAAATGGCCCGAAGGAAAATTGGACAAGCAGGGCAGGGCATTATGCACAGTATTCTGCCCTATCCAAAGATTATATATAATTTTATTTTTAAAAAAATACAAACACATATGCACATACACATATTATGTCATTATAGTATTATTGCCTTATTTTTAATGAATTGTGAATGATTGCATGTTATCTATTTTTTGTTTAAATAAGGATAATGTGTTAAGACCGGCTGTGTGGTGTTCAATTATGAAATTATGGGGACTACTGGTGTTTATTGTTTATTAGATTTTAATATATATGATATTATGAACATGGCGTCATTACTTGGATAAGAAAAGCCACCCCACTTAGTTCGTCCTTATCTAGTCCGAAATTACTCTAATCTTTTACAGGCAGAACCAATAATTTACTATAAAATATAATCCATTCATCCTCTAGACTGGACATCAGGCACGGGTGATGTCCTTCCCAACTATACCTACGTGCACCTTTAGTTCAATGTTTGTTAATTTTTTTTATGATTACTTGGATAAAGAAGGCCACTTTATTTAGTTCGTCTTTGTCTAGTCCAAAATTACTCCAGTTTTTTACAGGCAGAACCGATAATTTACTGTAAAAAATATAGTTCATTCATTCTCTAGACTGGACATCAGGGCAGGGGGTAATGTCCTTTCCAACTTTACCCATGTGCACCTTTAGTTCAATGTTTGTTAATTTTTTTTTTATGATTAACGATGAAAGGCACTTTGAGGTCCTCGAGATGAACGAGAGGTGTTGTGTTCTAAGTTGGGAACTAATGGCACGCATAATGCCCGCATCTTTCTTAGCCATTTCTTGAGAAGTGAACATTATCATCTTGCAATTATTATGACAATCGATAAGCTCATCAACATGCCACTTGGCACAAAAAAAAAAAAAGTAATAAAAAATATATTAAAAACAATAAGAAAAAAAAAAGATCATCATGCCAAAACTGTCCTCAACTGTACCTAAGAAAAATACGCTTTGCGTTTTCTCCTTTTTCATTAACTTGCTCATTGAAAATGTAGAAAGGGAAGAAACTGTGCTCATACTATTTTGCTTTATTTTTTCACAGCTATAATCCAAATTGATAATTCCATGTTCATTGCTGGATCTTCCACCCTCTGCTTATACGGAATCCAAATCAAAATCATTTTGGTAAGCTCGTTTAAGAATAATACAAGATTGGGCAAAAATGCATGATTCACTTTTGGCGACAAATAATGAGCACTGAGCAGCACAATGACTCCATACAAAAACTGTTGGGCTATGATCAAAGTGGATTGGGCCTAAGGGCAGAAGCCCAAATTTAATTTTTTTTGGTACAAAGCCCAAATTTAATGGATTTAATTAAATGGAGACTTTGCCCTGCCTTTGAATCATGAGTGAGCCTAACCCTTTTTTAAAAATTTTTGTATAAAAAATAAATTAAGTCATATACTCTGTCATATTCGATCCGAAGATGAGACGGACACACATCCAACATATTAGAAAAGGATAAGGCATCATTGGCTAGGGCATTAGCAAGCATGTTTTAATCTCTATAAACATGCTGTAATCGCAATTCCTAGTTATAATCCATTAATTCACATATTCAGATAAAAACCAAACTGCAAATAGTAGTGTCATGGCAACGCATGTCAATTAAGTTTTTTGAATCAGACTCAAGAATTACTTTCCTGAATCTTAAATCCTAAGCTAATGAAAGACCTTACAAGCTAGTTCATTCCTCGTCTTCGAAAGCACTACAATCTCCTAAAGCAAATGTAAAACCATTTACCCAGCAACCATTAGCATCTATTAACACACCACCATAACCCGCTTTTTGTTTGGTTGAAGACATAGCGCCATCACGTTGACCTTAACCCAGCTTGATGGTGGAGGATGCCAAACAAAAGAATTATTGGTGGGTGATAAGGCATCCACAGAAGGTAATTCATTGACCTGGCCAAATAATTTCCAAGAATGTAGAATAGCAGTAGCAGGATCTTGAGGCATTCGGAAGTCAAGATTAAAAAGAGAGTTATTTCTCCAAATCCATAACTTCCAAATAGATACACCCCATAACAAATTCCAGCAAGTAATTCCGTCTCTCCCTAACTCTCTTTCAGACTTAATGCCATCCAAAAAGTCTTTAACTTGTCAATAAATGTTGGTTTACTTTGCAAGAATGATATCCACAAGGCTGTCTATAACGAGCAATAGTACTATATCCAAAGATTTAGTTGTTAAAGTTAGAGAGCTCAAAGTTTTATAAGGCCCATCTTTTAAAGTTTCTCTCTTAATATGGGATTAGTAACAATGTACCCGTTTTAAGAGTCGACATCCTGACAACCCCACTTTATTATACTTCACTCAGTACTCCACTCTATCAAAACCTTTTGTAGGTAATCTTATTCAATTGGCTGACTCTCAATAAAAATATCATTAACACAAGGCTAACAGAAGAGCTTAAACCCAAAAATTAGATTTTTTAGTGTGATTCTCCTGAAAAATTATACTCATTATATTGTCAAGTGTCGGAATTCCATCCGTTACATGAAAATGTCAATAATGCATAATCTACACACCGGGAACCCAGTTCATTTAAGTCTAATGTGATTATCTACTTGTCTCCTTTTTTTCAGTTAATTTTCATTTTCAAATTTCATACAAAAGTACTTGGTGTTTCATTGAAGACCCATAGAGCAAAACACTAAGAAATAAATTGTCCATTAACATACAAAGCCTCCATAGCCAAAAACACTTCAAATTGAGGTTTACTTCATAAGACATACTGTGCGCATCAATTTCATGACCGCTTAACATTATCACTTTATTCCCAAATTCTCTCTGACCATCTTTATCTCTCTCTGTTCTCTTCTGTTTATTAACTTCTGAGGGTGAGGGGCCTAGGCTATACATTAGAATATGCGCTTATACACCTGAACAACGTAGTATATATATAGAGGAAGGAATTAGTATTACCAAATACCAAGTACGACAAAATACTCATTAAATAGAAGGGGGAAATAGTTTATGGTTCATAAGCCTCGCATACTGCAAGTCCGAGACAAGAGAACCACTTGGGACTAACGAACCCGTAGCAAAAACAAGAGATCACACAGAGACAAATACATATATATCGCTTTATAGATGAAATCTTTATGAATCATGAATCAAGCTGGTGGTGGTTTCGCCAGAGTAGCTGGGAAGTCCAGCACCACGATCTTCTCAATAGCAGCCGAAAACGTTGTTGAGAACTCCACATGATTTGGGTGACCCTGAAACGCAGCGAACTCTTCTTTCTTGTTGAATGTCATCAGGAACGCATGCGTGAAACCTTGTCTTAGTACATCCAAGCTTTCAATGTCCTGTCCCCTGTTTCACACCATAAAACATTAAAAAGAGGACCCCTTCTAAATACTAAAAACAGAGAGAAACAGAGCACAGAGATGATGCTTCTTCTTACCATTCAAACGACTTAACAGTGTCAATCTCTGACACCATCTTCTCCATTCCTTTGATGAGATCTTCAACGACCACACCTTCCTGGAATTTCACAACAACTAAATGCTTGAACTCTCCCTCTCCCATGTCTGAAACTGATTCTTGATTATGAAGTATATGAACCAGAGCCTGTGATTAGCAGTTCAATTTATAAAGTTAGAGTCAAGTTTCTGAGACTGTAGCAGAGCAGTGTGAGTCCCCGCCCTTTTGGCGGTAATGAAGAGGAAAAAGCTGTTTTGGGGGAGACAGCATCCACTGCTGAATCTTTGAAAAGGTACAATTTTTTGGAGGCATAGACCCACCAGAGAGCAACTTCTTCCCTGAATGCCATTGTCTTGGCACGGAGGAAATGGGGTAGAAATTATTTGCGTTTTATATATTCGCATAGAAGTTTGAGTTTATGAGTTGGCCTCTCAGAGAACATTATGATGATGATATGGTAGATCCTTTCTTTTTTTCTACCTGGACTTTTCTCCATGTCGTTGCCCATGTGCTTATTAATTATTATTCCCCTCTCAATACATTGGATCACATGTTGTGCGCGTACTATTCGTATATTCGTCTTTTAAGGTATCTGATGGAGGAGCATTTTGGATCTGAGTCAAGTTTTGACTTCGGTTTATGAACGCAATATATGTTTGATCACGAGAATACAGTGTGTATATGTAGCCCGATCTCATTAATAATGCTACACATTCGGATTGCAATTATTAATTAGATGTCAAGCAAATCTCACATATTACAACGATAAGTTTAAATCTAACTATGAGAATTTTATTGATAAATAATATATAAATATAAATATTTTTTAAATTTAAATGTATACTCTAATTTTAATGAGTTTTTAAAATCTAAATAGTATATATTTTTTTTATCAAAAAATTGATAGCTTAAAATTAATAGGGTTGAGTTTAATAAAATGGGTTATTTTATCACAATGTGAAGAACTAATGTTCGAGTTATCGTTGAGAAAATTACTCATATTTAGTATTGTATAGTGCCTCAAATATAATTGTAAAAGGAGCTCGAAGCTTGAATCTGTATTTGGAGACCAAATATGGTATATGTGATCGATTTTTGTTAGAAATATTTTAATACTATGTATGTTTCTTAATATAAGACCCAGTTAACTAATTTAAAAAAATTAAAAAAATAATTTAATTATAATATATATTAAATATTATTAGATTATATATTAATGTATAAGTCATGTAAATTAGTTTAGAGGAAAACGATAAATATAGATATTTTAAAATAATTTTTTTAATTTTTTTAAATTAATCAATTTAATTTTATATTAAAAAATAGAGATAATAATAAGTCGTAAGTAAGTGGGGGCAATCAATCTTAGTCACCATTAATCAGCAGAGTATACTGTTGGAATTATTTTTCTTTGAAAAAGAAAGAAAGGGGAAAAATGATGATCACCCCTCACTCACTCCTCACCGTGTCAAACGCGTTTAATCAAAATAATAATGTGAAAATGGGCGTGAAGGGGTCCATCTTTCCGACATGTTACATTGAAGCTTCTTTCATGAGATGTGAATCATTGTTTTAATCACTATCGTTCAAAATCCTCCATTTTTCATCATTTGGATCTGCAGATATTGAATAGCGAATGAGACATATGCGCCAAGTTTGGTATTTTTTTGTTCATTTGTAATTTAGGCAGTCATATGATTTTTCTTATTTTTAATATAAAATCTAATTTATAATTTAATATAGTGCAGGAGAAGTAGTTGGGTTGATTCAAAATATGAAGCACATATCTAAATTTAAGAAAGTATATTTTAGCTAATTAATTAAGATATTTTTGGTAAAAAAACTTCCCCTTCCTATCTCACCCACCCTCCTCTATGCCATTCTTGGGGATAGAATACAACCCACAGCCTTCTTCATCAGATTAGATTAGTGTTGGTATCCAGACTTTTATTCTAAATCACTTCTATCAATTAAAATTGAGATAAAAATTAATTAGTATAATATGATCTATATTTAAATAAATTTTTATAAAAAAATTAGTTTCACATAAAATTATTAGGATGAATATTGAAAATTTAGTGAGATGATTCAAATAAAAAAAAATTAAAAGCTAGAAGTCTCAAGTTAGAAAAAATTACTTAAAACCTAAAGTGACTTTTGGAAAAAAAATCATTTATCCTAGAAATTATGTTAAATATCATTTTTTTATCCAACTATTTTTTTTTTTAATCCAAACCATCCAAAACAAACTTTTAAAAAAACATTCAACAATGTAAATTATTTCTTTAAAAATATTACTTTTAATCTTTAATATAAAATTTAATTTTTAATAAATTTTATATTATAAATTATATTTTATATTGAATAGAATAATAATGAAAAAGAAAGCTACAGAGATGCCACTACATGGCAAGAGCTATGCTTATACCTATCCTCATCAGCACCTAGCGTGCGTGCAGTTTAGGTGTTTATTTAAAGATGAGTATTTAAAGTTCATCTCATCTAAATTATTTAAATTTAATTTTGATAGTGTAAATTTAATATTTTTAATATAAAATATATTTAATTAATTTAATTTAATTAAAAAATTAGTTAATATAATATATTTTTTAAAAATTTTTTAATTATTTTTTTAACTCTATCTCTCTATCTCCTACTTACTTATTGTTGATAAAATATTAATATGGGTAATTTAAAAAAAAATGATAAATATAAAAATATATTTTATATTTATGACCAATATCAACTTCTTAATTATGTCCTATATTAAAGACCGGAGGAGTATTTTTCAAATGATGTTTTTGAAATATAAAAGTATTTCTTAAAAAAATAATAATTAAGAGATTATCTTTATTTTATATTCTATACCTATTAAAATAATTTTTTAAATCTGGACCATCCAGATCAGATCTAGATAGTCTAAATAAAATGAGCTTTTGGGGTGTTCATTTTAAAGGATTTGTTTGGATAGGAGTTTAGAAAAATGTATTGAAAAAGAGTTATTACTTTATGATTTTATTAAGAAATATGAGAGAGAAGAAATGAGAGATGATGGAGAAGAGAGAGAAAATAGGAGAGATGATGAGAAGTGATAGGAGAAAGGAGAGAGGATGAAAAAAAGAGATAGGAGAGGAGAGAGAGGAGGGAAGGTGTTAGAAAAAATAGAAATAAAATAGTAATTGGATAGTTTATAAGTTCTTTTATTGTTTCAAAAGTTATTCTCAATAATTTATACAAAATTTTAGTTTTAAACCATAATTTGATCTAAAAATTCTTTTAAACAAATATTATTGTTTGTTTTAAAAAAATTTAAATTTAAATTTATACCAAAAACATCTTAGTTTTAAAGTTAACCAAACCCATAGAGATGAATGTCCAAATTGGTTCCATATTTCATAATTATGACATAATAATACGTACACTCAAAATATACTCTCATCCCTAACGGGAAGATTAAATCTGGCTGAAGGGATTGAACTTATACAACCATCTGGATGTAGTGAGGGAGTTGGGGGAGCACCAGGAAGAGAAGAGGGAGGGGGAGGGGATCAAAACTACAAAAATGCATAAGCATCTGACTCTAGGAACTTGATGGAAGTTTGGCTCGAAGCAACGATTAAGCTTTGTTTTAAGTATTGAAATGGAACTACTCATTATTTTCACATTGTTTAAAATGTGCCAATTGAAAAATTTTATATTCTGACTCTTTTATTATAGCTCTAAATCTGATTTTTGGAGATGGATATATAGACCACCATCCAAGAGAATCCCGCGCGTATTACAATCCTTTGGAGTTTTCAATTTTATGACACACAAAAAGAAGCATTGCCTTAAGCACATCTTCTAACTTCTGGCTTCTCATGTATTTTGACTTTGGTGTTTCAATCTGTACCATTCAATATGCATGTGAAAAGAGATGAAACTCTCACCAATCTAATCTCCTAATTTGTATTCCTTCATATCCTAATTATTAGAATTAGTTTATTTTTTTAAATAGATATAAGAAATTAAATAAATTATTTAATTATATACTCTTTAATTTACTCAAATTAATCAATTAGCTCTTATATTAGTCATAACTAACTAATTTATTTAGTTTTTTAGATCTATTAAAAAAAATTAATTAACTTTTATAATTAAGATCGTATTAGGTTTTTCTTACATTTCTCATTTTAAAAAGGAATTTGATGGGGAAAAAAACTTTGTTCTAAAGATTTTTATAACCAGTTTAAGGGAACTATAATTACAAGCTTATAATTTAACTGATTGAGGATTAATGAACTGTTAATTTGTGTTCGGTGTAAATACTATTTTAAATTAGTTTATATATATTGTTTTTGTAGTAGTATAAAAAGCGTATTCTCTCCTCTGATTTCACCTATTTTACATTAAAACGGCAGCGTTTGGGGCAGTGGAGACAAAAATCAGAGGAGATAAGCGGCTTTCAAGGGGCTAAGGGCCCCGAAACACATGGTTCGTTATGTCGATCAAACATGTGATTGGTTGATGGCAACAAGCACAGAAGCCACAGCTTTCTTCCACGTGTACATTCCCATTTGATTCTCACCATTATTGTTCCCTTCCTTTCAATTTTCAAACTTACTAGCTTCTGTTATTTTTATAACCGATAATTATTTAAGTTATGCTAATTAAAATATTAGTTAAAATTAATTAAAAATAATAAATATATAAAGGATATATTTTTTTAAAATATACTCTTATTTATAAAGATGATAGATGAAAGAGAATGAATAAAAAAATATATGAGAGGGAATGAGTAGAAAAAATATATAAAAAATATGTTATTAATTGAGGTTATAAATAAAAAATGTGCATTAGATTTTTAGACTAACACAAATTATTACTTATATAAAAAATTTCATTCATATAAGAGAATGATACTTATAAAAAAAAGACCAAAAAGAGTATTTCCTACACACGTACGTGCAACAAATTGTATATTGTTAAATAATTATGATGAGAAAAGGATTAACGCTTGAGAGAATTGAGTACCAGGGTATTTTTTTTAGAAGATATTTCAAAGACCAGAAGCTAATTTAACCACTTTTTTTAATTTTTATATATTGTTCAAATTTCAAAATATTTATAAATAGAAATATAGAAATACTTCCTCTCTCATTTTTAATATAAAAGTTAGTTGAAGGGTTATATTTAATCTTAAATATAAAATTTTAATATATTTTATATATAATATTTATTATTTTTTTAAACTAATTTAACTAACTTATAAGCTAATATATAATCTAATATTACTATATATGAATATTTTATAGAGATCATGTCACATTTATTATAATTAAATAATTTTTTAATTTTTTTAATTTATTTAAAATAATTAATTAAATTTTATATTAAAAACCAATATGAATACTTTTTCTAGACGAGATGCATAACTAGTAATTGGCTTTATATATGTATATATGTGGTGATGTACGTTTAACTTTCCTATTTTTTTCTGCTCTCTCTATATATACATAATGTTGATTTATTTTATAAGGGTATATTAACCATCTCATACATATTACTTAAAGATCGGAGGTAGTAAATGATTAGAATATAGAAATAAATTATTTACTTATCACATAAATTTTAATTTTTATTTATGTGTTTAAGAAATTAGGACTAATGTTCTAAAACAGGAAGTTACTAATTTTCTTTACTCCCTCCAATCCATATTATAAATCATTTTAACTAATTTATCAGAGTTAAGAAATAATAATTAATTTATTAAATTTATCTTAAATTAATTATTTTCAATTTTACCTATATTAAATAAGAGAAAAAAATATAAGGAATTGCATTTAAGAATTAATTACGTAGATAAAAATTATAAGTAAGTATTAATTACTCGCTAAGTGATTGAAGATTTTTTTAAAAAAGCGACTTATATTGTAAATTAAATAAGAGGGAAGTATTTTAAACTCTCAATTCTTTCCTTGATTATGTTTTCTTTTTCCTCTTAAATGAGAAAGGAAACAAACACGTTCACAATATTGGAGTCAGATATCTAGTGGCTGTTCACTGGAAAAAAAAACATACCACAAAATGTTGAACTATATAATTTGACAATGACAATATAATATTCGGTATGGCCAGTCCAAATAAGTCTATTCCATGCAAGCAACTAACCCTCAATTAATTGATTAATTAAGTATTTTTTTTGTACAAAAATTTTTAGAAAGAGGTTGGGCTCACTCACGATCCAAATTTAGGGCAAAATCTCTCTTCCTCCTAGACGATACCAATATCGGATAGGGCGAGCCGTCAATTACCCTCAGACGTAAACTAAGACACTCAAGAACTAGAATGTCTCCCTAAATACTACTACTAAAATTACAATAAAATGATACTCCTAAGGATTAATTAACTTGCCTCTTCTGATAATTTTAATAATATGTATTTCGATTTGTCCTTGAGAAAAACAGCAAGCTTTAGGGCCCAAAAAGATATTACTCTCTCCACTCTTGATATAGGACATTTTTAATTAGTAATTTATCATTAGAACTAAGAAACTCAATTCGATTAGTTATATGTAATTAATATATCAAAATACTATTTCCTCCCTTTCATTATATTTGTCCTTCAATTTGCCCTTTTGTTTTATAAAAGGAGAAAATGATATATTAAATGTAAAGTAATTTAGAGTATAAATGAATCAAACGGATAAAAAGAAAGATTACATAAGTCCTGGAAAAAAATTGAAGGGATTGGAAGAAACTAAAACAGAGGAAAACAATTTTAGTAAAGAAGAGATATCCTAACTAATTAATGATTCCAAGTTGAGTATACTTTGAGACTCTAGGTGGAATGAATTGTTTTTGAATATAATATATAATATTCATCTTGCCTCTATACTAACTGGGAAGAATGGAGAACGTTGCATCTAAAGAAGAGCTAATTTTAGACAATGCAATGCATCACGACTTGTATAAAGGATTAAAGCAAAGTGCTAAAAATTTCTTATATTTAAAATTCGAGCATAATTTTAAATTTTTTTGGCTACTTAAATTTGTCTGTATGAATAATTAATTAGCCTGATTTTTTAGTTTAACGTAACAAAATTCATATATAACACTAACTGTTCTTTTAACTAATAAACTATAAGTTGATATGGTAAGCGATTTTATTGTCGTACAAAAAAAACATAAATTCAAATGCTGGAAAATATGTTTATTAGGAAAGCGAAAAACTTTTATATTCTAATTAAGTCTCCAAAGAGATTACTTTTGGAAAATAACTTGAGGATACCTGTTTATATAAGAAAAAAGCAATAACTATTCTTTCTCAATTAGTCGTGTATAAATCTAAAAATTGAGTAAGAGAAACTTTACATTTTCAGGTAGCTGGTATTTTTATGGATTCTTCATCACAATTTTAACTTCTCTAGAAGGAAGGAACAAGACAAATTAGAGGTGGTGATATTTTGGAGGATTCATGCTCCTTGGTTCTCGTTATTCATACAATTGTATGACGACAAACTGAATAATTCATTTTGACTTTATATATATATAAACGATAAATACATCCACATTACAGGTTAACAACTCCATGCATGTCGCTATGGCCGAAAAAGATACAGGATCGTCCTGTTGATCAGATTAATTTAAAAGCAGACGAAAAATATATAGTATTGTTTTACCTGTGTTTTTCTTTTCAGTCAAATGCACATGAATCAGCACCATGCCAATTTTCCGGAATCGCTTAGTCGCCAAATCTTCATATATTGACCTAAGTCTTTCTTTCTCTTTTCTCTCTCTCTCTATATATATTACTCCTAAGATCTTTGATACTCCTTTAATCTTAAATATAAAATTTAATTTATAGTGTAAATTTACACTATATATTAAACTAAATATTATATTTAAGACTAGAAGAGTATATATACATATATATGCACCAAGAATTTAATTTGTCTTAAATATAACATATATTGACCTAAGTCTTTGTTTCTCCCCCCTCTCTCTCTCTATATATTAGAAGTTACTCCTATAATCCTTAATACTTCTCTAATCTTAAATATAAGATTTAATTTGTACTACAAATTTGTACTACAAACTAAATTTTATATTTAAGGTTGAAAGAGTATATACATATATATGAACTAATTAAAAAATTAATTTTAACCCTAAATATCATATATATATTTCTTACATTGAGGTCAAGTGATGCATGGGAGCTTGAGAACCTTGGAGTTTAGGGAATTAGTGTGTCCATAAATTGAGGTCGACTCCATGAGAATAAGCAATATCTTCGTCCGATGCCCTAATCATGGAGGGTGGGGGAAGAAGCAGGCCCTCCGCCATACTATCTAAAAGTGCTGGCATATTATAAAGCGCTTCCTCGTCCATGAACTCTTCATTTTTCATAATATTCTTGCTCCTCTCACCGCTCATCATCGAAGAATCCTCCACACTCTTATTTGTGTTGTCGTGAGGAGACGATGATGACGACGATCTGATATTACTATATGGGCGGAGTAAAGTCGTGGCGGCCGTGGCGGCGGCGGCTCTGATATCGGAAGGTGAAGAAGAGGTGGCGAGAGGGAGAAGAGAAGCAGAATCAGGGAAGTTGAGAAGGGCGGAGGAGCCTCTGAGAAAGAGAACGGCGGCGTCATGGGCGGTGGCGGCCATTTCAGGAGTAGGGTAAGTGCCTAACCAAATGCGAGACTTTTTGTCAGGTTCACGAACTTCACAGACCCATTTGTCGCCGTTTCTTCTGCGGACTCCTCTGTAAACGGGGTGCCTTGTCTCCTTGAACTTGGTTCTTCCTGCTTTCCTCTTGCAAGAAGAAGAAGGCGAAGGAAATGGAGATTCAGTATCATTCTCAGAGTCCATGTTGCTGGTAATGAGGGAAGGAGGAGGAGGAGGGTGTTTGGGAGGGAATATAATGGATCCGAGCCGGGATTGGGACATGGAGATAACTCGAAGAAGGAAATCGTGTTACACACTATTTGATAGAGTTAAGGAATAAACGGCACCTCTTTTGTCGAGACTTAGGATGTCTATCTGTTCGAGGTCGCACGTGGAACAATCCTTCCCACTTGCTGCCCTAGGTTCGATGTTTCACAATTATCCAAATACC
The DNA here is from genome assembly GCA_037074615.1 of Leucaena leucocephala. NCBI lineage: Eukaryota > Viridiplantae > Streptophyta > Magnoliopsida > Fabales > Fabaceae > Leucaena > Leucaena leucocephala. Next base: position 20,119,378 of record CM073523.1, on the reverse strand, counting down.
TCCATCATTCTTTTATTTTTTCCATCATATTTTTTCCAATAATTTTTTTTTAAATGAGTTGGCTATGAGGGCTCACTAGAACAAATACAGATCTTTAAATTTAAAAAATCCTTATAAAAGTATTTATATTTTGCATATCAATAAAGTCATTATTTTAACAATATGATTTAAATTCATAATCTTATCGGTCAACTCTTTACCACCTATAAATTTATCTATTATATTTTCCTCCTATAATTTTATATTTATATTGAAAGGAAGAAAATATAAGAAAAATTGCAGAAAAGCTTCCAAATAATTTTTTTTACAAGGACTTAAATAGAGTATGGGTTGAAGTATTCTGCGAGAAGCTAATATGCCTGAAAGTTTTGAAGAGCCCATTGTTATCAAAATATTGCTCTGAGTAAATCATAATATGGCAACCTTTTAAAAAAATAATATATATTATTTCTAAAATAAAGTATGATCTCCTGATAGTGATACTCTATTAATAACAGGGGTTGGAGATTTTTTTTTTAATTTTTTTTATTTATAAATTTGACCTCAGAAAAATAAAGTGGATAACACGTTGACTAGTCAGTTAACTATATTTTGTCAAACTAATAGTTAAATTAAACTTGGATAACGGTTGGGGCAATATTAAACTAAAAAAAAAATTCAGATACCCAGCACTCCCGAGTGAAAGCTTTCGAGACAAATTTATATTTAAACCAAAAATAAAAGATGACGTGGATACTACGTCAGTATGTCATGTGGCACCACTTGGCATGTCACATTAACATATTAGTCAACTGATGGTTAAATTTAACTTTGAGTAACGGTGAGGACGAAAATACTAAGTTTTTAAACTTCTAGGGCGATATTGCTCAAAAAAAAAATTTCAGGGAAATATTGCCCATCATAAAACATCCAGGGCATATTAACTCCACGAAATATATCTAGGACAAAATACCCTTTAACCCATCATAGAGTATTGATATTTAATGTATATAAAATTTTTATAGTAGTACTAACAATTTATTAGGTGCTTTTTACCAATAATTTTTTTTAATATAATGGAGAATTTTTCCCAGTTGTCCGAAAAATATAATCATGTACCAAATTTATTTATTTCCTTTACTTAATTTTTTTTCATAAAATTTTAGGATTCTCCTAACGTTCTGAAATGATTTTTTTCCCGGGTCTGAAATGGCCTTAAATAAAGTAAATAGAGATAAAGTAATTGATGAACCGTGTTTTCCTAACAAATGTAAATAACGTGGCCACATTTTATGATCTAAAAAAAATTTTGAGTTGTATATTCAAGAGCGGACACATCGTACAGTACCCCGAGACATAAAAGGGGATAAATCACCACGGAAGCTCCTTTTAGATTTATTCAATATACCATTCTTAAAATTTATGATAGATTCAAACTTCAAATGTTATACTAACTCCAGTAACTTTTGATTGTAAAGTTGTATTTAATTTTAAATATAAGATTTTCATATATTATATATATTTTTTTATTCTAAATATAAGAGTTAGATATAAAATTTATTTTAATCTTAAATATAAGAACTTAATTCACTTTGTCTCACAAAATTATAATTTTTCTCCTAAAGTATCACTATATAATTACACATGTTATAGGAGGTTTATATCAACGATAGTTTAAATGCACATGATTAAAGGGGGTATTTTAAAAAAATTAATTCACAATCATTACAAATAATTAACTTAATTAATTTCCTTAATATACTCAAATTAATTAAGTATATCTTATATTAAGGACCAAAAGTAATAATATTTATCATTTTTCTAAACTAAGTTATCTAACTTATAAATTGATATATAATTTAATATTATACGTTGATACTTTATATAAATCATATCATATTTATTATTAATTAATTAATTAATTTTAATTTATTTAAATTAAATTAAATCTTATATTAAAGATACGATTGAGTAACTAATATTTAGTGTTGACTTAAACAATAGGTGAATTGTTATGAATATTAGAATATAGATATCCATCTCCATCTCCCTCTATCTCTTCAAATTCCCTAAGTCATTATTCCTCTATTAATTACTAGACTCTGCATTACTCCTCCATTAATTACTAGACTCTTCATTACTCCTCTATTAATTACTAGCATTATTCCCCCATTAATTACTAGACTCTTCATCTTTAACTTCTATGCCTATAAATAGGGCATTCCATTTATATTGAAAAAAAGAAGAAAGAATATAATATATACTTCTCTCATTTTCTTGTCTCAATCTTTTCTCTCTTTCTAATCTTATTGCTAGTTTTATAACATGAATAACTTTTTTAACATTTAAAAATTTACAATGAATTTCCGTAATATTACTCATCTCTTTTTAATATAAAATTTAATTAGAAAATTAATATTAATCTTAAATATAATATTTTTTTTATATTTATATATTTTTTTATATTACCTATATTGATACTTTGTTAGTAATAGTCAAATAAAAGAATGAGGAAGAAAATTAAGAGAGATGGTTAGGGTATTTTAGAAAAAAAAATATTATATTAACTAGTTTAACTAATTTATTTAATCTAATCAAATTAGTTAAATATATTTTATATTAAAGATTGAATGAATTTTTTAACTTATGCAGAAAACTCTCTTGATGTTAGTTTGCGTGTTATTTTATTAAAATAATTTAATATGACTGGTTGTATTTGTAAGACTTAAAATTCAAGTGGGATTATCGACACACAATTCAAAATTAGATAATATAAAAATAGTAGCACTTCTTAAATAGGAATAAAGAAAACATGTGCAAATAAATCAAAGATAAAAAAATAATTATTCTATTTTATTTGAAGCATTTTTGGGAAGATGGACTTAAATTAGAGTATCAATATCTTGTGTATTCAAAATTTACATAGTATTGATTTTTTATTAAGTCTTTTTATCAATAAAATTTTCACAGGACACTTTTTCCAATTTTTCTAAAAATATAATAAATATTTTTTTATTTTCTTTATTTATATTTTTTTAACTGTTAGATATATTTATGATCTCAGTATTTAGTTAACGGGCTTGTAAACTTAAGTTTTAAAAAAAAAATTTGACCCAAATTTCATTTTGTTAAAATTTTAAAACAAACACAAATATTTATTCATAAGTACTTTTGGGTTAAACCATGATTTAAAATCATATTTTTGAATAAGTTACTGAAACTAGCTTTTAGAATAGTAAAAGAGCTTATGAACTATCCAATTGCTATATTACCCCTTTTTTTCCATTCTAAAAATAACTATCAAAACACTTATTTATTCATAACAACTTTTTTTTCATAAGCTCTTATGTAAAAGCCTTTTTTATAAGCTGTCTAATTTTTTTTTATAAACCCTTTTTTAAAATTTTATCCAAACACACACACACACACATAATATTCGATAGGGGTGTGCAAGATGCCCATGGCCCGGTGAGCCCGCTCGAACTCGCACAAAAAATGCCCTGCCCAGCCCAGTAAAAAATGACCCAATGTAAAATGGGCAATTTCGAGTAGGGCCGGGCATCGGGCAGGAGTTGCTGCCTTGCCCATTTGATCCTGCCCAGTTAGTTACGTTTTTATATATCAAAATTTGTAGATTACATTATTTCACATAGAACGAATATGATGAATACTGGTGACTAAAGGGTAATTTTTACAAATATGAGTGGTCAAATAGGTAATTGCATCTTTTAAAATTTATAACTAAATTTATTTCTTTTTTTATTTTTTTTAAACTTTGCTAACCGTCATATTTTTTTTCAGATGCTTCATCTTTGTCAATTTTAGGGAGGTTGATACAAAGTTACAATTACAAATTATTTAAACTTCAAGGCTTTTTTTATATGCAATAGATTTCAAAATTTTAATTACTATCTTTTTATTATTTTATTCTAATGGATTATATATATTATTTAACTCTTGAAGATATATGAATATAGTATTATTTTAGAAGTTCATAATTGTTTTTCTCACAGTAGCATCACGATTTGGGCATACCCATGTCCAGCCTGTTCATACCCAATCCGAAATAGTTAAGACTTTTATCGGATAAGACTGAACATCGAGTTACAAAATATAGCTTATATTTTTTTCGGGCAAGATAATTGACAGGGAAGCTACCTTACCCATACACATCCCCTATTATTCGAGTGTCATGTTGGGGATTAGGTTAGAGATTGTCACACACATATCACGTGTTCGAATGGACATCAATGGTCTCGAAATTTGAGTTGTGTACATCATACAGAACTGCAAGACATAAAAGGGGATGCATCCCTACGGAAGGTCAGAAGCTCCTTCTTTATAAGATTTGAAATGAATAATTTTTTAAAATGTGATGATGACAATAACAATTTTAATTAGTTAAATGGAATTATTCAATACACCATTCTTATTTCAGGATAGACTTGAACTTATATATGGCAAAAATCAAAAGAAAGATAGATTAGTTTATAATATAATATTTAATTAATTTTTTTAAATAAATTAATTATAACTAAATTCAATTCCTAAAAATATAATTAATTTATTTAAATTAGTCAATTAATTTTTTTATTAATTTTAATTAATTAATTTATTTTATTTTTTTAATCTATTAAAAAATAATTAAATCTTATCTTAAAAATTAGGTTGACTTAAAAAATTGTTACAACTCGTCAAAATTATATAAAAAGTAAACTCACCAAAACCTTCTTGAGCTTGCCATTATATGCAAATAACCTCTTTTAACACTTAAAAACTTTACATTGAATTCCCCAATATTATTTTTCATTCATGCAGAAAACTCCCTTGCTATTAATTTATATGTAATTTCACTAGAATAATAACTACGAGCTCTATGAGAAGGCAGGAAGAGGAAATGAAGCTCTAGCTGTAATCGAACACTGCCCACAACGTTCACTTAAAACGCCAAACCATTTTAGAAATATTTTTATGCTAAACTCCTCCAAACATGTGTACCTAAAATCGCTTCTAAAAAAAACTAATCCAAACATCCTCTAAGCCTATATTTGGATAGGGAGAAAAATGAGGAGAAAATAGGGGGAAAGAATACTAAGAAAGAAAATTTCCTCCCCATCCAAGCATAGGGTAAATGTGGAAGGAAAGGAATCAGAATTAAATAACACACAAATGTTGTAAACTAATATTGCGGCTATTGATCCACTGAACAGAGACCTTGTGATTTGTTATTGAGACTAGAAATACGTTTGCGGTGTCCACGACCCTGTTTGTGTTGTTCCCATTCATGGATTCCTCTAAGCACCCTATCTCCACAGGCCTGACCAGCAAGATAAAGAACCAAAGAAAGGAAAGCATCATAGTCAAAATCAAAACCTTTGACAACTTGTCTTCATACCAGACAGGTGGATTCTAAAACCTAGTATCATACCTTGCATATGTATTGAGTCCATAGGTCCCTTTGAAGTATCTTCATCCCACTGCTATTTGAAGTTTCAGACGTGGATGGCAAGCTCTCGTTATTACCAAGGAAAGATCTAACGATCTTCGCCGCAGGTTCTACCACTTGAGCAGTCCATATATCGTCTGATTTACCTGAAGCATAGAACATAGAAAATGAAAATATAATCCGCAGAATTATCTCAATAACATCATTGGTAGACAATAAACACCGAAATATAAAGGGACTGAGACGGCATACTTGATAATGATTCTGTTGAATCCACGTAGTGTATAGTCCAATCAAACAATTTTTGCAGCCGATTAAGCATCCTCTTCTGTATGAACAAAGCTTTCATGTCAATCTCTCTGACATTACTTGTGAACACTTCATTCAGTTGAGTCCATGATAGGGCAAGGACTAAGTTCTCTTCAATTTCGCGTGGTCTTTATTAACAATATTGTTATATAAGAGTCAAGTGATTAAATTAGTTCAGATGGGTCCAGGAAAAGCTCTAGCAAATCCCGCGAACTGCTAAACAAAGCTGAGTTGAAGATCTCTCGTTTAATTGGTCTTTACCATGCAATATTGATGACGACATGGCCAAATTCGCAGTTACTCGCAAATCTGGCCATAAGAAAAAGTAGAGAGAGAGAGATTATCCTAACCTGACGGCGGACTAGTCTCCGGGTGTTAACCTTTACTTTTTCAATAGCTTCTTCCATAAGCGTGATGGATTTCATGTCAGAAGACAACTTCAAGAGCTCCCTCAGATCGTCATTGGACAATTTATCACCCTTTTCTCTTCTGGATTCCTCAGCCAATACTTTCTCTCTTTTGTAGATTTCTTCGATTACAAGGGTTTTCAGAGGAGGTTCAAATTCACGGACACCAATTGCCTGCCGAAAGCCTCGACTATAAACAGCATTTGGATTGTAAATGTCATAGACTTCATTAAGTAATCCAGCATCCATCATGCAATCTACCCTCTGTTCTACATATCTGTCCAGTACAGGGAGAGATGCATCCACACATATAAAACAGCAATCGTATCTCGAGTTACCAACTTGACCCCACTTCTGCCCTGGCACAAGCAGGACCAGCATTAGTTATAAGGAAAAAACGGCAAAGAAACAGAATACATACATTGCCATAAGACACAAGAAAAAAAATATCCTTCCAACAAACTTCTGCCACTTTTCCCTGGAAAATTTTGCTCGGAAGAACTCCGGTGCGAGCATACAAATTAAGGTATTGACTAATCTGCAAATAAAAAGAGAAATGCATGTAACTATACCAGCCTCAATTTAAACAATTCATATAACAAATTCAGCAACAAATCGAACTGGATAGTTCTTCTAATGAAGTTTCAGAACACCAAGTTTTCATAGTCTTGCTTTGACTGTAAACAGGAATTTCATAGGAAGAAAGAAAAGAAAAGAGATTTAAAGAATCATTTAGAATCCTCATACAGATTTATTACTCAGTTGAAGAAACAGCAGAATCACCGATAGTCTTGCCGTCATGCTTTTTCCAGTTCAAACTGGACGATGCAGCTACATAGGCATGGATCAGACGATGTCATACAGAATTATTTTCCAAATTTCTCATTACCCACAAAAAGTTTATGCTCCAAATAATAGGAGGACCTTTTATTTATATTCAAGAATAATAAATACAACAACAACAACAAACTTTATCCTACTAGGTGGAGTCGGCTACATAAATCACACAACACCATTATGCTCTATTAATTTAAGAATAATGAATAATGCAATTAAATCAGAAACCTTTCTAAGGTTATTTGGATGCATTCTATTTGCTGCAAGTGGATCAATATCTTTAAGCAAATTATAATTACTGTCCCTTTCAGGGATGAAACTCTTATCCAATGGCGTAGTACCTGCAAATTAAACAGATGATAAGCATACATGAAATAAATGACAGATTAGACAAACATTTTAGAACGCCGAATTGCAATTTACCAGAAAGATTGTCCGTACAGGTTTCATCCATATCTTCAACTGACTCATCTAGAAGGAATGGACTCACGAGGGCCTAAATAATAAGATAACAAACAAGATTACCCAAAAAAGTAACATATAGAACTCATCACCTTTGTCTACATATAACCAGTCTGAAAGAGAATGCAAAATAAGGATATCATAAAACTTTCCAGAAATGAAGAACATTAAACGAAAAGTAGGCACAGCTCCTAGCAGCATTTGTCACAATTCTCACCTGGATGAAATAATTCGTACCCCCAACTATGACAGGCAAGCAGTTGCGAGCAGATATGTCATCGATGAGCTGAAATTAAGAATAGAAATGTTAAGAATGACAAAGGAATTATTTGTTAGAACATTAATTAGACAATAATTAAAACAAAAAAAAAATCATAAACGCACCCACAAAAGGGAATGTACCATACAAAAACCAGAAACCTTTAAAATCAGAAACTGCCAACAACTCCTAATCAAAATCAGTACTTCTCACCACACTACTTCAAAACATTTCTTAGAAAAGAACAAAACGTCCAGTTCTCTAGCTTCGCACCCACTGTTGAAACTTAAAGGCTTTGCAGGCAAAAAGGAACACTGAGAACAAAAAAAAAACACAACTAACAGGGATAGCAGAATCTCGAAAGTCTTTAGCTGTGAATTCCACGTTTGGGCTTATAGTACCCAGAAGATGGTGAGGAACCCCTACAGCATAAAGTTCAATTTCAGAAACCAAAATAATTCAAGAACTTATGAAGAAGAACAAACTTATATACCCTTTTGGTCGGAGAGTGGAACTTTGTTGGTGAGAACATCCAGGCCTCGGTAAACCTGCATGGAATCAGCGTTGATAGCTTCGACCGGGAAGTGGCAAGCAAGATCAATGGCGAGCTTAGACTTGCCAGAGCCAGTGGGACCCATTATCACAACCACCTTCTGCTTCTTTGCTTTTGCTCCATCACTAGGGTTGGAATTTCCGAGCGCCTCGGAGGCGTCCATCGTCGTTGACGCGTCGTTCCTTCTGTCTCCGTTCTCGAACCCAAATTATTTCTTTGTTGCAGATATAAGGCCATTGGTTCTGGACTCGCAGTGATCCATAGCCTTCTCACTACTTACCGTGGGCCTTCTTAGTGAATGGTTGATGAGGGTAGAGTTCTTTTTCTTTTAAAAAAACTTTCCCCCATCACCGTTAGTTTAACTAGAAAATGTAAGCTGTAACAAAAAAAAAATTAGAAAATGTAAGATGTATGACTATTTAGAATATATTTTAATCTCTAAATAATATTATTTTATTGTGATTCCAGTTGTGACGCTTGAGAAGGTATCTTAGCTCTTGGATGCATAAGTTTACGTTTGAAAGTAATAAACGGCTCGCCCTTCCCGACATTGGTATCTCTTAGGAGGAAAGAAGATTTTACCCTGTCTTGGATCGTGAGTGAGTCTAACCTCTTTCTAAAAATTTATATACAAAAAAAAAACTTTTGAGGTAATATTAGTTGAGTGAAAATTTTTAGAACAAATTTATTAAGATTATTTTAAAAAATAAAATAATTTTTCATCTGTTATTTTCTTAAAATTAAATTTATCTAAAATAGTAAATTAAAAATTTAAATATGAATCATACATATTAATTTAGACAGTTCAATCTCATCATATGATTGTAGCAATGGCGGTCAAAAAAACAAAACTCATCATAGTTTGACTAGCATATATAATAAGACAGAATATTATATAAATCCATTCACCTTTTTAAACAATGATATGAGCCAACAGGTGAATATGATAAATTTGTATATTGAATATCAGTTTTTAATTATGTTAATAAATATAAACCTTGAATTTACTAACTACTACCTTCAAAAAAGTTGAGGAAATTGCGACCTTCTACATTTGAAAAGTAAATATGTGATGGATTTAGTAAGTTTGATGCAGGGATTTAGTTGTACAAGAGTTTTCAGAATATTAAATTTGAATTTGATAATTGATGCATCACATCTCACAATACAACGACTGAAACTTTTGGAGTATTTATATACAAAAACAAAAATCACATAATAATATTTGTATCAACATTCAATTGGGGAAAAAGAAAACTGATTCCAGTCGCAACACACTCAATCCAAAAGGGTTACATTGATTTATTAGCATCTCAGTGCAGAGTTTCTATGTTCTTGCTTAGCTCCTCCAGCTTCTTCACCCTCAGCTTCTCACTTTCAGCCACCAGCTAGCATCAGAAATCAAAACACAGAAAGCCAATTAGTAGATTTAAATAAGTCTTTGAGCAACAAAAATAAAATTAAATAAATTTTATTCCTAACCTCCATTAATTTAGAAACAAGTTGAGCCTTCTCTCTGTTCTTCTCAGTGAAAGCTTCTAGGGCTTCTTTGTACTCTCTCTCCTGTAAACTCCCCCCCCCCCCCAAAAGAGGAAAATGTTTCAGCAAACTCATGTCTGCTGATATACTCTTCTAATTTTATTTATAAATCACTTACTGTATATTTTACACATACCAATAAAAACCTCAAACCTCATTAACTATACCATACAATTTAATAACTTTTTAACTTTACCCCTATTTAATATACATTATAACTCATAGAAATAAAGTCAACATAATGATAAATAAAAAATAAAATGATATATTTATATGAAAAAAATTCTCTTTCTGCCTGTAAATATGACTAAAATAAATATTTTCTCTTTATTCTATAAATAAGATCAGAAGAGTATTTTCCTTCTATTTATAATTAAGGGAAAAATGAGCGAGCCTTAGCGTACAATAGTGAGGTTGCCACTATATGATGTAGAGGTTATACATGTTGAAATTTTAAAAACAGTCCCTTACCTTATGTGGTTAAGACTGTGTACATTTATTTTTTTCTCAAATTCCACCTGATGAAGCATCGTGCACTAGACTGTTTTTTATATGATTAGAGGAAAGAAGCTTTTATGAGTAACTTGAAATCTCCCATTGAGACTATCCTATATTCTACGTGGAAATTCTGACACAATTATTATGAATGATCACCTTAACTACTGGAATGATCATATATCCACTTGTCCCTCAGCCTATGAGATAACATGGGGCCAATTAAAGCGAATGGGGTCAATTGATGAATCATGAGATATTAAGCAAGTGCTTAAGTGCTAATTTGTATCAAAAGCTGTGTAATTGAAGAAGAAAAAATGGCCATTACTTTGCCCAGTTTGCCTTCCTCTTCTTCGGCAAATACTATTTCTATGGCTTCTTTGGCAAAATGATTTCAGAAATGACAAAAGCAAATAAAAACAAGCAAATGGTAGGAAACAGGAAAGAAAAAACCCCACCTTTCTCTGGCAGGTTTGGCCCAGTGGCTTTAACTCTTTGTTCACTGTGTCTATCTTCTTTCGAACTACTGTGACTTCTTTTCTCATTGGATCTGTTATACCCTCAAGCTCCTACAACACGATTCCCAGTTCCTCAATAACATGACATGCTCATTTATGTTTCAGGCAAAATCATTGATTTTGAATATAAACTAATCATCTAAACTACAACAAGCTTCATATTTCTGCACATGCCTTAAAATGTAGTAAACTTGAAGTTTCATAGATTCACACTGACATTAAAGCAAATAGCTTATGTGCAAGTATGGGTTTAGTTAGTATGATGAACTCACTTCTCTAATCTCGGCCAATCTCTTTGTTTGTTCCTCGACACGACCCAGATGAGCGTGAACCTTGTCCCTTACCTCCATTTTCTTCTTCTCGATTTTTTCTTCCTTGGCTCGGAACATGGCCAGAGCTGATCTTGCCATTTCCTCTTCTTTGTCATCACAAATTGGGCTCTGGTTTGTGCTAATGATTCCTGAGTTCTTCACTCTCTGCTGCTGGTGCTGTTCATATAGCTGTTTTGGTGTTGCCATATTAATTGCAGCTATTTGCTTACCAGTTTTCTCTCTTCTTTTCCTCTTTATCTTTGGGATGATGGCTCTCTTTCTCTGCCTTACCTTCTTCGGTGGTTATAAACAAGACTCGCTTTGAAGCTATGAAACCGCCAAATTATAATTTTAATAACAGATCCGTATAATAATGACCCAAAATGACATAAATGCCTATTCCTTTATCCTCGTGTAGTTTTTTTTGTTACCCACCAATTCACCAGAACTTTATCCCGACTACATTTGGATCCGACCCGCTTCGTATATCTAGCTATGGTGGATGAGTCTTCTGATAAATTTTTTTTGCATACGCCAAGACTTAAATTTGTGTAGTTAAAAAGGGTAAATTTTTCTACCCGGTAGTAAAAATACTTTCCTCCATTTTCTTTAATTGTCACCTTTACTTAAAATCCAACTAGTGTTAATGTTATAAGCCTCACATAACATCGGTAACCTTACAAATAAAATATGCTTTGTAAATTCAAGTGGCCTTCCCACTCAATAAGTTAATTTTTTTTATGGTTGGACTTTTCCTTTATACTTGTAATCATAATATAAGTGCCTTATTAAAAAGTCGATATTAAAATAGAGGGCTACTCACGAAAGTTCTAACTAACAAGAGGTTGAGCTGATATTGTATTATTATGAATTACACATAAAATTTTTTTATAAATGAAGTAAGATTTATAAATTCAGAAAGTTTTCCAACTAATAGACTAGTATTTTAGAATTAGACTGTCCCTTTAAACTTGTGCTAATAACAATTGATCTATGTACCTTAGGTTTTTGTTTTCCAATTTTATATGATATTATATATATTTAGTAATTTATAACGTTTAAATCCTTTAACTATTCTTATATATATATTGTATTAATTTGTATGTAAACAAAGTGAAGGATGCTGGAGGGTGGGCATTAGTTGGTTAGGTAGCTATTTTCGCGAGTTGGTCTATGAGCAAATTATGCTAACTACTGCTTCCCAGCAGGAGGACGAATTGTTTTTGTCATGCAAAGCTATCCACAGTTACATTACATAAATAAAAAGGCCACAATTCCCAACCTCTGTCACTCCAGCGAATCAGATTCATGCCAATTTCCTATTTACTAGTTTTATGGAAGAATACCATACGTGTAGATAAAGTAGGTTGAAAGTGAACAGGGGAAATCATTAAAAAAAAAGAAAAAAAAAAAGAGAAAGAAATGCGGTTTCTTGGAGATGGAAAGGTGCTTGAGGCACAAGTTAAAGGGATCAACCACATGAATGTGGGGGAGAGCCTTAGTGAACAAGACAGAGTAGGAGAGATTGGAAGCAGCTCAGCTAGTTTGCTTTTTATGACAATTCATTCATCATAGATTCTCAAAAATTGTATACCCTTACACCTTGGCTTTACAACGAAGTCACCACATAGAACTATTTCCCTTTTCTACCTTTAGTTCGTTCCGTTCATGTCAATTCTATTAGAACCATGTATTTAAAAATAAAATGAGAGATTTAGGAACATAATAGAAATCAATTCACATGTATTTAATAAACTCATTTCCTTTGTTTTTTTTACAGACGATGTAAAATTACAAAGTGGATGATGTATATAACAATGAATTAATTAATAAACATTTGCAGTGTTTAAATATACAAAACATGGAGAGAAGAGAAGAGGGAGGGAGGGAGCCACACAAAAACTATGGTATAAATTCATACATACGTAAAATAAAAGGCAGATAAAGAGATACCAAGATCCATGAAGATGCTCATCTTTTGAGAAAGTTGAGGTATTTAATGGAACCGGCAAACACAAGAACGAATAAGATGACCCAACCGATATGACCAAAGACCAATGGTACCAGAAAGTCATGCTTGAAACCCAGATTTTCTTCAAGGTAGGCACTTAATGCTTGCTGGCTTTGACCAGGTATATTAACTGGGGTATCCATGTCCCCAAACTGCGATGCAAATACACCATAGATTGTCCAAGCAATTGGAGAACCCCAATAGTACCATCTCCACCATATCGGAATCATCTACATTTTACAACATTCAATTTTATTAACAATATAACAATGTATATATCATGTTATAAGTGAGATAAATCAGTTTAGAATAAAAAAAAAAATATTAAAAGTATAATAGATTGAAATTTTATGCTTAAAATTAAAACTAATCTCTTAACTAACTTATATAATTAAGATGGGAGATGTATCATTTAACATTTAAGAGGTTGATATCTAAAGCGATTAGTGACATCATTGCATCATATCATTTTCAGAACTTCTTTACCTTCTTCAACTATTCTAAAAGAAAAGATTATATTTGACCTCTAGTATTATAACTTACTTTCATTTCTGTTGGTAATGTAATTTTGAAACATGGAGCATTTTTATTAGCAAAATACCTATTACTACCCTTATTTAATTGAGAAATTAATATTAATTTTAAATATAAGATATATTTTTTATATTTATTAATTTTTATTAAATTAATTCTATTGATAATATTTCAATAATAATTAAATAAGAGAAAATAAAAAAATTAAAAAAAATAATTAAGATATTTAAAAAATTACAACTAGCATCCTTAATTTTATCATATTAATTAAATATGTCCTCCCTTGAGAATCATAAGTATTAACAAAGCATCTGAACGGAGGATGAATATGGGGACAAGAACATACCGGCCTGGGGATCATAAATCCTGAGAACAAGTTCCAGAAATTAAACAAGAAGCCCATGAGAATGGCAGCGATTTGGAGGCCAGGAGTCAAGGCAATGACCATCATTCCGAACAAGGAGAAGTAGGTGAGGCACATGAACATGAAGTAGTAGAAATAGAAGAACTTGCCCACCTCCCATTTGAATCCGATCATTGCATAAAGAATAAGAGCGTAGACAATGCTTTGAGCAACCGTATAAATCATCTCAATAGCTACCTGTAAATTGTAATTACCGAAAGCTTAATTTCCCATTCACGATCAAGCTACTTCCTCATTTCTCGCGATTGCCACAAGAAAAATTAAATTAATCTGAATTCTGAATTGATCTCTCACCTGCGCTAACGCGTAGGGTAGTTCTGAATACATTCCGGCGGCTCTTTCGCGGTAGAAGACGGTCCTTTCGACCGACACAACTGGTTGCACAGAAGAACAATTCGCGGCACCGAGGAAGAGAATCGCTGCATATATTGCTCCAAGTAAGTTATTCAGATCTTGTTGTTCTCCTCTGCATATAAATCATGAACAGAATTGTTAAGAGGATTCGGATCGAGGAACAACAGAAATTGACCTAGAATGTCTTGCGGTTTACTTACACTTTGTCTCCCTTGTTCCAAAATATTATTCCGAACAAAATTCCGATGACGATTGTCATGGCGAATCGAATGGCATTGAATTCAGAGTTCCTCCAGTACGACCAATGTTGTTTCCAGAAACAAGCCAAACATTGAGTAATGAAATTCTGAGAGTATTTGGTAGGGAAATATAGATCCTGAGAACCTGGTGCTGGTGTGCTTAACTGCTTTATGAGCTCTTGATTTCGCCTGAGAAAATCGGTATGGAACTCAAAGTTGAGATACATTCGAAAGAATAAAGATTAATGTGATTTGTTGTGTATATACATATACATATACATATACATATACATATACTTACTTATAGAGCTCCGAGTTGGCATAAATATCAGCAAAATCAATACCGAGTTGAGTTTCAACTCCAGTAGTGCTAACCTCCAACATCCAAGTAGCAGGATTGTAACCATCTTTAATCTTTGGAACACCTGGAACAGCCTGTTGAAGAAGCTCCGTTAATTAGCATAAGTTCTGTTTACAGACAAGCTTAAGCTCATAACAAAAACTCATGCAATATATGCAAGTTTAGCAATTGAATTGGTCGTTGTTATATAGAAAGTATGAAATGAACGAACCTCAAAATACTCAACAAGCTTGTGAGAATGTTGACCAAGAGGTCCAGCATAAGTCACTTGTCCTCCTCTTTTCAACAGAAAGAGCTGCAAGGTGAAATAGACACGGTACGAAATGAACATGACTTGTATACCTTCAATCATTTCTTTAATTAATTGATGAGGGACTCTGGACTCTTGTATTCTAATAAATACCTACCTCATCAAAAGCTTCGAAAATGTCAATGCTTGGTTGATGAATGGTGCAAACAACGGTTCTTCCTGTATCGACTGTGTTCCTTACAGTTCGCATAACAATTGCAGCAGCTCTAGCATCGAGTCCTGAAGTAGGTTCATCCATAAAGATGATTGAGGGATTTGCAACTAATTCTACTGCAATGGTCAGCCTCTTTCTCTGCTCAGTAGAAAGACCATTCACTCCAGGAAGCCCTACTAAAGCATTCTTTATGCTGTTCAGTTCAACCAGCTCCATAACTTCATCCACAAACATCTATTCCAAAAAAGTAAAAAGCTACAGTCAGCTTTCACAAATTATCAGCAATAGTTATAAAAGATGCGAGAACCACATTTCAAAAGTTGACTATTGAAGTAGGAAAACCTAAGGCCTTACAAAGCCCCTCTTTTAAGGTAATCCTCCGGGACTCATGACAGATTGCCATATAAACAAATAAGGTACCTTGCGTGTTTCCGTGTTGACATCTGAGGAAAGTCGTAGCCAGGCAGAATACAAAAGAGATTCATAGACAGTAACATGTGGAGAATGGATGTCATTCTGTTCACAGTAGCCGCTAATTCGAGCAAATGTTGCTTGGTTCTTAGGATAACCAGAAATGCTTATGTCTCCCTCAATATACCCTCCTGTCTTTCTTCCTGCTAATACATCCATTAAGGTGGTCTTGCCGGCACCACTAACTCCGACTAGCGCCGTTAAAACTCCCGGCCTAAATGCACCACTCACATTTTTCAACAAATGCAACCTGTTCTCTTCAACTCCTTGGCTCCTCATTTCCTGAAAACACAAACACATTGTCGAAGCTGCAACTAAAGAACATACATATCATAGAGGAAGTTATTGAAAGCATCTATATTTCATAGCAAAGATATTTATCAGAAATATATAACACTTACTGCAGGCATATCCACGTAATAGTTGACATGGTTGAAAGTTAGTGAAAGAGGTTGAAAGGGCAAAACCATTCCTCTTTTGTTTTGACCATTCATGGCAGAGCCTCTGGAGCTTCCATTTCTCTCTGACATCTCCCTACCTTCTGGATTTGATGTTAACCGTTGTGGAGAAACACTTTCAGTCTCATCATCTTCAGAAATCATAGGTTTGTTACTGCCCAATGCTGAAAATTGGTTTCATGGAGGAAACAAGGTTAGCAAAACCTTGACATATTTTGCCTTATTCAAAAAACAAAACTAGATGATTGAATTTTTTTTTTTCACAAGGGTAAATTTACTTACGATCTAGAAATGTGAGTGCTATAATGAAGAGCACATTGAAGAGAAGAGTAAATCCAAAAAGTGCCCCAATGCTTATCCAATACCATGATTCTGTCCTATACAATCCTCGAGATTTCAGAAGTGACTTTCCAACTGTGGGTTCACCTGTGTTGTTTGCAGGCTGTCACAAAAATGTAGTTTGAATTAGATTTTTGGTAAAAGTACCTAATAGATTTATTAATACTGTAGAAGTCTTCATAGGAGAACTTACAGTGCTCCATCTCGAATCAAGAAACTCGTTTATAGCAATAGAATTTTGTCCATACATCATAGGAGAGATGTAGTAGCCCCAAATCAGCCAATTTGGTATGTCATCTGTTCAACAAGAGGATGAAACATTTTTCAACATTTTAAAACTACAATTTCAGAAGCTTCCTTTTAATTTGAACTTGTATGAAAAGAAATAATTCTCTAACCTTTTGAAATGATGTAACCTCCAAGAACAAACACAAGTAGCAGGGCAAACATTCCAAATGTGTTTGCAATAACTTGTGTTCTACTAGCACCTCCAATGAAACGGAAGAGAGAGAGAGCCATTTGATGTATTCCAACGTATGCTAGTAACTGTTTGAAAAATCTGCAATGTAATAGAAAATAGAAATATTAAGAAATTGAACTTAAAATCAACATTCAAGTTATTATAAAGGGTCAAGGTCTAATCTTATCCTAAAAATTTTCGTATAAGAGTTACGGGTATCAAAAAATTGTTTTTAGATTAATATTACATTGAAAATGTTAAAAAAAAGAATAAAATTACTATAACTATTAAAAAACTTACCCTAAAAATTTTCGTATAGGAGTTATGAGTATAAAAAAAAAAATTTAGATTAATATTGCATTAAAAGTGTTAAAAAAAATAAAGTTACCATAACCATTAAAAAACTAATTTTGACTATTAATATTTTTAACGGTCGAAAGTGCCATTGCTTCTTTTTAAACACTTAATGGGCGATATTGACCCTAAAAATACTTCTAAATTTTCATAGCTCCTACATAAAGACTTTCAAGATAAAGTTAGACCTTATGTGATGATTTATAATTGGGCACTCACCTACTTGCAGCAGGCGCAAATCCCATTGTGTAATATGTAAGAACGATCCATAATACGGATTCTCCAATAGAGAGGGGAATTCTTAGGACTGCAATAGGAAGGGAAAATGCCCAAGCAGGAAAGAACAAGAAATCCCTTTGTTTAAAGAACACAGGTAGCCTCTCAACTGTCATAGATAACTCAGCAAAACCATTGAACATGACGTTCATTAGACCGAAAAATAATGCTCCCCAGAACTTTGCTCCATCTTCCATTTCACCAGTTTTCATTTTGGTTCTTAAAAACACAGTGAAGCCAACCGTACCCAAGACCGTTAACTGTACGGTTTTAAATATGTAAAGAAATCCTTTGCGTTTTGTCAGTAACCATTCCCTTGAAAAGCATGCCTTAAATAGATCCACGTTTGAAAGACCATATCTTTCCTTCACCAAAGCTGCAGGATGAGTTTTAGCTTTATCATAAGGTGTTTTAAGCTCTTGTACTTGTTGTCTTCCAATGGAGAAAGAGTTAAATGCCTGAGCAAACTCTGAATCTGAGATATATCTATAAGGTTGGTTCCTTCTGAACCAATATTGCTCTTGGTCCTTCTTGGAGGTAACTTCTTGAAGAAAATCTGCAACGCCTTTTCTTTCGGGACATTTGAATCCCATATGCTCGAAAAACTCGACGACATTTTCCCGTGGACCTTGATACACAATCTGACCATCTGAGAGTAGAATCACATCGTCGAAAAGTTCGAATGTCTCGGGTGCTGGTTGCAAGAGAGATATGACCATAGTTACGTCCATTATATGGACCATCTGCCTCATGAACCTCACTATCTGAAAAGTTGTAGAACTGTCTAGCCCTGTTGATATCTCATCCATGAAAAATGCTTTTGCTGGTCCAACCAACATTTCTCCTGCATTCAAATGACCCAGACCCAAGTCAGAAAATTAATTAAATTGTGATCTTAATTTTTTTTTATTATCGATATTTTTTCTGGATCTTATTACTAGGTATCCAAACAACTATCTAATCCAATTTTAGAGTTTGTGACTGCCCCTCATAGTACAAGTATCTTCTCTGGGACTCAAACTCAAGAGCTAGAGAGATATAGTAGGATCTTATATCGTTAGACTAATTTTAAATTGTGAGCTCACATTACTACTAGCAATTACTTTTACAAGTTTCATTACCAGTAGTCACACGCTTCTTTTGTCCACCAGAAATTCCTCTGGTCATTTGATCTCCAACCATGATATCAGCACAGATATCCAAACCTATAATCTGTTTGATGATGTTAAAATGTTAGTCTTCTTGTGAACTAATTATCAAAACCAAGCCTCATGTTCATGTATAACAGCAACATACCTTGAGAACATAGTCTGTAACCAAGCTAGTTTCTTGGCCAGCCATAGATACTGCTTTCATGAAAGCGTCTACCTCGGGGTCGGGTTTGATGCCGGCTTCTTTCTCTCTTCTGGACAACTCTGCTAGCAAATCGTACCGGGTTCCAACTCCAAGACAACGGCCAGAGAAATCTAATGTCTCTCTCACTGTCATCTCTCCATGATGAAGATCATGTTGACTGATATAAGCACTCGTTCTCTGAGGAATAAATTCCCTAAACTCGTGGCCACAATAGGTGATTCTCCCAGTCATCTGTTCATGAGATTTACTTGCCATTACGTATAACATAAACTAATCAAAAAAATTCTATAGACATGAGAGGCACATAAAGAAAACTTACCTTTAGATCCTTATCAAGCTTCCCCGCAAGCGCCCGTAAGAAGGTTGTTTTTCCGGCACCGGGAGGTCCAAGAAGCAAAGTCAGCCTGCAAAAGAACAGAAATTGAAGCCTACAAATAAAACTCGCACAGAATTATAAGTATTCTTCATTTTCAGAAGCTTCATCACCTTGATGGTTTCAGTATACCGCTAACATCGTTAAGTATCTTGATGATTCTTTTCTTTGATGGAGAGAGTCCTACTTTTCCAAGAACCCCCTGTCATACAGATGAAGGAGTTAGAACGCGAAAATCCTCCAAATGTTAGAAGACAAAAAGTGAAAAGGAAAGATATAATAATAAGAAGAAGAATTGAAGCTGTTTATTTTCTCTAGTACCTCTACTGTGTTCATGGTGGAATTGATCAGAGTTGGAAGTGCTCTTGTCCCAAGATAAGCCTCTCCTTCTATGGACAAATGTTCATATCTGACTTCAATTTTGGGAATCTCAATTCCCACCCTGTGTTTCACCATGAACAAACAAGAAACAACTCTTAATCTTTGTTTACGTAAGAAACTAAAAAAACAGAAAAAACTACCAGAGAATGAGGTGGTTGATTTGCTTACATGTCGATTCTGTTTCTGAGCCTTTTGAGGAACTTCTCATTGTCTTCTTCAACAACCTTAAGAACGTTTTCCATTAAGAGTTGCTTGTCTCGAGGGCCAAGTCTTGTGAAATCAATTTCATCATGAATAACTCTGCCACTTTCAGTTAGCTGTTTCAACATCCCTTTCCTTAATCTATCATAAGTTGGCAGCCTCTCTATTGCAGCCCACATCAACTCTTCTTCATCGTCTTCCTCCCTGTCGGATTCTCGCCGGAATGCGCTCGGTTCATTCCAAATCTCTCTCACACTGCCGGACCTCCAGCTTCTGCTGCTGGACTGCCTCGACAGATTCCCTCCGGTCAAGGCAGCAGCCATTTTTGCTCTAAGCTTTCAACTATTACAAAGAACCAGAGAAAACAGAGGAAGAAGAACTTAAAATTAGTTATCAAAAATTATATTTTTTTTCTGTGGAGAGAAAGAGGTTTAGGAGGGAGAACTTGAATTGGAAGGAATGATATCTCTCGCTCCTTTGGTATTTATGACACCTCAGGGTCCTGTTCATTCAGCAAACATCATGCTGGGCTGACATATTCAAGCAACCTGCAATAAAAAATAAAATTAAAAAGAGTTCGCAGTTTTTTTTTTATTTGGCTGATTTTAACATAAGTGCTTAAACAATTGTTTGCCTTATCTCATTTGTTGATGTTTCTGCCCACTGGTGGCTGTTTTATTTACCTTGATAGTTTTATGAATAGTTTTGATATTTTCAAAGGATACATGGGGATTTCACTGTCCTTATTTTAATGTTCTTTTTCATTCCACGAAGTCTGAAAAGTTTTGTTTTTTCTTTTTCACTTTTTGTAAAATGATATTTTGCTTTTTATTAACATTCTATCAGAGATATAGATTTTCCTTATTATTTCACTCTCCATATTCTTATTTTAATGTTCTTTTATTTTCTCATTCAATACTCTAAAATATTTTTTTAATATCACTCAATATTCTAAAACAATTTTTTATACATTCAGCACTTAAGAATATTTTTTCAATAACACTCATTATTTTTAAAAAAAATTAGTACAAGTTTATTTTTAAAATATTTTTTAAATAGCAATGAGCACTTTAATTAATTTAGAATATAATATTAAGTGTTATTAAAAAATAATTTATATTGCTGAATATAAAAAAGTTACTTTCGAATAATGTTATTAAAATTTAGAAAAAATAATATAAGGTGTTGTAAAAAATTACTTAAAAACTAGTGGAAAAATACTTTTTAGTGCTAAATACAATTTAACCTTTCATTTTATTTACGAAAGTTCTGTTTTTTTTTCTTTTTGTAAAATGAAATTTTGCTTTTTATTAATATTACATCAGAGATAATGATTTTCGTTAATATTCCAATTATGGTGCCATAAATTTTCCATGATGAATAGGAAAATTTTGTTCAGTGGGATTTCCAGGTGGCTGGAAGTTCGTTGCAGAAAATATTTCTTGGTGTACTTTGACCAATGACCAATAAAACGATGTTCACCAGTTTGACCAAGAAAAATATTTGGTCTAGAAAATGGTGGAAAATTAGGAATATTAAGATTTTGTGGAACTTCAAAACAGTGGTTGATTAATTAATAATTAGAGTTTTTTTTTTTTTTTGTCGTAAACGATATATAGAGACTCCGTGAATCTGCATTCACTAGATAAATTATTAAGAAATGTGGGGCGGGCGTGTTTTTCTTGGTTCCGGGAAGGACGTGTATAATAATAAAACAGGAACGTTAATGAAGAGAAAAAGTATTATAATTTTGGATTAAGGTGTATTTATTATCTTAAAATAATTATTGATATAATTTTATTTATAAAATATTTAAAATTAGGCAATCTCATTCAAACTAACAATAATATTTTAATTGTGACTGTTAAAATACTGAATTAACTAGAGTTTAACTAAAATAATCATATATATAACATTTGACATAAATAGTTGAGTTGAAGATTTTTTTAACAAAAATAATAAAGTTTATTTTTGCTGCTTTTTTCTTTTAATAACTTCATGTAGGTGGGCTGTTGTCATTATTATCCTGCATCTAAGTGTTAGATCAATAGTAGGTTATCGCTAGTGAAAAATTGAAGGCTGTTGAATTGTAAAGCGTTAGATGTCAGAGTCGCTGTTGTTGGCCCCTAGAGTCACCGTCACACAAGTGATCATTATCGACGATGGAATGTGATGGAGAGGGTGAAAGACCATAAATTATCGAAAGAAAGAACGAGCAAAAATGAATTTTATTATTTTTACAAAAAAAAAATCTCCAACTCATCTATTTATGTCAAATGTTATGTATTATTATTTTAGTCAAATTCTAACTGACTCAATATTTTAACAATTAAAGTTAAAGATTTTTGTTAATTTAGATGAGATGACACCATTTTAAATACTTCATTGGTAAAATTATACTACAAATTATTTAAAATATAGGCATACCTAAAAAAATACTTTAGGATACTTAACGCACATTAATCCTATAATTTTAATGGTTTCTATAAGGTAAAAAAGAAAAGGAAGAAATCATAATCATCAAATTCTAAATATAAGATTTAGTTAGACTACGAATTTTTATTCAAAATATAAAATTTTAATTCAACTTATCGCTAATTTACTTAATTTATAAATTGATAAATAATCTAGCACTACACAAAAGTGTTTTAAGGAAATCAAATCACATATGTTATAATAATATAATTTATTTAATTTACTTGATATTTTTAAATTAAATTAATAATTTTTATATTAAGGATCGAAAAAATATTACTCCCCTGAGAGTTCATATTAATCCTAAATATAAGATATATTTTTTATATTTATTAACTTTTTCTCAATTTACTCTTATTGATAGTCTTTCAATAATAATCAAGTAAGAGAGAGATTATGGAGTTAATAAAGATAGTTAAGGTATTTTAAAAAATATCTTATTATATTAACTAATTTAACAAACTTCTTTAATATAATCAAATTAGTTAAATAAATTATATATTAAAAATTAAAAAAACATTTTACTAGAGGAAAGATCGTTGGAGGTAGACAAGATCCATTTTGACACTCGTGGTTGCAAATTAAACAGTGATCAACAAAAGAGGGCTGCCCCTGCCCCCAAGAATCTTGCACGTGAAGAGCCTTCCTTAACTTGGCCATTTCCCGCTATACTCGAGACTTGAGAATCTTCAAATCATTGATCATTCAACATTCTTTCATCATTTCTTATATTAACGAATTAAATTATTGAATCATCACCTATGCTTATAAATTTCAAAACATTAGTGCTTCATCATTCAACCTTTTTTTTTTTAATTTGACTGGTTTTTAACTTTTTGTGGGTAAAAACCTCAGAAGCAACGAACCTTGCTCCCCAAGGCTATGGGAAGATTATTAAGAAGTGCATGAATTCCATGAAAGTTGTTGTAAAGGATATCTTGAACATTCACAACAAAAATCATCCAATGTACAATAATTTGCCTCATGATATGAGAAAGTTTATGATAATATAAATGTTAGATATTTTAAGATGTCATATATGTTTTGCACAGTCAAATAAATTTGACTATATTTTTTTATATATAATTTATTTAACTAATTTAATTAAATTAATAGAATTATTTAAATCAGTTAATATAGTATATTTTTTTTAAAATACCATCATTATCTTCCTTAATTTTCTCTTTCTTTCTCTTACATTATTATTATTGATAGAGCATCAATAAGAATAATTTTTAAAAAAATATAAATATAATAAATATATTTTATATTTAAGATTAAGATCAACCCCTAATTATGTCTTATATTAAAAAATAGATAAGTATTAATAAGGATCATACTTATATAAGTTATTTATATTTATTATATCAAGTTTTTCAATACTCATTTTGTCATGTCTGCTGTTTTATTTTCAATATTTTTATTTAACTTAAATATAAATAGAAAAAAAAAATAACATGCATAGTGAAGTATAATTAAAAAATTTGACAAAATGAAAGACAACGTCGTGAATATGATCACCACCATTTGCGCGAATTCCACGATGACCGTTTCTTTGTTTGGCTGAATCTGTAGAAACTTTATAAATCATTAATTAATTAATGATACTATTTAAAGATATGGGGTGGCTGGATTTTAATATATTACCATAAGATGGTTAATGTGATCGTATTGCGTGCGTCAGAAGTCAACTCTGCAAAATGGATACTGAATTGCCCGCAACCAAATAGTACTACGTTTTTTTTATTTTTAATATAAATTTTATTTAATTAATTTATATATATTAGATAAATTAATTAAATTAATTATTTATAATAATTATATTGATATTTTTAAAATACGTTTTTTAAGATTAAGTATTTGGAAAGATAAATTTATATTAGAATCTTATATTTAAAATTAAGTATACTTTTTATTTATCTATCTATTATAATTAATATTAGAGGGAGTAATATCCTATTAATTTAAACTATGCACCCATCGGGGACCACATCGCAAAGTCGGAAACTATTACTACTATGTTGTCTCCAATATTTTTTAGGGCTAATCTGTACTTAAAATATTTTTTAAATAATAATTAATATTTTAAAAGATTAAGATGTATTTAACACTATAATATTTTCTCGAATGTATCTTGTACTTTAAAGTTATTACTAAAAAAAATATTTTTAGATGATGAGTTCACCTTCACTTAAAATAATTATTTTGTTAGTTAATATCAAAATTAAAATTGCTTCTAAAAATGTTATATGGGTAAAGTTTTTTTTAAAAAAAAATTAATACTTTAAAAAAAATATTTTGTCATACTATTTTAATATTCTTGATCTAACTAAAAAAATAATTTAAAGTACTAAATAAAATATAAAATATTTTAAAATATTAGTGTAATCAATTATCACAATTCAGAGTAATAATTTTATCTTTTTTAATAAATTTAAGAATTCTAAATCAATACATATGACTAATTAGTCTTTTTATATATTAGTATGTCCTTCTTAAAATTTTAAAACTAATATATGGTAGATTTTTGGAATTTTCCCACTATATAAATGACTAAAATGTGGTTTATCTCTTCATCAAAATGGATCATATTATGCCAATGTTGCGCACTTGGTAAAGTAATTATTTGGCAGAAGGAGGAGTGGGGTAAACTTTTTTAACTGACGTGGTTCCCAAGTTGAGGGGAATTTCTGGCAGATCTGGGTTGACAATTCCAATTACACAGTACATACTACATAGCCCTGCGAGTGCGCACTCAAGACTTGAGAGAGATATCGGGAGAAGAAGAAGAAGAAGAAGAAAAATGGTGGCATTATAATTATTAAAATATTGAAATTTGAATGGTCAACGATCCATTTAACGTATGCCTGCTGCATTGATCTCTGACTTTGTGAATAAACAATTGCACTAATAATCTCATCCCTAATCCCTAATTAATTTGACGTCCGCAATGACGACTCTCCCATTTTCCCCCTAAAGATTCTTACTTTGTTATTCCAATCTCCTTTGGCTGCCTATAAAGATTTATTTCCTAAAATAAATAAATAGTTGTTTACTTAGCTGCCTCCTCTTTATCCTATGACTACCTAAGGTTGGAGCTTTCCATATATAATATTTATTTTCATGTCGCATTGTCAAAATACAATGGCACGACCACACTTTTTTATTTTTTAAAATTAGTTTGAATTGTTGATTTTGTTCTGGCATGCTCGTGCCACCTTTTTATATGAAGTGGTATGAATCATTCCTTTGTGTGTGTCTGTATATATATATTTTCTTTATATATATATATATATATATATATCCTCATGCTTATATGAATTGTCAAAACATTTTTACTATTTTAGCAATTCGCCAGCTTCAAGTCAAATTCTAGAAGCTCATATCCCAAGAGTGTTTTCTTCCATTACACCAAACGGCAAATGGTCCTTTTGGAATTCACTTTACTCGTACCATAATTTTTGAATTGACAACTGACCAAACGAGGTGGCTTCATTATCTTAATACCCCAATGGATTACATGCTAGCACCGTAGAAAATATGAGAAGCATTAAATTTGTTACCCATTAGGGTATCCTAATTACCACTCCCTAAAGCATTAAATTTGTTACCCATTAGGGTATCCTAATTACCACTCCCTAAAGCATTAAATTTGTTACCCATTAGGGTATCCTAATTACCACTCCCTAAAATAAGTACTCTTTTGTCAAAAAATAACTACCTCTCCCAATGCTGAAAAAAATTAGTTTTGGGGTTAAATGATTTTTTATATTGCTATCTAACTGAGTCAGATTTGAGTATTATCGAACCTAATTATATGTAACATTTTCAAAGACATTTTGTAGAAAGAATTGGAACTCAAAGACTTCATATTTAATCCGTCAAAATTCATTCCACTTATATCAACACCTATTGGTTGTTGGTTACATGTTTTAGGACAAAAAGAAGTGTAACTCACTTTTTGTAGAAAGAAAATCCGAAGTAAATCAAGAGAATATTCTCTATTTAAAATATTTTTGGTGAGAATGACCTAAATAAAAATATTAGTATTTTTTGATATAAAATTTATAAAGAATTAATACTTTTTATTTTTTATGTGTAAAAATTTATTAAATCTTTCTCACCAATAAAACTTTTATTTAGGGGACTTTTCCCAATCTTAAAAATAAAAATATATTTATTAACTTTTTTTTAAATTACCTTTTCGATATTCTCTCAATAATAATCAAACAAGAGAGTAAGATAAGAAGTTAAAGAAAATGACTACGATGTTTTAAAAAAATATGACATATTAATTAATTTAATTAATAATTTTTTTAATTTAATTAAAATAATTAAATATGTACTATATTAGAAATTATTGAAAGAATACTTGGATATACGTAGGGTGTAACTTAACCCTACAATATAAACTAGTAATGAAGAAACGGCAACAAAATTCATGAAACGGTCTCACATCCAATATCAAAAACTGGGCAAACAAAGAGAGCGAGAACTTCAATGCCCGCTTAAATTGCTCCCCCTCATGATTGGTCGTTGCTCACTTTTTGTTGTTCTCAGGTGCTAAGATTCTCTCTGCTGACTCCTTTCAACTATTCCTCTTTTTCATCAACGAGCATGCATGTGCTTTGATTATAACTCCCAGCAACAACAAGCAACTTCCATCTGAAGTTTCATTCTTGAAATTGATTTAATTTGTTGCCAGCAGCAGCACCACTCGATGTAAATGCTTCTCTATCAAATTTGTAGATAATAATGTTATGAATAAGAACAAGTATCTTTTATATTCCTTACTTCAAAATTAATAAAAAGAAATGATCGTCAGAATAAAATAGAAACTGTATATATCGATCTTTGCTTTCTTTCACCTATGCATCTCCTTGAACCTTCTTAGCAGCAGTGAAAGCTAAGAGAACTTTCTACACTCAATCAAATTTTGTAATTTCTATAATGCCTTGAAAAGTTGAGAGAATGTGTCAACTTGCTAAATGTAGAGGAATGAGAAGAGTAAAATAATGAATAAATCATATTCTTTGATTACAAGAGCATAAGCTCATACATTTCAGGAGATAAATTAATCCTATAACTTATAAAATTTTGTAAGAAGAGATCTAAATTATCATTCTCGGATTATACAATTCCACACCTCAACCATACTCTTAAGGCCAGATGTTTAGGGTAACCCATTAACTAGATAATTAACTAATTAATCACCTTATTAACTCAACATTCTCATATAATGCATGTAAAGGGGAAATAGAGTTAAAGGGAAGAAGATGAGAAAGAAGGGAACCATGCTTCTTATTGCCATGCTAGAACTCTGTTTACGATTTTAATTGTTTCGGGTGTTTCTTGGAAAGCCCGATTTGATATATATGCAAGTAGCAAAAATACTTGCTAAAGTATGCCTTGAAGTGGACAGATTATAAAAGAATTTCATTTGAGGGAAGAGTCACTTACAACATGCTATTCATCTAGTTGGTTGGCAAAAAGTGACTAAGCCTAAGTAATACGGGGGTCTAGGTTTCAAGAGATTAATATCACTGAATCGTGCATGTGGTGCAAAAATAACATGGAATCTTTTGACTGGTATTAAAGGGTTATGGGCTGATATTTTGCTGCACAAGTATATGTTGAGAAATGAAGGCAATTTGCTAGAAACTTGTACGGTAGATTCTGTATTATAGAAATTTGTTTCACAGCATCAAGAGGTGATTAATAAAGGAATGGACTATCAGAGATGGAGTTTCAGTAAAAAAATTTCACTGACCGCTAGTTATTTCCTGATAAAAAGATTAAAGACTTTTGTCTCAGGACACTCACAAGAGAGGAAGAAGAAAGTATAGTATTTGATTGGGTCATATGTGGTCCGTGTGACTTTTAGAATTTGACAAATTTAATACCAACAAATGTGGTTCAAAGATTATTCTCTTTTCTTCTGCCAAGACCGCATGCTAGATCAAATTTCATGTCCTAGAATGCTACTAATAATGGTTTATTTTCCATTAGAAGTGCATATTTCTTATTAGAAGAATAGGGTACAACTCAATATAATGCCGTTTATAAAGCTATTTGGAAATGGCGGGGAGTAGAACGAATTAAAGTTTTCGTGTCGATGTCTTATATTAATAGGTTGCCCACAAATAGTTGGAGGAGTAAATGGTCCTCTTCTTCTGCAGTTTACCCTATATGTAATTCTGGTGATAAGGATATCTTGCATATTTTGAGAGATTGTGATTATGCGAAAAGTTTGTGGAGGAAACTAATAGTGCCAAGGTATACTTCTTCCTCTTTTACTATGCCTCTCCGTGATTAGTTTGCTTTTAACCTTAAAAGAGACATAGGTAAGGTAGGCAGCAACTGGAACCTTATTTAGGGCGTTTCTATTTGGAAATTGTGGCTGTGGAGAAATACACTAGTTTTTAATGTAGGTGAAGGAAGGTCTTTGGAGCCGAAATATATTATAATGCGTTTATGGAAGATGTATACCCATTTGGGTAAAGCTAGTCATGGACATGATGGTAATTTATATGATAATGTTAAATGGAATCCTCCTCCTGCAGGCTGGTTGAAACTTAATGTAGATAGTATTATGTTAACATCGGCCAACAAGGGTGGGTGTGGAGATGTAATAAGAGAAAGTAACGGTCATTGGATAGCGGACATTTCATATTTTATTGGTACTTGTACTGTTTTTGAAGCGGAGCTCTAGGCTATATTAAAAGGACTCTATTTTGCATGGGTTTATAGTTACAGGAAATTGATGGTTGAATCAGACCCATAAATGCTTATACAAATGCTGCAACAGGAAAGCTATAATCAATTTGGTGATATGCTTTTTGTGCATATTAATGATTTCTTGAATAAGCCATGGGAAGTGAAATTATAATATATTCCTCATGAGAAGAATGTTAATTTTCTTACAAAAAAAAGTCTCACCAAGTCTTCCATATTTAATATATGGCTAACACATATGAGAAATTTAGTAGCCTCTAAATGTTTGGGGTTAAATTCTCCTTTAATGTAATTTAGTTTACTGGGCTTTTGTCCTTCATTTTTGTAAAAAAAAAAAAGTTACCATTGATCCCATCAAAATTAAGATGGATAATAACTGCTCATCCATAAGAGAAACATAATTTATCCATAATTAATTACTCAATACTTACGATTTTTCAGAGTGAAGGACAATTTAATCATTTTATTTTAAGTCATTCCCGATCATTTTTTCATTATTATGTCCAACATCATTCAGTAAAATGTTGTTTTTATTCATATATGCATCAAATATATTTTTTTCCTATTCCCATCTGTGTTTCATTCCTTCTCTATTCCAATCTCAATTCCACTAAAAATTTTACTCCAACCTACGGAACCGTTTTCTTTTAGGACTTAACACGTGTTTAGATAAAATTTAAAAAAAAAACTTATGAAAAAAAAAATTTAGACAGCTTATAGAAAATAACTTTTATAGAAAAACTTATAGAAAAAAGTAGTTCTGAATAAATAAGTATTTACATAGTTATTTTTAGAATGAATTTTTATATTAATAAATTACTAAAAAAATATAATTTGATTAAAAATAAGAGAAATGAGAGAAGATAGACAAAAAAGAAAAAAGATGAGATAGGGTGGAGAGAAAATAGGAGAGAGGGTAGAGAAGAGAGAGGGAAGAGCGTACAAAAAAATAGGGGTAATATAATAATTGGATAGTCCATAAACTCTTTTATTGTTTTAAAAACTAGTTTCAATAACTTATTCAAAACCATTGATCAAATCATGATTTAGCCCAAAAAAATTTATGGACAAATATAACTGTTTGTTTTAAAATTTCTCCAAACCGAAGTTTAGGCCAAAAAACTTTTTAAAACTTAGGTTTAGGAGTTTTCTAAACAGGGCCATAAAACAATCTTTCTAGGCTACATTTTTCTCTTTTCTAGAGCTTTCCAAGTACAACCACATTGTTAGAGCTGGGAATGCGGGCTGGCCCGCCAAAAACGGGCCAGCCCGCTCCCAGCCCGCCAACAAACGGGGCGGGCTGTGCAACCCGCCCCAAAACGGGCTGGCAAAACGCCAGCCCGAGCCCGCCCCCCTTAGTGGCGGGCTGGCCCGCCAGCCCGCCACTTTTTTTTTTTTTAATTTTAAAAAAAAATATTTTTAACATTTTTAAAATACTAATAAAAAATTTCTAATGTTATATTAGTATAATAAAAAAATTACTCATGTTATACTCTTAAAAAAATTTATTTTTTATAAAAAAATCTCAAATTTTATAATTATAAATCTAAATAAATATTAACATAATATTAATCAATTATAATATGTAAACATATATTAACAAATAAATAATTATCTTTACTAGTATTCGATAATAGGAGTATTCAAAATAACATTTAAGTAAAATAAATATTAAATAATAATATTAAATTTAAAAAAAAAAAAAAAAAAGTGGCGGGCTGTGCAGCCCGCCCAAAAACGGGCTGGCATTTTGCCAGCCCGAACCCGCCCCCCCCTTAGGGTAAAACGGGCCCAGCCCGCGGGCTGGGCCCGTTTTACCAGCTCTACACATTGTTCACATTATATAAACAAAAATCCAAGTGCTGTAAAACCAATAAATTGAACGTTCGCAGAAAAAAATGATATTGAAAATTCAGGAATTTTTTATTCCTATAACTACTAAATGTTTAAACTCTTGACTCGGGAAACCGTTGTCAGAGCACAAGATAGTAGCAACATATCCGCTTCTCATGCCCCCAGAAGCTTTGAAACAAAGGAATACAGTTCATCATAAAAAATAGTGGCTACGAATGTCGACATTGACTGCATCATTAAATAAAATCACTAGCTCTATCTACAAATGCCAACGACAAATAGCATGGTAATATAAAATCTTTTTGCACAATTTAAAAGTCAATTGATTAACATCAAATCAACAAAAAAACCGGATCAATTTAAGTTTACACTTCCATTAGTGATCAAAGTCGGCAACAAGGCAAATTTATTAAGAAACCGAACATGTGTGAAAACAAAAACAGGTCTCATTTGAGGAATTTGTCTGAGGCTTAGGCCAAGCACTCAGCAGAAATTACCAAGTCATTCATTCTTTCTTTCCTATTCCAAGCGACATATTGTAGATACCTCGTCCCTGAATAAAAGTGGTCAAAAAATAGTATTAAAAAGTTATATTTCTAGAGAGTTAAAATTAAAGATTTCATAATTAACAATATTTGACAAAGGCGACAGAGGTCATGCATCAAATCATAAGTACAAACTTACGATCATATAGAGTGAAGCTCCTGCTAATGCAAGTGGTATTGCGACAGAGGTGATCTTGTCATATGGCCCTTTCAAGTAGGTGTGCTTATGTATGTTCTGAAAATATCTCTGCTTCTCAAGAAGTTGCTCACGTGGTCTGAAGGGTGGCTCCGTCATCCTGCACAACAATAACATAAAGGTACATCAAAAAATGGTTTCTAAATTCCATGAAGAACACACCCACACACAGAAACAAGCAAATTTTGTGTCATGCCTAGCTTTCTTCATTCCCTAGCAAACAAAACAAATTAAATAAATGTTTGAACTGCCAAATGCAGCCGGAAATGAATAAGTAATTATCATATGGTTCAATAATTTTGGACTATAAAAACCACCAAAGCAATAACTTACACGTTGATCCAGAATTTCAACATAAAGGCTATTCAACTTGATATGGCATTGTTTGACATCCCAACACTACACCCAAAGAAATAATTAAAAAAGATGATAATAACACAGCATATTACAGAAGCTTTACACATATAGTGCTGAAGGCTACTACTATTCTGGCATCAAACAAACTAGTTACTTGCAATAATAAAATATCTTTTTTTTAGGTAAGGAAAGCAAAGACAAACAAGGGCCAGAAGCAAATCAAAGCAGAAGACAAGGATTGCTGCCCTCTCTATTTTTTGTCTCTGATTCGGTGGCCAATGGAAGCTTGGCACCGACTGAGAGGTGGCCGGTGGTCACACAATAATAAAATATCTTTTACCAAATGAACAAACACTGCAACAAGGTTTCCTGCCCTAGCAGGATATTTCATACAAGAAACACATTGAATAGTAAATTTAATGTGAATGATTCATGACTATGTTGCTGTAAACTCATCAACAATCCTTTCCGGAAGAAAAATCAAAAGCACATTTTAAGTTCAATCACAAGTATGCTTTAAATCATTTCCGGTGTTAATGACAAACTACTTATCAGAACAGGAAATGATCAATGTAAAAAAGAACACAAGCAGGACTATAAACTCCATATTCATGCAACGAGCTCCTATGTCATGTTACATCTAATTAACCAATGGCAGACAACTACACCTGACTTCATAGTTTATAGATGTCGGTCCATGGATACCTTATTCAGAACAAACAACAAGCATAATTATATCAGATAATTAGAAAATTGTAACTGCAACAAGACTAGGGCTAGGCTACCCATAATTCAAGGTCCCGAGGTCTGGCTGCTATAGAGCTCTGGCAGGAGAAATAAGTAAGAAATACATAGATGTGCAAACAATGATCAAATTGACAAAAGGGTATTAAGATGTCAAAGAACATAATCCGATAAAGAATTAATCAAACTAAAGGATTCACGATCAAAAGCCCAAGAGCTAGAAGATCAAATTCAACAAAGCTATGGCCAAATTGATATGAGTATTCGATTATTTAGCTGAGCAAATCTCCAAACCCTAGAGAAATATGGCAACATTTTATTGATATTTTTATGGCAGAAATGAGATCTGTAAAAGCACCTGATGAAACTCAAGGACCGTGGTAAAGAAGAAAAGAGGATGCGTACTCTGAATGAAGCCGCGGTTCTCGAGACACCTAAGACTCTCTGATTGTGGCAGAGTGAAATCGGAGGTGGACAGCGTAGGGTTGTTCCGAAGAAGGATGAGAATCTCTCGAGGCATTTTGTCTGGTTTATTCTATCGACCTGATTCATGCCCGACCCGTCTTATTTTTCCTATGGTTATCCGAGATCCATTCCCTTGACTTAACTCTAGTGGCCCCTGTTATTGGTTTCATCTAAACAAAAATTTATCTTATTATTATTATTTTTTTTAGTTACCCATCTAATTCACCGGAGCTTTATCCCGACTACATCCGGATCCGACCTGCATTGCGCACCTGGCTATGGTAGGTGAGTCTCCCAACGAGAATTTTTTGTGTATGCTAAAGCTAAAATTCGAGACTTCGTTTAAGCGATACCGAGCCGC
Source organism: Leucaena leucocephala (assembly GCA_037074615.1). Taxonomy (NCBI): domain Eukaryota; kingdom Viridiplantae; phylum Streptophyta; class Magnoliopsida; order Fabales; family Fabaceae; genus Leucaena; species Leucaena leucocephala. The sequence continues at coordinate 20,085,475 of CM073523.1, read as the reverse complement.
TTATTTTTAAATCGTGAGTATCCTTTCAAAATTGTTTGTACCAAACAAAAAAAACTCTCATGGCCCATCGTTAATACAGCGTCAAGGCTGGCGTTTGGATTGGGGGCAGAGGCACATGCTGCTCTATTTTTTATTTATTTTTACATTTTAAATTAGCTTAGATTTTAAAACAAACATCAATACAAATATTTATAAAATACATCAGTTTATAATAGACATATTTTTTTGGGCTAAAAAATTATTCAATTGTACACCTTATAATTGGAGATTCTTTTTTTTTTGGTACAAAACTGGAGATTCTTAATTCTATAAGCATATATTTTTTTTATATAAAAATTTTAGAAAAAAAGTTAGGCTCACCCACGATTTAAGGGTAGGATAAAACCTCCTTTCTTCTTAGATGATACCAATATAGGGCAGGATAAGCCGTTAATTACTTTCAGACATAAACCTAAATATCTAGGCGTTAGAATATCTCCCTAAGTGTTGTACTAAATTCATAATAAAATAATATCTTTTAAAAAATAAATATATTTTAAATAGTCATATATTTTAACTCTTGCAGGATAATTCCATAAACATACATGAGTAAAAGATATTTGAGACTTTGAGCTAATACCGCCCCCCAAGACTTACAGAGATTAGCATATAGTGCAAAGCCCAACAAACTGAAATAGAAATACACAAGACTTCTACATGAATAATGGGCTGAAGACAAGCCCAAGCCAAGTCTGCTGAGTCTTTTGGATTGAGATGAGATGGACTCAAGTTCTAAACCTATGCACTTGAGTCTTTGAATGAGAAAGATCCAACATTAAACAGAGTCTAATAAGAAAGATTAATATATTTTTTTCTTGTATAAAAAAAAATATATATATATATATATATTTTTTCGATTTTTAATATTTAATATAAAAATTAATTAATTTTTTTAAATTAATAAATAAAATTAAATAAATTAATTAATTATGATCAAATCTAACCTCTTAAAATACACTTCTTAATTTATTCAAATTAATCAACTAGCTCTCATATTAGTTATAATTAACTGATTTATTTAACTTTCTTAATCTTATAAAAAAATATCAAATAACTCTTATATTAAAAAATTAAAAGAATATCTCACACCATAGTGAATCAATTTTGAATCCCTACTAAAAAAATGCCTACATTTATCTTATGTTTGAATAAAAAAAATTAAAGAGGAAAGAATATTAAGAGAAAAAACTATAAAAAATAATAATTTTTTATAATTTTATAAAATTTTATTTTTTAATATTTTCTCCTTATATTTTTAAAACAATTTTCTCTCTGTCTAAATATAGTATTAGTATTTGACACTGGCCCTCGAACATTAGCTTAATAGAATGAACAATGTTCCTATAAAAAGTAGTAAATCTCCCTGAGATCGGCATCTAGTAACTGTCGCTTCCATAAGACAGCTGATTGAAACCACCTCCTACGTTTTTCCTTATCGTCTAAAATACCCCCTTACTTGTGTCAGCCGCGTGAAAATTTTACAGTGTTTCTTTAGTGAGAAATTTTTACAGTGTTTTGTTGTAGCATTAAAATGTCTTGTTCATCAGGGAAAAATGTTTTGCCTTTTAATCACTAATGCAATTTAATTAGAGGCTCTTTTTATTTTATTTTTGGGGGGACGACGACATATAGGCTAAATTTAGGAATAAAATTTTGCTAAAGGAACGACCCCATTAAATTACTCCCAAAATGTAGCCGGATCCCAATTTTTCAGCCCACACGTTATTTTTATTTTATTTTATCGTTGTTTTTCCCTCATAAATGTATGCCACGTTTTCAGTCTCCTCAACCTTTAAAAAAAAAATGCTCACTCTCCCAAGTTTCAACTCACTTCAGAGTTGAACCAAGCCCAACCCCCCCCCCCCCCCGCACCACCAAAAATCTCTCTCCTCTCTCCCTGACTCCCTTCCGGACATTCACAATGGAGACGTGGCTCGAGGATCTAGCAGACGACCTCCAGAGCCTCAGCTTCGCCTCCACCACCACCGCCACCGATATCAAACGGAGCACAAGCTCCGGCTCCGAATCAACGACCTTAACTGACTCAACCTCTGCCCGCCTCGCTTCACTCCCACTCCCCACCACTACTAAACCCCACGCGCCGTCATCGGACCCTTGTTGGGCTGCCATCCACCGGATCCGATCAGAATCCCCGAGACACCGCATAGCCCCCTCAGACCTCCGGTTCAGCCACCGGCTTGGCTCCGGCGACATAGGCTCCGTCTACCTTGCGGAGCTCAAATACACCAGCAATGGCGGCCAGGAGGGTTGCGTGCTATTCGCGGCTAAAGTGATGGACAAGAAAGAGCTCGCGAGTCGGAGCAAGGAAGGGAGGGCGAGGACAGAAAGGGAAATTCTCGAATTGTTGGACCACCCGTTTCTTCCCACTCTCTACGAGACCATAGACTCGAACAGATGGATCTGCCTCTTAACTGAGTTCTGCCCCGGCGGAGATTTGCACGTGCTCCGACAACGACAGCCTAACAAGCGCTTCCATGAATCGGCCGTCAGGTGCGCACGTTAGCACATACACTTCGCTGAAATAATTGCATCTTTATCTTTTGCTTTTTTAAATTTTCTTTGAACTCGATCCTTCCCATCGGAATTTCCTCGGGTGAAAAAAGAAATGAACGGAGATGGATCAGGTACGGGCGTTCCTACCTCCGCTCTCATGGCTGTTAATAACCATTAACACGCCATGAAAATGATAGATACACTTGGTGGGCCCCAACATCCGGCCGGAGCTGATGCCCTGTCAGGTGTGGATCCCACTCCTTGTCGCCATCACTTTAGGCGTTTGCCTTTTCCGTTAGGATTGTTTCTCCGGCACTGGAACACATCTCCGGCTAGGAGGGTCCCTATAACTGGTTTGATTCAAAATCAAGGCAGTCGGAACGACGTCGTACGCGGATCCATGATAACAAACGCATGCACATTGATGGCCTAGCTAGTACGTTCGTTAAGGCAGTAGATTGATAAGGTAATTATGTGATGACGACCCACAGTTACTTCCCTATCATCGAATATCTTGTTCAGAGAGGTCAATGGGCCAATTATGATGGCCCTTCAAAGCTTAGAACCAGTATCATTTTTCCACGTGTCCAATGCTGTCAGTGAGTTTAACTCTGATTTAACTGTTAGATTGAGTCCAACCTGAGCCTGAACCACCACGTGCGGTGCAAATAATTATAGGATGTGCCCATTTGACGTACCGTTAATTAAGGCGGCAAATATTGTAGGTAAAACGATACTAATTTTAAAAGTATAAAGTCAGGGATAGAAATTAGGTCTAAGGGTAACGTGAGGGACAAAGATTTGTATACTCCTTAAAGATATATTTATATTTAATATTCTACAGTATTTAAACAAGATTACAAAGTCAAAAGTCAAAATCAAGCCTTGCTAGGTAGGTCAGATATTTACTAGGGTACCTTGAGTGTCGAATGATTGTATCTACTGCTTGTTGGTTTCTCAAGGTGATTAGAAGATTTTATGATTAATTAGCAACATAAGCTAGTATTAATAGAGATATTAGAAATTTTTTTAGCTGTTTGGTAGGTTTTTCGATATCTACAGAGATGAATCTGTGCATGACCCGAGGGATCTCCAGGGGAAACCAACCATTCAAATAGTTTATAATTGATTCCACAATTTTTTTGCGGGAATTCTGGCTTTCTGTTTCATTTAAATTTAAAGTGGTTGTTAATTTCGCAATGTTCCCTTATTGGAAGATGCATGCTCTTCAAAAATCTCTCACTACATTCCGGAAATCAGGCTCTTTTTATTTTTTATTTTTTAATTCTAATTCTCCGACGTGACCAAGTCTTCCTTTTCCCTGGTTCCTTTGTGAAGTGATTCATTGGCCTACAAAGGAAATTTATGTTCATATCTTGTCTCTTTGTTTCGAGGCTCTTCAAGAAAATTCCAGGGGCGACACACACACACACACACACACACACACACACATATATATTGTGTGATTTATAATTTATTTTTCTGTTTGATTTGCACGGTTCATTCGCGGTAAACCCGAGGTCAAACATAAAAGTAAAAGCTGGGTTTTTTCAGATCATGCTCGGTCAGAGAACATATATAATTTAGGAGACATTATTTTGAAATAAGAATGCCATCTTTGGTTGAAGAGAATCATTTTCTCCAGTTCATATTATTGTCATTACTTGCTCGTCTTACATGAAACATAGCTTTTTGTGGACATATGTGGCAGAGATATTGACATGTTTTCTGTTCCTTCAGAATAATACACTGCCTCATATAGATATTACTTTACACCATAGGCAAATTCAGAGTATCTAAATAAAGAATACTATTTCTTTTTTTTTAAATATAAAAATTTATTTAATTATATTAAAAAAATTAATTAATATAATATATTTTTTAAAATAATATAATTATCTTCCTTAATTCTATTCTCCTTTCTCTGACTTGATTGTTATTGAGTGGTATCAACAAAAATAATTTTGGAATAAATTGATAAATATGATATATAGTTATTATATTTAGAACTAAGATTAATTCTCTAATTAGATCATACATTAAGGACGGGAGGAGTATTTTTTATGCTCAAAGTATATGTAGCCTTAAATAAGGGAGAATACCAATCAAGTCACAAAAGGTGGAATTAATAATAATTAGATTTAATTCTAAGTATTGATTTAGACAATTACAAACTTATAAATAGATTTGAAACTTAAATGCCTTGTTTATAATTGATACTCCTGAATTTGTAATTATCACAACTTATTTTTTTTTTTAGAAAAATTCCATCATAGACTTAATCAAGTGCCATTAATTATATCCCTTTTCAAACCTAACTATCATTCTCCATTTAAATAATTAAAAAATATTCAAATGTTGTTATTTGATATTTTAATGCCAACTGTTATTCATATTTTCATATAAAATCTTTCCCCTTAAAAATCGATATATATTATCATATAGAACATAAAATTAGCCACACACTTGATTTGAAATACAAAATAGATTAAATTTTTGCTGATATAATTAATTACAAATGTATCTAACTTAAAACAAACGTTTAAAGAGACTGATATCGATTGGAGAATCATTAAAGTGGCTCACCTTGCCCCTAAACTATAATGTAAGTAGCCAATATTCTTATGTAATACACCTTAGCTTGACTCTTGTGTGTGTCATGATGGTCTCAATAATAATCGTCTGCATTATTTACTTATCTCCAAATGTAAGCCATGATTCTTCTTATCCAATCCCCGAATTACACGTGTACCCTTCCCTCCCTTTCCTTATTATTCTATGCACAGTTTGTCTGCCACAAAAAACAAAGAGCATAGCTTGTGACTATTCTTTATGAATAATTGATTATACAATACGCTTGTTTCTTTTTTAAGTACCGTCTTATCGGACGTGGATCCTGTTCGTTGCGTTGATCCACGCACAGGGTGTGTGTCGTCAAAACGGCGACATTTTGGCTTTCATCTTACCTGCTTCATCATTCTTTCTGGGGGGTTGAAATGCTTCATGTGCTTCTTTTTCTCTTTCCGCATATTAAAAGCAGTGAATAGTGAAAAATACCGAAACGAAGCCCATCTACACGACTCCATGTTGACTCGCTACTGGTACCCCAATAATTGGAAACAACAAAATCGTTTTTGGGATTCAGAGAGGTAGAAGAGTTGGTCAAATAGTATAGCCGGAATAGTTAGTTAAGCAGAAGTATTTGAGTTTCGAATTTAAATTTTAGAGAAGTCATGTGTGCTAGAATAGTCAATCACAAATTTTAAAATTGAAGCAGTCGGATATTTAGATACTTGGTAATAAGATCTAGAAAATATAAAAAGGAACAAGGTACAATATTGGCCCAAACGTCGTCGTTTAAATGACCTGCACAACGTGCGTGGATTGATTTCCATATTGACTCCACATCCCCGTGTTCTCCTTTGCTCTATTAAACTTATTCTTCTCGATCTTAAACATGATAAAACACGTTATTTAGCATAATGAAGAATTAAAAAAATTAGTTGTAGTATTCGTGTGCCATGAATAAGATGATGTTTTTAATTATTTTTATGTTTTATATTGTTATAGATTCATTTACTCTTTTCCATGGCCTTTTGCAGGTTTTATGCATCAGAGGTGGTGGTGGCTATAGAATACCTTCATATGCTGGGGATAGTGTATCGTGATCTCAAGCCTGAGAACGTTTTAGTTAGATCTGACGGCCATATCATGCTCACCGACTTTGATCTATCATTAAAAGGGGATGATTCCACATCAACCGCTCAGATAATTTCTGAACAAAACCCGGATCCTTCCTCGGTTCCACAGAATAAGGATTACCGCGTTGATCCTCCTCCTTTTGCTTCCTCTTCCTGCATACTTCCCAACTGCATTGTTCCCGCTGTATCGTGCTTTCACCCAAAACGCAAGCGCAAGAAGAAGCAACGCCTGCGTAATGGGCCTGAGTTTGTGGCCGAGCCCATTGACGTACGGTCCATGTCATTCGTCGGGACCCACGAGTACTTGGCGCCGGAGATAGTGTCCGGGGAAGGACACGGCAGTGCGGTGGACTGGTGGACGTTGGGAATATTTATATTTGAACTGTTTTACGGTGTGACGCCGTTTAGGGGGCTGGACAATGAGCTAACCCTAGCTAACATCGTGGCTCGAGCCCTCGAGTTCCCAAAAGAACCCGCCGTGCCGGCCACGGCGAAGGATCTTATATCGCAGTTATTGGTGAAGGACCCGACGAGGCGGTTAGGGTCGAAAATGGGTTCGTCGGCGATAAAGCACCACCCGTTTTTCCAAGGCGTGAACTGGGCATTGTTGAGGTGTACCCCTCCACCCTTTGTGCCCCCGCCTTATACTAAAGAAACTGTATCTGATGAGAGTTGTCCCCAGACTCCTATTGATTATTACTGATATAATAAGGAATAATGCAGTTAGCTAGTAAGACAGTTGCACAAAATTTAATATTTTCCCTTCCTTTATATTCTTTTCTGGTCTTCCATTAGAATTCAAGCCATCGTCACATGGTAAAGAAAAATAATGGCTAAGATGAAAATTCATATATAAAATCCATGCAAGTTTATGTAATTAGTAAATTGTTATGAGTTACAAACATTTGCTGGCCGGTCCCAACATACGGTTTTTAGGACATTAAAATTAGTGCCCAAGTAACATAACATGCAAAGAAAGGGTGTTGTGAATTTAGTTAAAGTGAAGTGGGTGGATGAAAGGAGTAAAAGTTTTTGGGAGAATCACACCTTGAAAACTGCTTTTTTAGGAGTAGGGAGAGAATATTTATTTTTGTCTTCTAAGAGAGACAATTTTTATATAAATAACTATTCTATTCTTTATTTATTATTTTTCAAGGGGTATAATGTATGTTAAATATGGATAAAGTTAAAAAGTTATTGAATTTTATAGCATAACTAATGAGGTTTAAGATTTTTTTTAATTTATGTGAAACATACTAGAAGTGACTTATATATAAATAAGACTAAATGAATAAATGTTAGTTTGAAAAGCTGAAGGCTTTATAAGGTCTCTCCTTTAATGCCACCCTTATAACGTAGAACTCGTAATACTACACCCTTTTGAGAGTCAAAATCTTAATGGTTTCACTATACGGTACTTCATGTTAGCCTCTCCTAATGCGTGAAGTGGGACAAGAGTTTTGCAGTTGCACACAATGTACGTTAACGATTTTGTTGTGTTGTGGGTGGGAGAGTGAGATCCAAAAGGAGAGGGTCAAAGAGGGGGGACAAGGGCGATAAGGTGAGAAGACAAGGGGAGGTATAAACAAATGAGATTGACTTAGGGGGGGTTTATGAGAGGCGGTGGCACCGCGTGGAGGAGGTCACGAGCCATGTCGTTGTGCCAAACATGCATGTCACCACGTGATTAGTTGGGTGTACCAGGTAATTGTGGGACTCTCTTGTACTCACTACCTTCTGAGTTTTCGAGAGACGACGTCGCTTTCTTAACTTCTCCTTCCTAACCATTTTCCTTCTTCTTCTTCTTCTCTCAGCTTTCAACCAACAGTACTTTGTTTTTTTTTTATTATGAACTACTCATCATCTGTTCCCACCTAAATATGCCCACACCCATTATTTATTTGTTCCTTTCATTCAGGACACCTGCCCCGTCATCCTCATATTAACTTCAAACTTGCCTTGGCCATGAAAATTTCAATTATTGTTTATAGTTTTTCAATAAGATGTTTGAAAAATGAAGCACTAGAATTTGTATACGATAATAAGGACATCGATAATTAATATTAATATTCTTATTAATAATAGGAATAAAAGAAAGACTTTTTTGTTAAAGATATTAGGGCTTGTTTGGATTAACCTTGATAAAGTGACTTTCTTTCTTTTTTTCGGAGTCCAGCTAATATCTTTTAGTCGATAACATTGATTAAAATGGCTTTTATTCCAGCTGATTTTTAATAAATTAAAGTTAGAGCAATAGTAAAATAGTGTAATGTGATTTTTATTTAATTAGGTTTTTTATAAAAAAAAGTCAGTTTGATAAAAACTTATTTAGACAATATATTAAAAAGTTAATTTTAAAATATTTAAATCTAATAAAAAGTAAAGTCACAAAACAAAAAATTACTTCAAATTTAAAGTAGTTTATGGGTAAAAAGTCAGTTGCCTTTACAACCATCCATATCAAACGTAATTTTTTTATCCCACTTCAGCCTAAAGTATTTTTTCGAAGTCAGTTTGGGGTGGCTCCAACGCCATCCCAAACCCTAAAACTTTTTTTTTTGTTGCCCACCTGGTTTACCGGAGTTTTGCCCCGACTACATCCGGATCTGACCCGCGTCGCGCACCTGGCTATGGTGGGTGAGTCTCCCAACGGAGATTTTCTGCGTACGCCAAGGCTCAAACTCGAGACCTCGCTTAAGCGATACCGGGCCCAAACCCTAAAACTATTTGACCTGTGCGTCTGTCCAGGACACATTGTACCTGTAGCCTTGGGTTGGGCCTGGACAACGGATCTGTTTTGTTGGGCAACAAAAATTGTGTTTTTGAACAAATTTTGCCTGAAAGTGAAACGCGAGATCCTCAATTGACAGGCCATAGAAAAAGCGAAGCCAGATAGGACAGACAAGCTTACAAAAAATGTACTCGAAGTTCTATTTGAGTATTTGTAAAACCCAACTGTATATTTTGATAGGATAGGAAATTTTTTTATAGAAGGATAATTAGAAATAAAAATAAAAATAAAAGTGAAATTAGGTTTAAAATGAGTTTTAAAAATTTGTTTAGTAGGATAAAAATAAATATGTAATTGATGTATATTTTTTTTATAACTTAGGATAAAATGATCTAAAATATTTTTTTATAACTTGGGAAAGGTTAAAATTATCTATAAATTTTATAACTAGGGTAAAATTATCTAAAAAAATTTATTTCTACTTCTATCATCTCAATTCCTAGTTTCTATGATGAAACTGAAATGACAAAAAATATTACAAGTAGAAGTAGAAGTGATTTCCATAATACAAAATGAGGGAAGTGGAAAATTCTACTTGTACTCCCCTACTTCCACTTCTCACCAGTTTGCATGATTATTCCATTACCCAGATTGGTTCATGGTGTAGATCATTAACCCTATGTTTGGATAAGAAGAAAATTAGAAAAACAAACTCTCAAAAATAATAATTGTTTTAGGTAAAAGTGCAACCAGCACTTCAAACTAATTTTAAAAATGTAATTAACACTTTAAACACCTAAACTAATTTTAGAGGTGCCCTAAAATATTTTTATTGTTATAATTTTGTCTATTTGCTAGCAAAAACATAAACTTTTATTTGATACATGCCACATAAATTTTTTATTTTGACATATTATTGTTTTAAAAACTATATGTGTAATATTATTTTAATAAGTTATACTAAATAAACTATAAAATTTTTCAATCTTTATATATGAATCCTATACAATATTAATTTAAATATTTATTTAATATTATTTTTTAAATAATATTACACATTTAACTTTTTAAATAATAATATGTTTAAATAAAAAAATTATGTAACATAGATCCAACAAAAATTTATACTTCTGTTAATAAAAAAATAAAATTATATCAATTTAAATATTTTAAAATACTAATTATACCTTTAAAATTAGTTCAACACTCTTAAATATTTTAAATACTAATTACTTTTTTAAAATTAATTTAAAATAATGGACGCCTTTACCTTTTTTTTTTTTTATCATTTTTAAAAATTTCCTCATACCTACGGTATTTAGTTACAAGAATTGAAAATAAGTCATATAGGATGCCAAAAAGCTGCCAAGCTTGGGCCAACCGTTACCCATGGATGGAACACATGGAGCCGTAGATAGGCAACCCACAATATGTAACACGCAGCTAGATAATTTAGGCTCTTGTTTATTCAAAAAACACACCTTTAATTGGTAATGGATTACTGATATATGCTTCATTTTCAATCAATCTCGTCCAAGCGGAGTAGAATGCACTAAATTTAACAACCAGTACTCAAAAGATAATAAATTCAAAATATTAATAATCAAGTCAAATTGTTTGATGTCATTACTATGTCTCAACAGAAAATGCAAAACCTAACTGAATATGCCCCTGCAATAACAAAAACTGTGGTTGAACTAAGCTCGTGACCAGAACGGCAAACCCCTCTCATGAAGGAAGCAGTTAAGACCTTTCAGTCGAATAAACTAAAACCCATGTCCTGTAGTTTGAAAACACACAGAAGTAAGGAAAACAATAATATATCATCGAACAGAGAAATGGGGGAATCATTAAAAACCAAATCAAATGTGCAAATTTAAAGCTTACATCATCGGATTCTTCCTTCTCTTCCACCTTCTTTTCTTCCTTAGCCTCGGCAGCAGGTGCAGCACCACCGGCAGCTGCACCAGCTGCAGGTGCAGCAGCAACAGCAACTGCACCACCGCCACCGGGCACTGAAGCCAACTTCTCCCTTCCGCTAGCAATTAGCTCAGTGATGTCTTTACCAGTGACTTCAGACAAAAGCAACTCAATCCTTTCATCATCAATCTCAGCTCCAACTGCAAATCACAAACCAAACATGAAGAACCCATCATCTAATTGGCAAGTCACTCACTGAAACTTCGAAACAACTGCCAATTCATAATTTACTTGCTTTGCAGTTAGGGTTTCAAGGACCACTCAGCAGCAAGGAAATCTCTTAAATTATACACATTTTATGTTTCCTCCATCAGTGGCATTAGTTGAACACAGGTGACAGCCAACAATAAAACATTCTTTCTTTCAATAAAATTAACAACGTCAAAATTGTGTGTAGCGCAATTGCGGAAAATTACATCTAAGGACCAAAATGACGTAAGTTTTAAATTGAAGTAATAATAGAATTATTTCGAACTTAATCTTCTAAAATTAGAAGCTAGTGAAGAGTAAAAAAAAAAAAGAGAGATAGAGAGTAAGTGTACTCCATGCACACCCCTCCATTTGTATCACCATCAAATCCAGGGCAGTTTAACTTCAAACAGATCTAAATTTGCCAGAGCTACCACTAGATTGTTTCAGGCAACTTATAAATTTTTTGAATGGGACACAAGACTGATAATAACTTTGATACTAGTATTTGAAATCCTGGGTCCTTTAATGTAGTTTAGCGCAAAATTGAAACGGCAATATTGAGAAGTCAGTTTCTTTCTCCGTTCCATACCTTCATTCCTCTCATGGCCGCTACCACAAATCCCACTCAATTAATTTTACAAATTCAGGAACTTATTCATTAGCCAATTCGCCTCTAAGAGTGAAGTGATATTGTTTGTGGGATGTGTATACTAAACAATTGACTAATAAGACTACAGACCAAGTTAAGAGTCCTATGGTTCAAACCATAACTGCTACAACTACCAGGAAACGATTAATCAACAGTACAATAAAAGTGGAATATATAATAACTCCAGAACTTGAATAAGGGTAAAACAAATGTAATGTAGAGAAGATAGAACAAAAATAAAGTAAAGGATTGTTCACCTGAGCCAAGGATGTTCTTCAGATCGTCGGCAGTAGGGGCTGCGTTCCCTCCCAATACAGCCAGCAAATACGCAGCGATCACCTTCATCTCTGCCTCGAATAGAAATTAGCGAAAGCTATTGTAAGTAATACAAATTACCAAAACCAAAAACAGTATCTTTTAAAGCGTAAATCAACAAGAAATGGACATGAGACTACTAAAAGAGAATACATACTTGCTTCAAGTGATGGGGGATTGCGCAGCTGCTCTTCGTTGGGGGTGGACGAGAATCTGGGGACAGGGGTATATGTATAACTAGGGTTTTTGAGTGAATCAAATCGTTTCAGTAGTGTTTTTTTTTTAAACTAGCGTTCAGTAGGGCTTTTGGGGCTAGAAAAAACGGGTAGAGTCTTAAAAAAAGTATGGGCCTTAATCTAGGCCTTATTTTTCTTAGGTTTTGTCCCCTTCCTTTAACCGCTTTTACAAAAAAAAAACTAACAAAATTTAAAATAGTTGATAGGTTATTACATCCTTTAAATGGTATATAAAAAAAAGATCCTTTAAATATACCCATTCGTCTGTGGGTTTAACTTGTGAAGGGATGAGACATGCGATCATTTGGAGCGTATTCGAACCCTGGGGAGTGCTACTTTATTGTAGTTCCAGTCACTGCGTTTGGGGAAGCATCCTAACTCCTGGGTGCCTAGGTTTACGCTTAAGAATAATAGACGGCTTGCCCTTCCCGATATTAATATTGTCTAGGAAGAAGGGAGATTTTGCCCTGCCCTTAGATTTGCTAACCCTTTTCCAAAAATTTTGTTACAAAAAAAAAGATCCTTTAAATATGATATTTTAGATTCGAATTAAATCATGTGTATAGAAATATTTTATTGAGAGATGTAAAATCTACTTTTGTGATTTTTACGCTTTAGGAGGATTAATTTTTAACTATCGCTGAATAATACCGTCTGAACTCTACTAAAAAAATTATTAAAACAAATATAAAGTAATTTAATATATTAATTACCTAGAGATTAAAGAATATAGAATGATACATAATAATATATGCATTTTAAAAATTAATAGTTTAATATATAACTAGATACAAAATTTTTAATTATTTTATCGCGGTTCTAAATGTAAGACATAATTCATAACTCACAATTTTATTTCTGAATTATTTAAATTGCAATCAATTGCAAGTGTTTCTGCTTCTGAGTTTTGTAATTAGTACTTACTGGAGTGCAGTTACTTGGCTTATATATGGAGGGTATTCTTTCTAATTCTGAATTTTTTGGCAGACCCTCATTGATCCAGTTAGGAAAACTTATACAACTCACAGCGAATGGTCTATTGAATTTGAAGTTGATGGACCATACAAGGTATTGTAAAAGTGTATTTTAAGACATTTCAATGAATTGCGTTTTCGTAGGTGGATGATTTGTATGCATTCTTTGATATAGGCAATGATCCTCAATTAGGAAGCGTTATGCTGTTTTTAATGATGATGGAACGCTAGCAGAGCTGAAAGGTTTTGAGATCAAGCGGAGAGGTGAACTGAAGCTAATTAAAGTTTTCCAGGTATACTGATAAGGGCCATTAACTGCAAGCACAGAGCCATACGAGAAGATCTGACAATTATGAGGCTATGTGTTCCATTACACATGATGTGATGTCTCTGACATCATGATATAATTGTCATTGCTTATTTTAGATTGGTGTAAGGAAATATGCATATTTAGATCTTTTACAGGGAGAGAGGTTCTACCTAGAGTTTAGATTAGTTTTAAGAGAAAAATGATAAAAGTTATTTAAAAGGAGAATAGCTTTTGAAAAAGCAGCTATTTTGGGCTCTTGGAAAACCATGGTTTTCTACCCCCAAATCATGGTTTTCAATGTAAACCCTATACCTGAAACACTATTATAAAACCATGATTTTGAAAGCCAAAAGTGCCTTTTTCATATCTACCCAAACACACCCTTATTAGCAACTAACAGTTAAGTTTTTTCCATTTAAAATAAAGAAAAAACAGCTGTTAAGAAGCATTCGTTCCAATGAATGTAGAGATAAAAGTTTTGAAACTGGTGGATGCCTATGCACTCTGTGTGTGTAATAGATCAAAAAATTGTTCTGAATGATTTTTTATTTATATATACCTTGCTAAGAAGCATAACATGGGCAAACACTGTCGTTATATCACATCCAAGATTTGATTTGTACCAAAACTTCTCCAAGTGTTCATGGTATCCAACTTGGGCTTGACTCTTATTTTGAAGTTTCTGGACTTAATAGCTATCTTGTCATTAATTTGAAAATAAAATCTGCGACATATGTGAACAGGTTTTTTGCCTTTTTTTTTTTAATATACTTTTTGGTTCTGTTGTACTATAGGATGATTCTATATTGAAACTTGAACTAGCAAATTCAGAATCTGCATACAAGAGTTGGTTTCTTTCATTCTTTTATGTTAACTTGAAATGTTTTTCGTCTTTCAGGCAGAGCTTTTTGACAAGTTTCTCCACGGGTCAACCATAGAGCAATGTTATTCAGCTGTCGCTGCTGTGGCAAACCGCTGGCTTCATCTTCTTGATGTACGCTAAAGATTCATGTTTTAGTGTCTAACATAATTGATGGGTTTAGGAACTTCGATCTTTGTTCACCCAATGTGCTTTCTTGTGTTCTCTTATCTAAGTTTTTATACTAGTTTGAGGAAGACACTGATGGTCATATCTTGATATAACTTCCTACATTTTATCATGTCTATTTTTCTGTCTCACAGAACCAAGGAAGCGATGTTGCAGATAGCGAGTTGCTTGATTATATATCAGAATCAAGTACCATGAGCAAGTCTTTAGCTGATTATGGTGAGCAGAAGTCCTGTGCTGTTACCACTTCTAGACGGCTTGCTGACTTTCTTGGTGATGCAATGGTCAAAGATAAAGGCCTCCGCTGTCAGTACACAGTATCATGTGAACCTAAGGTGTGACTCATGTTTTAATGAGAAAAATGCATGAACTAAAATTATTTTCCCTTCAGAAACAACAAATTTTCATTTTTACATAATGCATGTTCTGTAAACTTTCGCAATAATGCGTTTCATTAATAATGAAATTATGGTTAAAAAAATATTAATCATTTGGAAGAAATCTGTTGGACTTGGACATATTTGAAGTTATCGCATATTATGGTTGGACAATTTAAGTACTGTAGAAGCATGATGGCCCTCTTTATTGTTCCTTTATTTGTATATCATTAGAGCATTTGCATTATTATTTCTTTTTTCATTTTTAAATTCTTTTCTCTCATGATTACATTTTCATTTTAAAATTCTTATCTACTTGTTTATTGCTTAGTTATTACTGTCTAAAAATATTTGTCTGAGCAGGGAACACCAGTAAGCGAGCGAGCTGTTCCTGTGGCAATATTTGAAACTGATGCTGGTAAATTTTGCTTGTATTTTTGGGTAACATAAACTCTTTTGAACATTCTAAATAAGGTACATGCCCACAATTTGCAGAAGTAATGAAGTTCTATGTCCGAAAATGGTGCAAGGTCTCAGCTGATGTTGGCATTCGATCCATAGTTGATTGGTCCTATTATAGGCAACGGCTGAGCTCTGTAATTCAAAAAATTATCACCATTCCTGCTGCAATGCGGAAGGTTTATCAAAATATTACTTTGGCATGTTGCAACTATAAAATTCTATGTTTTTTTCTTTTGGCTGAAAGGAAGTTGTGTTCCTTCAGGTTGCAAATCCTGTCCCTAGGGTGGTTCATCCTGATTGGTTGCACAAAAAGGTTCGGGAGAAGCCGGACAAATTTCGCCAACGAAAATTACTTGATGTCTCTAATTGCATGAACAGTGATGAACTCTCTAAAAGGCAAAGTAATTCTGATAATGCCTGCCATGTTAGGAATGAAGAGGCTATTGATGACTTGGAGGATTTTGGTAACAAGTCCAGGAATAATATTAGTGGACCTAGACCAATTATACGACATTATGAAGCCAATAATGAACAGCTCTTAGTGAAGCCTTATGGCAAAGAAGATTCTGAGCAAAATCATAATGATCATGGTAGTGAGTGCCAGCCACTAGCACAGTTTGGACACAATGGATTGTCATCTGAAAATGTTGACAAAACAGTAGATTACCAAGGATGGCTGCAGCCAAAGAAGAGAAGTGGAAAGATATAATAGCAAGAAGAAAGAAGCGAAGGTAAAAATTGTTATTCGCTACGAACATGTAAAAGTTAATGCATATCAATATCTAGGAATTTCTTTGGATTGGGTCTTCCTAGAGAGAGTCTCGAAAGATAATCTTTTATGTTTGTTGAACGAGTAAAAAAAATTGGCCATATTGGAAATGATTGTGTTGTTATATTATCCCTAGTTATATTAGTAACTATAAAATTCAAGGTCCAACCAACATAAGAGATGATATCATGCTCAGAACTTTGCTAGTCTTCTGCTAGACCAATTCCTGCTTGAGCAAGAGTACTTGAACCCACAACTTTTTCTACAATGTCCGCCTCCTTGTTTCTGAGTAATTTTTGTAATAACTCCTGTTTAAAAGAATTAGTCTTGGCCTGAGTTTTTTCTTCATTGTTCAGCAATAACTCATGATTTTGATATCTTGGTTTTGGCTTTTAATTAGTTTGGTGGCATGCGACGAATCTTTCAGCTAACCTCCTATAATGGTCACAGCATAATTTTCCCCTTTTCTACTTGATAATATTGTTGTAAGCTGGGGCTCAACATGCTGGATCTATTCATCAACTTCCTTTTACTCTCCTAGTCCCTTATGAAAATAAAACTTTAATTGAAGGTAGAGGTGTTGTGGCAAGTATCCTCTCAAGTAGTCATCAAATGTGTTACTCAGATCCATGAGTGAAGACAATCAAAGGGGAAGGTGTTTTGCTCTCTTGTTGGCTCCTCAGCCATTCTAGTCCCAGCATCTAATTGCAACCTCATCAGCCAATATATCTGAAATTATGATCCTAATCAATCACATGGGCTCGCATGAACCCTTGTTGATTTAAAAGCTCAATGTCTGACTTTAATGGAATCTGCCAGTAAATGGGCATTTGTGAATGCTTATATTATATGTGTTAATTATGTAAATAGGATATATATTATTATGAGGGGTATTATGAGATAATGTGAAAGATATTAGTATGATTAATTAAGATAGGATTGTGGAGGAAATCTTGGGAAAATATGGTTTTTTTATCTGCTTGTACTCTTATTTATTCAGCTGCTCCTATGAATAAATGTATCGGATTATTCAGGCTGCTTTAACTCTTCATGGTATCAGAGTCAGCGACAAAAATACTGCCACTCGTGTCCGACTGTGCCCAGCCAAGAGTTGTGCGAGTCCAGCCAGCAGTGTCCGACCGTGCCCAGCCAAGTGTCATGCGCGTCGGGTCTCTGTTAAAGTCCGACAGCGCGTCCTATGTTCCACGTCCGATAGTGTTCATCCTTTGTTCCACGTCAAGCCTTTGTCCCACAACCTTGCGCTTCTATTCTTGAGATCAACAGTGCCCCACAAGTCAGAAGATGGGTGTCTTTATTTATGACTGTGTCCTGTGAGTCAGTGAAGAATAGTCTTTATTTCTGATGTACACTTCATTCGATAGTTCATTAAAATTGAATTCTCCAACGACCGGAGGTTCCTCTGTATCAATCTCTACCTTTGATAGTTCTCTTATATTTATTGTTTTACAAAAGCTCACAATCACAAATTATAGGTGACTTATGACTATTATAAAAAAGTGGGTCATATTAAAGATAAGTGCTGGGATATCCACAATAAATCTACTGACTAGAATCCAAAAAGAGGTAAGCCCCATGCTAATCAATTCTCTCAATTTCAAGAGAGTGCTCCACCACCTATCCCCGTTATAAGTAAAGAGCAAATGGGTCAATTATTTGAGTATTTTAAAACTTTTCATACTAAACAGCAGTATGCATTTGCTGCTATTGTTGCTCATTGAGATAATCATGATGTTGCCTTACATACCTTTGTCCCTACTAAATGGATTGTTGATACAAGGGCATCCGACCATATGACTTCAGAAGTCAAAATGTTTGATTCCTATCTTCTGACTAAAAGTCAATCAATTAAGACGACTACATGTTCTTTTTCTTCTATAGTAGGCACTGGGACGATTCGTCTGTCAGACAAATTACATCTTGACTTTGTTTTACATATTTCACATTTGGCCTGTAATTTACTATCTATCAGTAAGTTGATTAAACAAATCAATTGTTTTGCTCATTTCCTTCCGTCTTATTATGTTGTTCAGGATCTCTCATTATGGATGACGATTGGCAAAGTTAAGGAATATGAGGGGCTCTACAACCTTGATGCTTCTACCGTGAGTGCTTTATATTGCAGAATAAATGACTTAGTCTCGACTTTCGATGACAATGATATTTTATTATGGCATAAAATGATTGGGCATCCTAATTTTTCTTATTTACAAAAATTATTGCCACATTTACCTTCGAATAAAAGTACTATTTTCCATTGTGATATTTGTGAGTTAGCCAAACACTATCGTCTTACTTTTTCGCCATCTACGTATAAATCCACTCACCCTTTTTCAATTATCCACAACGATGTCTGGGGTCCTTCTCATATTTCAAATCATACTCGTTCTAAGTATTTTGTTACGTTTATTGATGATCATACACGCATGTATTGGGTTTATCTGTTAAAAGATAAGTCCGCTGTTTCCTCTATGTTTATTAAGTTTTTTTAGTATGTCAAAAATCAGTTTAACACCATAATACAAGTCTTTTACACTGATAATGAGTCAGAATATTTTAACCAATCACTTGACTGTTTTCTTAAAACCAATGGTATTGTGCACAAAAATAATTACCTGTATAGTCCTCAACAAAATGGGATTGTCGAATAAAAAATAAACAACCATACCTCCATGGAAGGCATAGTCATAACCTGTATGAGGTACCTATTAAAAGTTTGCTTTTATGGATTTTATTATTTGTTTATTTATATTTTTCTCATTGGAAGGGCATAAATTGGCGTGGAAATTTTACAGGTTACAATTAATGAAGTTCAATTTAAAGAAACAAGCAGAAAGCTTGCAGCTCTTCTGGCAGATCCTGACATTGAGGTTTGCATATTCATTATCATCAAAAAGCTTATTTCCTTTTGTTTTGTTACTCTAGATATTATTGCTATTTCACCCGTCTCTTCTTTGGTAATGTGCTATATTTTCAGTTCTCGATCTAATTGGTTGTTGGATTTGAACGAAAGAAAATTTGTTGAATTTTTCTGTGTTGCATGTCATTTGTTATTTAGGGTAGAATTTGTTACTTGCTTTGTCTACCCCCCAAAAAAAAGAATTTGTTGCTTGTTTTCACTTTTACCTCCATTATTACCATAAAGTGAGAAAGGAATTCTTGTACTTTACCAATTTATAGTTATTATACCAATTATTTATGATTGGTAAAATTATATTGAATTGAAGTTGAAGGATACAATTTTGTGGTCAGGGAACATATGAAACAAAAGTTCCACTGCAGTTTAATGCCATATTCCAGCTTGGTTGTGTATGCAAGGTGGACAAAACTGATAAAACACGTAGTCTTCAGGAACCTTGGAATCTGAGTGAATTGCACATGAAGACCACTACAGAATGCTCTTATCTTGAACAATCCACATCCTTCTTTTACTTCTATCATAGGTAAGTGGTGCTCCAATATCTACTGAGGCATTATTCTGTTACATTAACCATTCGTTTTGGTGCCATAATGATTGTTTTGTTTTGCATCATGCAGTCGAAGGTGAGTGGTTTTTTATGCCAAATTGGAAAGCATATTTTGTTTGTCCCTTATTTTACAGAAGCATAAATATGCTCAATGTGTAGTCATGTCACATTAATGATGAAAATTCTTTTAGCGGTGAACATATTGGGTAGTGAGATTATTTTGGTGAGATGGATCTTCGAGGCAATACTGTAGCAATTGTGATTCAAATAATAAAGAAGTTAGACAGTCAGTGGGTCCCGTAATTCGTGAGAAACAATGTTGTCGCCTCCTTTGTGTTACAAGTCCTCCAGTTACGCCCATATGCTATTCATATCAGTAGCATGTTGGTCATATAGCTGGATCTCTTATTCTCTGGAAAGTTTTCAACTTAGAGTGTGTTAGGATGGCCACTAAAACCACAGTTTTGGATAGAAAAGTATGGTTTTGGAAAAAGCAACCCAAATACTTTTATTTTTTCCACAATCATTTTTTTTAATCAAAATCATAATTTTATATAAGCTACCCAAACACTCTCTTGTTCTTTTCCCCCCACTATCTAGAAAGGATGGTTCTTCATATTTGTATTGCATAATACTGTACTTTGTGAATCTTTTCCACGCCCTTCTTGGGCTTTGCACTTTATCTTTGAAATTTTCATCTCTTTTTGGTTAACATCAGCATCTCCGAGTGGCGGGCTATATATGTTGGATATTTTCCTGAATCAAAAGCAGTATTTGTTGTGGTAGTAAATCCGTATCAAAACAAGGACTTATCTCCGCTATTTCTTGAAAGACAATTCCGTGATGCTTGTGAAGCTTTGTCTATTGAGACACCTCACAAAAATGGTATTAGATTTAAGGTAAGCTGCAAAACACCTACCGTATATAGTCTTCATCCTTGCAGTTGATCTTACCTCTAGGTGTTTAATCAGCTTTATTTCTCCATGTATATATTTACTTATCCTACTTTCTGTTTACAATTATAAGTATGTGCTACTTTCAGGGGGACTATGTTTTGCATGTCAAGGATACTGAAACGATGGTGCAAAAAGTGATAAATGATCAAAGGTTTCATTTCACCTTGATCTCAGTTTACAATTGTTCTTTTTCAGAGATAGTACATTTTTTATTTCTTTTCAAATGTCACAACCTTCCTTGTAAGCTTTCAATGTGTTCAGGACATTCAAGAAACTAATCTCAAAATAAGTTTTCTTTAAATACATGAGACAGTTATTCTTTTATGTGCACCGAATACTCTGGCTACTTAATGCAATAAAGAGAGGTCACCTAGTTATTAGCTTAAGGGTTATGATATTATAGATATGTATAAAAGAGAAAATATCATCATAGGGCTATATTCAAATTAAACACATGCAAAAGCAAGAGGGTTTGCAACTAATTGCTGGTTTACAACTCCTGTAATAGGATTTACAACTTCAGTAATGATTTTAACAATTTCAGCTAAGACATTTACAACTTTAAAATTGTAATTAATTACATTCGGGATTTACAACTCCTGCAATAGGATTTATAACTTCAGTAATATTTTTGACAACTCTAACAACGTACTTACAATTACTTTCAGGTTTACAACTCCTCTAATAACATTAACAATTTCGGTAATAGTTTTGACAACTTCAGCTAAAATATTTACAACTCTAGAATTGCAACTAATTGCTTTTGGTTTTGCAACTCCTCTAATGGCATTTGCAACTTCAGTAATAGTTTTGACAACTTCAGCTAAGACATTTATAACTCTAAAATTGTAACCAATTACTTTCGAGTTTACCACTCCTGTAATGACATTTGCAACTTCAGTAATAGTTTGGACAACTTTAGTTAAGATATTTTCTACTACTTGAAAAAACTTATAACCTTCAATACCTCAAGATATTTACTACTTTGCATCTTGAAGTCCATGTTATGAGGATTTTATAAAGTGTTGAGTTATGATTGTTAGGGGAGTAAGATTGTGATAAATATTTTGTTTATTACAAGTTAGCAGGCAAGATGACATTTAATATTGGGTGGATATCTTCAAATAAAATTTGTTATTTTTTCCATATTCAAAGGAAGACCCATCTGCAAAATTTGGAAGTCCTAGTTTTGGTTGGCATTAGGTGCAGAAAGACAGAGCAAAATGAGAATTCTAGCTCAACAGTTTCATTTTTTAGTTTTTATTATATGGCTATCTGATTGGGTCTTATTCGAGTGTTGTCGAGCCCAATTAAAAATATCTCTCTTAAAAATATTTTTTATATTCACACAAGTTCAAATTGAAGTACTCATGCTTAAAAGGTAAAAACTCCCTTCACTTATACCAACGCTTGTTGGTAGCTCAACTGTTTCTTCTGACACTTGCTTTGGACCTGGCCATTCCCTGCCTTAGTGGGTTTCTGCATGAGGTTTTCAACAGAGTCAATTTGCCTATTATACTAAGGGACTGGTTGCTCTTTTGACGTGTTCTTTATTAGATTTTCTTCCTGCTTTAGGATGATTGCTGCTTCTGACAAAGGAAACAAGAGTACTTACAAAAAAATAGATTCCTTAGGATTCCATAACACAAATCAACACCTTCAAGCAAATGGGAGGCTATTTCTTGCTGGACTAGAGGTGATGGAGGTCCCTTTATTAGATCGTCGTGATCCAATATCGTATCTTCTTTCATAGTTGGCTGTCAATCAACTGAAGCACACAAAAAGCTATAAGCCTACGTTTGGTAAACAGCACTAGATTTTGGTTGACTGAAATTGAGAATAAGATCAAGAGTGTAAGTGAGAATAAACCTTTAAAATTATATTTAGTTCTTTTTTAATATTTAAAAAAAATAATTTTATTAATTTTATTTTATAATTAATCATAAATTATAAAAAAACTATAGTACCCTCTGCCCTAATCCCTCAAATTTAGCCCAGAATGCATAACTCTACCTCCCCAAAAGACCATAGTCTAGCTTCAGCAGTAGTGGAATTTGCTGCATAAGTCGAGCAAGATTCGGAGGAATTCCAACAAGATCGTGGTGAATGCTCTACCTGTGATTATTCCGGAGAGCATATTTCAGTGTATGGACGACGCAGAGGAGCAGCTAGAGGAAGAATGGGAGGTCAAAGGGATGGTTACGCCGCACGTGATCGTTGGGCGAAGGATCGCTAGGAAAATGGCCTTCTCGGTGTGCACAAGGAACTGCCGAACCCTCAAGGGTCAGGATTTGAGCTGCGTCCGAAATGCCATTATCGGTGATGGGGGTTGTTTTCTCTATAGACGACGGTGACATCGAGAGAGTGACCAGGGGAAGTTTACTGTGTACTACAAGGATAACAGCGAATGCGAGCCGTATGAAGAGTTGACGGAGACGGAAGTGAGTCGTAACAGGATCCGGATCTTCTCAGAATCACCCTCCCTCCTCACCCATCAGAAGCACTTCACATTTGCGTTGTCTTCTTCTCTCTCCTCCAAGATTCCCAAACTTAAAAAAAAAAAAAAAGTAGAAAGACTTTTTAAAAAAAACTCTTCTTAAATTTTTTTTACAGTGTGGGTAGTGGAGAGAAGACTTTTTTTTTTAAAAAAAACTGTTATTTAAAAAACACTTTTTTAAAAAAAAGTCTTAAAAAAGTGTTTTTAAGAAAAAATTTTAAAAAATATTTAAAAAAAAATTAAAAATATTTTTTTAAAAAAATATTTATTTATTTATTTATTTATTTTTAATTTTTTTTTATGTTTGGGTAGTGGAGAGAAGAGAGAAGGAAACAAAGTAAAAAAAATTGAGATTATGAGGGATGAGGAGGGGGATGCCGCTGAGAGGATCTGCTTCCGTCGTAACACCGGTTGCAGTTTCAAGCAGGGCGTTGGTTCACGAGTGGCAAAGCTTTGACAGAGGAGAGAAGGAATGACATTTTTCTCTTAACAAATTTTAATAGTTAATACCAAGGGAGGTGGTATTGCATAAGCCCACTTATGTATTACTTAATTTTAAATTTTTTTTAATATTATATATCAAATAGCATAATTTAGCTAATTTCCTGTGACTATGCCAGTTTTAAACCCTCAATATTATATACCAAACAAACGTGGTCTAAGAGTCCTATCCAAAAGTTTTTGTTAATCAATTTTATCATGAAGTATTTAAAAGGAAGTAAAATTGCCCCTATTAAAAATATTAATAGTGAATATTAAAATTAATATTAGTTTTTTAACTATTAAAACGAGTAAACCAATCCAACTTTTGTGAACACTCTTTTGTCCAACGTGGATGACGATGATGACCTGTCCTTCTTAATTCTTTCTTAGATTTTAAATTTGAAAAATCCATTTGGCAATAAATAATAATATAAAGATTTGAAATCTCATTGATGATGATTTAATTTCAATTGAGAAATATTGTCTTGGATCATAATAAAAAATAAATTAAAATAAAAATATCATTAATGATGATTGGCCTCCGGCATTAAGAAATGTGATTAGGGAAAACTTAAGAAAAAGAGAGTGAAAATTAAATAATAATAATAATAATAATAATAATAATAATAATAATCTCATTGATGATAGTTGACTTCCAAATTAGGAAATAGGATCTTGACTCATTAAAAGAAAAAAAAAATACAAAAATGAAAATAAAAAAATCACGGATTGATGATGATTGGGTCAAGATTAGGAAAATGTATCTTGAGTCATTAATATATAAAAAAAAAATTAAAAGAAAATTGCATTGATGAGGCGAGAGGGGGTGAAGAGGCAAGGACACAGAAGAAATTGGAGAAACGAGGCAAGTGAAAAGCTTTTCATGCCAACGAACATATCAATATGATTGAGGCATGCATATGTAGGGATATTCATGGGTAAGGCTGGGCAGGACGACTTCCTGCCTGGTGCCCTGTCCAGAAAAAGTATGGGCTGTATTTTACAGCCTAATGCCCGGCCTTACCCGGTAAAAGCCCTAACCATTTTGGAATGGGCATGGGCGGGGTGGGTATGCCCAAGTTGTGATGCCATGCTCATGTTGAGGAAAAAATCTGCAATTATAAACTTCTAAAATAATATCATATTCATATGTCTTCAAGAGTTAAATAATATCTATAATCCACTAAAAATAAGGTAACAAAAAGATAATAATTAAAGTCTTGAAATTCATTGCATATAAAAAAACCTTGAAGTGTAAGTAGTTTATAATTACAACTTTACATCAATTTTCCAAATGTTAACAAGGATGAAGTATCTAAAAAAATAAAATAAATAATTATAATTTGTAATGTAATCATATTATGATTAATAAAGTTAAAAAAATTAATGTAGTTATAAATATTAAAAGATGCAACTTACGTACTTAACTACTTATATTTCTAAAATGACCCTTTAGTCACCAGTAACTATCATATTCTCCCTTCTAAGTGTAGTATTTACGGAGAAAATAAAAAAAAAATAAAAAAGGGGTGCTCATGGGCAGGGCAGGGCAACCTCCCTGCCCGGTGCCCAGCCCGAAAAAAGCATAGGCTGTATTTTACAGCCCGATGCCCAGCCTTGCCCTATATTTATCGGGTTGGGCAGGGCCATTTTTTCGCGGGCTCGAGTGGGCATACCGGGCCAGCGGCTTTATGAACACCCCTATGCATATGTATATGCATATGAAGATCTAGAAACATCTTCCTTCTCTTTCATTTCTTGGGGTTGTTATTTTTGTTTAATCCCATTATTTTGTTGATAAATACCTGTCTTCTTGCGATTCATTTATGAATGGTGTGATTGCATTATGGGTATGATCACAAGCACTTTCTTCCTTCATCACTAAATTGCAGACCCGTCTTTCCCCCTTGTTGTGATTCATGTTGGACTATATTCGCTCGAGTCTTGTGTATTTAACAAATCATAAATGAATCACAATAAGATGCAGGTTTTCTACAACATAGCTGTTCACTAGAAATTCCAACTCCTTCATGAATGCACCCCATGGATTCTAGAATTGAGATAGCTCTACACACCTCTTTCATCACAGAAATTCTCATCAAATTCGACTTGTGCAGAAGACAAAACAAAAGAGTGAAAATTCGATTGTATGCTTGGTTACAATCTCTCAAATAGTCAGTTGCTTGAGAGTAGTTATTCTTTTATTCGGTTACTCATAGGGGTATGTAAAATATGTATATAAATTATTTATATCGATCAATGATACATGTATTAACATCTCTAATATACACTCGCGCCTTCCCAAGAGAAAACCGAGTCTGAGTTTAATCAATGTGTTGTGACATTTCAAAAAACTATACTTCCTCTAGTAAGGTAGAAAGAAAAATAGTTTGAAAGAAAAGAAAAAAGAAAGAAAACTAGTAAAGTAATTAAAAAGCATCATTTCCAACATCTTCGAAATGTCCGAACATATATTTATGGCTATCTTACATTGCAACCCCCTTTAACTGGTGATAGAAATTCATGGTAGGGAAATCTCGGTGAACTAATTAAGCGGGCAAAATACCTGCAGCTTCACCAGAAGAACCATCTTTTGGAAGTCGAACCACTCGTAGGCTCCTCCCTCTTTCTGCCATCTATGCCCTTCTTCAAAGACTCCAATCTTCTCCTGCATGAAATTCATAGGTCAAAGTTAACCGGTGAAGTATTTGGAAGCATAGAAAACTATTTGCATACTATCAGTGGTAAAACGCCTGAATATAAAACAACCAGAACTTAACTACTGAAAATAAGCATGAGAGAATAAAAATTATAGAAATAAAGTTTCCACCCATTATGTGCTTCACAGAAATTACTTGGTATCGGTAAGGCGACCATGCAAGCTCCATCTTTGGCGGAATCCTTCCACACCCTCCACCCCACTTGCCAGAATCAAGCGCCTACAAAATCGTACCACATAAGATAAATAACAGTATAGTGAAAAATTTTCCACTGTATAACCATGAATTGAACACTAAAAACTTTGATGTCATAGTGACACATTGAGGAGCTGATTGGTATTTAGAAATAGTACGGAATAAAAAAATAAAATAGAAAAAGTGATTGCGTCTGTTGATTATGTACTTTGCACTTCGTAAAATACCATTTGAATATACCTTTCCAATGATGTAACTTCTGATTCAAGCTGAGAAGCCCTCTCCTTTGCACCATCTAAAGGCATGGATGAACCCAATTTACATTCACTATCGAGAAGACGTTTTCTTATCTCCTTATCCTGCATATAATTTTTACCAAATGAAAAAAAAAATGGAACAGCATATCATGCAAAATTTACTTTTGCACCTCCATTTCCAATGTTAGTAGTGAAAACATACCACAAACATGTCAAGGGCTACATAAAAGAGAAAATAAATAAGTGGAAACAGTAACGGCAAGGAGGAAGGAAGAGAGAGACAGCAAGTTCCCTATCTTGAAGACACTTATTCTACTTATACTACAAATCTACATAATTTGGAGGAGGAAAATATATCTAATAGCCTAAATTGCACTTCCTACATCTCCATCTTCATATACTAATATTGGAGGAATATTTAACATATGTTAAGAGGATAAATAACAGAGGGCTCAAAATGACTTGAAACAGTAAAATAGAAGATGAAGCCATTGAGAAAGTGAAGTCTATCTGTCACAGTTATCTCACCCTCCTTTCAGCGCATTGGCGATACAGAGCAATCTCATCTTGACAGAACGGTTCAATGTCATTGATTTGCAAACCTACAAAATTTAAATAAATATCAGAAATATTTTCTGGAAAAAAAAATAGACTCTTAACTAACCTTGATCTTCAAATATTTGAACTCTTAAGGAGGTCAAGGCATTTGTTTGTTCAGGCTATTTGGAGGGCATTGAATGTACACACTTCGGGGCTATGACCAAGAATAAAGTGCTTCGGGAGTCCAATTTTTGGTTGGCATCCGGTGCACAAAGACAGAGCAAAATGCGAATTCCAGCTCAACAGTTTCTTCTGACACTTTTATTGGACATGGTCATCACCACAAAAGACCATGTGAATTTCGAAATGCTAAAAAGGATATCTAAATATGTAAAAAGACAAATTGGACATAAGACCCAATCTGTCCTTTCAAAATTTGGGGGCAAAAGACGAAATTGGCCCTGGAAGTTTTTGAAGAAAAAGCGGGAGAATTACACTGAGACTCACATCGTCCTCCCCCTGACTATTTGAGACTGACTCACCTCCTAGAAGCTCTACTCACCTTGCTACCGTCGAAGAGTGTCGCAGCTCATTATAGCACCATCCAAGCCAAAACAAAACTCAAATCAGACACACGCCTTAGATGGTGCTATAATGAGCTCCGACACTCTTCGATGGCGACAAGGCGAGCAGAGCTCCAAGGAGGTGAGTCAGTCTCAAATGGTCGGGGGAGGAAATGTGAATCTCAACATAATTTTTCCTGTTTTTTTTTCAAAAACTTCTAGGAGCAATTTCGTCTTTTCTCCCCAAATTTTGAAAGGATAAATTGGGTCTTGTGCCCAATTTGTCTATTTACATATTCAGATACCCTTTTTGGCATTTCAAAATTCACATTGTCTTTTGTGGTCTTTTCCCAATAATCTGTATATATCTAATCTGCTCCATAACAACCAGGAGTGAAACAATGTAGTCACCCTCCCTGGTTTTACCCCTCCTAGCAACTGGGTTTTACACCATTGGAAGTAATTTTACATAGAAAGAGCCGCACCTTCTAACAAAGGAAACATCAGTACTTACACAAAAATAGATTCCTGAGGATTCCATCACAGAAATCAACACCTTCAAGCACATGGGAGGCTATTTCTGGTGGGACTAGAGGTGATGGAGGTCCCATCATTAGATCGTCACCAACCAATATTGTCTCTTCCATAGTTGGCTGTGAATCAACTGAACACACCGAAAGTTATAAACATATTAATCAGGTACAGTTCATTACTTGTCAAGAACTAAACCTTTCTAAACAGCAGGATGAACTTCTACACATGGCAGGTTATAAACATATTTATAAATAGTTCGTTAATAGTAAAAGAGCTAAACCTTTATAAACCAAAGGATGAAGTTCGATTGCCATTCTGCTTGTGTGAGATTAAATTATTGAGCAATTCTATTAAAGGCTGTGCTTGGGTTGGTAATGTAGTTTTCAACAAACATATCATTAATAGAAAGTCAAAACAACTAAAGAATGCTTAAGTCAATGCAAAAATAAAAATTGAAAACCAATTGAAAGTATTAACGGTATTGGTTAAGGCAGAAGCCTCAAATTCAGTTGATGAAAGTCGGACAGACTTCCCAAGAATCAAGATTATGTCCACAAAGTGGGCAAAAAGAAATCAAGTTCTGAATTTCAGTAGATGCCGAAAAATTCACAAAATGAAACGCATTTTTGAAGTTGATAAAAACTGAAACATAGTTTATTTTTTGAGCATATATACGGGCGTGCCCATACACATGACAAATTCACATGGTGCAGCTCAGACATTTAAAACTTTACATAGTTATACGATATTCCTATCCTACATGACGGAATCTATCCATAACATGAACAGCATCTTTAACAGGAAAATCGCCAGTATCGTCTACTCATGAAGATGGGAATCCTTAAATCAAATGCAAAATCAGCATCAAACAAAATGTGGAACCTATCCGCCTCAGTAATCACGAAGAAGACCGAAGTAAAATTCAAAAACAGAGTTCCTGAATTCACGTACCATCCATGGTTGCTTTCTGGTAAGTCTTTGGCGCAGAACTCCAAAAGAGGTACCTATATCCCGCAACGAAAATGGATAGTTAAATAATACAATGGAAGATGCAAATTCTGAGGGCAGCATTTCATCAAACGTACGAAAGTCAACTAAAGAAGCGATCAAGCAACCAAAATTTCATAGAAATATAAGAGACCGACGAGTTTTAACGGATACAATACAGCGGAAGCAGGTTAATGAGCATTTGAAAATGGAGAAAGAGAGAGATATCGGAAAGAAACGGTGTGAAGCAGACCAAATGAAGAAGATAGCTACCGACGAGTTTTAACGGAGACAATACAGCGGAAGCAGGTTAACGAGCATCTGAAAATGGAGAAAGAGAGGGATATAAGAAAGAAACGGCGTGAATCAGATCAATAGAAGAAGATACCTGGTGCAGCACCGCAGCTTAAGAATAGGATTCGCCACGTCTGTGGTGTGAGACTCTATTCTTGCTCTATCCGCTCAGCTCAAGAGCTTTCGGCAATGTCCTCTCTCCTCCCTCGCTCTCCTGACTTGTGTTTCAGTTCTTTCCTTTTTTTTACAAGTTTGTTGCTTTTATATTGTGTGTGATTGAAAACTAACACAACTAAATTTTAAAGGCGCTTTTATTTAATTTAAGAAAAAATTAACACAAATAATTATATTTATCTATAAAAATTTTCAGACTATATCATAATTTAAAATTAAAATTTTATATAAGTTAATAAAATTAATTTTTAAAATAAAAAAAAATTATAAATTATCTAATTATTATTTTATTATTATTTTTTATACCTTTTTTATTCTCTCTTTTTTTCCCTACCCTCCTTATTTCTCCTCTTTTTTCTCCACCCTCTCTCATCTCTCTTTTTTTCCTCTCTCTCTCTTCTCTCATCTCTCCTCCCTCATATTTTTTAATAAAATTATATATTTTTTATAATTTTTCAATTATAAAAGTTATTCTGATAATAACTATCTAAACACTCATTTATTCAGAACTACTTTTTTTCTATAAGCTCTTCTCTAAAAGTTTTTTTCTAAAAATTATTTAAAACTTTTTTTTATAAATATTTTTAAACTTTTATCTAAACAGATACTATATTATAAATTATGAGGAGAGTATTAGCAGGTAAATGTAGAAAAGAAGAATTCACAATATTGATCGCTTGAAGGTTAATAATTTAAGGACAGGAGAAGTATTAAAGTTAACATGAAGAATTGGTTAAGTATATACTCTTTGGACCTATTTATATAATATAGGGAGAAAATGTTTACTTTGGTTCTATTTATAAAGTGGAGGAAAAAAATTTATATAAACATATAATTTTATACTTCATTTATATAAATTGATTTTATTTTTATTAAGTATAATATATATTAAATAGAGATAAAATTAAAAAGTTATTGAATTTAATAGTATAATTAATAAGGTTTAAAAATTTTTTTTATCCGCATAAAATATGCTGAAAGTTACTTATAAATATAATTAGAGGAATATCAAACTTAAGATCCAGAGAAATCTATAAATAGGACTAGAGGAATATCAAACTTAAGATTTAGAGAAATCTAATGAAACTTGATGTTGTTAAATCAACTTTGTGTTGATAATACTTCTCATATCTTTAATATAATAGATAGTTAAAGAGTTTAATTTAATTATAAATATAATATCTTAATATATTTTATATATATTTATCATTTTTTAAACTAATTTACATAATTTATAAACTAATATATAATCTAATATTATACTGCTTTGATTCTTAATATAATTACACTATAAATTAAATATTATATTAAACACCAGTAAAATATATGAATATTTTAGAAAAATTATATCATATTTGTTACAATTAATTTAATTTATTTAATCTTTTTAATTTACCTAAATTAATTAACTATGTGTTACTCCTATATTAACAAGAGGAGACAGTATAAAGTTCAATTAAAAATAAAAGTCAATTAATGATGTCCTTTGCTGGTCAAAACATTAGATTAATTAAGGCATACGTGAGAGAAACAGAAAGCAACCTGTTACGTGAGGCTAAACCATCTACTGAAGACTGAAGATTTCAATAGGTTTTCTATTTTTATTAAGTAACCTGAATAGCATTAAAAAAAAAATAATAACCTGAAGAGTTCTTCGGGCTCGTTCACTCAAAAGGATGATCTCATTACTACGGACATTGAATTTGTATCCTCTGTTTCCCTTTTTGTGGGGCAAAATTAGTCAAATCTCTGTTATCTTGTTTCTGCCACATTTAATACCCTGGGTTGATTTATGTATTACTGCCCCCTTTTATCAAAAACCCGAAAAAACAAATGGCCCTTTTGAAGTACATAGAAGCCTAGATTATGGAAACATCAAGTATTAATTCCTCTATGGACACAAAATTGAACGTTAATGGGATATATTTTTATGTGCATTACATGAAACATGAGGGAAGTCACAGAGAGCTGTAGATTTTATAGTTTATATATATTACTCTTTTTCCTTTTACATTTCTCTTCTGTGCAATTGAAAACATAGACCTGGTTGTGGTTGACATGCCAAGTGATCATGCACGCCTGTATTCATCTCCACAATCACCAATCACTTGAAGCAGATCTTTTCCTTTCCCTGAGGCTTCTTTTATGCTGTTGACGTCCTCCTCATCAAGAACAAGCGAAAATATGGCATTCGTGTCTTGAATATGTTCAGACAGGCCAAGTCTGACACCAATCATTGATCCTGCTACAGAAGGCTGAAAGTTTGAACAAAACCAGAATCAAAGGGATATTTTTCACTTGAGCTCGTCCACCCAACATCCCGTGACATTTCAAAATGATATGCAACTTTCTGAAAATAAGACATATATAAACTTTACCTGATCAAGTATGTACTTGACAGCAACAGTTGAAATCGAAACCCCATGCTTCGAAGCCACTTGTTTAAGCGTCCGAAGTAGGCCCTGGAACAAACCCCATCCTCCCCAAGCATCTACCATCTGTTATATATGCAAAGTAGTCTCATTCAGACAGAAAGCCAACTCGTATAATCATATAGTTGTCTATTTAACAAAGTTTTCAGTACAATGAAATCAGACGCGGAAGAAACTTCAACGGATTAAGTTTCTTAAACTAACTCATGATAGATAATGGAGGTAAGAAATTCATACTCTTTTGTACTTCTGGAGGGAGGGTGTGTTTATTGCAGGACCGGCAAAAGGTATAGTTATGTTGGTGTCAAGGAACTTCTCAGACAATAGGCCACCCATTACAGTCCCATAACTGCAACAGAAAATGATCTATTCAGGAAGAAATCTAAGAGATTGTTGGCTAACTAGAGATGGTGTGATACTAAAATAGCAGGGGTTCGTAGTACTCTCTGCACGAAGAATATAACAAGTGGTTATCCCAGCCATGAAGCGTAAAATTCAAATAGAATTTGAGTATAAACTTGTTGGAACTCACAAATTTCCAGCCACATTCCCTTCAAACTGGTTAACATCAACTATTGACTATTTCAAACAAAAAGAAACGGTGGTGCAAGTTTGATTGAGTATGTCACACACACACACACACATGCACAGAAAGAGAGAGAGAGAGAGAGAGAGACGTTATAAGTTTGACTCCTGTAAGCTGACAAAGCTCTGCCATTTTCTGTTGGGGACGCATGTCAACAATTGAATGTTGCACCTGTCAATAGAAAAGTTCCGATGGAACTCAGTAACTGGGAAGAAAATATCAGTAATGCTAATAACAAATACTCCTCCGTTCCACAGATTAGATTTTCTATTAAGGACTGGAGGAATATTTGACAAGCAAAACCAGAGTACATGGATTTACCTGATTGCTTACTACCGGAATCTCATTTTCAAGAATTATTTGCAGTCTCTCAGTATCGAAGTTCGTCAAGGCAACAGTCTTGATTTTACCTGAATATAACTATGTTGAGTTGTTCAATCAAATCAAGAAGTTAGGACTTGCATGTGAATTCTATGAAATTATTCAGAAATAACACTAACCTTCTTCTTTTAAATCTGTGAGGTGTTTTAGTGCATCTAGGTAACCAGGATTCGAGTAATCCCACCTAAATCAATCAGAGGAAATTTTTTTAAACAAAAGAAAATTAAGACTCCAGAGGAATCAAAATTAACTGCCAAAGTAGTTCATCCAGATGAATTAAGTCGAACACTCATTTGAGAAGCACACTCGAGCTGAATAAACAGTTTGCTAGGCAATGGAAAGCTAGATGGATTTATTCAACATATTGATCATTAATCTTTGAGTTACAAACCAACTAAGAAGTTAACATGTTGACAGGAATTAGAACTGTTTCACCCTGTTACAACCAGAAAAACATCAACCAACCACAAGAGTGACAAGAAGATTAAAATTACCAATGAAACTGAAGCATGTCCAAGGAAGCGACATCCATTCTTCTTCGTGAAACATCAATGCTGTCTCTTACAAAGCTACTGGTCATCTTAACAGGCGGTGGCACCCACTTGGTAAGACTGCATGACACAATAGGTAAAGAAATTAACTTCCCTAACGTACTTAAAAATTTGAAAGTTTCAACAAAGTAAACTACTTGAAATTTGTTTCGATCAGTGAACAAATAATTCAGTCACATAATCAACTCAGAACTCACCCTCTGACCTTTTCCACGAATTCTGGTGGGCGCTCACGACGAACTCGATTGATGAAAATGCCATATAGGTCTTCAGCTGGTCCATCTGCAGAGTTCAAAAAAGGCAACCATAATTTGCGCAATTCACATTTACTTTAGCAAACATACAAAAAGCGGATTACGTTAAGAAAAAAAGCATTAACAATATCCCACAATCACATAGGCTACCCGACTCGTTAGTTAAATTTAAATTGCTGTAGAAGATGTATAAGCTCAATCTTTTCCTTCCAGGGGTTCATATGGATGCAAACAAAGAGACTACTAAAACTCCAAAAGTAAGGTTTAATCGTGCAAGTTCCATACATATATCAGCCATATCAAAAGTGGTGAGCCCAGCATCAGCATATTTAAGCATATCATCAACAGCATTATCTCTATCAATTTTTCCCCACCCACCACTCGTTTGCCACATCCCATTCACAACCCGGCAAATTTCCAATGAATCGTTCCCATTCATGACGACAATGCACCGGCTATCCTCTGTTTGCACACATTGAAATGGCCTCAGATTCTTACATTTTCTTGCTGTAATACCCCTCCTAGTTACTGTATCATTGCCATTGAAAGTGAATTTGCTCAACGGATTACGCAATAACACTGCCATTTCCAAACACGAGTGTCTACTACTTTCCTCTGTTATAATAACCAAGTGAAGATAGACCTATCTGCGTTCTCCGCCTTTAATTTTCTCCTTTATAAATAAATTTTATATTTGGTATTTCGTAATCAAATAGAGACGCAGCCTGGGGCCCATTAGACACGTAAGAAGTTATCTGACATGACACAAAATGTTAATAGGAAACGTGGAGAGCGTCTGAGAACTTTACTATACGTACAGTGGTCGGCCATGTCGAAGGTGGATAAGCCGGCGTCGGCATATCGGAGCATATCTTCGACGGCGGCGTCCCGCTCAATTCGGCCCCAGCCACCGCTGGTTTGCCACATGCCATTCAGAACTCGGCAGATTTCTAAGGAATCGTTCTTATTACTCAATGTGACTTCGCGGTTCTCACTCAAAACTCCATAGGAGCACCGAACCGAGCTCAAGCAGAGCCCACGCGTGTCGAACCTTGTCCTGGACCCCGTTCTGGTGCACTTGAAGCGGGTAAGGTTGGGAAGTAGGTGCGGGTGGTTCACTACGGCGGCCATTTCGCGGATGGGGCAAAAGGAGCGCGGAAAGAGGATAAGGTGTTTACAGTTTAGAGAGTTCTCGTTCTCTTAACTATAATGTGTAATGACGATAACGCCACCATTTTTTTTTTGCGCCACTATTTGAAATCAAGTGGGCTTTAATATCTGGGCAGCCCAGTTCTGAATAGGGTTAAGTTGGGTTCGGCCTCAACTAGCAAAGGCCCGTCCTACCTGTGTTGTTAAGTTCGGTCCGGCTTGAATCAGCAGTAAACACCATAATAAAATCTTAAAATCTAGTATCCAACAAAAAAAAAAAATCTTGCCAATGAGAATTGGTACAGATGGTAAGGAACGAGCTCATATTTTATAAGAACGCGAGTTCGATTGCCGCTACCGTTGTGAGGGCTCCTTTAGTAGGCGATCTCGTAAATCCCCTGTAAGCGTTCTCTGAACCCTGGGGCTGTGCCCTACCATTAGTGGAGGATCGGTGTTGAACCTACTTAAAATTTTTTTAAACCAAAAAAGAAATCTTAAAATCTATTCATATGGTATGATGTGTTTGGATTAATTTTTGGATAATAGATTTTGGAGTATAGATTTTGTGAAAAAATAATTTTTGAATAGAATAGATTTTGTGACAAAAGTTATTATTTAAAGTTGTTTTCTCTAACTTATACAAAATTATGGTTTTCTTGCCAAAAATAGATTGTGGAATAACTCCTACAGTTAAAATGGCTTGCGTATTTGTGAAAGCATGGAAGACTTCAGTTTATGCAATGAACACGTGAAAATGCCAATTATCGTGTCACTGTTCACATGAATGGGACTTGGATTTTTCATTCATTTGAAGTTACAAGAAAGAAGAAAGAAAAGGAAACAAGTTATGGTGTTCTGGCGTTTAAAGAAGTTAACGTGTTTCCTTCTACGTACTCTCAGCAATGTCAATTACTCAAAACTTCACATGTAAGATCTGAAGAGAGGGTAATCTCCAACCTTCCATTCCATCAATGGCTTTGATTTCATATGTAATATGTAGCTTTAACCGCTGTTCAAACAAAATTGCATATGCGTTCTTTGAGACCGGAAAATTTTAACTTCCAAACCACTTTCTGCAATGAAAGGAAACAGAGGCAACAAGACGGCAATCACAAATCATCAATGAACTACAATCCAAATGAAAACAGAAGGAAGGAATACATTAAAATAAGAAGCATAAGCATCATTTTACTCCATGAGAGCATTCTCTAGAAGAAGACACGGTTGAGTTCTTCTGATTTAACTGAAGGAGAGAATTCAACTCGAGGATGAGAATGAGGATGAAGATGAGGATCTTGACTCCATGTATCTGATAATCCTTCGCTCCATCTGCATTGAGATTACGTTAGCTTAATTATTAGTTTCAATATAGGGATTAGGATCAAAGGTTAATTTATATCATAAAAGACAGAAGCGCTCTATGAACCTATCTTTTTCATTTTTTTCAACTAGTCTTCCCCAATTTTTTTTAATATAAGATACAGTTAATTAATTTTAAAAAATTAAATAAATAACTTAATTATAACATATATTAAATATTATTATATTATATATCAATTTATAAATTAAGTAAATTAGTTTAAAAAAAAGATAAATATAAATATATTAAAATAATCTATTTAGTTTCTTTAATCACCCTAAATTAGTCAACTGAGTTTTATATTAAGGAACGGATGTAGTATTATTTATTTCTTTTCACAAAAATAAAAGCTCAGGCATATATGTTCTTTACCAAATATTTCTAAAACCATCAGAAAAAGAGAGTAGGGTACCCGAACGTAGGGCTCCAACTTGGTCTTGGTAACACTAAATTCACTTGTTACCCACATGAGGCTTCGACCAAACCTGAACAACAAAGTTTTCATAAATAGAGGGAAATATAAAACAACAAGAATGTAGTTAACATTGAAAGAGTCCCAAAAATAGGTTGCTTAATTAAGAAATGTATGGAGAGACAAGATTGCTTTACAAGAAAACTGGATAACAGATAGTGCATTTACTTTCTTTTATGGTTCTCATCGCAAGCTTTGATCAGACCAGAACATGCAAGCTTAACAAGCTCTGGGCCGATGCTGTAACACCATCAACAAATGTAAGCTGCAGCTCCAAATACCAAATAAGAAGCTACAAAAACCAAGTCTGCTCTTTGGCATATGCCTGTATTATATGTCTAAATACACAGCCAGGATAATTCTGATAAATAGACTTTGCATGCTACCTTTTGCTCTTATCCTCTATTTCACGAGCATGCGCAGAAAACTTAGTTAAGTCAACATTTGACTCATCATTGCTGTAGATATAGAAACACTGGTTAGAAAATCTAATTCCATGATCAGCTTGAATGGAAAATCCATGAAATGAGCAATTATCATTACGCGTGACTGGAAAGATCTGAAAGGATCGCTTCTACATCTTTGAAGTATGTTTCAATGAGCTTCACAACACAATCCGGTTCCTCGATTCTGCTCTGAGAAGGAATTGAAATAAACTGATGATTCACTATACTCTGATGGAAAAAATCAGAAGAAAAGTAATCAAACATCTGAGCATTGTTTTTTCAACATCATTTTGAAAAGAAAAAGCTACTACATGGTAGAAGAATGATATCTTGGTACAAATTCAGTGCAAAAGAAATTCAACAGGTGTGGGGGCAACATGATAATTTTGAAGAGAGAGTGAAAACCCTGGAGAGATCCTTAACCAACCAATTCAACACAGATGGAAGCTAAAACCTCTCAGCAAGGAATCTTCTACTTTATCAAACAGAAATTCAAATAGCCCTGGTGTGGTCCTATGAGAATTAGAAAACAAAGGAAAGATTAGGCAAAGAACCATGACAATTTTGAGGAGGGGGAGGAAACCCAAGAAAAATCCTGGGAAAAAGAATTCAGCATCGATAAACAAAATAGAACAACTCGACAAGGAACCTTCTACCTCATCAAACAAAGAATACAACTAGGCCTGGAGCAGTCCTTAGAGAATAGGCAAGCAAAGGAAATATCAGGGAGAAATCAGAAAACCACCACAATTTTAAAGGTGGCGGTGGAAACCACGGAGAGAGCCTTGGGAAAACAGTTCAGCAGCATAGATCCCAATACAAAACACTCTACAAGGAATCTTCTACCTCATCAAACAATGAATCCAAATAGTCCTGGTGCAATCCTTTGAGAATTGGCAAAGTCATTTTCTGTTGAAAGCAAAAAAAGAAACAGCCGAAAAGAAGGAAACTAGAAGAAAAATTAAGGCTTAAATGGGAAGATTTGAAAGCCTGATGAGTTGCAGATAGAAACAAAATCTATCAGATATATGAATGAGAAGTCATTCAAAACAGCCTCTTTTAGAGGGTCATGAGTTAAGCATGAGCTCTTGTCTAATTAACCAACAAAATTTCCAAATTATCATTAATGCCATTGTCAATGACAAATGGCAAGGCAGTTACTTTTACTCCTTATTTAAATAATATGAATCCAAACAACACTGTTGTATTATGCCATGGTTTTAAGAAAGGTAGGCAGTAAACAACAATTAACGTTTTAGAGCGTTTTAAAATAAACGAAAAAATGTTTTTCCTCTTTTTATTGGTAAAAGAAAGCACAGCTTTGTTAATTTACCAAAAAGCCAATATAAAGTGGAATGACTTGCTTATTTTTAATTTAAAATATTGAATAAGGTAATAAACAATGCTGTCCAAGAGGCATTACCAGCAGATAGAAGAGCAGCGCATCCCTAGTAGCTGCATAAATTGCGAAAGCATATTTAATGGCATGGACCTGAGATGCAACGTAGGCACGACATGACAAAATCGTTGCCTCATGCTGGGTATTATATAAGCATCCAACACATGTGAAACATACGGAACGACAACAACAAGTTTTATCTCACTAGATGGAGTCGGCTAAATAGATTGCGTGACGCCAGTGTGCTTATAAAAAACTAAGTCCTTTTTGAGTGAATTTAAAGCATCCAACACATGTGAAACATAGACACAACTCCTTTTATAAAACACAGATGTTTCAAAAGTGTACAAAATGGCCACAACTCGTTTTTGAGTGAATTTAAACAACAATATCTCGAGAGACTCAAATTGATTTATTTTATTCCTATTCCAAAATGGATAATAACTTTGACAATTAAGTACAGGATCATCACCTACTTTAAAAGCTCAATGAAAGCTTTAACTGAGAACATTTTCCTATTTGAGTGAGCATGTCCTTATGCAACAAGGTATTATTAATCAGTATCATAACCCTTTATTATCACATTTTGAGCAAATATTTAACTGGAAACTTATGTTTATTTTCACGTTTTTTTAGTCTGATATCATAAACCTTTATTAGTAATTATCATTATGTATTGACCCTAAGGTTCATTAGTAAATAATTACATCAAGTTTAACAGTTCATTTTTGCAAATCACAGCATGTGAGGACGTCTAGTCATTATGATTTATGAGATTAGCAATAAAACCACAAAATATAAGGCTAGAAAGGAAAAGAATCTGTATAAAGTATAGAAACGCATCTATAGTTATGTTGATCTATCACATTCTCCTGAACCCAAACCTGAGTTTACAATATATAAGCCAGCAAGCAGCTGAATGAGCAATGCATATCAGAATTTTAAAGCAGACATGCTCAGCTGAGGAAATTATAAGTGATGCATGGTTTTCACTGCATGTTCCCATGATCAATAATCCTCCTCTCCCTCTGTGAATTCAAGAAGTTTCAAAGGAAAAAATAAAAAGGACGCTGAATACTCGAGTTCTTAATTATATCCAAAATTACAAATGACTTGAAGGAACAGCTACGAAGAAAAACAACAGCACAGATAAATATCAATATTAACATCCCCTGAAGGATTAAAATAGGATGAAGTGCCATCAAGATATGTGTCTCTCTTTCATTCAATTAACAGCGCTTGTGGTAACTACCAAACAGAATATTATATCCATAATGCTTCATTGTTCTGTTTCTCCTATAATAGCAAGTTAAGACATTGCTTCATTGAAAACTTCCTCAAAATTTACATCTTATAACTTCCTTATGAGGAGGTAGAAATGGATGCAACCTACCACCGAACACTTGGATCAAGGAGTTATTCCAGCTTAACCAAAAGTCACAGGTTCAATCCTTTGAGACCAGCAGTGTAGGTGGGAGGGCCTGATCCGGATAAGTCTGGTTTGTAATTTCCCAAGGGGTTGACTAGTATACAAGGTGCTCACACAAAAAAAAAACAAAGAAAGAAATAGATGCAACCTCAAGGCTGTAATTGACGGTCATTGACCCTCTTCTTCCTCCTCTTTTCCTTTCCATATGAGCATATCCAGGAAGAGTGGTCTGTGACGGTCATTAGACATTCTACAACCATCAATTGCAATGTTATGGAACGATCACTTTAGTAACTAGTATTGAGGCTCAATACAAAGAGGAAAAATATGCTTTTGGATATAACAAAACAAAAATGCATGATTGAGGAGTTTCCTTACTAATTTTTTAGCTTTCCTTTCACAGGCATGAAGAAGTTCAGCACATACACGCCTGCCATTCTCAGCATCAAAACTAAAACAAGGATGAAGGGCATTTTTTACCTTGCCAAATACAAGTGGCCCTTGGAAAGGGGCAACGACAGAGGAGTCAGCTTGCATATAACCTACCCGTTAGGGATGCGAAATAACATGTATATAGTATACCATACATGATACGGATTATGCTCAAGTTTTTTTCCTCATTAAGTATCTCATTGCGAGGAATGACGAGTGTGGAGGCCAGTGGCGATGCCAGGATTTGATGAGAGGAAGTCGAAGTTGACATCATCTTTTCTTAAAACATAATTAATTTTTTAGTCCTAAAATTGTTGAACCACTCGTAACTCAATCCCTTAACTATTACCAACTCAGTAAGACTCAGATGTGTTATCCTATGTGGCAATGACACCCTTAAAATTGCTCCAAATCAGCTCCACCTGAATTTTTTATAAAATTTAAGGAAGCCACTGAACGAAGGTACTTTCTCCAGGTCAGCTCCAAACTTGACTCAATTTTTCTACTTCGAATTTCTGCTTCTCAGTTTCTCCATAGATTCTCCTTCAAACGCTGAACTTATACCCCAGGACGAAGTTACTTTCTCCATTACTTTTGTCTTGAATGTCTTTTCTTTTCTTTCTTTACTATCTTGCTTCAGAATATTTCTTTCTCATTTTTCAGACGTTCAATTACTGGAAATCGTAGAAACTCTGCAATCTCGTTCTTGTCTTGTTATTCACAACCTTGCATAAAGAAACTACTTTTATACTGATAAACTCTTGTGCTCTTCATCACTGTGAAGATTGATACATAAATCATTTAATAAAATTGTTTAATAGTGCCGGTTGGTTTAAAAAAGATTAAAACTTTTGCATCAGATTCCCCTGTTTTTAAACTTTCATCACTTGTTTTTTGTCTGAGTTTTTTATGGGTGTTTCTCGATCCATGAGGATTCACAAATTCATAAATCTTCAATTTTTACCAAACCAGTCAACGCTTAATGCTATTACTTGTGGTATAGTCTCATCTTCTTTCTGCATTGATTGCTTCTAATGGCAGATTCTTAATCATATAGGAGTCCGACTCGTCTTTGCCTTGACATTTAATTTGCTGGTATTATGTTATTCTTTTTCTGAGATTATGTACTAATTAGTCACCACCTTTCTCAAATCCTTCAATCTTTTCTTCTTTTTTCTGCGCTTCCGTTTGTTTACTCGCACCCAAGCACCAGCGCCGGTCCAGTGGCTTCCTTATTTTTGTTTAAATTTTATAAAAATATCAAGCTGGATCTTTTTTTCGCCAAAATAAAGTTCGATGACTTGGAGCAATTTTAAGGGTGTCATTAGCACATAGGATGACAAAACGATACCATAAGAAGTAAAAAGTTGAGAGATTGAGTTATAGGGTTTAGGATTTAAGGACTGAATTATAGTTGGTTAAAAATTTAAAAATTGAG
Source organism: Leucaena leucocephala (assembly GCA_037074615.1). Taxonomy (NCBI): domain Eukaryota; kingdom Viridiplantae; phylum Streptophyta; class Magnoliopsida; order Fabales; family Fabaceae; genus Leucaena; species Leucaena leucocephala. Next base: position 20,043,164 of record CM073523.1, on the reverse strand, counting down.
TCCCACATAATTATAATAAAAAAAAATAAATTATAAATGAGTTAAAAGTTGAAAAACTAAAAGATTAATTTTTTAAAAAAATTTATTTAAGGAAAAGAATTTAGAAGTAGAGAAGATATCTTATGCTTAATTTTGTGGGTAAATTATATAAATAATACTCGTGCGGTCTTAATATACAATTTCTAGGGCAATTTATATTATAGATTTAGCCTTATATTAAGGGTACGAGTATAAAATAGAGTTTTTATATTTAGATTATATTCATAACTTACACCATCTATAATTTTAAAAATAGGAGGCCAATTTAAAGTTCTCCTTGGCTTTAGAAATAGTGTTTATGAAAGTTGAAGGGTTTTCCTTCTCCTTGCCCTCTTCCCGAATTAGTTAGACTTGCTGGGTGTCAAGAACATGGGAAGTTAGGTTTATTTATTATCCTGAATATTGGTTTGTGCAGGGTCTGGGACCTTATTCCACTAGATCGAAGAGATGGCAAAGAAAGTCAATGATTTATGTGGAATGTTTACCATTTCCTTTCTTTATCCCACTAAGATGCAAACCAGTGTATTCGGTAATTGAAAAAAATGTAATATGGATTTGGGATGTATTCTCTAATTATATGTTAGCGTACAAGTGCGTATGCATTTGCACCTTTGCTGCTAACTCGATATGTTTAATAATCATCATCATTAATGAATGCTACAGTGAATTATACTTCACATTCATATACTACTTTGTTCTGTGTAATTTCTATGCTGTTTATACTGTAATTTCTGCTGATTGTTGTAATTGCATATACGGCATTCCGATAACATCTGCATTCTTTGACTTGACATACTTTTTATAATGTCTAGGCATTAAGGAGTCTGATACTGGTTTAGCTGCACCAAGTAGATTTTATCGGGCTGGGTGACAAAGTCTCCCGAGGAAGGAATGCGTGTTGGGTATGTTCATTGTTGGAACTATTAACAAGAGAATGGGCACTTCAATGTAATCTTTTATTTTACTATATATGTAATAATATTTAATAATGATATATAATATTAAAAATATAAAATGTGTTCTTCAATTATCAATAAATTTATAATATATAAATTACAAAATATTGAACGCAGACATAGCCTACTATCTCCTTCATTGAACCAAATATAGTCTAAGGATGTGTTTGATATGAGGAATTTAGAGGGGAGGGGAGGATTTTGTCCATTGTTCCTTATTTGACACTACATAATTTTTAGGAGGGGAAGGAAAATTTCCATCCAAAATTCAGGGGATTTAATTTTTTCTTCCATCGCCTCCTCTCCTTTTTTATTAATTCAAACAAGATAATATTAAAATCATTTTATGTCCATTATCTTCCCTCCCTCTCCATTAAAATCCCCCTCTTTCCCTCACTTGAACCAAACACACCCTAAATCTTCAAATAATTGAAACAAAAGATTAATCTTCTTAAACTGAACTCTTTTTAAAGAGGACCCTTCGGACGACAGATCAATTTTTATATTTACTATGTTTTACCGAAATCTCCTCTGAATTAATTGTCTTCTTCGATTTCAACTAAATCTTCTCCACCAAATCTTCATTTTTCCAATCAGTGGGTTTTGTTCTTTGTTTTGGACCATATGATTATCCTTATTGCCGTAATCTTTTGTCTTCACATGCATTGCTCAAAACTAAAAATTAAAGAATGGAATAATTTGTTACTTCAGTAAATAGGGGCAGCCCTCACACCCACCTACATTTATTTTGACTTTAATATACTAATATTAACCTGCATATGGGTATCTATATGCATAAAATGACAGTGATTTCCCTTTCTGGCAATAAAAAGAAAAATAAAAGAAAACTCATTATTAATATGATAATAGTTATAGTAAATTTTAGATCCTTGAAGATATTAAGTTTCCTTTCTCAGTTTTGCACCTAAAATATATATATTTTATTAATATCTAACTGAAATTACATCGTTCTAGTATTATTTTTAGTTTCCGTGGCTCGCTTGCCGTTTTAATTTGATAGGAAACGTCAATCACACATGGAAATAATAAAGAGTTGAGACATTGGCATGGGTTGGTAGATGTTTTTCTGGGCCCCACGAAAGTTAGAATAATGAAGTTGAAAATAAATATATTATAAATTCGAGTTGATGTGGTGATACATATCAAAGTTGAAAATGAAAATGACACGTATTTGCTGTCTCACGCCCCTCCACCTAACAGCACTCACAATTCTTGGTATATATCCCTTCCCCATTGATTAAATTTTTATTTAATCGTTACTTCGTCGACCCAACCAAACAGCTCGACCAATCTAATTGTTCAAATTGTGACTCGCTAATCTTTCCAATTTAACATCCGGCCAGACTTCTAAAACATAAAATATGATACGACCTAGCTTAATGGAGTGTGTTTATTAGTTTTCTAGCAATATGGTGTGTTTCACACACAACACAGACACAGAAAGAGACGTACACCCTAGGGTGTAAAGTCCTGGGAATGCCTTGAACTGAGAGAAATAGTTAAAAAGATTTGAAAGCAATATCACACGCAGATCAAAAGGCAGAGAATAATCATTGTCTGAGTGACTTGGAATTATGGGAACCTAATTGAAAGCACGAGAAACACCTGGTTGCCAAAGGCAAATATTGCAGAAATATTACTATACTACTCTATCTTCTTCTTCTTCTTCTCTTTTTGATGAGCGTCAGGGTTTAAAGCTGACACCATTAATTGGCACACGTTTGTTTTGTGCGTATATATATTTATATATTTATATTTGTTACCCATAATGATCTTGATTTGATTCTCTGTTACCAACAAAAGACATTGATTTGATTCCATTGTTATCATAAGAAGCACACAGTACACTTCGATTTTATAAAACACGAGACCAATTTCTTTATTTAAAACCTTCTGTAATTAATAATTAATGATGCATAATTGATTATGTTGCGTCCCAATGGACAGGGTTCTATTATATATTCATCACCGTACCATGTTAATAGCAATCAATAATGCTGTAAGTCTCAGCTCGTGAATTCATTATATATATATATATATACACGTCCACTTTATTATAGTTAAAACTAGCCAAACACTGCTTTTATTCTCTCTACCTATAACGGGCCCCCCTTGAAAACTAGCTAGGTCATCTAATAATAGTGTAACAGCTGAGATTTAATTTCTTACTGCAGAAAATATGTGGTCCTAACTCAAGGTGTTTTAATTAATTAAAGGAATATATATATATATATATATATATCTAGCAGAAATATATATATGACGTGAGAGCAAGAACAAGCTGTTACAGATTATAAGCATCAATGACTAATATCAGAAAGAGAATTCAAGACCTCAAAGAGACGAAGCTCTCAGCTTTTGAAGAATGTTGGGATTTGAGGTGAAGAGGATCGGACTAGCAACACCACATGAATATATATATATATATATATAGCTATAAATTATATTATTCTATCAAAAAACATTGAGTAGTTGGTTTAACTCCATAATTAATGCATGCATGTAGGCAGACACCTTCTAAAGCAGATTTAGATTTTTGTCTCATCTTTTTTATAAAAGTGCGATGTATGATTACCATTTTCATTTTTCCTTATTAATGAATTAAGTCCATTGATTGAAATTACAAAAAATACCATAGACATGACTGGATAACTTACAAACATCCAAGTGAAAATAAGGCAAATGATGGTTGGCCACAGCATGGACCAAGATTACATATATATACACACACACACACAAAAGTCTAAGTGAATTAAGTTCTATAAGCTTACAGGGTTAAGGCATTCTTTTATATTTAAAGAGTGTTTATAAAAGTACTTATAAATTACTCATTAATAAGATATTAATATCGACAATAGAATTTAAACTCATGACCTTATGCGTTAAAAGATATCTTTTAGGAGCACATCTCCTCGCGCTTGAAATTACATCATCTCGATTGTTGGGTGGGGAACATACATCTACATGCAATTGTCCTTTCGCCATGCTACAAATACATTGAACCTAACATTTTCCTAATCCATTTTAATTTTCCTTTATTTTTCATTTATATCTAAATCTTAATGAATTGCCGCATGAAGCTGACTTAGGAGATAATGATGTGATAGGGTGGAGTGTACTGGATATGATGATTTGTGTGTTCCATTGTCCATGTATTTTTTAAAAAAATAATAAAAATTGAACTAAATACCTACCATTTATTTTGCAAATTAATTAGCTATAAATCAATCCCCCTTTAAAGCAAATTGATTGAACCAAGAATTATGACATGTTACAAAATTTATTATATGCAATTGAATAGTACAACTGCTAGATTTAAAGTATGGTATAATCAGGCGAATCATTATATATAATTATTTCGTTCTTCGGGGCGTATATATTAGTAACGAAATATGATAGTACTTTTGCAAAACCTTCGTTCTTATCCGTTAGTAAATTTACACACATGTTAATGATCGGTTTCATATATAGGGGGTGGCATGCATTTACCTTTGCAACAATCCAAGGCAAAAACAGGTCATTGCAAGGATTCAAAAACATGTCAGAAGATCATGTAGAGTATTATTTTATTATGATTCTAATCATGATCTTTAGAGAGACATCCTAACTTCTGGGTACCTAGGTTTATACATGAGGGTAATTGATGACTCGCCCTGCCTAACATTAGTATCATCTAAGAGGAAGAGAGACTCCATCCCACCCTTAGATCTTGGATGAGCACAACCCTCTTTCAGAAATTTCTGTATAAAACAAACAAAAAGAAATTCTTCCTGGCCAGCCACGTGTTATCAGCAAAACTGTGCCGATTGGGATGAGTTTCTGTCATAAGCCAACTGATGATGAGCACTAATACTGCATACTATCCAAATCTAATTTCGATGGTTCGGATTAATTGTTTTTACTTTTTATTTTAAAAAAATAAATTATTTTATCATTACAGGATCTAAAATAAATATAATATATTAACTATCAGTTTTTCAAAAAAAATGACTTTTTATTTAAACAGCATAAATCTCATTACAGTGATAAGCATATGGTGTGGATTCTCACTAGTTATATATATATATATATATATATATATATATCTTGTGTCTTAACCACAATAATATTCCTTCATGTTGATACTTGATTCACTCAATTTCTTTACTTCCTCTCTTATACATGCATAAAGTAACGGTAAACTGCCTCAATATTATTTTCTTTTTGCATTTCTGGTCATTACATTCTCTCAAGTCTTTCCTTTTCTTCTCATATCAGTTTTTACTTTTTACCATATTTCTCAATAAAGGACTCCAATCGATCCAAGTACAATTTATATACAGTCGTGTATCCATTAAAGAACGCCCTCGTATTTAATTTCCTTTAGCAAATTTAATGATTGCAATTTCTACGAGCTACCTAAACCATTCCAATTACAAGAATAATTAGCTATTAAGGGAATATTCAGTACATGCGTATATATTTACGTCACTTTAAATAATAGCAAGAAAAATAAAAAACGTCTGATTTCGGCGATGAGATTATTTGCATTTGACTGCTTCATGTCATGTAAATTTGGCTGTAATAAACTTCATGATAACGACTAACTAGTCCTTTTAATTCATTAACGACGAAGCAGAGGATTTAATTTGGATCTACCTAATTAAGCATCACCGTCTCCTTTCTTGAACTTGAACCGGAAGGCCGCCTCTAACGGTGGCGGTAAGACCATGGACAAAGCGGGGCTCCTGATTTGCCCCGAGTACTGATTGAATATTAAACCTTCGGACTAAGGCAACAACCACAGGCTTCATCTCCACAAGAGCTAATTCCTTTCCCAAACAAACCCTAACACCAGCCTGGAAAACCGGGTATTTAAATGGACACTCCTGAATAAAAACACCATCTTCCAACCACCTCTCGGGCTTAAATTCCAGACAATCGGAGCCCCAAATCTCCTCCATCCGACCCATTGCGTACGGGTGGTATGTCACCCTTGTCCCCTTGCTTACAAACGTTCCGTCCGGTAACACATCGTCCTCCACGGCGAATTTTGAATCAAAATGAATAGGTGGGAATAGCCTCATACTCTCATGAACAGCGGCGTTCAGATAATGCATGTGGCGCATTTGTTCAAAGCTCGCGACATCCTGTTCTGGATCCATGATCCGCTCCAGTTCTTCCAGAATCAACGACTCGACCCGGGGATGACTTGACAGTAAAGCGAAAAAACCGGTCAACGCTGCAGCAACCGTATCCCGGCCTGCCAAGAGGAAGCTTACGACAATGTCTCTTAAATACTTGTCGTCGTTGACTGAGCCCATGAATCTGGCAAGAAGATCCTTTCTCGATGAAAATGCTGTTTCCCGAGACTGTTTTATCATCCCCTCCGCTAAACCGTTCACTATGCGAATTGCTTCCCTAAGCTTTTTCTCAGATCCTACGTTGAAAAACCGTTTGATCTTCCATATCACCGGCAACGCCATCATTGCTCGCTCCGCCGATAGCTTCGACGCTAGGTCAAACGCGTCGGCGAAACTCGAAGAGGGAAGAGATGGAAGCAGACATCCTGGGTCGAACCCGAACGAGAACTTGCAAATGTTGTCGAAGGAGAATCGTCGGAAAATGTCTTGCAAGTCCAAAACACTCTCACGGTCACCGGATGCGGAGGAAGCCAGGAGAGGAATTAACCTCGTTCGAATCTCTCCGGTGACGATATCCAGCGCATAGGACCGATTCGCTACGCTGCTTATTTCGAGACTTGCCATTTTGCGTTGAAACTTCCATGAGTCGCCATCGACGTTGAAGATTCCCCGGCCAAGAAGATCGCCGAGAAGAGTGGAGAAAGGCTTGCCTTTTGGGTAGTTATCGAATCGGGTCTTGAGGATGTGCTGGACGTTGTCCGGGTTAGACGTAATCGTGTTTCGGAGCACGTGGACGTGGATGGTTCCGGTGGGCGAGTTTCTGAGTAGGTGAGTGTACCAATCGCAGAGGTTGCCGAAGTCGCGAGCCCAACTGACGGTGAGGTAGCTCCGGCAGATATTACAGTTACAGTATGGCTTCATCCTGACGAAGAAGATGAGAAAGGAAAAAACAGAGAAGAGAACCGTGAAGGAGAAGAACAAAAAGCAGAACATGGTTTCGATTGATGGAGAAGCTTCAAGATTATCCATTATTCTGCTATGTGTGAGGTTGAGGAGGGGAAAGGAAGGTATAAGGTATGGGGTATATATAGTTGGATGGGATTTAATTAATTAGCTTAACATTGGAAAATAATTAAATTAGAGGAAACAGGGGGCTAAATAATAATATTCAGTGGTGTGGCTTTTGGTTCTTGTTTGAAAGCTGACCAATAAAAAACAAATAAAGAGGTGGAAATTTGAGAGTTGTCAAGCCGCAGAGAACCATGTAAACGCTCATGAAAAACGCGTGCGCAAAATTAAAAGTCATCGTGGTCACAGAACGCCGCGACCATTTTTCCCACCACGTGATTGTATTATTTATTAATAAAAAAATATTTTTTTAAGTTAAAAGTAAATTTTATCACAATTAACTTTTATAAATTAAAATTAAAAATAAAAATTAATTAGTATAATGTGATTTATATTTAAATAAATTTTAATTTAAAAATTAATTTAATAGAAATTTATTTAAATAATATATTAAATTAGCCTAAAACTAAAGGTACAAAAAAAATATTTCAACTTAAAGAGTAAGAAATCAATTGCTTCTAAAATTATACTAAACATTAATTTAGACGATTATTTTTTTGAGTCAATTTTTGCATTGGGTATGACATATGCCAAACACACCACAATTATATGATTGATTGATGTCGGCCCTTTTAGTTCTCAGGTTGAGCTGACCATAACTGCCCCTTTCTCATGGCGACTTCTACCACATACCATAACCATTCCTCATACTGGATTTCCATTTTTGTATATTTATTTATTCTAATTTTAAATAAAAAATAATTAAACATGTGTATGTGAAATTCATCCCCTATCATAACCATTGGGACGTTGCCACTTGTTAGTGTAGGTCCAATGAGTGTGTGTGTGGTATTACAGACAATTATAAAGTTGTATTACTCACAGCTTATGGCTTCATAGACTTTATTTATTGGATTTTTTAACAATTTTCTTGGAATTATAATTTGGTGCTGGTTGACATCATCGCTTATGTATATATAGTGTTCATCCAGTTCTTAATATAAAATATATTTAACTAATTTGATTATATTAAGAAAGTTAATTAAGTTAGTTAATATAGTATAATTTTTCTAAAATATCATAATCATCTTCCTTAATTTCTTTACTTCTTCTTCTACTTGATTATTATTGAGAGAGTATTTATAGAGATAATTTAAGAAAAATAGATAAATATATAAAAGAGATATTATATTAAGGATTAAAATCAACTCTCTAATTATATCATATATTAAAGATTAGTGGAGTATTTCTTTCTAAAGGAAAACTTTAAGTTTCAACTTGCATTTAAATTTGAATAATATAAATTCAGAATAGCTTTAAAAAATCCAGCTCAATGAATTGGAGAATGAGAGTCTCAAAACATTAGGGCATGCATGTGCATCGAGGCGGCCGATCGATGGGGGGAAGCCGGAGGAGATTCAACAAATCTCGTAACCAATAAAACAGTCAGAAAAGTGGGCGCATTTTCGCCCCCACCGTTAATTAAGATTTAATCTTAATCACCGAGGGATCCCTAATTTCTCTTTTACTTTATGACGGCGGATTCGTCAAAATTCAATTTTACGGCGTCGTCAATATTGTTTTACTCTATCAATTGAGACCTCGTCTAGATATACGGCAGCTTGCCTATTTTCTGAAGTCTTTGGATTTCAACTTTCGGCTTTTTTTTTGTAGTTTGAAAAAAAAAATATTACGGGGAAAATTAATGTTTTATATTATTGATCTCATTCTTATGCAAAGCTATCATATTTAAACGAAACATTTATATATTATTTTCCGTGACGGTGTTTTTTTTAAAAAACAACCAACCAACTGCAATTCGAACTTATTATAAAATACGTAATTAGTCAAAATTACGACCCCTCAAAACCCTCAAATAATAATATTTAATTATATTATATATAACATATGAAGGCGCCAGCATCTAATAGGCTTATATCAAATTGTTATTTAATTTTGGAAGAATATAAGAATATTTAATTGCTAGCTGCAGCGCACGAATTTTGAGATGGCAAGGTTGACGAATTTTTTTGGGGGATGAAGGCTTCTTTGATCTCTTCCAGAAATAAAATATGTGAAACGTTTTACTTCATTCACATTACATAATGACTTATGTAACATGTTATTATTTTTCTTTATATACTTTGCGCTCTGAGGCTTCTTACACACTAAAAGTTTCTTATGGCCGAATAAATTTTATACTCTATTAATTAATAGAAAACTTATTTAATTAATTTTATTAAATTAAAAAATTAATTAAATTATTTGATATAATATATATTTTTAAAATATTACAATCATCCTTTTTAACTCATTAGTTTTCTCTCTTACTTGATTATTGTTTAGGGGTATCAGTAAGAATAATTTAAAAAAAAAATTGATAAATATAAAAAATCTATTTTATATTTATAATTGAGATTAATTTTTCAATTAAGTTATATATTAAAGATTGGAGGAGCATTATTTTCTTGTATTTGTAATCATCAACACGGCTTATATATTTGAGGACATTCGTTATTTGGAATTCAGAAGGAATATGCCGTGCTGGTTTAATTTCTGTTATTCTAATATTATATTCCTATTCAAACTCCTAAAAATACAATAATTAACTCGTTCGATTTTCTCAATATCGCCTTGATTAAATCATTTTCATTTTTGTATTAGTGAAAATAACAAAAGTAGTAGATATCTCCCTTAATTCTTAAGTTAGCTTTCCAAATGAAATGAAAATTGAAAAAAATTGAAAAAAAAAACTAGTTCAACCAATCATAAAAGGAGTCAGAGCTTATAGCACAACTGATGACACCAAACATCTTTTTTAATTATGAAGTTATGAGTTCAAATTTTTATAAAAAATATATTAGGTGTACAAGGTTATGGTAAAAAGAAAATAGAGAGACATAAATTAAAAGAAGTTGATACTTTTTTATAATTGATAAATATATTCACGCAAGATAGAGATAAAATTTTATTTATATATTTATTTTATAAATTATAAAGTCATCATTAAAAGATTTAAAGTTTCAAAATGTCAATCTAAACACGTTGGTAGAAGATACTGGTAGTAGAGAAATGAAAACACAAAGTTAGGAATATGTGTGGGAAAAGGTACAATAATTTGGAAGAAGAATTAATGTGGGAGTGGCCCGGGTGTCGGGGGTGTGTGTGGATGAATGGTGTGCGCATTTCAATTCAAGCAGCTAATCCTAAGTATTAAGGAGGTGATCCGAGTGATAAGTGACTTAGTATCGTTTAAATGAGGTCTCGAGTTTGAATTTTGGCGTATGCAGAAAATCTTCGTTGGGAGACTCATCTACCATAGTCAAGTGTACGATGCGAGTCAGATTCAGATATAGTCGAAGTAAAGTTCCAGGGAACGGATGGTAAAAAAAAAAACTGATCCTAAGTATGGCTGTGTGGATTGTATATCAGTCTCAGATCCGACGTCGTACGCACGCGTGACAACATGTGCTCTTGTATGGCCGCTACTAGCTGATAGAAGTCGACATTAACTGCGCCGAAATTAAACACAAATTAAACACGGGCTCACTGAGAGCTGTCGCTAATGTGTGCGTGAAAAATCATAAACTCACCAATAAGTGTTGGTCCAGAGGAACTCTAGCTATTTAAGCACACAATTTTAAGTTTTAGTATGCGTGAATATAAAAAAAAATTAAAAAATCTTTTTAATTAAATTTAACAATATTTAAATATGACTTAGTTTAATTTTATTCTTTAGAAGTAAATTTCACACAAGAAATATGCCGATTATTAGAGCATGCTTGATATCCTGGAAATTATGGGACTATTTTTACATCCTGGTTTTGACTTTTTTTGGTTCACATGTATTTTTTTATTAAAAATAATTTTATTTAAAACATGTTGAATTGGATATTAAATATAAACATCTACCTTTAAATAAGAATTTGAATTTTAGTTGGTTACGAATGACTAACTCTTTTTGCTGTGGTTCTGACGTTTTCATTTGCAAAGACTTTAGTGACGTTTTCCATCGTGTTGACATTATTGCCTTTTACTTATTCAATTCCAAGCAATTATATATATACGCTACACAAAGGCTATCGCTGTTATTTTCAACCAACCACTCCAGGAGATAACATTAGAATAACTGTGTTTTTTTCTCTCTACAGAAACTAAAACTATAAAGTTTGAATATAATCAAAAAGTTTGAGCACAGAATGCTTCTCTCAGCCAATCCCAACACAACACGCAGAAAATGTTAAACCCCATGTGTGGACTTTCGGTGGTAATGACTTTTGGAGGAAAGGAACTGTACTTATAGAATTTATTAGACATTTTTACTTAAAATAATAGAATAATATCGTAATTATAAAAAAAAAATTATTATAGACTAAATAGATAATTTAAACTATATAAATTATGTAAAAATAAATTTTTTTATAAAAATAATTTATAAATATTAAAATTATTTAAAATATAACTAATAATAACTCTGTGTTAAAATTTTATGAAGAATATATTTTTAGTATGTAAAAAGCCTACTATTCCTTGTGGAAATGACTTTTTTCTTTGTTTTGGGGATGTCTTGGTAAAAGTCACCGCAGAGTTACGTGTCCATGCATGGTTCGTCATAAGATTGGTCAAGTAGTAAATTACTACCTCTAGCTAGAGCTATTAAGGCTCATCTCGTTTTATCCCATAACGAGGTGGATTTTAGTTAGCCTTTTTTGTCAAGAGCTACATACTTTATCTCGTTGAACTCGTTTTTTTAATTATTAATATGATTAATTATTTTATTTAAATATTATTTAAAATATTTTTATTATTAAATATTAATAAAAATTATTATTTATTTATTGATATATGTATATGTTAATATTTATTTAAATTTATAGTTATAAAATTTGATATTTTTTATAAAAGATAAAAAATTTAAGAGTATAACATTATATTTTTTTATTATACTGATATGACATTAAAATTTTTTATTAATATTTTAAAATTTTAAAAATAATTTTTAAAAAATATTAAATAAATATTTTAAAAAATGGCGGTGGACTAGTGGGCTGGTAGGCTAGCCCACCACTTAAGAAGGGTAAGCTCAAGCATTTAGTCAACTCGTTTTGTGGAGAGTTGCACAACTAGCCCCCTCAACTCGGGGGTTATGATGGGCTAACTTGTTCCTCTAGCTAATTAAGGACTTTTTTTTAACACAATCTTATAAATTCAAAAATATAGTTAAAAATAGTTAATCTCCTTAAAAATATTAACTATATATTATATTAAATATTGGAAGGATATTAAAGATAGGAGGTAATACTTCTTTTTTAAATCTACCCCTGTTTAATTCCATCAGAAAAGGTTAATAAGTAAACTCTATATCTTCACCTACTTATACATAAATGAATTGGGGTTATATCTTATATTTAGGTGTAAGGGAAAGGTAAAAAAGATCTTCTATTTAAATTGAGGAGGAGTCTAGATTACCAACTCATATGCTCTTATGGTACTATTTATGAGCTAGAGAGAAATTTTTTAATTTTATTTATAAATCGTATTATTAAATTGTTTATATGAATATATAAATTTATCAATAATTTATTATTGTATAAATTTTATATTTTGAAATAGAGTATATATTAAATATGAGTAAAGTTAGTAGAAAGTTATTAAAATTCAAAATAGATAAGAGATTTTTTTCTATTTTAATAAAATATATTAAAAATAATTATAAATAAAATTGGAGAAATATATGACTTGTAAAGTATAGTCGTGTGTGTAGAGTTCACGTATCATAAAATTATCTTATTCTTAAAGCTCAGCCCTTAAATATACGAGTTTAGGGCCTACCCTAAATGACTTTCATATTATTTTATTAATTTCATTTTTTTAAAACTATTTTGAAATATAAAAAAATATTTTAAAATTTTAAATTCAAATACTAAATATTGTTAAAATAAAATATCAAATTATAGTTTAAACTTTTAAAACTAACGCATATCAAATGTACGATATATCAAAAAACATCAATCATTAATAATAAATTTTTGTCCAAACTAAAACATGACCAAAACTTAATAAAGCATACAAATAAAAACGATAGAAAGAAACTAAGTAACTAAATATTAGCAGTATCTATATAATTATTTTCTTCTTCATCTTCATCATTATATATAAGTATGGTCTTCTTCAATGAGAAAATACAAAACGAATTGAATACATATGCATAGCATGAGAGCAAGTGAGCGACCTACCTTTATGAAGCTTGATAGAGTATATAATGAAATATTTATAAAAAAAATAAAAGACTATCAACGAATTAAAACTCTTTTAATAAAAATACTAATTTGATCTAAAATCCCAAAAGGATAAGGATAAATAATATAAATAATAATGAATATGGTTAAAATGATAAAATGAGATATTATGTACGGGAATGATATTAGATTATTTAAATTAATCTAATTTATAAATTAATAAGGCTTAATAGATAAAATTGGTATTTTAAAATATGGTAAATAAGACCGTAGATAATAAATAGAGAAATTAAATAATATTTTAGGATTTTAAATTAAAAGATAATTGATATTAGCAATTTATAATTTTTAATCTCTAAAATTTTAAAATTTAACATTAAAAAATAAAAGAGCTTAGACATATCGAACTGGCCCTTTTATTTTTGAACATTTATCCACTTATGTCTAATTTTATTTTTTACCTTTTAAAATTTAAATCTCTCCATTTAAACGAATTTAAAAGGGTTCCCCTAGCGGGCTTGGCCCGTTTTGACCGCTAAGTGTGCTGGGCATACATATATGTTGGGGTGTGGAGCCCGCCGATTTCAGTTTTGTGGAAAATAAGGTGCTCGCCCTATATTTGTAATGCGCATCATGTTTATCACGTTTTTCATCACCTTTTCAATTAACAAATCTCAAGCAGTCATTTTGACAAGTACTACTCCTTGCTTTTTAATTGGACCAAGAATTTTGACAAGCCCATAAAAATTAGTCTTCTAATTATTAATATATAATATAATTAAAAAATAATATATTTTTTATAAGATCTAATTAAAAAGTTATTCGTTAAAATTTATTTTTTATATTTATTATTTTTTTAAATTATCTTATTAGTACTTCTTCAATAATAATCAAATAAGAGAAGGAAGGGAGTTAAAAAAAATAATTAGAATATTTTAGAAAAAATATGTTACATTAACTAACTTAAATAATTTCTTTAATCTATTCAAATTAGTTAAATATGACATATATTAAGTATATAGGTAGATATCCTCCTATTAAATATAATCTTACTTAAAATAATGTTATATACAAAATGTTCACACATTTTTAAATAAAAATTTAAACTTTAATTTTGTCACATTATAATAGATTAAATTTTTTGATTAGACTAAACTCTAGTTGATAGCCCACAATAATTATCAAAAAATACAATAAAAAGTTAGGGCTTGGTAGGGAATATGTATGATGAAGAGACAGGTTCATAATTAGAACCAAGTTGTCCATCTTTAATTATTTTCAAATGCTCACACAGTTTTCAACCACGTGCCCTTCTCGACGAATGCCCTCTGACGTAACCCATGAGACGAGATGATCTCTTCCTGATTAGGCTACCACAAAAAATGCAATTTATAAAAGTAAAATTAATGAAATTAAAAGTCTAACATTGACTCAATTCTAATAAATAAATAATTAGTCAAACACACACCAGCTGTCTTGCTTGAATGAAACAGCTATATATGCTTGTTTGGGGGATCCGACTCAATTCTGATATATGATTTTTTTTTTAATTCTCAGTTAATTAATATAAGAAAGCAAGGTTTAACATAATTTTTAATTTTTTAACTTTACTCCTATTTTAATTTTGATTCCTAAAATTTTAAACTGAAAGGTTTGGTTCTTTAAGTTTACCCGAGGCAGTTATTCTATACAGTGTTAACTATACTTATTTGGCATGCTGACTTGGCAATCTGATGTGGAAAAAAAAGGTTAGTGTGGTATGACTTGGATATTTGAATTAAAAAAATATAAATTATAAAGACCAAAATCATCTAGAGATGCGCAAACGAAGATGCCATTTGAGGTTGAGGAGGTCCGGCGAAGGTGATAAGAGGTTTTGCTTTGTTCTTTATCTCCCCTCCAATTCCTTTCTTTTTTCCATTATTCCCTTCGTCCTCTTTGTCGTCTTCTTCTTTTCACTGATCAAATCACAGGAACAACAATGGAAGAGTTTGGGATGTTGTGTGCCTATGAATCTGAGATGAAATGAAACATATGTCTGTGTGAACAATATAATATAGTCAACTGAAATATAGGAAATGAAACATACAGGAAACTGAAATATAGTCAACTGAACAATGTGAATGTAGATTGGGAACTGAAGAAATATAGGAAAGTAAGGCTAAATGGCCAGTTAATGCAACGAGACCCTGTGTTGATAGTGAGGTTGAGATATGTGTTCGTTTTGTGTCCTTTTGTTTTGTAGGCTCCATTTTGAATATGACGACGTACGTACACTACAATAACAACATGCATCCATTTTATTCCACTTTATTTTACAAATACCCTGCCCACTTTCTCCACCATTAAAAAAGCATTCTAGATGCTCCATTAATTGATTTTTCTTGATTATTAGACAATTAATTTTATAATTTCATAATATCCTCTTTTTTTTTTTTTAATAATATAAAATTTTAGTTGAGTTAGACTCAAGAGACTTTGTGGGTTAATAATGTCTTTGATTATGGAGCCTCTATACATTTATTTTGGTCGTTTTACAAATAAATTTGGGCTTTAAAAATTTAATTATTTTTTTAGTAAAAATTAGACTATAGTCTCTAGCTGATAACTTAAAGACTAATTTTTTTAAAGCGTCAGAACTAGTTCAAACCTTCAGACAAATTTTTTTTTTGTTGCCCACCCGGTTCACCGGAGCTTTACCCCGACTATATCCGGATTCGACCCGCGTCGCACACCTTGCTATGGTGGGTGAGTCTCCCAACTGGATTTTTTACATATCCTAAGGCTCGAACTCTAGATCTTATTTAAACGATACTAAACTATTTACTACTCAGATTAAACTCCGTTAGTGGACAAATTTACTTATGTTTCGCCACTGAGATCTTAGGTTGAACAATTGTCCTTACATGCTATTTGGTCACGGGCCAAATTTTTATATGGTTATAGTTAAGTATTTCTCTTTTCAGCCCAAATATTGAATGCTTAGGTCATTGAGCCCATCTCTCTCTCTCCAACTCAAATGCTGATTTGCTTATATTTTAAATATAAATTTTAGTATATTCAAAATTTACTTATAAATACCTTTTTTAAAAGCCTATATTATAAGTAGGCTCTAAAAAAGCTTTAAATTTGATAGGCCTTTTAAAGGCTTAAACTTGAGCCTTAAAAATAGTATGTATACAAATTTAGGCTTAGACTCATATTCTATATTATTGTTAGAAGCCTAGATTTGTTTAGCCAAAACATAGTCTAACATATTTTTATTTCTATTTATAATGTCACTTAATAGTGTTTTTTGTTTTTGTTTTCTGCTACTGATTCAATAGTTTAGTTGTGGAATTCATCTAGCCAATCTTAGCTGCTGCTGCTGATTCAATAGCGCTTCTCGTTGGGATCCTAAATTATGCACTTGCTTGATTGTTTGCTTGGTCAATGGTCAGAGCATGGGTCGGTCCAGTTGAGTCAATGTTATGCATTCACGTCACTAGCTTTCAGTGATTTCGCAAATGTCAATTATTATTAGTAAATATCTTGACCTTTTTAAAAACTCTTATAAAATTACTCTTATGAGTTCGTCAGTGTTAATATTGGTCGGCTATTTTTTTTTAATTTTTTCTTAAAGAAGCAGAAGAATAGGTATCATAGCCATATATATCAGGATAAATTCATTGTTTTAATTTGCTTTTATCTGTGTATTCCAAGTTTAATTTAAAAAAAAACTCATAGTCCTAGAAACCCTGTAGAAACTTAAGAAGAAGAAGAAGAAGAAGAAGAAGAAGCAAGAACCTCTGCCATATGGGAGGGTAAAAAATAAAGAAATATTTCATATTATAATGAAATTTCATAAACACCGGGCACTTAATGGGCAGCATAGTATTATTTCTGATACTACGTACTGCCTTGGACTGAATAATTAATTAATTAATAACACACCAACAAGTTTATAATCTCTCTCTCACACACACAGATTTAAGTCTCTCTCTGTGTGCCTAAGAGACTTAGAAAGAAGAAGCAAATGTAATAGGACAAGTTACTCAAGAGTTGAAAGCATGATGATTCACTTGAGAACGTACTTAATGAGGCCAGGGATATGTATGTTCATGAAATAAACTTCCCAATCAATCATCTTTGAGTCAAAATAGAACATTTCCATCTCTACCCCACTCTGCGTCGCCGCCACTCTTAACTTCTCCGTGTTCATATTATCAAATCTGCAGCCCAATTGATAAGCGATTATAATTTGTCAAAGTTATACTTGTTGTTGGCATTCTAATGTAATTGACAGAAGCCTCTAATTAATTAACTTACACGCCATTGAAGAACAAGTAAGGCCTGTAAAGATCAACCAACCGCATCACTATCTGAATCTGCCTGTTTAGGTCAACATACTTCCCTCGAAAATACTGACAAAATGCCTTATTGGCCAGCTCTAGCCCCTACAATCAATCGAGTTTTCCTAAGATTCAACAACTTCATATGACTTGGTAGTACAAGATAATAGATACCTTCAAGAGAAGCATATAGCGAATGAACATGTACGTGCGGAAGCTGTCCATGCTGTTTAATACAGTAACATTGCCAACTTTCACAATCTTGCCGTCTTTGTTCCTAAGTGGCTTTGATGTGAAGTATCTTAATGCATAGTCTCTGAGATTGGAGTATCTCACTGGATTTCTCATGGAGGAACCTACGTGATATATTATTTCATTTGACTCATTCGCATGAGCCACCATCGCCACCAACAAAGCATTCACCACCATGTCCGCTGGTATCTGTAGATTCATTAATCTGTGATCAATATCAATCAAACTCTAAAATATAAAGAAGAAAGGGTCATTGTTCAGAGTCTCACAGCGTCGAAAACTGCGTCGAGTTCCGCCGGAAAACAACTTAGTTTTCCTTTGCCATATGCAACAATCAAACTGTCTATGGTTCTGTAATGAATTCAAGTCCCCAAAGTAAGAACAATTTGGTAGATTCTCAAATCCTGTTAATGCGGTGATGATATATGTATATATATACCTTACACCTTCAACCCAACCAGGAAAAGGTTCCTTGTAAGTGCTTGTAACGATGCTGGGACGTATAATGACAACAGGTACGTTTCCCTTCAATTCTCCCACAAGCATTTCTCCCATTGCTTTTGTGAAGACGTACGTGTTTGGCCATCCATATATATTTGCCCTGATAATTTATTATCAGTCACAACCAAACCTATTAATTAATTAAGTCACAAAACCTATTTATATATAATTATATATACTTCTACTGTCCCGACCCCATTTAATGGGAAAAGACTTTGTTGTTGTTGTTGTTGTTGTTATTGTTGTATACTTCTACTGTCCTTAATATTTGAACTAATTAGAGAATTGATTTTAGTCTTAAATATAAAATATATTTTTTATATTTATTAATTTTTTTAAGTTATCTATATTGACACCTCTTTAACAATAATCAAGTAAAAGAAGGAGAAAATGAGTTAAAAAAGATAATTATAGTATTTTAAAAATAATATATTATATTTACTAATTTAATTAACTTATTTATAACTATTGCTACTATATATACCTTTTAAGACCCAATTCCCTCATGGCGACTTTAGTTTCATATTCTGTGGTTCCCTCATCTTGAAGCTGTTTCAGAGTTTCTTGTACCAATTTCTTCTCAGCATCAATGTTTAGTCCAGACACTTCATTTAGTGATTCACCCATTTTATAGGGATCCTCTGCTATTAGTCCTCCTTTCTCCCCACATACGTATGCTTCAATATAATTCAATGAAAATATCTATGAATATTATATTCACGCAAAGCAAATATATATATATATATATATATATATATATGCGTGCTGGTAAGCTCAGAGTCCATTCTCATATGTCATTGAATAAAACGAAAAACAATAGAAACTTGATGTGATGGGAAGGGGACATCCCATGGATTCCTATTACAATGAAAACTAAAATAACGAGAAAAAAAAGTGGGTGTGTATGTGTCAAACAAGTTATTATTAGTGCTATAGACAAAATATACACAGAGACACACAGACACACACCAACCTGTGGAGACGTGGGCCAGCACCTTCAGTTTATTACATTCTTTGGCGAAGCTCAAAACATTCTTAGCTCCAAAGGTATTTAAGCCCAATGCAACATCGTATCTGCATTTGCGAATAAACAAAATGGACTAAAGCTTAAGCTTCTGCATTTATCAACTGGGATTAATCTGAGTAGTAAGTGGATCGATATTATTTAAGTGAGGTCTCGAATTTGAGCCTTGGCGTATACAAAAAAAATTCGCTAGGAGACTCACCCACTATAGCCAGATGTGTGACGCAGGTCGGATCTAGATATAGTCAAGGCAAAATTCTAATGAACCGAGTGGGTAATAAAAAAAAAATAGACTAAAGCTAGAATGTCTTGTCATAGACAAGTTAATTTGGTTCTGTCCTATGATATTGCTTCGTGTAAGCAAATATGGTTTACCCAACCAGAACAAAACAAAAATATGTACTTGCTGTATTACTTAACATAATATCTAATTAATTGACTAATTTAAATAAATTAAAGAAGTTAAATAAATATTCTAATTATATCATATGTTAAGTATTATTAGTCTATATATTACTCCCTCCAATCCTAATTATAAGAGCTATTTGATTTTTTTAAATAAATTTAGGAAGCTAAATAAATAAATTAATTATAATCAAATTAAATTTCTCAAGATGAATTCATATTGTATACTCTTCAATCTACCCAAATTAGTCAATTAACTTTTATATTAATTACAATTAAATAATTTATTATCTTTTTAATGTATCTAAAAAAGTTAATTAAATCTTATAATTAGGATATCGGGTAGTAATTTATAAGTAAGATAAATTAGTTTTAAGAAAACAATGGATATAAATGTTTTAAAACGATTTATTTAGTTTCTTTAATCAATCTAAATTAGTCAATTATCTCTTATATTAAAATTACCTTTCATCAAATTTAGTTGCTGCAGCTAAGTTAACTATAGCATCTGTTTGACTGCAAATCTCTTCCTTTAGAACGGAGTCCTTGATATTCAAGTCATCAAGAGAGATGTCCCCAGTAACCAGAGTCACCTTCTTTGAGATAAAGGAATTGAACTCTTCACCATGATTCTCCTTCAACAATTTGAACAACTCCTTTCCTATGATCTGCATATGCAAAACGCATCACACACATATTAGCTAGCTAAAGCCACAAACTCATATATATATATATATATATATATATATATATATATATTATGAACTTAGGAAGAGCATACAAAAAAGAAAAAGAAAGACGGCATCATCACCTCATCATTCAAGCGTCGTATGGCAGATATGTTATCAGATGCTCTCAAAAGAAGGTATAATTTCTTGACTTTAGGCTGAACCCTCAGTATCTTCTCCACAAAAACTGCAAAACCATACAAGTTATAAGGATATATATATATACGTGTGTGTGTATAGTTCAGAGCACAGTGCATGCAGCCAGCAGTAAAATTAAAGCAAAGCATGAGAGAGATGATTAAGATATATATATACTTTTGGCAAGAAAGCCGGTGGCACCAGTCACTAAAATGGTCTTGTCCTGAACGAAATGAAGCATGCTTTCTAACTCCATTGAAGATTATCCTCTGAACTGATAAATGCAGTGGGGGGAGAGAGAGAGAGAGATTTGTTTGAATTCGAATTCAAAGTAGCTTGTGACGGACACAAGAATGGGCATATGACATATTTATATGGGATTGCCACAGAGAGAGAAGAGGTTAAAAAACAAGGCCCGTGTATTAATTATGAATAACATGCAGTGTACGCAATCTGTCAAAAAGCAGAGCAAACAAATTCGGTGCCAACTATCATAATAGTCGGAAGGTGTGAATGCAAAACAACCCTACTGAACATTTCGCTTACCAATGAATGCAGTTCCGGTTCGGTGCTTCCGTAGTAACCACTCCTTATTTATCAATATTACTAAATTAAAATAGTAATATAATATAAAAAAGATCATGGAGTGATATTATTCACACATTATAAATCACTCGTCTCAAGTGACATAATATTACATTAAATAATGTTGTCATTTATGTACGCTGGCCTACGTGCGATATGGAAGAGCTTTCTCCTACTCATCAACTGCTTTTGGGTCGTCGTCTATGGAAAGGGTGTTGAGCCTAACCTAGCTACTCATACTGCCATACACACACACACATATATATATCTACCTCCAAATACCCATTCTCAGTGAGTTTAACTGGCGAATGGGTGAGACATGCGATTATTTAGAACGTGTTCGATCTCTGGGGAGTACCATTTTATTGTGGTTTCAATCGCGGCGCTTGGGGAGGCATCTTAACTCCTAAATGTTTAGGTTTACGCCTAAGGGTAATAGATAGCTCACCCTACTTGACATTGATATCGTCTAAGAGAAAGAGAGACTTCACCCTGCCCTTAAATCGTAGGTAAACCCAACCCTTTTCTAAAAATTTTTATACTAAAAAAAAATATATACCTCCAAATATAGTGCACTCTCAAGATAGCCCCTTCATAGCTGCCTCCTATTTGTGGTATTGTCAACTTAATGCTCATGTTTTGTTATTATTGACTCCATTAAAGCTTGTTCCATCCTCAAGCGGTGGCATATATTATAGGAATTGTTTGAATTAACGTTGGTATAAGTAATTTTTATCTTAATTGACTTTTGTAAATTAAAGTTAGAATAAAAGTCAACCAATGACTTATGTTTGGATATAATTTTATAAAAAAATCAATTTAATCTAAACTTATTTAGATTATATATTAAAAAATTAATTTTAAAATATTCAAAATTTGAAGGAAAAAGAAAAACTACAAGCCAGAAATTAAAAAAAAATTACTTCAATTCTAAAGTGGCTTTTGAGTAAAAAAAGGTTAATTACCTTCAAAATCATACCAAACATTTTTTTTGTCCCAACTGGATCATGAGATTCCTAATGCTATCTCAAACAAACCCATATGATGATGATGTAATAAATTATGATTTATAATAACAACTAATATTATTAAGATCAATATGGGCATGTTTAGTTTCGATAAAAACTATAGTTTTAAAAGTTCTTTTTAGACAAAACTTTAATTTGAGAAAATTTTAAAACAAACAACTATATTTACCAAAAGGGTTTCTGGACCAAAATAAAGTTTCATATAAATTGGTTAGAATAACTTTTGAAACAATAAAAGAGTTTATGGACTACTTATTTTGAGGGGGAATCGTTGGCTTTAGAAAAAGTCAATTTGGGTCCAAACACCTTCATAATTAACTGAGCCATCTAGCTATTCTATTCTTATATGTAGTTTATTCAACGAAATGAAGACATAATTTACACAGCCAGTAAATCCCGAATTTTGCTATTTCATTTCTGCGGCATAGATGCATACCCATTGATGTATGCATTCTTGAATTTACAAGATCTTACAAAAGCCAACAGAATTAAAAACAGAGAGAAGGAATGATCACGAAATCACGAAGGGGCAAGATCGGATCAATTAGGGCCCCAACAGCTCAAGTACATGACGGTTCTGAGAGACTCTTCGGCCTGCTTGAGCTTGTCGGAATTGGAAGCCTTCAAGGCGGAAGAATCGAAGGCATTCGAGAAGCGCCTGGCCTGCTTGGAGGAAGAAGACGAAGCGGAATCACGGAGAGATTTGATGGTGGAGTCGCCGCACTTGGAGCCCTGATCTTTCATCACCTGCAACACGCGCATCATGGTTTGGTACCCTAACCTCCACATGTACTTCAAGCTCATGCCCAGCGATTAATCAATCACACAGAATATGAAGAAGCAACGAATTAATGGCGTCTAAAGGAAACTTGAGAAGGCGAAGTCCAAGAGCAAGAGGTTTTATATAGAAAGGTTGGGGGGAAACAACCGGCGGCGACTTGGGCCCTTCGGACCACTTTATTCATAAAACCGGGAGCTCCAGGGTTATTCCAGTTGGTGCCTCCACACGTGGCAATGCTTACACCTGAATCAGCCAATTTTTTCATTATTATCTATGAATAATTTTATTTTATTAATCATCACAAGATGTTGTGTGCCTATGAATCTGAGATGAAATGAAACATATGTCTGTGTGAACAATATAATATAGTCAACTGAAATATAGGAAATGAAACATACAGGAAACTGAAATATAGTCAACTGAACAATGTGAATGTAGATTGGGAACTGAAGAAATATAGGAAAGTAAGGCTAAATGGCCAGTTAATGCAACGAGACCCTGTGTTGATAGTGAGGTTGAGATATGTGTTCGTTGTGTCCTTTTGTTTTGTAGGCTCCATTTTGAATATGACGACGTACGTACACTACAATAACAACATGCATCCATTTTATTCCACTAGATGCTCCATTAATTGATTTTTCTTGATTATTATGTGAGATATTTATTATATTATATAACCTATTTAGATATTAATTAGGATAATTAATAAATATTTTTTAGTGTGGCCCCTAATTATTGGGCCCAGTCTAAAGTAGGTTAGTGACTCAGTTTATTTAAGGTTAATTTTCTGATGGTGAAAATTAACAATTAACAAATCATTTTATTGTATGATTTTTTTCTGAATCCAGAACGAGACCTACTTTTCTCAGCTCACTCTCGAAGGTTCTCCACTGATGATGGCAGTTTACAAGTTGTCATCACTGTGCCTAATCACCAGTTAGAAGAACCTGTTGTTCATCTGACAGTGTTCTCTGATTCACAGGTATTTATGTATTGTTTCCAGTTTTCTTAGATCTAGATCAGTAAAACTAATGGCAAGAGGTAACTTTAAGTTTCCACTGCATTTTATATTTGAGTATGTTATAATCTAGAATGATTATTTGGTGTATGAGATATTTATTTTCTAACATGTGGCATCAGAGTCTAGCTTAAGATATTTTTTTCTTACTTATTGATCTTTAATTTTTACGAGTGATAATTTGGGAAAGAATAAGGGATGTATGGAACTCTAAAAATTATAATTTTTTATTCTTTTATCCTTTGACCATTTGTTCTTCTGTATATGCCGAGAGATAAATCTGGTAAGATTTCCCATAGAAGCTGATTGTGAGCTATAGCGACTGGGATGGAAGTGGTAGAGGAATAAGGTCATTTATGGAGTCACAGAATCCTCAACTCAAGGTGGTTACAGAACTTATTCATGGTCAACATTCCTATCTGAACGGCTTCTACAAGAACCATAACCAGAGGGTGAAATGTTAAAAGAATATGGATCCAGAAGACATACTTCTCCACGCGACAAGGCTAAGGAATGCTGAAGCCTTTTCTTTTTTTTGTAAGAAGTTGAAGCTTCTTCTTCATGACCAAGCTGATCAAGCACTTGCACGATTGAATGGTTTTGATTCTGTCGACCCCTGTCCAGACCGTCGCGGCTACTGGGGTGGTCCTCCAGCTCTCGGGCCGCTGAGTCGGGTTAACCTAACCCGAATCAGCGAAGAAGAAAGCCATTTTTTTTATTTTCATTATGAGCCTTAGTGTTATGGGCTTGGAATACTTAAAAAAAAAACATTTGGGCTTTCTTTAGTTTTGGGCTATCTGTTATTCATTTAAAAAACATTAGGACAGATTGGGCAGTCACTGTATTTTGGGCCATCAGATTTTTGCTACTGAAGCTACATGGGTTTTTGGGCCGACTAAAAAAAGTGATTTTGGTACTTCTAGAAATGCTTTGGCCCTGGACATTTGTGATTTTTTTTTATGTTATTTCTGGAAAATATGTTTTTCACCTTGGATTTTTTTTTGTTTTATTTCTGAAAAATATTTTGGGCACTATTTTAAACCTTTTGATTAAGAGCCATTTGGTTTTATTTTCAGAAAATTATTTTTGGTCATTTAATTTGATTTTCTAAAATATTTTAATTACTATTACATGCTGTAAATATTTAAATTAATTTCTCTATTATTTTAATATTTAGAAAAGGTGTTTACAAATTTTAATTTTTATATTATTTAATTGCCTACTTTATATTTTAATTTCTTCTTTGGCAATTAAATTAACTGTTTGATTTTGTAAAATTTTTTTGAGTTGAAATTAATTTATTAAACATATTTTTAGGTGTATGAAATAGTGGGAGAATTTAAATTAAATTATTTAGTCATATTTGTTGATTAAATTAGTCATATTTGTTGATTAAATTAATTTATTAAATACTCCATTAAATTGTGCATATTTGGAGTTATATGCACGTCAATGATATTTGTGGTTCACATGCAATTTTATGAGGAGTAGCCACAGCATCTTTATTTATTAAATTTTCTTACATGCATTAACTAATTACATATAGATTTAAAATATCACTTATAATTAAATATATAGTTTTGATTTATCTTTACTCACAGGTAGATATTTCATAGTTGTACATTTAATTAGGGGGAGAATTAATTGCTCCATTACGTTGTGCATATTTGGATTTTTAATGCACATGAATGATATTTGTGATTAGCGTGCAATTCTTTGAGGAGTAGCCACAACATCCTTATTTATTGAATCTGTTGCATGCATTCATTAATCACATATGGATTTAAAATATCAATTATAATTAAATATGTAGTTATGATTTATCTTTGCCTACAGGTAGATATCTCATAATTGTACATTTAATTAGGGTGGGATAGAATGACCTTGTTATTTTCTAAGAAACCCACAGGTATTAGAAAATTACGAATGCGTTCTAGTTCCATCACTTGAGATAAATACATGCTATACTAATATCTTTATCCACAGGTAGATATTGGTGATACGTATTTATATTGCTTGCGTGCTACATTTGAGATAAGCATGCATATATGGCACAGTGACTTGTGATTGCTTCAATTTTTACTCGTGAACTTATTTGTACGTTTGTCTGTTTTCATTTTTCCAGATCCTATTGCTACCTCCAGGATTATAGCTGATGTAAGCAACAAAATAATCTTAGATGGCAGCATTAACTATACTGACTGGAGAGATGATATTTTGCTACAGCTTGATTTCTTAGATTTGGATTATGCCTTGAGGTATGAAAAACCTCTGAGACTTGATGATGCCTCCAATGATAGAGAGGCAAAGGAAAGGTATAATATGTGAGAGCGGAGTAACAGCTTATCTCTTCTACTTATGCAACAAATGATCACCAGAAGCATTAGGGGAGCAGTCCCTAAGTACGGTACAGTCAAAGGGTATCTGGAAGCCTTAGATAAGCAATTCAAGCTGACAGACAAGCAGATGGGTGGTGCCATCATGTCTGAATTATGTGCTAAGAGGCTTACAGGTATTGGCGGTGTGAGGCAATAAGTAATAAAGATGAGATGTATGCTTTCATCGTGTGTTACTTTTGAATATAACTTTTCTAGTGTTAATGATGACACTTGGTGGATTGACACTGGTTCGATGATCCACATTTCGAATGCCATACAAGGCTTTCTGTCAAGCAGGCCTCCACATCCGAATGAGGAAACTGTCCTTTCAGGCAGTGGGAGAGGAGATCATGTGAAAATCGTTAGAACTTTTCGCATAACCTTTTCAAATAATCATATTTTAGAACTATATGATGTGTTTTATGTTTCCTCTTACAAAAAGAATTTGATTTCTATGTCAAAACTTATTTCATTTGATTATCATTTAGTTCTTTCTAAGAAACTTATGACTTTGAAAAAGGATTCTGTTTTGATTGAGAATTTAGTTATGATTGATGGCTTATTTAAAAATTTTTCTGATTTGCCTCAATCTTTTACTGTTTCGCGTGGTACTAAGAGAAGTGTCATCAATGAGAATTCTTATAGCCTGTGGCATAGGAGATTGTGACATATCTCAGTTGACAGAATCAAAAGGTTGAACAAAGAAGGAATTCTTTTATCTTTGAACCATTCAGAATTTGATTCTTGTGTGGACTACATAAGGGGAAAGCAGACCAATAAGTCACATAAAGGGGCTAAGAAAAGTTCTGAATTGCTAAAAATTATACACAGATATTTGTTGCCCTGATTTGACTGCGCATGATCAAAAATACTTTATCACCTTTATTGACGATTACTCACAATACATTTATGTCTACATACTTTATAATAAAAGTGAGGCACTAGATGCTTTCAAGGAATATAAAGCGGAAGTATAAAAACAGATTGGGAAACCAATCAAGATTGGGAGATCAGACCGTGGTGGTGAGTATTATGGCAGATACACTAGTGAAGGACAAGCGCCAGGTCCATTTGCTGATTTTCTTCGAGAGCAATGTATAGTAGCCCAATATATTATGCTTAGATCACCTGACATAAATGGTGTTGCTGAAAGAAGAAATAAGACATTGCTGGATATGGTTAGGAGCATGATGAGTAGCTCTAAACTACCATCTTCTCTGTGGAAGGAAGCACTCAAGATAGCCACATACATATTAAACAGGGTTCTAACAAAGACAGTATCTAAGACACCTTTTAAAATCTGGAAAGGATGGAAACCCAGTTTAAATCATTTCAAGGTATAAGGTTGTACTACTCAAGTAAGAGTGTATAATCCACAGAAGAAGAAGCTGGACCCCAAGACCATCAGAGCTTACTTTGTAGGCTATGCATAGAGGTTTAAGGGTTATAAGTTTTATTGTCCTCCACCTTCTAAAAGGTTTGTAGAGTCTAGGAATGCCAAGTTTCTTAAGAATGATGTGATTAGTGGGAGTGATTGTCTACTAGATGATCACATAGAGCGAACCACTGACGTCATTCATGAGATTGACATTCCTACCGTTAGGATTGATATTGAAAGTGAAGTAGATCCTGTAGCTCAAGTTGACGATGCTAAACAAGATGGACATATATCGGATGGTCAACCTATCAACCAAGTGAAACCACCACAAGATGTGATAGAGGATATCCTTATTCAGCAACCTGGATCAACCCAAGAGGTTGAATTGAGGAGGTGAACTAGAGAAAGAAGACTGGCATTACCTGATGACTACCTAGTGTATTATACTAAAGTTGACTATGATGTAAATATTGAGAATGATCCTTTATCGTTCACTCAGGCTATGAAGAGTGCGAACTCTAAGTTGTAGCATGATGCTATAATTGGTGAAATGAATTACATGGCAAATAATCATGTTTAGGAACTTATAAAGTTTCCTAGTGGGTCTAAGGCCATTGGCTATAAATGGGTTTACAAAACCAAGAGAGACTCACAAGGTAACATCAATAGATAAAAGGTTAGGTTGGTTGCTAAGGGCTTCACTCAAGTGGAAGGAATCGATTATAGTGAAACTTTTTCACCTGTATCTAAGAAAGATTTGTTCCTTATCATCATAGCATTGGTTGCACATTTTGATCTGGAGTTTCACCAAATGGATGTAAAGACTGATTTTCTCAATAGTAAACTGGAGGAAGAAGTCTATATGAAACAGTCTGAGGGGTTTGTTGTGAAAAAAAGAATATTTAGTATGCAAGTTAAAGAAATCAATATATGGTCTGAAATAGGTTTCACGGCAGTGGTACTTAAAGTTCTATAAAGTGATCACATCATTTGGTTTTGTTAAGAACATCATGGATGACTGTATATACCACAAGGCTAGTGGGAGCAGGATCGTATTCTTGATTTTGTATGTGGATAAAATTCTACTTGCTACCAATGATCTAGGTTTATTGCGGAGGTGAAGTAGTTTTTGTTCAAGAGTTTTGACAGAAAAGATATGGGTGAGGCATCTTGTATCATTGGCATAAAGATCTATAGAGATAGAACCTAATGTCTTGTAGGCTTATCTCAAGAAGCTTACATTGTCAAAATCTTTGAACGATTCGGAATGCAAAACTGTTTATCTAATGTTGTTCCTATTAAAAAGGGAGATAAATTAAGTATAAAACAAAGTCCTAAAATCAAGCTTGAAAGGAAACAGATAGAAAGAGTTACATATGCCTTAGCGGTGGGAAGCCTGATGTATGCACATGTTTGTACAAGACCTGACATCACTTTTGCTGTGGGTATGTTGGGAAGATACCAAAGTAATCCTGAGGAAGCACATTGGATAGCTGCAAAGAAGGTGTTTAGGTACCTACAAGGCACTAAACACTACATGTTCACATATAGGAGAACAAACAATCTGAACGTAATTGGATACTCAGATTCAGATCTTGGGGGATGTGTAGACACGAACAAGTCTACATCTGGTTACATCTTCCTATTGGCAGAAGGAGCTATATCGTGGAGAAACGTTAAGCAAACTCAAACAGCTCCTTCTACCGGTGATGCTGAGTACATTGCGTGTTTTGAAGCAAATTCACAAGTTATTTGGATAAGGAGTTTTATTACTGGGCTTAAGATTGTGGATTCAATCTCTAAGCCAATCAGAATATACTGTGATAATGTAGCTGCGGTGGCCATAGCGAACAACAAGAGGAATAAGAGTCGAAGCAAGTTTGTCGAACTTAAATTCCTTTGCTTGAGAGAAAGAGTTTTGGATGGCCAGGTTTTCGTTGAACGTATCAGTACATTGGATATGTTGGCTGATCCTTTGACGAAAGGATTGAAGCCGAGTGTCTTTGTGACACATGTACCTCACATGGGATTTCGTCCAACTTTTGATTAGTGAAGGTATGAGCAATGAAATTATATTTTGTGATTTATCATTTTAAATTTATGATTGTATACATTTGTGCTGTTGAAATTGATAAACATCGAGACAGGAACTAAATGAACATTGAGTTTATGTATATTGTGATACCCATTAAGTGATGGTGCTACCTGTAATATATGGAAGGTAATACTCGATCATAGGGGACTTATCATCATGATTCTTGTAGCATGACATCAGTGTACCTAGATAGGGTAATGATATTGAGTATACGGGTCAAGTGGGAGAATGTGAGATATTTATTATATTATATAACCTATTTAGATATTAATTAGGATAATTAGTAAATATTTTTTAGTGTGGCCCGTAGTTATTGGGTTCAGTCCAAGGTGAGTTAGTGACTCAGTTTATTTAAAATTAATTTCCTGATAGTGAAAATTAACAATTAACAAATCAATTTATCGTACGATTTTTTCCTGAGTCCAGAGCTCTCGAAGGTTCCTTACTAGTGACGGCAGTTCACAAGTTGCCATCACTGTGCCTAATCACCAGTTAGAAGAACCTGTTGTTCATCTGACAGTGTTCTCTGATTCACAGGTATTTATGTATTGTTTCCAGTTTTCTCAGATCTAGATCAGTAAAGCTAATGGCAAGAGGTAACTTTAAGTTTCTGCTGCATTTTATATTTGAGTATATGTTATAATCTGGAATGATTATTTGGTATATGAGATGTTTATTTTCTAACATATTAGATAATTAATTTTATAATTTCATAATGTCCTCTCTTTTTTTAATAATATAAAAGTTTAGGTGAATTAGACTCAAGAGACTTTATGGATTAATAATGTCTTTGATTATGGAGCTTCTATACACTTATTTTGGTCTTTTTACAAGTAAATTTGGGCTTTAAAAATTTAATTATTTTTTAATTAAAATTAGGCTGTATTTTTTAACCGAAAGACTAATTTTTCTAAAGCCTCTGAATTAGTTCAAACCTTCCGACAAATTTCCTTATGTTTCGCCACTGAGATCTTAGGTTGAACAATTGTCCTTGCATGCTATTTCGTCACGGGCCAAGCTTTTATATGGTTATACTTAAGTATTTCTCTTTTCAGCCCAAATACTGAATGCTTAGGTCATTGAGCCCATCTCTCTCTCTCTCTCTAATTCAAATACTTATTTGCACCAACAGGAGTTACTCCGTATGATAAACGGCTCGGTATCACTTAAATAAAATCTCGAGTTTGAGCCTTGGAGTATGTAAAAAATCCTCGTTGGAAGATTCACCCACCATAGCCAGATACGCGACGCGGGTCGGATCCGAATTTATTCGGGACAAAGTTTCGATGAACTGGGTGAAAAAAAAATACTTATTTGTCAGGATTGGCACTTTCTGTTTTAGATATACGCATCTTTTTATTGAAAATAATTATATTCGATTTATTATCTATTACTAAATATAAGAATCTCTTTAAATAAATATTTAAATTTAAATTTATTATATTATAAGTTACTGATGCTATTTGCTAGACCTAGACCCAATCCCCTGGTGGTACAAATCAAAGGGTGGATTTTATTGTTATAAAGATATTAAACAGTGGGAGACTGAAAGTAGGTATTGGGCTTTCCTGTGATGTGGGCACCGAAAATGGCTGGTGCACGTGGCCTCTTCCTTCAGCATATTTATCCGACTTTTTCATATGGCCACAACGGTCACTCCCGGTTATAATTAGGGGTAAAACTAAGTTAGGCTTTTAACCTGGGTTTATAGCTTGACCTAGTTAAAATTAGATATATAAAGCTTGACCTATTTATTAAAAAATTTGATAAGGCCTATAAATCTATAAACCTGATTTGTTTAATTACATAAAGATTATAAATAGGTTTAAAGTCTATTTAGAGACTTCTATTTATAAATATCTAAATTTAAATATTAAAAACTTATATAAATATAAATTTTAATATGCTTAAAGCCTATTTACGACTTTAAAATTTTGAAATACAATACTTTTTTTAAAGGCTAATATTATAAGTAGGTTTTAAAAAAACTTTTAAACTTAGTAAACCTTTCAAAGGCTCAAACTTAAACCTAAAAAATAGCATATATATAAGTTCAGATTTAAACTCAAATTTTATATTCATGTTAGAAGCTCAAATTTATTTAGTCAAAACTTAGTCTAACCAGTTTCATCCCTATTTATAATGTCACTTAATAGTGTTTTTTTTTTTCCTGCTACTGATTCAATAGTTTAGTTGTTGATGGAGCATGACAACATTATGGAATTCATCTAGCCAACCTTAGCTGCTGCTGATGATCCAATAGCGCTTATCGTTGGGATCCTAAATTATGCACTTGATTGATTGTTTGCTTGGTCAATGGTCAGAGCATGGGTCTGTTCAGTTGAGTCAATGTTATGCATTCACGTCACTAGCTTTCAGTGATTTCGCAAATGTCAATTATCATTAGTAAATATCTTGACCTCATTAAAAACTCTTATAACATTACTCTTACGATTTCGTCAGTGTTAATATTGGTCCGCTATTTTTTTTTTAATTTTTTCTTAAAGAAGCAGAAGAATAGATATCATAGCCATATATATATATATATATATATCAGGATAAATTCATTGTTTTAATTTGCTTTTATCTGTGTATTCCAAGTTTAATTTAAAAAAAAAATCGTAGTCCTAGAAACCCTGTAGAAACTTAACCAAAAAAAAAAAAGAAAAAGAAAAGAAGCAAGAACCTCTGCCATATAGGAGTGTAAAAAATAACGAAATATTTCATATTATAATGAAATTTCATAAACACCGGGCACTTAATGGGCAGCTATAGTATTATTTCTGATACTACGTACTGCCTTGGACTGAATAATTAATTAATTAATAACACACCAACAAGTTTATAATCTCTCTCTCACACACACAGATTTAAGTCTCTCTTTGTGTGCTTAAGAGACTTAGATAGAAGAAGCAAATGTAATAGGACAAGTTACTCAAGAGTTGAAAGTATGATGATTCACTTGAGAACGTACTTAATGAGGCCAGGGAAATGTATGTTCATGAAATAAACTTCCCAATCAATCATCTTTGAGTCAAAATAGAACATTTCCATCTCTACCCCACTCTGCGTCGCCGCCACTCTTAACTTCTCCGTGTTCATATTATCAAATCTGCGGGCCAATTGATAAGCGATTATAATTAGTCAAAGTTATACTTGTTGTTGACATTATAATGTAATTGACAGAAGCTTCTAATTAATTAACTTACACGCCATTGAAGAACAAGTAAGGCCTGTAAAGATCAACCAACCGCATCACCATCTGAATCTGCCTGTTTAGGTCAAGATACTTCCCTCGAAAATACTGACAAAATGCCTTATTCGCCAACTCTAGCCCCTACAATCAATCGAGTTTTCCTAAGATTCAACAACTTCATATGACTTGGCAGTACAATATAATAGATACCTTCAAGAGAAGCATATAACGAATGAACATGTACGTGCGGAAGCTGTCCATGCTGTTTAATACAGTAACATTGCCAACTTTCACAATCTTGCCGTCTTTGTTCCTAAGTGGCTTTGATGTGAAGTATCTTAATGCATAGTCTCTGAGATTGGAGTATCTCACTGGATTTCTCATGGACGAACCTACGTGATATATTATTTCATTTGACTCATTCGCATGGGCCACCATCGCCACCAACATAGCATTCACCACCATGTCCGCTGGTATCTGCAGATTCATTAATCTGTGATCAATATCAATCAAACTATAAAATATAAAAAAGAAACGGTCATTGTTCAGAGTCTCACCGCGTCGAAAACTGCGTCGATTTCCGCCGGAAAACAAGTTAGTTTTCCTTTGCCATATGAAACAATCAAACTGTCTATGGTTCTGTAATGAATTCAAGTCCCCAAAGTAAGAACAATTTGGTAGATTCTCAAATCCTGTTAATGCGGTGATGATATATGTGTATATATACCTTACACCTTCAACCCAACCAGGAAAAGGTTCCTTGTAAGTGCTTGTAACGATGGTGGGACGTATAATGACAACAGGTAGGTTTCCCTTCAATTCTCCCACAAGCATTTCTCCCATTGCTTTTGTGAAGACGTACGTGTTTGGCCATCCATATATATTTGCCCTGATAATTTATTATCAGTCACAACCAAACCTATTAATTAATTAAGTCACAAAACCTATTTATATATATATATATATATATACTCCTACTATATTTAATATAGGAACTAATTGAAGAATTAATTTTGGTCTTAAATATAAGATATATTTTTTATATTTATCAATTTTTTTAAGTTACCCATATTGAAGCATATTGACACCTCCTCAATAATAATCAAATAAGAGAATGAGGGAGGGAGTTAAAGAAGATGATTATAGTGTTTTAAAAAAAATATATCACATTAACTAATTTAATTAATTTATTTGTAATTATTGTTACGATATGTACCTTTTAAGACCCAATTCCTTCATGGCGACTTTAATTTCATATTCTGTGCTTCCCTCATCTTGAAGCTGTTTCAGAGTTTCTTGTACCAATTTCTTCTCAGCCTCAATGTTTAGTCCAGACACTCCATTTAGTGATTCACCCATTTTATAGGGATCCTCTGCTATTAGTCCTCCTTTCTCCCCACATACGTATGCTTCAATATAATTCAATGAAAATATCTATGAATATTATATTATATTCACGCAAAGCAAACATTATTTATTATATATATATATATATATATATATATATATATGCGTGCTGGTGTGCTTAGAGTCCATTCTCATATGTCATTGAATAAAATGAAAAACAACAGAAACTTGATGTGATGGGAAGGGGACATCCCATGGATTCCTATTACAATGAAAACTAAAATAATGAGAAAAAAAAGTGGGTGTGTATGTGTCAAACAAGTTATTATTAGTGCTATATACTAGGGGTGTCCAACCTTATCCCGTCCCGGGTGTCTCGACCCGGTCCCGGGGATTTCGGGACGGGTTCGTCCCGTCCCGAAATGGACCGGGACGGGACAAGGTTGGTATTCGGGACGGGACGGGTTTCGGCCCGTCCCTCGGGAATCCCGTCCCGTCCCGAATTTTTTTTTAAAAAAAATTTACATTATCCTATCTTTCCCACTCTTATATAGATATTTTTATTCTTATACAGATATTTTTATATTGATATTTCTATTCTTTCTTACTATTACTTTTTTCCCCTTATATGGGTAAGTTATTATATTATATCAAGGAGAAATGTTGGTATTTAGAGTAAGTTGCTGGGGCATTTTATATGGAATAATTTATTGAGATAATTTTATTATAATATATTTTTTTTTAAAAAATAAATTCGGGAATTCCCGTCCCGATCTCGACAAATTCGGGACGGGACGGAACACGGGACGCATTTTGTGTCCCGTGTACTGTATCAGGACAGGACACGGGACAGAGTTATCCCGATCCCGACCCGTGAACACTCCTACTATAGACAATATATACACAGATAGACACACACCAACCTGTGGAGACGTGGGCCAGCACCTTCAGTTTATTACATTCTTTGGCGAAGCTCAAAACATTCTTAGCTCCAAAGGTATTCAAGTCCAATGCAACATCGTATCTGCATTTACGAATAAACAAAATGGACTTAAATAAAGCTAGAATGTCTTGTCATAGACAAGTTAATTTGGTTCTGTCCTATGATATTGCTTCGTGAAAGCAAATATGGTTTACCCAACCAGAACAACACGAAAATATGTACTCGCTGTGTTACTTAACATAATATCTATTTCATTAATTTAAATAAATTAAAAAAATTAAATAAATATTTTAATTATATCATATATTAAGTATCATTAGTTTATATATTACTCCCTCCAATCCTAATTATAAGAGTTATTTATTTTTTTGGATAGATTTAGCAAGCTAAATGAATCAATTAATTATAATCAAATTAAATCATGAATTCATATTGTATACTTTTCAATCTACCCAAATTAATCAATTAGCTCTCATATTAGTTACAATTAAATAATTTATTTGTCTTCTAGACCTATCTAAAAAAGTCAACTAACTCTTATAGTTAGGATATATGTAATAATTTATAAGTAAGACAAATTAATTTTGAGAAAATAATAAATATAAATATTTTTAAATAATTTATTTAGTTTCTTTAATATCTTTAAAATTAGTCAATTAACTCTTATATTAAAGAACGGTGTTAATAGTTACCTTTCATCAAATTTAGTTGTTGCAGCTAAGTTAACTATAGCATCTGTTTGACTGCAAATCTCTTCCTTTAGAACGGAGTCCTTGATATTCAAGTCATCAAGAGAGATGTCCCCAGGAACCAGAGTCACCTTCTTTGAGATAAAGGAATTGAACTCTGCACCATGATTCTCCTTCAACAATTTGAACAACTCCTTTCCTATGATCTGCATATGCAAAACACATCACAGACATATTAGTTAGCTAAAGCCACAAACTCATATATATATATATTATGAACTTAGGAAGAGCATACAAAAACGAAAAAGAAAGATGGCATCATCACCTCATCATTCAAGCGTCGTGTGGCAGATATGTTATCAGATGCTCTCA
Organism: Leucaena leucocephala; assembly: GCA_037074615.1. NCBI lineage: Eukaryota > Viridiplantae > Streptophyta > Magnoliopsida > Fabales > Fabaceae > Leucaena > Leucaena leucocephala. The sequence continues at coordinate 20,006,529 of CM073523.1, read as the reverse complement.
AAAGAAGGTATAATCTCTTGACATTAGGCTGAACCCTCAGTATCTTCTCCACAAAAACTGCAAAACCATACAAGTTATAAGGATATATATAGGTGTGTGTGCGTATAGTTCAGAGCACAGTGCATGCAGCCAGCAGTAAAATTAAAGCAAAGCATGAGAGAGATGATTAAGATATATATATACTTTTGGCAAGAAAGCCGGTGGCACCAGTCACTAAAATGGTCTTGTCCTGAAGGAAATGAAGTATGCTTTCTAACTCCATTGAAGGTTATCCTCTGAACTGATAAATGCAGTGGGGGGGGGGGGGGGGAGAGAGATTTGTTTGAATTCGAATTCAAAGTAGCTTGTGAGGGACACAAGAATGGGCATATGACATATTTATATGGGATTGCCACAGAGAGAGAAGAGGTCAAAAAACAAGGCCGTGTATTAATTATGAATAACATGCAGTGTACGCAATCTGTCAAAAAGCAGAGCAAACAAATTCGGTCCCAACTATCGTAATAGTCGGGAGGTGTGAATGCAACACAACCCTACTGAACATTTAGCTTACCAATGAATGCAGTTCCGGTTCGGTGCTTCCGTAGTAACCACTCCTTATTTATCAATATTACTAAATTAAAATAGTAATATAATATAAAAAAGATCATGGAGTGATATTATTCACACATTATAAATCACTCATCTCAAGAGATATTCTTACTAGTTGTATGATTTGTAGCGACATAATATTACATTAAATAATGTTGTTATTTATGTACGCTGGCCTACATGAGATATGGAAGAGCTTGTTCCTACTCATCAACTGCTTTTGGGTCATCGTCTATGAAAAGGGTTTTGAACCTAACCTAGCTACTCATACTACCATATACATATATATATACACACACACACACACCTCCAAATATAGTACACTTTCAAGATAGCCCCTTCATAGCTGCCTCCTATATGTGGTATTGTCAACTTGTTATTATTGACTCCATTAAAGCTTGCTCCATCCTCAAGCGGTGGCATATATTATAGGGATTGTTTGAATTAATGTTGGTATAAGTAATTTTTATCTTAATTGACTTTTGTGAATTAAAGTTAGAATAAAAGTCAACTTATGTTTGGATATAATTTTATAAAAAAAATCAATTTAATCTAAACTTATTTAGATTATATATTAAAAAATTAATTTTAAAATATTCAAAATTTGAAGGAAAAATAAAAACTACAAGCCAGAAATTAAAAAAAATTACTTCAATTTTAAAGTGGCTTTTGAGTAAAAAAAAAAAAAGGTTAATTACCTTCAAAATCATACCAAACATTTTTTCCCCATTCAACTAACTTTTTTTTTTGTCCCAACTGGATTATGAGATTCCTAATGCTATCTCAAACAAACCCATATGATGATGATGATGTAATAAATTATGATTTATAATTACAACTAATATTATTAAGATCAATATATGGCAGAACCATAGGTACACAGACACACACAAGTAAGTGTATATATATATAATGTGTGGGAGCCAATAATGCAATGATATGTGGAATTAAAAAACACGCTGATGAGGGCAGCAAGCAGTTTGGTTTTTCTGGGTTGGTTGAGGGTTCACCTGCCTTAGCCCCTAATTTCTAATATCTTTTATTGGGGTCGGTGGTCTGAATCTCCCCTCTGCCCAAAGCTTTTTGGGCGCCCTTCCCTGTATACGTATCTATACTTGAAAACCCCACGATTATGACCCTTTCATCCTTAAATCTCTTCACTGTATTATTGATACGTACAAAAACTTGTTTTGATTTACATGAGGCAAACCAAACGTGATGCAATTAATTGCTTGATGCATTTTTTTTATTTGATCAAATATATAATCCCTTTTTAAGATTAATTTAGAGAATAATTTTTTTTATTTCTTTCAATAAATATTTTTTTTTAAAATTTAAATTTGTTGTGTTCTCCTTTTTAGGGGATAAAACAATTTACTATCTTAATCAATAATTTATTAATTTGATGGTTGATGCATTTAATTGTATTTGCTTTAGGATTTTTAACTAATAATGCAATAGCACTTCCTAGTAAAATATTAATCATACATACATAGATATTAATTTGCCTTTATCAATTCAAAAGCTCACATGCATGCATCCACTAGCTAGTATTGTTCATTTGTTTGTCAAATGAAACAAAAGATCTTGATTAACTGAAATACTTGATTATGTTCAAGACCAGGCCACATTCTTAGGATAGACGAATAGTTAATATGGGAATTTAAAAAGATTTTGTCCCAACTTTTGGTCAAGCATAAAGTTGAAAGTTGTAGGCAGCAAATGAGAGTAAATTCTCTCTATCACTTGATTATGAAGTTGATGTTAATCCTAAATATAAAATATATTTTTTATATTTATTATTTTTTAAAATATCTTTATTAATATTTTTTCAATAATAATTAAGTAAAAAATAAAGAGATAGAGAAAGTTAAAAAAATGATTAAAGTATTTTAATAAAAATATAACATATTAATTATTTTAATTAATTTTTTTAATATAATTAAATATATTTTATATTAAGAACAGGATTATCAGTCATTTTTCTCACGCTTACCAAACCTATAGAATCTTCATTCAAATGTGTGCGTAATTAACCAATCACTTGAGCTACCTACGAACATTCTCATCAGCTGCTTCTTAGGCTTTTCAATATCTTAATTAATATGCAAAGAAAATTAAGTGTGAATGTATATAATAAACACTGTAATAATCTTGACATTTTTACCTGAGTGATTAATCGTCTCTACCAATTAATAACATTCAACGTCCACTTAAACTTTTGTAGAAAGGTGATGTTAATTACGAATTAGGATGATGTGATGATGATTAATTAAATAATAAGAGGGGTGGGCTCAAGTCAATTTCTTGGTCTATTGAAGAAAATCATCAACACGCCGTCTGGTTTTTGTCTCTTCTTCCTGTTTCTGGTAAAGTCTTCAATAGTCCATATCTTGAGAACATTAAAAGAATATATATATATGCTCCGGAATCAAAGGGCCCTCTTTTTTTTATTATTATTTTTTAAAAAACGTTTTCATTAACTTGCAGGCATGAGTATACCCAATCTTAAAGAAAACATATTGCTTATTGCATTTGGTTTCTGGCAGACCACAAGAGACTTGTCTACTTTTGTGGTTATACCTAATATATATATATATATATATATATATATATATATATATATATATATTATGCATTGCCATATATTATTCGTCAGAGGTTCTTCAGGAAACATCAAATATTAACTTGATAAGTAAAACCTCACTTAATTTGAGATTAGTTGGTCAGAGACAATGAATTGTTTTGGTCAAGAAAAACACACACCCCCAACATAATGAACAAGTGAGGTCACGTTTTTTTTTTAGGTTGACCAGTTCTTTCTTTTTTTCAAAACTTAACAACAACAAAAATATTCCCTCCGGCCTTGAGGTAAGATATATTCAACTCATTTGATTAGATTAAAAAAATTAATTAATAAAATATATATTTTTAAAATATTATAATCATTTGTTTAACTCCATTCTTTCGAGGAAGTAGCGATAAAAATAATTTGAGAAAATGATAAAATATAAGAAATATGTTTTATATTTAGAACTAATATTAACTCTCCAATTAAATTTTATATTATAGAATAAAGAAGTATATTTTTGTTTAATTTAAAGAGTCATTAAAAAGTTTTTGGCATGCAATAAGGCGACACCAGAAATGAAATCCGCTTAGCTTCTTACTCTCTCTTCTAAAATTACAATTCAAGCTCATAAAAAGACACAAGAAATGCACGAAAATCATTTGAAACATGATTTTTCTACGTAATCTCTTCCTTTTAAAATATGTTCTTATTTTATTTATCAAGAAAAGAAAGCTCGAACTCAACTTTGAGTTGCATAGCTTGTAAGAAAACCTGGAAGGATGAAAATGGAATTACCCACACACTGTACAATAGCACAATAGGTGTATATTACATACATGTACCCACATGCACAGAGAAAGCAGGTGTGTGAAATCAGTACCTAAACAATATTGGGCTTATGTGAAATGGACTTGGTCTTTTCTAAGCATTGGACTTAGTGCTTTATCAAATTGGATCTCAATTCTGGATTGGGAATTTTGATTTAAATAGGTCATTATAAACTAATTGGGGGGAGGGGGGTTAAATTAGTCTCGAAGGCGAACTAAAATTTAAATTCCCTTTAAAAGAGGTGTTTATATTTTATGCTAGTACTTCGAATAGAATCATATCTAATATAAAGATACGTGTACCTAGCAAGAAGAAAAGGTCATTGTCGAATCAGATTCAAAGACTCTTGTTCTTATGCTGCAGAACAAGCAAAACTAGGTACTCCAATGGCAGCTAGACGTTGATATAAATAGTATGATGGAGTTTGATTGGGAGTTGGAATTAATTTAAATTCCAAGAGATCAAAACAGTCTTGCATATGCTTTGACTAAGGATGATTTATCCTATTCATCACTATTACTTGTGTATCCGTCTCATTTACGGACTTTTCTTCACAAAGATTGTATGGGAGTGAATTAGCAATGGAGGGGCTGAAATAGGCCAGTGAATTAGCCCATTCCACTCTCCTTTATATGTGGACAGAAAGAAGCCACAAGGCATGCCACTAATTGCATTTATTGAAACAGAGTCAAACATTGAAGAAAGTTGCATTGCTTACACATATATGATTCGTCTTGCTCATATCTAATTGAAAATAATACAAAATACGAAAGCTATATATATATATATATATATGGATAAAAGCAAAATCCTCTTCAATTAATTATGATATGGTCGGTTGAAGATGTACTTGACAATGCCAGGAATATGAGTGTTGAAGAAATAATCCTGCCAGTTTATCATCTTGGGATCCAAGTAAAACAAATCTGTCTCTACCCCTCCTTCTCTCGCCGCCACCCTCAACTTCTCTGTGTTTATGTCATCAAATCTGCATTTTGAAGAATCATTACTCTTTCATTCTTTTCTTAGAGAGTGTTTGGATTAGCTTTTCGGAAGCCATTTTAAGTAAGTATACGAGAGGAGTTTAGCGTTAAAAAGTCCTTCTGAATAATTTACTTAGTACTTACACGCCCTTGAAGAACAAGTAAGGCCTATAAAGCTCCACCAATTTCATCACTATCTGGATCTTCCTGTTCAGCTCCAGATACGTTCCCTGAAAACTCTGACAAAATGCTGCATTCGCCAGCTCAAGCCCCTATTATTCATTCAATAGCACATGGATTCATTAAGGAGTGATTTAATTGGTTTGATTATTTATTAGGAGTAATTAGCTGAATAAATAAAAGAGGAACCTTCAAGAGGAGGAGGTAGCGGATGAAGAAGTATCTGTGGAAGCTGGCCATGGAGTTCAACACAGTAACTCTGCCAACCTTAATGAGCCTTCCATTCTTATCTTCCTGAGGTTTTGCTGTGAAGTATTTGAAGCCATAATCATGAAGATCTCCATATGTCATTGGATTCCTCACCGAAGATCCTACATGATATATCACACCACCATCACTATTATTATTAGGCTCTTTGGAGTGGGCCACCATCGCCACCAGAATTGCATTCACCACCATATCACCTGGTATCTGCATAATTAAGTAGCTCCCTTAATATAAACAAGATATTAAAGAGCTCAGTTAATATATAATTAAGCAACTCACCACATCAACAACTGAACTAAGATCTCCCACAAAGCATGTTAGTTTTCCTTTCCCATATGCAACACCTAAACTGTCAATAGTTCTGTAACATAACAGTATATGTGAAACATATATAGAGTCAATAATACTTCGGGGCAGTTTAGTATACAAAGCTCTCACCGGGGACAGATGTACACTGTTTTATCCCCGGGAGAGACTGTTTGTTTCTAGAGTCAATTAAATTAAGAATATCATGTTCAATGTGAAGATTTTATACCTTACACCCTCGACCCAACCAGGGAAAGGTTCCTTCCAAGTGCTGGTAATGATGGCAGGACGAATGGTAACAACGGTCATGTTCCCTCTTAAATGTTCCACTAACATCTCTCCCATTGCTTTTGTAAATACATATGTGTTGGGCCATCCATACATCTTCGCTCTGTTTGGTCATTCATACACAACCAGGGAAAAAAGATAACAAGAATCATTGCAGTTTTGCTTTTGCTTCTCTTCTTTGTAGTATGTGAGAAAGTGTATTCAAATGAAAATTGAGTACACTAGAAAAATATAATGGTCTAATTAAGTCTAATGAAAAATAATAAATATAGAGATAAATACAAATCAAATCATATGTATAAAGATATCAAATCATATCAACATAGTATATTTAATTATATTTATACAAACCTAGTAATGCCCAAGTCCTTCATAGCCACTTTAATTTCATCCTCGGAGGCTCCTTGGTGTTGTAGCTCACTCAATGTGTGGGACACCACTTGTTGTTCTTTGTGGATGTTTAAACCAGTGACCCCATTTAATGAATCCCCCAGCTTATATGGTTTCTCTAATA